>CM038681.1:97959959-98559959 GCA_021605205.1 Aegilops longissima
CTAGTCTAATCATTTCTTAGGAATGGGAGACAGTACTCGAAGAATCGTGATCTATGGCAAGGGTGATGATGTCTATGGCGATGATTGTTATGATCTATTTGGCGACGAGCATTATGATCCATATCATATGGTGATGAAGGGTGACGAGTCTAGTGATCTTTCTTCAAGACGTTCAACAAAGTGAAATCATGGGGTTTTGGTCAATTTGTCTTATGCATAATGCTTGGACCATTATATCTTAGTTACATTTTTTTTTTTGCATTTTAAACTTCCTAGATTTTTCATCATGATCAATGTAATTTTGATGCAACTCCTCTGATATTTTGAAAGTTGTGCTATATACAATATATGTTACTTGGTCATGTCTGTGCAATTCTGTGATATATTTGAAATGAAAAGCAATCCTCTAAGGGTGAATAATGGCCTACCATGCAACGAACATCTGAGCTACACAATATGCCAACATCTCAGCATTGTTAAATATATATATTGAGGGTGTTCGTCGGCCTCTCAACTATAGGAATAAATGAATGGGTGTATGCACAACCAGCGATTATACTAGCTGACAGTTTGGTTCTCCTCTTAGTTATAATGAACCCCGAGGGGCCAAATATGCCGTCACCTATTGCAAAAGCCGAGGGGAATTGATAACTGTCAGGAAATAAATTCCTGACGGGAAACCGTCAGATATGAGCATCGTCGAGTTTTGGGGAGTTGGCTCGCGACCAAAATATAACCGACGGCTCACCGTCAGCTAAATACCGTGGAAAAATGTATTACCCTACGGTACCGTCGGCTATTATTGTAATGGCCGACCAAGCATAGCCGACGGGAGATTGCCGACGGTGTACCGTCGGTTATAAAGAAAGATGACGGTGAAGGAAAATATCCGACGGTAATTTGACCCTCGGTTATAATGGGAAATCTAGTAGTGTCATGGAGCGGCATCAACATGCCGTGGTAAATTTTGTTGTCCCATTTGGGGCAGGTTTGGGTATAAGCTTCTTGCAACAAGCGTGATTGTTTTAGTTAGAACACCCGTATGCAAATTGACAGCTTCCCCAGGAAGCCAAGAGAAAATGTGCCGAGAAGGATTTCTGCAGCTCTTGATCGCAAATGTTTTAGGTAGAACACCTGTATGCAAAGTGAGAGCTATGGTCTTCCCCCTTAAGTCGAGGGAAAATTCGCAGCGCGGGATTTGTGCATCCTTCAAAGCAAACAGTGTTTTGGATGACCTGTGTGCAACCACGTACATACAATTTGATAAGATTTGCATCTGTCATATTGGGTATGTTGCCATTTGTCAAACTGGAAAGATTGACATTTGTTGATCTAGTAACATTGCCATTGGACAATCCCTGTAACACTGCGATATGTCAAAATATGCAGCTAAAAATCACTGGCACTATCTAATTTTTGCAACTAAAAGTCAGTAATTAAGCATAGATTTCATTCATAGATTAAGCAGTCGTTCTATATTTATATAAACAGTTCAACTCGACAGCTGAATCGACCAAACTTTTTCCCAATTGTTGCCAACCACGTACTGAAATAGCTAGTTCAATTATATATACTAGCTAATTTTAAGTACGTTGTACAGTTTCACCACATCTATAGTCAGATGAACTGGACAAAATAGCCCCTAAATACTACTACAATGGAGGGGCTTTGTGCTACTTTCGGCAGCCTCTCCTCTGCCGAGCGCGCTCAGTAAGAGGCAGAGGAGGAGGAGGAGCCTACCGACAAGCTGGACAACTGCAATACGGTGTCTGCCGCTGTTGCACGTTCAGCAACGCTTGCCAGCTTGAACGCCCACTGCCGCTCCAGAACACCCGTCTCGAAGCGGCCAGACTGCTCGTAGATCTCCTGATTCCTCGCCTCTGCTCCTCCTCCTCCCGCAGGAACTCGATGTAGTGTGCAAGGTCGCTGATGCACGTCACCTCCGCCTCTCTCCTTCAGGCGGCGGTGGCGGAGTGGGTGATGATCCCGGCGGTCGACGGTGGGCTGGCGGCCACGGCGGTCGATGATGGGGTGGCGGCCACGACGGCCATCTCCCTCCTTCGGACCACGGTGGTGGAGCGGGTGATGGCCGGTAGTGGGGTGGCGGCCACGACAGCCACCTCCCGCCTTCTGGCCACGGCGGCGGAGCGGGCGGCGGCCCTGGCTTTCGAGGGTGGTGTGGCGGCAATGGTGGCCAGCAACAGCTGATGACGGGCAGCGGCGGCGGAGCGTGTGGTGGGTGTTCCGCGCACACCCAACAGGGACACCACGCGCACTACACTACGCTGGGGACTGCGCCGCGACCGCGGTGTAGCCTCCCAGCTGGAGCTGTCCTCTGATGACGGTGGAGTGGCTGAGCGACGACGATGGAGCGGTACCATTGGAGATTGTGGGAGAAGTAGACGAGATAAGCTACAAGGAGGGGGGGGGGGAATGCGATGCAGGACTCGCCGGCCATGAGGGTTTATATAGCAGGCCGGTAAGCATTGGCATTTTGGGGGATTTCACTGAGTCGGGCGGGAAGCTTGCGCGGGAACCTGCGAGGTTGCGCGGGAACAGGTGTTGGAAATATGCCCTAGAGGCAATAATAAAAGTGTTATTGTTATATTTCTTTGTTCATGATGATTGTCTTTTATTCATGCTATAACTGTATTATCCGGAAATCGTGATACACGTGTGAATACATAGACCATAACATGTCCCTAGTGAGCCTCTAGTTGACTAGCTCGTTGGTTAACAGATAGTCATGGTTTCGACTATGGACATTGGATGTCATTGATAACGGGATCACATCATTAGGAGAATGATGTGATGGACAAGACCCAATCCTAAGCATAGCACAAGATCGTAGTTCGCTTTGCTAGAGCTTTTCCAATGTCAAGTATCTCTTCCTTAGACCATGAGATCGTAACTCCCGGATACCGTAAGAGTGCTTTGGTGTACCAAACGTCACAACGAATCGGGTGACTATAAAGGTGCACTACAGGTATCTCCGAAAGTGTCTGCATGGGTTGACACGGATCGAGATCGGATTTGTCACTCCGTATGACGGAGAGGTATCTCTGGGCCCACTCGGTAATGCATCATCATAATGAGCTCAAAGTGACTAAGTGGTTAGTCACGGGATCATGCATTACGATGCGAGTAAAGTGACTTGCGATAACGAGACTGAACAAGGTATTGGGATACCGACGATCGAAGTCTCGCAAGTAACGCATCGATTGACAAAGGAATTGTATACGGAGTTTGATTGAATCCTCGACATCGTGGTTCATGCGATGAGATCATCGAGGAGTATGTGGGAGCCAACATGGGTATCCAGATCCCGCTGTTGGTTATTGACCGGAGAGGCATCTCGGTCATGTCTGCATATCTCCCGAACCCGTAGGGTCTACACACTTAAGGTTCGGTGACGCTAGGGTTGTAGAGATATTAGTATGCAGTAACCTGAAAGTTGTTTGGAGTCCCGGATGAGATCCCGGATGTCACGCGGAGTTCCGGAATGGTCCGGAGGTAAAGATTTATATATAGGAAGTCCAGTTTCAGCCACCGGGAAAGTTTTGGGGGTCACCGGTATTGTACCGGGACCACCGGAAGGGTCCCGGGGGTCCACCGGGTGGGGCCACCTATCCCGGAGGGCCCCATGGGCTGAAGTGGCGTGGGAACCAGCCCCTGGTGGGCTGGTGCGCCCCACCCAAGGGCCCAAGGCGCCTAGGGTTGGAAACCCTAGGGGACCGTTGCCCCCCGAGGGGGCATGCGCCCCCCCTGGTTGGAAACCCTAGGGGGCCGTTGCCCCCCCGAGGGGGCATGCGCCCCCCTGGTTGGAAACCCTAAGGGGGCCGTTGCCCCGGGGGCCGCCGCCCCATCTAGATGGGATCTCCAAGGGGGCATGCGCCCCCCTAGCCCCTATATATAGTGGAGGGAGGAAGGCAGCAAGACCCGCATCTTGGCACCTCCCTTTCCCTTGCTACACCTCCTCCTCCTGCAGACGCTACGAAGCCTGCGGATCCTCGCTGCATCCATCACCACGCCGTCGTCTTGCTGGATCTTCATCAACCTCTCCTTCCCCTTGCTGGATCAAGAAGGAGGAGACGCCACGCTGACCGTCGTGTGTTGAACGCGAGGTGCCGTCTGCTCGCGCTAGGATCTCCGGTGATTGGATCACGACGTGTACAACTACCTCAACCCCGTTCTTTTGAACGCTTCGCCGCGATCTACAAAGTGGTATGTAGATGCATCTCCCATGACTCGTTGTTTAGATGAACTCATAGATGGATCTTGGTGAAACCGTAGGAAATTTTTAATTTTCTACAACGCTCCCCAACAAAGTGGCATCATGAGCTAGGTCTATGTGTAGTTCTCTATTGCACGAGTAGAACACAATTTAGTTGTGGGCGTGATCTTGTCAATTTACTTGCCGCTACTAGTCTTATCTTGCTTCCGCGGTATTGTGGGATGAAGCGGCCCGGACCAACCTTACACGACGCTTACGTGAGACCGGTTCCACCGACTAACATGCACTAGTTGCATAAGGTGGCTGGCGGTGTCTGCTCTCCTACTTTAGTTGGAGCGGATTCGATGAAAAGGGTCCTTATGAAGGGTAAATAGAAGTTGACAAGATCACGCCAGGTTATTCGTAGGTAAGAAAACGTTCTTGCTAGAACCCAATTGCAGCCACGTAAAAGATGCAACAACAATTAGAGGACGCCTAACTTGTTTTTGCAGCAATTGACATGTGATGTGATATGGCCAAGTTGTGATGAATGATGAATGACATATTGTGATGTATGAGATAATGTTCTTGTAATAGGAATCACGACTTGCATGTCGATGAGTATGACAACGGCAGGAGCCATAGGAGTTGTCTTTATTTTTGTATGACCTGCGTGTCATTCAAGAACGCCATGTAATTTACTTTACTTTATTGCTAAACGCGTTAGCCATAGAAGTAGAAGTAGTCGTTGGCGTGACAACTTCATGGAGGCACAATGATGGAGATCATGATGATGGAGATCATGGTGTCATGCCGGTGACAAGATGATCATGGAGCCCCGAAGATGGAGATCAATGGAGTTTTATGATATTGGCCATATCATGTCACTACTATATAATTGCATGTGATGTTTATTATGTTTATACATCTTGTTTACTTAGAACGACGGTAGTAAATAAGATGATCCTTACAGCAATTTCAAGAAGTGTTCTCCCTAACTGCACCGTTGCTAAAGTTCGTCTCTTCTAAGCACCACGTGATGATCGGGTGTGATGGATTCTTACGCTCACATACAACGGGTGTAAGACAGATTTACACACGCAAAACACTTAGGGTTAACTTGACGAGCCTAGCATGTACAGACATGGCCTCGAACACGGAGACCGAAAGGTCGAACACGAGTCGATAGAAGATACGATCAACATGAGAATGTTCACCGATGATGACTAGTCCGTCTCACGTGATGATCGGACACGGCCTAGTCGACTCGGATCGTATCACTTAGATGACTAGAGGGATGTCTAATCTGAGTGGGAGTTCATTGTAATAATTTGATTAGATGAACTTAATTATCATGAACTTAGTCTAAAACTTTTGAATGATATGTCTTGTAGATCAAATGGCCAACGCCATGTCAACTTAAACTTCAACGCGCTCCTAGAGAAAACCAAGCTGAAAGATGACGACAAGAACTATACGGACTGGGTCCGAACTTGAGGATCATCCTCATAGCTGCCAGAAACAATATGTCCTAGAAGGACCGCTAGGTGACGCCCCGTCCTGCAGAACCAAGACATTATAAATGCTTGGCAGTCTCGTCTTGATGATTACTCCCTCGATCAAGTGCGGCATGCTTTACAACTTAGAACCGGGCTCCAAAAGCGTTTTGAGCATCACGGAGCATATGAGATGTTCGAGGAGCTGAAACATGTTTTCCAAGCTCACGCCGGGTCGAGAGATATGACATCTCCGACAAGTTCTACAGTTGTAAGATGGAGGAAAATAGTTCGTCGGTGAGCACATTCTCAAGATGTCCGGTTGCACAACCGTATGACCCAAATGAATATTAACCTCCCCGATGAGGCGGTCATTGATGAATCCTCCGATCGCTTCCACCAAGCTACAAGAGCTTTGTGATGAACTACAATATGCGGGGGATGGTAAAGACCATTCTGAAGTATTCTCTATGCTGAAGTCACCGAGGTTGAAATCAAGAAAGAACATCAAGTGTTGATGGTCAATAAGACCACTAAGTTTAAGAAGGGCAAGGGCAAGAAGAACTTCAAGAAGGACGGCAAGGAGGTTGCCGCGCCTGCAAGCAAGTTGCCGGAAGAAGTCAAAGAATGGACCCAAGCCCGAGACCGAGTGCTTTTATTGCAAGGGAAGGGTCATCGAAGCGGAAATGCCCCAAATACTTAGCGGACAAGAAGGCCGGCAACACCAAAGGTATATTTGATATACATGTAATTGATGTGTACCTTACCAAGACTCGTAGTAACTCCTGGGTATTTGATACCGTGCCGTTGCTCATATTTGTAACTCACAGCAGGAGCTGCGGAATAAGCGGAGATCGGCGAAGGGCGAGGTGACGATCGCGCGTCGGGAATGGTTCCAGAGTCGATGTGATCGCCGTCGGCACGCTACCTCTTCATTTACCCACGGGATTAGTTATAAACCTTAATAATTGTTATTTGGTGCCAAGTTTGAGCATGAATATTGTATCTGGATCTCATTTAATGCGAGATGGCTACTCATTTAAATCCGAGAATAATGGTTGTTCTATTTATATGAGAGATATGTTTTATGGTCATGCTCCGATGGTCAATGGTTTATTCTTAATGAATCTCGGCGTAGTATTACACATGTTCATAGCGTGAATACCAAAAGATGTAAAGTTGATAATTATAGTCCCACATACTTGTGGCATCGCCGCCTTGGTCACATTGGTGTCAAGCGCATGAAGAAGCTCCATGTTGATGGACTTTTGGAGTCTCTTGATTATGAATCATTTGACACATGCGAACCATGCCTCATGGGCAAGATGACCAAGACTCCATTCTCTCGAACAATGGAGCGAGCAACCAACTTGTTGGAAATCATACATACCGATGTGTGCGGTCCAATGAGCGTTGAGGCTCATGGAGGATATCGTTATGTTCTCACTCTCACAGATGACTTGAGTAGATATGGGTATGTCTACTTGATGAAACACAAGTCCGAGACCTTTGAAAAGTTCAAGGAATTTCAGAATGAAGTAGAGAATCAACGTGACCGAAAGATAAAATTCTTACGATCGGATCGTGGAGGAGAATATTTAAGTCACGAATTTGGTACACACTTAAGAAAATGTGGAATCGTTTCACAACTAACGCCGCCGGAGCACCTCAACGTAATGGTGTGTCCGAACGTCGAATCGCACTCTATTGGATATGGTGCGGTCTATGATGTCTCTTACTGATTTACCGCTATCATTTTGGGGATACGCCTAGAGACAGCTACATTCACTTTAAATAGGGCATCGCCTAAGTCCGTTGAGACGACACCGTATGAATTATGGTTTGGGAAGAAACCTAAGCTGTCGTTTCTAAAAGTTTGGG
This sequence comes from Aegilops longissima, assembly GCA_021605205.1. NCBI lineage: Eukaryota > Viridiplantae > Streptophyta > Magnoliopsida > Poales > Poaceae > Aegilops > Aegilops longissima. The sequence goes on from CM038681.1 coordinate 97,967,550, forward strand.
GATGCGATGCTTATGTCAAGAAACTTCAACCTGAAAAGCTCGAACCCAAGTCGGAAAAATGCGTCTTCATAGGATACCCTAAGGAAACCGTAGGGTATACCTTCTACTTAAGATCCGAGGGCAAGATCTTTGTTGCCAAGAACGGATCCTTTCGGAAAAGAGTTTCTCTCGAAAGAAGTAAGTGGGAGGAAAGTAGAACTCGATGAAGTACTACCTCTTGAACAGGATAGTAGTGCAGCTCAGGAAAATGTTCCTGTGATGCCTACACCAACTGAAGAGGAAATTCATGATGATGATCAAGGTACTTCGGATCAAGTTGCTACCGAACTTCGTAGGTCCACTAGGACACGTTCCGCACCAGAGTGGTGCGGCAACCCTGTCTTGGAAATCATGTTGTTAGACAACAATGAACCTTCGAACTATGAAGAAGCGATGGCGGGCCCAGATTCCAACAAATGGCTAGAAGCCATGAAGTCCGAGATAGAATCCATGTATGAACACAAAGTGTGGACTTTGACCGACTTGCCGATGATCGGCGACGATAGAAAACAAATGGATCTTTAAGAGGAAGACGGACGCGGATGGTAATGTCACCATCTATAAAGCTCGACTTGTCACTAAGGGTTATCGGCAAGTTCAAGGGATTGACTACGATGAGACTTTCTCTCCCGTAGCGAAGCTTAAGTCCGTCCGAATCATGTTAGCAATTGCCGCATACTATGATTATGAGATATGGCAGATGGACGTCAAAACAGCGTTCCTTAACGGATATCTTAAGGAAGAGCTGTATATGATACAGCCGGAGGGTTTTGTCGATCCTAAGAACGCTAACAAAGTATGCAAGCTCCAACGATCCATTTATGGGCTTGTGCAAGCATCTCGAGTTGGAACATTCGCTTTGATGAGATGATCAAAGCGTTTGGTTTATGCGACTTATGGAGAAGCCTGCGTTTACAAGAAAGTGAGTGGGAGCTCAGAGCATTTCTCATATTATATGTAGATGACATACTTGATGGGAAATGATATAGAATTCTTGGACAGCATTAAGGCCTACTTGAATAAGTGTTTTTCAATGAAGGACCTTGGAGAAGATGTTATATATTAGGCATCAAGATCTATAGAGATAGATCGAGACGCCTCATAGGTCTTTCACAAAGCACATACCTTGATAAGATTTTGAAGAAGTTCAAAATGGATCAGTCCAAGAAGGGGTTCTTGCCTCTATTGCAAGGTGTGAGATTGAGCTCAGCTCAATGCCCGACCACGGCAAAAGATAAAGAAGAGATGAGTGTCATCCCTATGCCTCAGCCATAGGATCTATTATGTATGCCATGCTGTGTACCGGACCTGATGTAAACCTTGCCGTAAGTTTGGTAGGAAGGTACCAAAGTAATCCCGCAAGGAACACCGGACAGCGGTCAAGAATATCCTGAAGTACCGAAAAGGACAAAGGACATGTTTCGTTTATGGAGGTGACGAAGAGCTCGTCAGAACGGATTACGCCGACGCTAGCTTCGACACGATCTGATGACTCTAAGTCACAACCGGATACGTGTATATGTTGAATGGTGGAGCAATGGCTGGTGCAGCTGCAAGCGAGCGCGTCGTGGCGGATCTACATGTGAAGCGGAGTACATGGCAGCCTCGGAGGCAGCGCATGAAGCAATTTGGGTGAAGGAGTTCATCACCGACCTAGGAGTCATACCCAATGCATCGGGGCCGATCAAACTCTTCTCGGACAACACCGGAGCTATTGCACTTGCCAAGGAGCCCAGGTTTCACAAGAAGACCAGGCACATCAAGCATCGCTTCAACTCCATCCGTGAAAACGCTCAGGATGGAGACATAGAAATTTGCAAAGTACATACGGATCTCAATGTCGCAGATCCGCTGACTAAACCTCTCTCGAAAGCAAAACACGATCAACACCGTAACTCTATGGGTGTTCGATTCATCACAATGTAACTAGATTATTGACTCTAGTGCAAGTGGGAGACTGTTGGAAATATGCCCTAGAGGCAATAATAAAAGTGTTATTATTATATTTCTTTGTTCATGATGATTGTCTTTATTCATGCTATAATCAGTATTATCCGGAAATCGTGATACACGTGTGAATACATAGACCATAACATGTCCCTAGTGAGCCTCTAGTTGACTAGCTCGTTGGTCAACAGATAGTCATGGTTTCGACTATGGACATTGGATGTCATTGATAACGGGATCACATCATTAGGAGAATGATGTGATGGACAAGACCCAATCCTAAGCATAGCACAAGATCGTAGTTCGTTTTGCTAGAGCTTTTCCAATGTCAAGTATCTCTTCCTTAGACCATGAGATCGTAACTCCGGATACCGTAAGAGTGCTTTGGTGTACCAAACGTCACAACGAATCGGGTGACTATAAAGGTGCACTACAGGTATCTCCGAAAGTGTCATTGGGTTGACACGGATCGAGATGGATTTGTCACTCCGTATGACGGAGAGGTATCTCTGGCCCACTCGGTAATGCATCATCATAATGAGCTCAAAGTGACTAAGTGGTTAGTCACGGATCATGCATTACGGATGCGAGTAAAGTGACTTGCCGTAACGAGACCGAACAAGGTATTGGGATACCGACGATCGAGTCTCGGGCAAGTAACGCATCGATTGACAAAGGGAATTGTATACTGGGTTTGATTGAATCTCGACATCGTGGTTCATCCGATGAGATCATCGAGGAGTATGTGGAGCCAACATGGGTATCCAGATCCGCTGTTGGTTATTGACCGGAGAGGCATCTCGGTCATGTCTGCATATCTCCCGAACCCGTAGGGTCTACACACTTAAGGTTCGGTGACGCTAGGGTTGTAGAGATATTAGTATGCAGTAACCCGAAAGTTGTTCGGAGTCCCGGATGAGATCCCGGACGTCACGAGGAGTTCCGGAATGGTCCGGAGGTAAAGATTTATATATAGGAAGTCCAGTTTCAGCCACCGGGAAAGTTTTGGGGGTCACTGGTATTGTACCGGGACCACCGGAAGGGTCCCGGGGGTCCACCGGGTGGGGCCACCTATCCCGGAGGGCCCCATGGGCTGAAGTGGCGTGGGAACCAGCCCCTGGTGGGCTGGTGCGCCCCACCCAAGGGCCCAAGGCGCCTAGGGTTGGAAACCCTAGGGGACCGTTGCCCCCCGAGGGGGCATGCGCCCCCCCCCCCCTGGTTGGAAACCCTAGGGGCTGTTGACCCCAGGGGCATGCGCCCCCTGGTTGAAACCCTAAGGGGCCGTTGCCCGGGGCCGCCGCCCCCATCTAGATGGGATCTCCAAGGGGCATGCGCCCCTAGCCCCTATATATAGTGGAGGGAGGAAGGCAGCAAGACCCGCATCTTGGCACCTCCTTTCCCTTGCTACACCTCCTCCTCCTGCAGACGCTACGGCGAAGCCTGCCGATCCTGCTGCATCCATCACCACGCCGTCGTGCTGCTGGATCTTCATCAACCTCTCCTTCCCCTTGCTGGATCAAGAAGGAGGAGACGTCACGCTGACCGTACGTGTGTTGAACGCGGAGGTGCCGTCCGTTCGGCGCTAGGATCTCCGGTGATTGGATCACGACGTGTACAACTACCTCAACCCCGTTCTTTTGAACGCTTTCGCTCGCGATCTACAAAGTGGTATGTAGATGCATCTCCCATGACTCGTTGCTTAGATGAACTCATAGATGGATCTTGGTGAAACCGTAGGAAAAATTTTAATTTTCTGCAACGTTCCCCAACAACAGGCTCACCGACGATTCATTGGCACCACCGTTTGTGCTGTAAGCCGTCCGCAACGGCGGGGTGACAAGACGTGCGAGAGGAGGACGAAAAGACACGTACACATACAGTTAATACAAAAAAACATTTGCAATTTAATTACCAACTATACCCCCGTCCTGGTTTATAATTCGGATTTAACTAATAAAATAGGAATGATCATCGCTCGCACAGTTCATCTTATTTGACATGTATCACTGTGCCGGCCTCTTCTCGTGTCCCTCGGCAAGCTCTGCTCGCCGTTAGGCGCCGCAGCGTGCTGTGCTCGCCGTTAGGTGCTGCGGCGCGCTCTACTCGCGTCCGTCGGCGTGCTCGGCTTGTGGAAAGCTTTTCCTTGCGTATTCAACTGCTATATGCATATATATATATGGTTGCCCGCCGTTGAGGCGACCGTGGAGCGCTCTGCTCACGTCCCTCCGCGCGCGCTCTGCCAGCGGTTGGGCATGCGCACGATCACGTCGGGGGCCCACATATGTATGTGGTTGCTCCGTGCGCATAGCCACACGATGCAGTTACATGCGGCACGATGGAGTTATGCGCTGCAAATTAGAACTGCCATCAGGGCCTACCGATATTCCTGGTCGTCCGGCTTCCCCTTTAATTCTTGCGGCCATTATAACCTTAGTCTCTTCAACCTTTCGATCACGCCCCACAACACAACAAGCACACCCACGACGACACATAGAGAGGGGATGTCTAGCGGCGCTCCAATGGAGTTCGGCGAGCATAAAATGGAGACCCACGCGAGCGAGACGGATCTCTCGATGGTGTACACCGTCGACCCGGCCGTGGTGGACGACTACATCAACAGCGTTGAGCGGTTTCTTGCTCGAGACAAGTACAAGGTGGTCGGCATCGACCTCTAGTACACCGCTAGTCATCCCGACATAGATCAAAAGGTTGCCATCGCCCAGTTGTGTGTGCACCATCATGTCCTCATCTAGCACTACTGCATGGCCACAGAGCCTTGCGACCGTTTCAACAGGTTTGTCAACAACACCGACTACAAGTTCGCCATAGTGGAAACCACCGACGATGTAAAAGTGCTCAGGGTTATGGGCTTGGCCTGCAAGAACCTTGTCGAAATCCGTGAGCACTACAGGGTCTGGGGCAGCACGAAGAAGGACTCCCTGGTTGAACTCGCCTCGGCCATCATGGACCCCTACTATGAAAAGATGAAGCAGGATGCCCAGAGAACAAGTCCCGTATCCTGGCACAGGGCCTGGATATGGCAATTGGATGAACCTCACCTCAGGTTTGCGTCCAAGAGCGTGTACACATGCTACGAGATGCACAGGAGGATCGTTGACATGAGGAAGTGCCTCGTTAACCAAATCGACGAGCCCAGATCGAGCCACAAGCAGAGCAAGCGTCACAAGAAGTAGATGATGATCAGATGATTGTTTATGCTAGTTAATCATGCATGTAATATATAGTTTACTTTATTGGTGTGTGGAAATGTCATGTGTGTAGTAGCCGCCTATGTAGTTATGCATGTAATAGTTTACTTTGGTGTGTGCAAATGCCATGGTTGTAGTAGCCACCTATGTAAGTGGATGTTTAATTTTGTTATGCAACCATGTCCTTATAAGTGTGTATGTATATACGTTGTTGTTCTGTATGCAATCCCATCGCACACACACACACATCTTATTAGCAGCAACCGTCTGTGTTATTATCGGTCTTCGCACACATTCTTCATTGCAGACCTGTATGCCGCGTATCACACACATCTTCTTATATGGCTGTTCTCTTGTCTCAACACAAACAGTTCATCTGAGTGAACCGCATGCCGTATATCGTACACACCTTGATCTGGCTGACCGTTTCTTTTGTGTTTCCTAATCACAAACAGTTCATCCGAGTGAACCGTATGATGTATATCGCACACACCTTCATCTGGCTGCCCGTTTCTTTTGTTCCTCCTCATCGCAAACAGTTCATTGAACTGAACCGTATGCCCTTCATCGCACATGCAACTAAAATATGAACCGTGTTTGATGCATCCCCCATCGCAAACGTTTTGCACCCTTTTGACGGTTTTTTACACCACCGTTTGCGATTATTGCATCGCACATAGTTTCGTCGAAGGGTCTCTGATCGTAGTGTCGCGTTAGCAGCATCCTGCAGTAGTGTATGGTTACACCCCAAATGTCAAGAGAGCCGAACTACTTGTCCCAAAGCGATGGCTTTTGCATTTGTCCTTAAGCCTAAAACTGAATCACATGTGCCAGTCGAATTGTTGGAATTTGGATTGGTTAAGGACTTGTTCATGGGGACTTAGATAGATTGGAAGAACTAGGATTTCATTATCATATGGAGTTATAGATACTTTTATTGAGATTGGTACATCATATTATGGTCAGCATGTTGGCAACATGCATGATGTTATTCATTCATTTGCTTGATTTGTGGCCAGAGAATAAGGAGCAAGTGCACAAAGCTATTGCAATTCATGATAAGTAGAGTATGTCGACACCACAAGGAGAAATTGTGCAAGCAACTACTAATACCGCAGCTACATTGTCACTAAACCGGCTATGTTCACACCCAGAGCATTATCCAAAAATAGTCTACTTTCTCAGTCTAGCAAAAACGATAATAAGGGAGATTTTAACTAAACAACTAAGTGAAGGTAAAAACATAAATAGCGAATAAAATAAAGAGGCGGTGCTTGAGTAATAAGGGAGTTCTCGAGGTGTTCAGAATCATCACTACCGATACGGTCTAGACAACATATGTAGGGACACACATAAAAAAACAAAATAAAAATCCGTCATGCGCACTAGCTCAGGACCACTATGAAGATGCATACACTACTACAGGTTGGTCCAACCGCGACAGTCCAATTAGAGACCCTTCGACGAAACTGTGTGCGATGCATTAATCACAAACGGTGATGTAATAAAACCGTCAAAAAATATGCGAAACGTTTGCGATGGCGGTGAAATCAAACACAGTTCAATTTAGAGTTGCGTGTGCGATGCATGGCAAATGGTTCATCCAGAAGAACTATTTGCGATGAGGAAGAACGACAGAAACGAGCAGCGAGATGAGGGTGTGCGGGTTATATGGCATACAGTTCACTAGGATGAACTATGTGTGATTAGGCAACATAAAAAAACAGTCAGCCAAATCAAGGTGTGTGCGATGGAGGGCATACAGTTCACTCGGATGAACTGTTTGCGATGAGCCAACACAACAGAAACAGTTCAACTGAACAAGATGTGTGCAATACGTGGCAAATAAATCCGTAATCAGAAATGTGTGTGAAGACCAAAAATAACACAGACGATTGCTGCTAATAAGACATGTGATTTTCTCCGTCTACATAATAATATATATAAAGATCATTCAATTAGTGACATCCAATTACATTAGTGACTATACAGATCATTTGCACACACCTCAATAAACAATTGCATGCATTCTAAACTAGGAGAAAATGATCGTCTAGTCATCTACTTCTTGTGACGCTCCCGCCACTGCTCTGTGGCTCGATCCCTCATCTGGGGCAGGAAAAAGACACTTCCTCATGTCAACGATCTGCTTGTACATCTCGTAGCTTGTGTACGCGTCCTTGGCCGCGTACTTGATGGGTTCTTCATCCAGTCCATCACGCCAGACACTGTGCCAGGCGTTCTTGTCCTTCTTGCTTTCATCCTTCATCCTCATGTAGTAGGGGTCGATAATGGCCGAGGAGGGTCAACCAGGGAGTTATGTTTGTTGTTGCCACTGCCCTAGACCTTGTAGTGGTCCTGGATGTTGAAAAGATACTAGCATTCCAAGCCCAAAACCTTGAGCGCTTTTAGATCGTTGGCGGTGTCCACCATAGCAAAACTATAGTCGGGGCTGTTGATAAACCTAGAGAAACGCTCGCAAGGCCTTGTGGCTAGGTGGTAGTGGTAGACGAGGACATCATGTCGCACGCACAACTAGGCGACGACAACCTTCCGATCGTGCTTGACACGACCGATGGTGTACTCGAGGTTGAAGCCGACCACTTAGTACTTGTCCTCAGCAAGCAACTACTCCATAGTTTGGATGGAGCTCTCCACTGAGACAGGCTCGTTCATGTACATCACCGAGAGGGCTTTCCCCATCACGTGGGTGTCCACTACGTGATGCATGGTGAACTGCCCCCCGTTGTCGTCGTCCGCCGCTGGGAGCGCCATTGGAACCGCTGGATGTCCTCTCTGTATGTGTCGTCGTGGGTGTGCTTATTGTGTCATGTGGCGCGAGAGATGAAGGTAAATGGCCGCATGAATAAATGGGGCCGGGCGGCCTGGATTCTCGGCGCATCCGCATGGCAGTTTTTGCAGCGGGTAACTGCATCGTGGCGCCGCACCCGGCGCAACTGCATGCACAAGAACGTATGTGATCGTGCGCCGGGCCCAAACACTGGCAACGCAGGTGGAGGGACGAGGGCAGAGCGCCCGGAGGGACGCAAGAGCAGAGCGCACGCGGCAGGCCTCTTCAACCACGAGCAACCACACACATAGAGCAGCTGAACACGCAGGGAATGGTTGTCTACAAGCCGGCCGACAGTTGTGTCACTACGTAGAGAGAAGACGTGTGCTACTACCTCCGTCTTGGTCTATTAGTCCCCTTTATATTCGATGCCATATTTTCACCTTAAATTTAACCAACAAAATGTTAATGCATGTTATAAAAATTATATAATTGGAAACGATGTTCAAATACGAATCCAATGATATAATCTCTGGCGACATGCATTCATATATTATTAGTTAAATCTCTAGTCAAAATTTGGCACCAAAATACATAGACGGCTTATAAACAAGGACATAGGTGGTAGGTAATTTAATCGCAAACGCTTTTTTTGTTCACCGTATGTGTACGCGTCCTTTCGTCCTCCTCTCGCACGTCTTGTCACCCCGCTGTCGTAGATGGCTTAGAGCGCAAGCTTGCGCGTGGGGGCGTTATTTTGGCCAAACGGTGGTGAGCCCATTCCCACGCAACCATGCAGGTTCCCAGGCAAGCTTCCAACCCGACTCGGTGAAATCCCCCAAAACCCCAATGCTTACCGGCCTGCTATATAAACCCTCATGGCCGGCGAGTCCTGCGTGGCATTTTCCCCTCCCTCCCTGTAGCTTATCTCGTATACTTCTCCCACAATCGCCAATGGTACCGGTCCATCGTTGTCGCTCAGCCACTCTGCCATCATCAGATGACAGCTCCAGCTGGGAGGCTACACCGCGACGGCGGCGCAGTCCCCGGCGTAGTGTAGTGCGCATGTCATTCCTGTTTGGTGTGCATGGAACACCCACCACACGCTCCGCTCTGTTGCCGGCCACCACACCATCGTCGAAAGCCAAGGCCATCGCCCGCTCCGCTGTCGCGGCCCGAAGGCCGGAGGTGACCGTCGTGGCCGCCACCCCACTGCCGGCCATCGTGGCCGCCACCCGCTCCGCCACCGCGGCCCGAAGGCGGTAGGTGGTGGTCGTAGCCGCCACCCCATCGTCGTTCGCCGTGGCCGCCAGCCGAACATTGACCGCCGGGATCATCACCCGCTCCACGACCGCCGCCCAAAGGCGGGAGGCTGAGGTGGAGGCCCGCACGTGCATCAGTGACCTTGCGCGCTACATCGAGTTCCTACGGGAGAAGGAGGAGCGCCTTGTCGAGCACGCAAAGAGCCTTACCACCGCCATGGCCGCAGCACACGCCGCCATAGAGGCAAGGAATCATGAGATCTATGAGGAAAACCACCGCTTCGAGAGGGGTCGTCTGGAGCAGCAGAGGGCGTTCGAGTTGAGCGTCGCTGAAGGTGCAACAGTGTCAGGTACCGTATTGCAGTTGTCCATCTCGTCAGTAGGCTCCTCCTCCTCTGCCTCTTATTGAGCGCGCTCGACAGAGGAGAGGCTGCCAGAAGTAGTACAAAGCCCCTCTGTAGTAATAGTATTTAGGGGCTATTTTGTTCAATTCATCTGACTATAGATGTGGTGGCACTATACAACGTACTTAAAATTAGCTAGTATATATAGTGGAACTAGCTATTTCAGTAATTGGTTGGCAACAATTGGGGAAAATTTTGGTCGGTTCAGCTGTCGAGTTGAACTGTTTGTATAAAAGAATGACTGCTTAATCTATGAATGAAATCTATGCTTAATTACTGATTTTAGTTGCAAAAATTAGATAGTGCTAATGATTTTTAGCTGCATATTTTGAAAAATCGCAGTGTTACAAGGTTGAAAAATGGCAATGTTACTAGATCAACAAATGTCAATCTTTCTAGTTTGACAAATGGCAATATACCCAATATGACTGATGCAAATCTTACCAAATTGTTTGTACCTAGTGCTACTTCTTGAGCTTGCGTTGGTTTTTCCCTTGAAAAGGAAAGGGTGATGCAACACAGTAGAGATAAGTATTTCCCTCAGTTAAGAACCAAGGTATCAATCCAGTAGTAGAAATGCGCAAGTCCCCAATAGATGCACCTACACAAACAATCAAACACTTGCACCCAACGCGATAAGGGGTTGTCAATCCCTTCACGGTCACTTGCAAAGGTGAGATATGATAGAGATAGAGAAAACTAAATAAAAGATAAAATATGTTTGGTTTTTTTGGTTTATAGATATGAAAATAAAATATTGCAAAATAGTAGATCGGAAAAAATATGATGGAAAATAGACCCGGGGGCCATGGGTTTCACTAGAGGCTTCTCTCTTGAAGGCAAATAATACGGTGGGCGAACAAATTACTGTCGAGCAATTGATAGAAAAGCACAAAGTTATGACGATTTCCAAGGCAATGATTATGCATGTAGGCATCACGTTCGTGACAAGTAGACCGACTCCTGCCTGCATCTACTACTACTACTCCACACATCGACCGCTATCCAGCATGCATCTAGAGTATTAAGTTCATAAAGAACGGAGTAACGCCTTAAGTAAGATAACATGATGTAGAGGGATAAACCAAAGCAGTATGATGAAAACCCCATCTTTTTATCCTCGATGGAAACAATGCAATACTTGTCTCTCTACCCCTACTTTGTCACTGGGTGAAATCATGCAAGATTGAACCCAAAACTAAGCACCTCTCCCATTGCAAGAAAAACCAATCTAGTTGGACAAACCAAACCGATAATTCGAAGAGAAATACAAAGATATCAAATCATGCATATAAGAATTCAGAGAAGATTCAAATAATATTCATAGATAAGATGATCATAAATCCACAATTCATCGATCTCGACAAACACATCGCAAAACAAGATTACATTGGATAGATCTCCAAGAACATCGAGGAAAACATGGTATTGAGAATCAAAGAGACAGAAGAAGCCATCTAGCTACTAGCTATGACCCGTAGGTCTGAGGTAAACTACTCACGGTTCATCGGAAGGGCAACAGGGTTGATGTAGATGCCCTTCGTGATCGAATCCCCCTCCGGCAGGATGCCGGAAAAGGCCCCAAGATGGGATCTCAGGGGAACAGAAGGTTGCGGCGGCAGAAAAGTATTTTTGTGGATCCTCTGAGGGTTTTGGAATATATGTGAATACATGGCCATCCATCGGTGGAAGGGCCGCCAGTGGGGGCGCAGCTAAGGCGCCGCCCTGCCCTCCTCTTCCTCGAGCGCCACGGCGACCTCGGCCTCGCCCCCTCCCTTCTCCTCTCACGGCGGGCTCCACCACCGTAGGATCCAGAGGAGGAGGGATGCGCTATCAAGTAGAAGCCCTCATTGCCGCTGCCGGGACGCCGCCGCATCCTCGCCCTCTCACCATGGCTAAGAAGGAAGGGTTGCATAGGAGAAGAAGAAGCGTGTGCAGAGAAGCACTGCTCCTGCCCCTTTTATAGGAGGATGAGGCAGGGGGCTGGCTCCTCATGTACGAAATGGCCGCCCCGCTCCTCTAGTACGGCCTTTCGGCACCTTCTATGGCTCTGAGAATCAAGGCTGACCCTCTGCTCCAACCATCGGCGCCCTGCTTTTGGCCATGGCACTCCTCTTCGCGCCCTCCGCGTCCACCAACTACCACACCCAATGCATGCATGACACATGGTAGGTGCGTGCGAAACGAGAGGCAATGGGATGGTAGTTTCTGCCCCGAGATTGTGGGGCGTGGGCAATCCATGGGCCACGACCAAAGTTTTTCCACAACATTGTGTGCGACGTGCCAGAAAACCGGAAACGGACCTGGACCAAAGATTAATGAAGAAGCAAAGAAGACCTCAAAAGGCCAGCCCCTTCAGCACCCCCGCCTGTGCACTTATTAGGCCCTACCACGACGACGCTCGGCAGCGCGTTCGGGGCAGGCCCGGGGGCTTCTGTCGGTGCAAACAAACACTGGGTCTGTTGCCCAGACTGTGCACAGGCATGGAAACAAGATTGAGGCGCCAACCAAGTCAGAGTACAAGAGACCAAGAGCTTCAAAGGACCAACATGCAAACCAAGAGGACCAAGGTCAAGCCATAGAAACAAGATACCATCAGGAGAAGAGCCTCCCTTGCCGGACAGACGAGCTCAACAGGGATGGGATCGCCCCCGGAAGAAGACACCCAAGACGTCCCGGCAGGGCTTGCCGGGACCCGCGTCATCAATCATTGCGATGTCAAGCCACAAAGTGACTAAGTGGCAGCCATTCGACACATGGCAGCCTTTCTCTACCGAAAATGCCCAAGAATGACACCCGTCATGCGACATGTCAAGAGAGCAGGTGTGAAGCTGGCAAAATAGCCCGGCAAGGCTTGCCGGGCAACCAACGACGTGACGTTAAGTGGTGCATTTAATGCACCCTGTCAGTCTGCAGAGTTAGGTATGATAGCACTGTTTGCTATCGTACCAGTGCATAATCACTACTTTGCCATTGTGGTAACCCCTTTATCTATAAAGGAGGCCCATGGCAACCGTAGAAAGGGTTAGAAGGTTGGATAACACATACGCCCATATGCGCATAGCCACTGCCGCCCTTACCGGGCAAGTGTACTATGCTCCACCACCACTCTTCCACCATCAATCCACCAAAGCAGGAGTAGGGTTTTACGCCTCACGGCGGCCCAAACCTGGGTAAGATTGCCTGCGTGATCTCAGCCGTGCTGACGCACGCTTGTCTGCTCTTTCTGCAATGTGACGTCCCCCTGCCGAACCAAGAAGGGGCCTTCTAGTCCCATAGGTGGCCATGGTTTCCCACGACATCTTTGGCGCGCCAGGTAAGGGGGGGGTCGCTTGCGCGAACCTGAAGGCGTGTGCAGCGCGTCATCTTCATCACCATCTTCACCTTCGGTGGCGCCGTCGACCATGGCACCCAAGAAGAAATTCGGTGCTTCGGCTCATCCATCCACCTCGAAGGCTCCGCCGCCAGCGGCCTCTAATGCTGCGGGGGATGCGGAGGCACGCGAGGATGTGGACGCTACTGGGGACGTGGTCGGAGCAGGCGGCACCGTCACCACTTCCCCCGTGGCCGACACAGGAGTAGGAGACATAGGAGGAGAACAGCATCAGCAGTGCCACAACGGCCATGCTACACAAGGTATGGGTGAGGGAGTTACTCCGTCCGCGCCCCCTCCTCTCACTGACGGGCACAACCGCAGCAACGACGCTTAGTCCGGGGCCTCCCGTGGGACGGGTCGACCAAGTCACTGCGCCCGACGGAGCCACTGGCCCTCGAGCGCCTTCGCTGCACCACCCTGCCATCCAGGAGGTCGCTCCGCAACAGCCGGGGCACGGTGCTGCCGCCGTTGGCACTGTCAGGAGACGAGCGATGGTGCGACCTACTTCATCATCACCCATGCCAAGTACAGCCGCGGAAGCCATGTGTCACGCCCAATATGCGACCCAATCCAAAAGGAACTCGACGGTCCCACCAAGGATAGACCCGCATATTGAAACGCTTTTGCAAGGTGGATATCATTACATCAACATTACATAATAGATGGGGATACATACATAAGGCACGAATGACACAAGAATACATCAACATCATACATGAGAACAACGTCCAACTACGGATGAAACATAAACAGAAGCTCAACGACATCCACCCTGCTAGCCCAGGCTGCCGACCTGGAACCTATCCCCTGATCGAAGAAGCAGAAGAAGAACTCCAAAACAAGCACACATCGCTCTCGCGTCATGATCATCGCAAACCTGTACCTGCAACTGGTGGTGTAGTAATCTGTGAGCCACGAGGACTCAGCAATCCCATTACCATGGGTATCAAGACTAGCAAAGCTCAAAGGGAAAGAAAGGGGTAAAGTGGTGAGGTTGCAGCAGCGGCTAAGCATATATGGTGGCTAACATACGCAAATGAGAGCGAGAAGAGAAACAAAGGAACGGTCGTCAACTAGTAATGATCAAGAAGTGATCCTGAACTCCTACTTACGCCGACATAACCCGTAAACCGTGTTCTCCTCTCGATCAACCCCAAAAGAGACACTCACGATTACGCATACGGTTGGTGTATTTTAGAAGAGTTTGCTTCAAGTTTACTACAACCGGATATTAACAAATTCCCATCTGCCACATAACCGCTGGCACGGCTCTCGAAAGTTTATACCTGCAGGGTGTCCCAACTTAGCCCATGATAAGCTCTCGCGATCAACGAAGGATATTCTTCCCCGGAAGACCCGATCGATCTCGAATCCTGCTACAAGACATTTCGACAAAGAACAAAACAAGACCAGCAAAGCCGCCGGATGTGCCGACAAATCCCGATAGGAGTCGCACGCACTCGTTCTCATGGCACACCGGATAAGTCAAGCTACGAGTAAAACCAAGCCTCGAGTTTCCCATGGCCCCCCGAAGGCTGCTCGGTTCAGGCCAAGACTTAGAGAAGCACCGCCCGGGGCTAAATAAAGATGACCCTTGGGCTCCGAAACCCAAGGGAAAAAGGGCTAGGTGAGGCAAATGGTAAAACCAATGTTGGGCCTTGCTGGAGGAGTCTTATTCAAAGCGAACTGTCAAGAGGGTCCCATAAATCACCCGACCGCGTTAGGGACGCAAAATCCGGGAACATAATACCGATATGACGGAAACTAGGGCGGCAAGAGTGGAACAAAACACCAGGCATAAGGCCGAGCCTTCCACCCTTTACCAAGTATATAGATGCATTAATTAAATAAGATATATTGTGATATCCCAACAAGTAAACATGTTCCAACAAGGAACAACATCTCCATGTTCCAACAAGGAACAAACTTCATCTTCACCTGCAACTAACAACGCTATAAGAGGGGCTGAGCAAAGCGGTAACATAGCCAAACAATGGTTTGCTAGGAAGGGTGCAAAAGGTTAGAGGCTGACATGGCAATTTAGGAGGCTTGAGGAGCAAGTGATAGGTATCGCAGCATAGCGAAAGAACGAAGCAACGAGCATAGCAATGATAGTAGTGAGATCCAGGGTAGCGGTCATCTTGCCTGAAATCCCGCAAGGAAGAAGAACGAGTCCATGAAGAAGACGAACGGATGAAGCCGAACCAAGCGTAGACGAACGAATCCTCACGATCGCAACGAAACAGGAACTAACAAGAAGAAGCACACAACATAGTAAACACACCACACATGAACAAGGCATGATGCACAACAAGCATGATGCATGGCAAGACTACATGAAGCTACTCATGGCAAGGGATGATGCAAACAAGAGCAACACATCAAAGCAAGTTTAAATGAGGCCGGGAACAACATATAACAATTCCGGTAAGTCCTCATATGCAAATTTCGAAATTGATCCAGATCTGAATAAACCTTATGTTCAAGTGGTTAAACAGCAAGTTAATATGCACCAAGATGATCTACACGAGATTCTAGACAAGTTACATATAAAGTTCATTTAATTCGGAGCTACGGTCTAGAAGATATGAGCAAAACAAGTTAAACATGGCATTGATGCAAAATGCACCCAAACATCAAGCAAATACCTCAAAACAAGGATGCAACATGATAATATGGAGCTACATGCAATTCTAAGCAAGTTTCATATAGAGCACACTCAAAACGGAGCAACGGTTCAACACATACACATGAAACAAGTTGTAGCAACAATCTGTCCAAAACAGCAACTAGGCATTTTGCAAGCACCAAAACAACATGCTACAGCATCTCAACGTAATAACAAAAGGCATGGGCATGATCTACAGGTAAAGCATGACAAAACATGAACACTGAGCTATCTCCGTAAATCACTAGAACATGCTCAAACACACATGGCAAGATTGCAAATAATGACAGTTTCAGACTTTAGCAGAAATAACATCAGGTTGCAATGTTTAGAGCTATGAAACAACATGTTACAGCAAGCTATCATGTCAAACTAGAGCATGGCATGAATATACTAAATGCATAGAAAAAAAGTACTTTACTGACCATGAGCCAAAAAGGATCAGAAAATATGATGGCACCCATGTAAACATAGCAAGTTATATTACAGATTTAAACACGGCAGGAACAACAATAAGTAGGCATGTTGGTGAGCTTGAACCACTCACCACAGAGCAAAACATGGCATGGCAAGGCAACCAACAGTTAGAAGACATGGCATAGAAGCTATACATGGCAAGAACAACATCATAGCATACACGGATCAACTACATCAACCTTGGCAAAATTGAATAACATGTAAACAATCTGCCAGGAAACATTTTATAGCAAAAGTAGAGCTCGATTGACTCAAGCTATGGCACTCCATAATTGCAAACAAGGGAATGGATGGGTAGAGAACAACCATATGTTCAAAACATCCTTACTGAAGTATCTCAAAATAAGCATGGAACTCTCTGTAGCATCAAGTTAACATGGCATAAAAATATCAGCAGAACAGGGGCTGAAATCAGCAACATCATGAAGCCTAGTTTGCATGCTTGTGCTAGTCACCACAGAGATCACAAAAATACATGGCATACACCCCTGTAAAGATGGCATGGCATATTACAAAACACATGTAGGACTCAAGTTCATAGGGTGCACACATCAATCATGGCAAAAATGACAAAAGTGCATGTACTGATAAGAATCTGAAACTAACATCACATAGCACTCTTCCAACAGCATTTCGGGCATCAACATGAGCTCAAATGAAAATGATGCAATGAGATGAAATTATCTACACTTCGAGGCGAACAATTTGACATATTACACGCACGAAACGGAGCTACGGATGCAGAGTTATGATGCGATGAAAATGCATGAAAAATATTAGCAGTTTGGGGACTTGGTGGATTTGGACCTCGGGGGGAAAGTCAACGGGCGGCGGATCTCGGCGGAGAACTCGCCGGAGAAGGTGGGGAACACGGCCGGAGCTCGGGGAGGAGGCCGGGATGAGGCCGGGGAGGTCGGGGACGACCGGATCCGGTCCGGCCCGACCGGATCCGGGCACCGGAGGCGTGGCGGCGGCTCGGGACGCCGGAGACGCGCGCTGTTCGGCGAAGAGGCGACGCCGCCGGGAGGCGGCACGGGCGCGCGCGTCGGCACGCCAGAGGCGGCGGCCGAGGACGCGGGCGGAGGGGGGCGAGGCGTGGCGCCGGGGGAGGATGCGGTGGCGGCGCTGCCGGGCGGTGGCCGGGCGGCGCACCGGCGAGGCGCGGCGGGTCGGCGGCGGCGGAGGCGGGCGAAGTCCGGCGAGGGCGAGGCGGCGGCGAACGCCGGGCGGAGGCGCTGCGGCGGCGCGGGCCCGGCGCGGCGCGTTCGCCCGGGCGGGCGGATCTGGCCCCCCGGCAGCGGCGGGGGCGGCGCTGGTGATGTGGCACGCCTCATTGGCTGCGGGCGGCGGGACGGACGCGTCCGGCGCCGGGCGGACGTGTCCGGCGCGTGGAGGAAGAAGGGGCTAGGGTTCATCTGCGAATTCATTCGCAATTTCGGGGGAGGGGCTAGTTTTATAAGTAGAGGGAGCTAGGAGAGTCCAAATTAGGTGCGGTTTTCGGCCACGCGATTGTGATCGAACGACCGAGAGCATGGAGGGGAGTTAGGTGGGTTTTGGGCCACTTTGGAAGGGGTGTTGGGCTGCAAAGAGAAAGGAGGGTTTGCGGTTACCCGGTTAACCGTTGGAGTACCAAACGACCTCCGAATGGCACGAAACTTGACAGGCGGTCTACCGGTGCTATACCAAGGCCGCTTGGCAAACCTGGGCCATTCCGAGAACGTTTAAAACCCGCACAAGAGAAGAGGAAAAAGGGGGCGCCGGGAGATATAGGAGTGCCGGATTGCAAAACGGACAACGGGGAAAATGCTCGGATGCATGAGACGAACATGTATGCAATGCAATGCACATGATGACATGATATAAAATGCAGATGATGACATGGCAAAGTGCAACACACAAGCAAATGACATGGCAACGATGGCGAATAACTGACAAACACCTGGCGCATCGAATCCGGGGCGTTACAACACTCCTCCACTAACAAGAGATCTCGTCCCGAGATCTTAGGACCGAGACGGAAGGGAAAAGGGATGAGGTGAAACAGGAACTCAAAGAAGAAGCAAGGAATCGAGAGCACTCGAGAAGAAGAGGGGAAACGACGAGAATGGCGAGAATCGAAAGCTCACGGAATCAGATAGACTATGAAACAACTCGTTCTAACCGGAGTGGCTAGAATGAGAAAAAGAAACGAATAAGACTGAAAGGATTTAGGCAGCACTCCGACTGAACATGGAAAGAATAGAACACGAACTTCAGAAGATGGAATGACACTTGACGAGATAAACAACACAATGCCTCTGGAAGAATTGAAAGAATTTGAATGAAAAGAACTTAGAAGGAAGGATTGACTGGAGTTGTTGAGAAAATCAACAACGAAAGAATAAGCTTGTCGTGGACTTATGGAAAACATCTCAAAATTATGAGGTGATCGCCGACCACAAACGGAAAAGATTAAATATCTGAGAAGAACGGAGAAATGCAAAACTCCACTTCAAAAGAATACGGAGAATTAATTGCACTTCGAGACGCGAGAAGAAAAGATACTTGAACTCCGCCAACAAAATCTTGCTGAACTCTTGAAGAATGAATTAAATCATGAAGAACCACCATGAAGAACTCCGGTGACAAAAAGGACGATGAGATAGAATGAAAGGATGAAAGAATAAGATGGGCCTTGCGGTGATTCAGATGGAGGTTCCGACGAGATGACTGAGGAAATTGAACTCCGGAAAAGAAAAGATGAAAAGACTCGGAACTAGAATTTATTCATCAAGAACAAACTCCGAAGGAAGGGATTACTCGCTTCGAGGAAATAAGAATAAGATTTATTGTATGCTTATCCTTCATCAAATTAAATTGATGACAAGCAATGGATTTTGCATATTACTTATTCTTCTTGAAAATAATTAAGGGGAAAATATAGCACAAAACTTGAGAAAATCTTCATGAACCACCGGTAGGATTCGAAAGAACGAATGAATTAAAGTGATAATCAACGAAAAAGAATCTTGAACGAACCACCGTAAGAATTCGGAAATGACTGACGAAAGAGGATGAATCACCGGGAGAATTAGAAGAACAAATATGCTTGAGGGAATTTAGATGCAAAAGAACAAAGAGATCGTGAGCTGATTAAAGAACACTTGAACGAAGCACCGGGATAATATTGAGGCGAACGAAAGGGCACGTGTAGCGACCGACCTCGAGACGGTCAAGCCTCGTGTATCTCGTGCCATCCCTGGATCAAGATATCTTTGCACACACAGACATTAATGTATATATCAAAGTGCAATCACATGTATAAATAACGAAATGATATATACCTCATAATAATCAGCGGAAACAATCAAACGGGTGTGGAGTCCCATCAACGCCATCGGCAGGTTGAGTGTAGACCGTAACCCTGTATCGTAACTCTTACTCATCGAGGAAATATCTGCAACATGATACGTTGCAGCCGTAGGTCAAGACATTGAATGTACCGCAAGATCACAACATGAGAAAACAGATGATAAAACTATACTATATGCAATATGGCTTTATGGCTCAGATCTGAATTTTGTTTGCGTAAAAGCTGGTTTTATTTTACCTACATCAAAGGAATAAAATGAAGCCTGTACTATGGAGTTTTTCTGTCATGACATGGTTCCGCCAACCGATGTCTCATAGCCCAAAATCATCATAAGTTGCCCACAATTAAGTTATCAATCCGTGTTGAGAGTTCAAATAGATCCAAGTCCAGATGCTCAAATTGTCCGTGAATCGGGACACGGCTAATCGATTAGGTTATAACCTCTGCAGAGGTTTGTACACTTTACCCGCAAGATTCGATCCTCTCTTTACGCTCTCGCACTTCAGGGTGTTTGAGAACAAGATGACCAAACATGGTCTTCCAAAGAGTTCCTCGATCACCGTCCGTACTCAACCCATCCTACCGTAGTTCTACATCTGCTAGTACCGCCCCAGCCAGAGTCACAACTAAGGTTAACCAAGCCAGAGCCCATAATGACTTGCGGTTGCACAGTAAGCTTCCGGGCATGAAGTATTCTTCCGCCTCTTTGAGTCTGGGTGAAGCTTTCCGCAAGATGTCATGGCGCTTCTCCATGCATCCCGCCAACCACTGGGTTCTCCAGGTGCCCACAACCGCCCTTCACCCAGTTGTGTGTATTGAATACTTGTCTCGAGTCTTGAAGTCTTGAGGCCTTGAAGATGCAGTCCTTGCAGGTGCCATCATGGAGTTGTCGTCATTGACGAAATCCTTCATTCTCACACCACTCCTGAGCACTCATACCAAACCCCGTCTACTATAGCGTAGCATTAAAATAAATAACGTCTCGGGCTTGGTAACAGGGTGATGGGTTCCTACGTCATGCATACTACTCAACTACAAGGATTCAATAACACTACTGAGGGGTGGCTGCAAAGGTGCCACTAAATGCAATAAACATAGGTATGAAAGCAATGGTCAAAGTGAACTTGCCTTGTTGACGATCTTCAAAAACTAGGGTTTCAGAGTAGCAATCTTCGCACCGGAAATTCTACCGAGGCAAACAATAACTATAATAAGCACATAGCATAACATAACATAACAAAGTAACACACCAAAACCAACAAAGCAAAACCCAAAGGAAAACTTAAAGAAAAAACAACTCAAAGTTTTCCTACTTCAAATAACAACAAAAATAGTTTTATATAACAAAATTTCTTAACATCACCTAATCATGGTTTTATGTTAACTAAACAGAAAATATTTCATTAAGCAACTAGGAGCAAAAAGAATTAAATAAAAATCTATTATGAAACTCTCGAATAAGCAAAACAAGCTTTAATTCAAATCTGATCTAACTCAATTTTTATAAATCCAAACATAGACAAATTATATATTTTGGAAACTACAAGAAAATTGTGATCTAACGCAAAAAGAATCAGCATCATTGGACTTCTAGATCAAAAGTTATAAGCTAAACAAGAACGGAACTAAATCTGTTACGGAAATAAATCTGAAAACGAAAACGGCGACGTGGCGAGATTTGATTGGTTGTCGGTGTGCTGCTTTTAGGCTATCTAGAGGACGGCCGCACATTTGAAGAAAACGGTTTGGCTATTAAGTGATCTATTTGGGGCCTTAGGATCAAGATCTAACGGTGGTACGGGGAATAGACAAAAGAAAGAGAAAAAAACAACAAGGAGTTACCTGACGTGAGGCAGAGATGGCAGGAAGGAGACGGTGATGTGGAGGGCTGCTCGGCGGGGGGAGGTCGCCAAGCGAGGGTGGGGGGTGGTGGAGGAGGTGGGAGGAGGCGCGTGAGGAGGCACAGCAGGGGTGGGGCGCGCAGGGTGCTGCAGGCGATGGGAGGTTCCAGGAGAGCTCCCGGTGAGCGTTCTAAGCAGGAAAAGGAGGACGGTGGCGAGAAGGCTACGGGCAGGAGGGGTGGTGATGGGAAAAATGGAACGAGGAGAGGGAGGGGTTTTATAGGCGGTCTCGGGAGGCGCTGGGATGGAAAGACGAGGAGATCGGGAAGGTGGAGTTTCTGCTCCATGGATATGGAAAGCTTCAGAACGTGAGAGGAAACAGAGGAAGGAGATGATCTCTTGTTGGGCTAGAATAGGAAAGTGCTTAATGGGCCAGGTTTTTCCTAATAAAACGATTCCATTCCTATTTTTAAAATTAGGAAACTAAAACAATAAAAAGGGAAATCAAATCAATTCGAATAAAGAGTTTTATATACTAAAATTATCAGAAAAATAAAATGTAGATGATGAGCATTATTCCACGGCCAAAATAAAACTTAAAAAATGTTTTTCAGAAAATCCCTAAAGGCTTTATTTCTTTTTGCAAATAATTTTAAATAAAACTTTGGTTTTTCTTGGCTCAATATTTTCAAAATGCCCCTGATTTTGGAGGGTCATTTTCCTCCGCTCTTTCTTGCTTGCAAGAATTTATTTTTTCGGGTATTTCTGGGAAGAAAAATAGAGAAGCAAGTGCAAATATTTGAAAGAATTAAATTGCAAAACTCCGCTCAAATTCTTTATAGTTGAAGAAGTCATGTCATCTTCTCTCATTGATTTTAATAGGATGAATTTGAATTTACGGAGAAGGGAAAGTCATTTTATTCCTCTCTTTCAAAAGTTTTTGAAAAGGTTCAAATTTCACTCAAGTTTAATTCACTCAAGCAAACAAACAAACAATTCAATTAATTATATTAACATTCCAAAATTTGGGATGTTACAAACCTACCACACTTAAAATGAATCTCGCCCTCGAGATTCAAGAGGCTAGCAAGAAAAGGTTAGGGTTGGGGTCTTCTAGCAAATGTCTTGGTCGAAGGTCGGGGTGCTACCACACTTAAAAACAAGGTCATGGTTCCAATAAACTCAGATATTTCCTCCGGAGGGCTGACAATGTATGTCTCTTCACATATCTTACAATAGCTCCTTCATTAAAGCTCTTCCGCGAAGCATAGAGTTTTCCTCAAAAGCTTGGGTTGGTTCGTCAAAGTTGAAGTTCGTCCAGACCGGATCTTCTTAGCTGATGGGTCTGTGTCCATTCTAAACAACTATCGAAACACTCATGGTGGTCTACAATTTATGGTTTTCTCCTGCAGAAAACGGGTCTGGTTGAACCTCACAAGATAACCTACGCTTTGGCAACGGTTGCTCGTAATGGGGTTCCATCGTCCTACCATTTTATGGTTTTATGGCTTATCGCGTCGACACTCTTCTAAGTTTTTCAAGGCTCTCTGATTTTCCATCAACATATGATAGTTCATGATAGAAGTCTCCGGTATGGGGCCAATCCATCCTGCATTTGAATCATTACCACATATGTAAACATCGAATCACGTATTTTAACACTTGGGCATACTCACAAGCATTGCAGAATTTCTCTTGTTCTCGAACTGAGTTCAGATAAATCCATGGTTTCTGCATGCCAAACAAAACATCTATCGTTACTTCACCACTCTCAGGTTTTGCGTAACCTCCTCGTAAACGTAGGCTGATTGGATCACAGATTCTTCCAAATTTATTCCTTTATCAAGGTTACAACGGTTCCTTCTCAAAATCCTCGGGCCTGTGGGTTATGGCCCACTTCAACACTAGTGCAGCTTTAACTCATCCTTGAGTAACCCTCTTGTTACACCTCCTTTAAATCCAGTAGTACTCTGTTTCTTCATACCATCATATCAAAAGCAAAATTTCAACTTATTTTGTCCAGCTTCCTTCTATGGACCGTCATGGATAACACATTTCTTTCTTCATTGATCCTGTGGTTTTACAGAGTACTATGACCAAAATAAATGCATAAGTTTATCCATAACATCTCATTATTCTCATATCAATCTTTCATTACATCCTTAATCATTTTTCGTGAATCCAAATTCCAAAAAGTTTATTACAAATGCTGCCACCCACATGGTTCGGTATGGTCAGACATTACTTCCAACTTTATTCATTTTTTTTCCTTGAGGGTTCTTTAGTCCCACTGGAATTGTGCGACATGTGCCTTGAATTCTTCAATCTTCTGTTTCATTGTGGTGGCCTTGAGCTTCACCTCCATCATCTCAGTATGCACTTCGCTTAGGTATTCCTGAGTATAACGGAGTCTTGCTTCAAGTATTTCTCCGATCTGGCGTATGGCTTCCATGGCTGCTTCACGAACGGCATCGAAGAAAGTTGCTTGTGGCACACGTGAGATGAAAAGTAATGCCCCATCCTCTTTGGGCAAACTCCTTTCAAACGGTGGAGGTGTACCTCCACATACCAAAGTTCCACTCCCTTTTGCATGAAGGGGTAGCCTTTGTAGACTGCATCTCCTTCAAGGTGAATATGCTTCATCATGTCCTTCAAGATCTTCGGTAATCATGATCACTTGTCGTGGTCATGATCGCTTCAGGCCCTTAAGGAAAGACTCATAAAGGGTTGTCATCTGCATGTGTAGGATAAGAGGAGTGCTCGTAACAAGGGATGTATCTCCATGGGAAGTTGCAATTGTCTCCGTAAAGGTTTGGTGTTCAGTTGTCCATGGGTTCAAGATTTCGCGTCTGGTTGAGATAGAAAGAGAAGGCAATTACCCACTCATCAACAAAATTATCGCTTGTAATGGGCCGTTCTACTATGGTTTCGTTTCTAAGTCCTCATTTCTTCGGTCTTCAATGCTCGGAGTTTCCAATTCTGATGTCTGTTCCCATATGAAGGCCTTCTACCATTCTTCCGTAACTTACGCCTCTCATGGTTGAAATAAATACAAGCCTCACTTAATATCGCATCTATCCAACCATTCAATAAACATACAAAAATAATAGCAACCAAGCATTCATTTATTCAATCAATTCTACAAAGACGCCACCCACAGAATTTGGTATGGTCGATACTTAAATCGGGATGGCGTTCACCTTTATTTCTCTCATGGTGGAATACTACTAATTTATCGGGTTTCTTCATGTGGACTTGATCTCTTCCAGCTTCTTACGCTAGATTTTCCCTGTCGACACGGAGTTTCTTATGACGACCCTGTATGTCCCGAAGTTGTTCCTTGAGCTTACGGATTTCAACGCCCTTTGCATGAGACATGGTCCTGCTGTTCTTCGCCTCGACGATTCTCGAGATCTCGAGGTTCTCCTCCTCCAGCTTGTTTACCTTCGATCTCTCGAGTCTTGACCTCTTCTCGTAGTGCTTCATTGTCGAACAGGGCTTCCGGGAGGTCCATCTCAAGATTCTTGACGTATTGTTCCAGATCCTGATTGTACACTAAAAGTGGGGAGAACTTCATCTTTTGCGCTTCCGTCAAGGCAATAGTTGCTCCATCGACTTCTGCCATCCAATCCTTCCAAAGAAGTGTGAGTTTAGTGCAGCACGATGACGATAGCATAAACGCGCAATAGCATCATGGACGGCAGTGTTGATGCCCATATCACGATCACCATTTATAGTTCAAGCTGATGTCTGCAGTCTTGGGGGCTTCTTCGACCAAAAACTTGGGTCTTGACTCCCCATGATCTGGACGTCCTCTTAGTTGCCTTGATCTCGGTATCGGTAACTTCAGCAGCCTGACTAGCTCCACAAGGAAGGGCCTCCAAGAACCTTCTCGTAGTATTCTCTTTTGTTCGTAATGTAGCTCTCCATCTATAGTTTGAGATAAGGAAGGTTCAAGAAAAGGAATGAGGTGTTACGAGAGTAGTACAAAACAAAGGTCATTCCTATTGGGGTCTTCATATTACTAAGTCATTTTCTAGGGTCACGTTTCTACAGCCAACATGTGCTCGATACCATTTCAGAAGCGACCCGACCTCGACGGTCAAGCCTCGTGTATCTGTGCCATCCTCGATCAAGATCTTTGCACACACAAGACATTAATGTATATATCAAAGTGCAATCACATGTATAAATAACGAAAATGATATATGCCTCATAATAATCAGCGGAAACAATCAAACGGGTGTGGAGTCCCATCAACGCCATCGGCAGGTTGAGTGTAGACCGTAACCCTGTATCGTAACTCTTACTCGTCAAGGAAATATCTGCAACATGATACGTTGCAGCCGTGTAGGTCAAGACATTGAATGTACCGCAAGATCACAACATGAGAAAACAGATGATAAAACTATACTATATGCAATATGGCTTTATGGCTCAGATATCTGAATTTTGTTTATGTAAAAGCTGGTTTTATTTTACCTACATCAAAGGAATAAAATGAAGCCTGTACTATGGAGTTTTTTCTGTCATGACATGGTTCCGCCAACCGATGTCTCATAGCCCAAAATCATCATAAGTTGCCCACAATTAAGTTATCAATCCGTGTTGAGAGTTCCAAATAGATCCAAGTCCAGATGCTCAAATTGTCCGTAATCGGGACACGGCTAATCGATTAGGTTATAACCCTCTGAGAGGTTTGTACACTTTACCCGCAAGATTCGATCCTCTCTTTACGTTCTCGCACTTCGTGGTGTTTGAGAACAAGATGACCAAACATGGTCTTCCAAAGAGTTCCTCGACCACCGTCCGTACTCAACCCATCCTACCGTAGTTCTACATCTGCTAGTACCGCCCCAGCCAGAGTCACAACTAAGGTTAACCAAGCCAGAGCCCATAATGACTTGCGGTTGCACAGCTAAGCTTCCGGCATGAAGTATTCTTCCGCCTCTTTGAGTCTGGTGAAGCTTTCCGCAAGATGTCATGGCGCTTCTCCATGCATCCCGCCAACCACTGGGTTCTCCAGGTGCCCACAACCGCCCTTCACCCAGTAGTGTGTATTGAATACTTGTCTCGAGTCTTGAAGTCTTGAGGCCTTGAAGATGCAGTCCTTGCAGGTGCCATCATGGAGTTGTCGTCATTGACGAAATCCTTCATTCTCACACCACTCCTGAGCACTCATACCAAACCCCGCCTACTATAGCGTAGCATTAAAATAAATAACGCCCCGGCTTGGTAACAGGGTGATGGGTTCCTACCTCATGCATACTACTCAACTACAAGGATTCAATAACACTACTTGAGGGTGGTTGCAAAGGTGCCACTAAATGCAATAAACATAGGTATGAAAGCAATGGTCAAAGTGAACTTGCCTTGTTGACGATCTTCAAAAACTAGGGTTTCAGAGTAGCAATCTTCGACTCGGAAATTCTACCGAGGCAAACAATAACTATAATAAGCACATAGCATAACATAACATAACAAAGTAACACACCAAAACCAACAAAGCAAAACCCAAAGGAAAACTTAAAGAAAAAACAACTCAAAGTTTTCCTACTTCAAATAACAACAAAAATAGTTTTATATAACAAAAATTTCTTAACATCACCTAATCATGGTTTTATGTTAACTAAACAGAAAATATTTCATTAAGCAACTAGGAGCAAAAAGAATTAAATAAAAATCTATTATGAAACTCTCGGAATAAGCAAAACAAGCTTTAATTCAAATCTGATCTAACTCAATTTTTATAAATCCAAACATAGACAAATTATATATTTTTGGAAACTACAAGAAAATTGTGATCTAACGCAAAAAGAATCAGCATCATTGGACTTCCAGATCAAAAGTTATAAGCTAAACAAGAACGGAACTAAATCTGTTACGGAAATAAATCTGAAAAACGAAAACGGCGACGTGGCGAGATTTGATTGGTTGTCGGGTGTGAGCGTTTTAGGCTATCTAGAGGACGGCCGCACATTTGAAGAAAACGGTTTGGCTATTAAGTGATCTATTTGGGGCCTTAGGATCAAGATCTAACGGTGGTACGGGAATAGACAAAAGAAAGAGAAAAAAAAACAACAAGGGAGTTACCTGTACGTGAGGCAGAGATGGCAGGAAGGAGACGGCGATGTGGAGGGCTGCTCCGGCGAGGGGGCGAGGTCGCCGGCGAGGGTGGGGGTGGCGGAGGAGGTGGGAGGAGGCGCGGTGGGGAGGCACAGCAGGGGTGGGGCGCGCAGGGGTGCTGCAGGGCGATGGGGAGGTTCCAGGAGAGCTCCTGGTGAGCGTTTCTAGGCAGGAAAAGGAGGACGGTGGCGAGAAGGCTACGGGCAGGGAGGGGGCGTGGTGATGGGAAAAATGGAACGAGGAGAGGGAGGGGGTTTTATAGGCGGTCTCGGGAGGCGCTGGGATGGAAAGACGAGGGAGATCGGGAAGGTGGAGTTTCCTGTCTCCATGGATATGGAAAGCTTATGTAACGTGAGAGGAAACAGAGGAAGGAGATGATCTCTTGTTGGGCTAGAATAGGAAAGTGCTTAATGGGCCAGGTTTTTCCTAATAAAAACGATTCCATTCCTATTTTTAAAATTAGGAAACTAAAACAATAAAAAGGGAAATCAAATCAATTCGGAATAAAGAGTTTTTATATACTAAAATTATCAGAAAAATAAAATGTAGATGATGAGCATTATTCCACGGCCAAAATAAAAACTTAAAAATGTTTTCAGAAAATCCCTAAAGGCTTTATTTCTTTTTGCAAATAATTTTAAATAAAAACTTTGGTTTTTCTTGGCTCAAATATTTTCAAAATGCCCCTGATTTTTAGGGTCATTTTCCTCCGCTCTTTCTTGCTTGCAAGAATTTATTTTTTCGGGATATTTCTGGGGAAGAAAAATAGAGAAGCAAGTGCAAATATTTGAAAGAATTAAATTGCAAAACTCCGCTCAAATTCTTTATAGTTGAAGAAGTCATGTCATCTTCTCTCATTGATTTTAATAGGATGAATTTGAATTTACGGAGAAGGGAAAGTCATTTTATTCCTCTCTTTCAAAAGTTTTTGAAAAGGTTCAAATTTCACTCAAGTTTAATTCACTCAAGCAAACAAACAAACAATTCAATTAATTATATTAACATTCCAAAATTTGGGATGTTACAGCACGAATATAGAATAATTGAGAGAACGAAGCTGAAAACTTGGGACGATGAAATCTTCCGAAAAGATGGCCTCCGGATGATTGAGACGGAAAGTAACTCCTGAAATACTCCGGATGGATGAAAAGAATTGCACAACTGGAAACAAATTGATAGGATAACATCGAGCTAGCATCATGAATCTCCGGGGAACGGACAAGATTTAGAGGAAAAATTCTCTTCTTTGGTCTTCGAATGATGACGAGAAAACACCACCAAAATTACGGAGATACTCCGGGAGAATGATAAGCGAAGAGGTTGAGCCAACAATGAGAATAATTTGAAAGCGATCTTGGAAAAGATCCGACTGATGAAAGTCATACTTACGTCAAACTCCAAAAGGATTTGAGAATAGCTCCGGAAATTAGAAGAGTCAGGTAAGATCCTGGGAAAAGACCTGTGGGTTAGGGCCCACTGAAAGAAAACACCGTTGGAAAGGGATGTTGAACAGATAGATGATGCACCGGAATAATTAAATATTTGAATGAAGTGACAACCTCGAATTAATTCAAACACAGGCGAATCTCCTGAGATGTCTTCGGAACTCCGGAATGATAAACTGGCGAGAGGTGAACGAGCAGGGAAAACACTTGAGCCGAGGGAAAAGAATAAGATCAACCCGAAAAACTTGAATTGAGTCCACCGGAAAAGAAAAGAGATGAAGAATGTCGTACAAAACGAGAATTCACCGGTTGAAATAATTGAGGGAAGACTGAAGAGGCTCCACACGAATGGAATTGATGGTCGGAAGAAACTCGAACTGCGGGAATAATAGGGTGGGAGGGCGGGAAAACAAAGACAACTTGGAAGGGGAAACCGATGAATATCTTGAAGAGAAAACACCAGTTGAAATCATTGAGGAAAGAAAGCAAAGACTTCACACGAGTAGGAGGATACTCAATAGCGGACTCCGGTTCCGAGAGGAAGAAGGGAGGGCGGGTGGGAAAAACAAGGACAACTTCGGACAAGGAAAAACAACGACGTCGGAGGAAGAACTGAGGATTGAACTTGGCAAAGATGAAGATGGTCGAGTCGACTTGACGAGAAATGCACCGGACAAAAGAGGATGGACAACTCACGAAACTAACCACGTGATCCTAAAGAAAATTTGAAGGGAAGAGGAGTAATTCAAAACACCTCGCCAAGATTCCTCACCGAGCGACGAAGGGGCTAAGGAGTAAAAAGAATTCCTACTCTCCGATATAACTAGACTCCGAAAACAGTTTTCTTCTAGACTCAACAACGGCCAAACTACACGATCAATCAAGGGGGCTCCTAAGGTCGGTCGAGGCTCTAATACCAACTTGTCACGCCTAATATGCGACCCTATCCAAAGGAACTCGACGGTCCCACCAAGGATAGACCCGATATTGAAACGCTTTTGCAAGGTGGATATCATTACATCAACATTACATAATAGATGGGGATACATACATAAGGCACGAATGCCACAAGAATACGTCAACATCATACATGAGAACAACATCCGACTACGGATGAAACATAAACAGAAGCTCAACGACATCCACCCTGCTAGCCCAGGCTGCCGACCTGGAACCTATCCCCTGATCGAAGAAGCAGAAGAAGAACTCCAAAACAAGCACACATCGCTCTCGCGTCATGATCATCGCAAACCTGTACCTGCAACTGGTGGTGTAGTAATCTGTGAGCCACGAGGACTCAGCAATCCCATTACCATGGGTATCAAGACTAGCAAAGCTCAAAGGGAAAGGAAGGGGTAAAGTGGTGAGGTTGCAGCAGCGGCTAAGCATATATGGTGGCTAACATACGCAAATGAGAGCGAGAAGAGAAACAAAGGAACGGTCGTCAACTAGTAATGATCAAGAAGTGATCCTGAACTCCTACTTACGCCGACATAACCCATAAACCGTGTTCTCCTCTCGATCAACCCGAAAAGAGACACTCACGGTTACGCACGGTTGGTGTATTTTAGAAGAGTTTGCTTCAAGTTTACTACAACCGGATATTAACAAATTCCCATCTGCCACATAACCGCTGGCACGGCTCTCGAAAGTTTATACCCTGCAGGGTGTCCCAACTTAGCCCATGATAAGCTCTCGCGATCAACGAAGGATATTCCTTCTCCCGGAAGACCCGATCAGTCTCGAATCCGGCTACAAGACATTTCGACAGCAATAAAACAAGACCAGCAAAGCCGCCGGATGTGCCGACAAATCCCGATAGGAGTCGCACGTACCTCGTTCTCGTGGCACACCGGATAAGTCAAGCTACGAGTAAAACCAAGCCTCGAGTTTCCCGTGGTGGCCCCCAAGAGGTCTGCTGGTTCAGGCCAACACTTAGAGAAGCACCGCCCGGGGCTAAAATAAAGATGACCCTTGGGCTCCGAAACCCAAGGGAAAAAGGGCTAGGTGAGGAAAATGGTAAAACCAATGTTGGGCCTTCTTTGGAGGAGTCTTATTCAAAGCGAACTGTCAAGGGGTCCCATAAATCACCCGACCGCGTTAGGGACGCAAAATCCGGGAACATAATACCGATATGACGGAAACTAGGGCGGCAAGAGTGGAACAAAACACCAGGCATAAGGCCGAGCCTTCCACCCTTTACCAAGTATATAGATGCATTAATTAAATAAGATATATTGTGATATCCCAACAAGTAAACATGTTCCAACAAGGAACAACATCTCCATGTTCCAACAAGGAACAAACTTCATCTTCACCTGCAACTAACAACGCTATAAGAGGGGCTGAGCAAAGCGGTAACATAGCCAAACAACGGTTTGCTAGGAAGGGTGCAAAAGGTTAGAGGCTGACATGGCAATTTAGGAGGCTTGAGGAGCAAGTGATAGGTATCGCAGCATAGCGAAAGAACGAAGCAACGAGCATAGCAATGATAGTAGTGAGATCCAGGGTAGCGGTCATCTTGCCTGAAATCCCGCAAGGAAGAAGAACGAGTCCATGAAGAAGACGAACGGATGAAGCCGAACCAAGCGTAGACGAACGAATCCTCACGATCGCAACGAAACAGGAACTAACAAGAAGAAGCACACAACATAGTAAACACACCACACATGAACAAGGCATGATGCACAACAAGCATGATGCATGGCAAGACTACATGAAGCTACTCATGGCAAGGGATGATGCAAACAAGAGCAACACATCAAAGCAAGTTTAAATGAGGCCGAACAACATATAACAATTCCGTAAGTCCTCATATGCAAATTTCGAAATTGATCCAGATCTGAATAAACCTTATGTTCAAGTGGTTAAACAGCAAGTTAATATGCACCAAGATGATCTACACGAGATTCTAGACAAGTTACATATAAAGTTCATTTAATTCGGAGCTACGGTCTAGAAGATATGAGCAAAACAAGTTAAACATGGCATTGATGCAAAATGCACCCAAACATCAAGCAAATACCTCAAAACAAGGATGCAACATGATAATATGAAGCTACATGCAATTCTAAGCAAGTTTCATATAGAGCACACTCAAAACGGAGCAACGGTTCAACACATACACATGAAACAAGTTATAGCAACAATCTGTCCAAAACAGCAACTAGGCATTTTGCAAGCACCAAAACAACATGCTACAGCATCTCAACGTAATAACAAAAGGCATGGGCATGATCTACAGGTAAAGCATGACAAAACATGAACACTGAGCTATCTCCGTAAATCACTAGAACATGCTCAAACACACATGGCAAGATTGCAAATAATGACAGTTTAGACTTTAGCGTAAATAACATCAAAGTTGCAATGTTTAGAGCTATGAAACAACATGTTACAGCAAGCTATCATGTCAAACTAGAGCATGGCATGAATATACTAAATGCATAGAAAAAAAGTACTTTACTGACCATGAGCCAAAAAGGATCAGAAAATATGATGGCACCCATGTAAACATAGCAAGTTATATTACAGATTTAAACACGGCAGGAACAACAATAAGTAGGCATGTTGGTGAGCTTGAACCACTCACCACAGAGCAAAACATGGCATGGCAAGGCAACCAACAGTAAGAAGACATGGCATAGAAGCTATACATGGCAAGAACAACATCATAGCATACACGGATCAACTACATCAACCTTGGCAAAATTGAATAACATGTAAACAATCTGCCAGGAAACATTTTATAGCAAAAGTAGAGCTCGATTGACTTAAGCTATGGCACTCCATAATTGCAAACAAGGGAATGGATGGGTAGAGAACAACCATATGTTCAAAACATCCTTACTGAAGTATCTCAAAATAAGCATGAAACTCTCTGTAGCATCAAGTTAACATGGCATAAAAATATCAGCAGAACAGGGGCTGAAATCAACAACATCATGAAGCCTAGTTTGCATGCTTGTGCTAGTCACCACAGAGATCACAAAAATACATGGAATACACCCCTGTAAAGATGGCATGGAATATTACAAAACACATGTAGGACTCAAGTTCATAGGGTGCACACATCAATCATGGCAAAAATGACAAAAGTGCATGTACTGATAAGAATCTGAAACTAACATCACATAGCACTCTTCCAACAGCATTTCAGGCATCAACATGAGCTCAAATGAAAATGATGCAATGAGATGAAATTATCTACACTTCGAGGCAAACAATTTGACATATTACACGCACGAAACGGAGCTATGGACGCAGAGTTATGATGCGATGAAAATGCATGAAAAATATTAGCAGTTTCGGGACTTGGTGGATTTGGACCTCGGGGGGAAAGTCAACGGGCGGCGGATCTCGCCGGAGAACTCGCCGGAGAAGGTGGGGAACACGGCCGGAGCTCGGGGAGGAGGCCGGGATGAGGCCGGGAGGTCGGGACGACCGATCCGTCCGCCCGACCGGATCCGCACCGGAGGCGTAGGCGGCGGCTCGGGGACGCCGGAGACGGCGCGTTCGGCTGGGGGCGACGCTGCCGGGAGGCGGCGGGGCGCGGGCGGGCACGCCAGAGGCGGCGGCCGGAGGACGCGGCGGAGGGGCGAGGCGTGGCGCCGGCGGGAGGGTGCGGCGGCGGCGCTGGCCGGGCGGTGGCCGGGCGGCTCACCGCGAGGCGGCGGGTCGGCGGCGGCGGAGGCGGGGCGAAGTCCAGCGAGGGCGAGGCGGCGGCGAACGCCGGCGGAGGCGCTGCTGGCAGCGCGGGCCGGCGCGTTCGCTCGCCCGGGCGGCGGATCTGGCCCGGGCGGCGGCGGTGGCGGGCGGCGCTGGTGACGTGGCACGCCCCATTGGCTGCGGGCGGCGGACGGACGCGTCCGCGCCGGCGGACGTGTCCGCGCGCGAGGAAGAAGGGCTAGGGTTCATCTGCGAATTCATTCGCAATTTCATGAGGAGGGCTAGTTTTATAGGTAGAGGGAGCTAGGAGAGTCCAAATTAGGTGCGGTTTTCGGCCACGCGATCGTGATCGAACGACCGAGAGCATGGAGGGGAGTTAGGTGGGTTTTGGGCCACTGTGGAAGGGGTGTTGTGCTGCAAAGAGAAAGGAGGGTTTGCGGTTACCCGGTTAACCGTTGGAGTACCAAACGACCTCCGAATGGCACGAAACTTGACAGGCGGTCTACCGGTGCTATACCAAGGCCGCTTGGCAAACCTCGGGCCATTCCGAGAACGTTTAAAACCCGCACAAGAGAAGAGGCAAAAGGGGGCGCCGGGAGACATAGGAGTGCCGGATTGCAAAACGGACAACGGGGAAAATGCTCGGATGCATGAGACGAACACGTATGCAATGCAATGCACATGATGACATGATATAAAATGCAGATGATGACATGGCAAAGTGCAACACGCAAGCAAATGACATGGCAACGGCGGCGAATAACTGACAAACACCTGGCGCATCGAATCCGGGGCGTTACACCATGGCACGGGCTCAGCAGCTGCTGAGGTTTCCGCCAGCGGCCGAGCAAATGGACGAATGGTGTTCCGCCATCCAAAGTCTGCTCGGTTTTGCCGAGGCTGTGGTCTTGCAGCGAGCTGGCCCGCCACAGCCTCCCCAAGAGACGACAATGGCTCATGCCACTGACCGTACGGAAGGGGCCACCCCCACGGTGCAGTCCCCACCATGGCAGCCAGCGCGAGCGCAGCAGAATCAAGAACCTAACGACGTCTCGATGGCCTCTTCTGACCCTCGTGCAAGTCCAGGCCGACGACAAGCCCCGGAGGATAGGCGAAGGGGAGACGAGCGCGTCATCATCGAGCGACGCCGCGACGACCACTGCCGGACCGATGGGCGCGATGGCCCTGGCGTCGACGAGCCTGCACTCGGTATTGGCGGGTGCCTACCTTTCGAGGTTGGGTGCCCTACCTTCACTCGTGAGCTGTGGCAAGTCTGTTGGTCGTCCATTCACATGTTCAAGCCAGAGATACCCGAGAAGTACGATGGGAGGCTGAACCCGGCAAAGTTTCTGAGCATGTACACCATCGATGTTCAGGCTGCTGGGGGAAGAGACGAGAAGGTGTTTGCCAACTACTTCCCTTTGGCCCTCAAGTCCAATGTGAGGTCTTGGCTGATGCACCTGCCGGAGAACTCCATTTCGTCATGGGCCGACCTATGCCATGAATTCATTGGTGCCTCCACCGGCGACGATGAAGAGCTAGGCCGACCCAGCGACTTACAACTTCTCCAAAAGAAGGAAGGAGAGACCCTCCGTAAGTATTTACAGAGATTCAGCAAGGTCGATAGGAACATCCCAAATATCCATCCAGCAGCTGTGATAGCTGCCTTCTAGTCCAATGTGCGCAACCACCGAATATGTTCCAAGATGAACGTGCGGTTGCCCAAGACTGTGAAGGAGTTTTACACCATGGTGGATAAGTGTGCTCGAATGGAGGAGGGAGGGAAGCTGCCCGGTGAAGAAGATTGCACCAACGTCAATTCAGAGGATGATGATGAATCTACCAGTCGAAAGAAGAGCAAGAAGCATAGTAAGAAGCGGAAGGATGATGTAGTGATGACTGTTGAAGTATCGGGTACACTTAGTACCAGCAAGAAGGCCAAGGCTGAGGTCCCCGACAAGGAAGCTACCGTGTGCGCTGACTGTCGGGAGGCCGCGGCTGCCGAGAAGGCTAGGAAAGGTGATGGGCCGTATTGCAAGATTCATCGGACCAAAGGCCACGACCTTCAAGAGTGCTATTAGGTTGAACAGCTCGTCAAGAGACAGAGAGCAGAATATGAGAAGCGTGACAAGGAAAAGGGCCAAAATGTCATTGGCTGTAAAGGCTGAGGCGATGAAGTAAATCGCCCCGGCAAACCCTTCTGGAATCAAGGGAAACCCGCCAGAGGTCGAAAGAAGGAAGCCTGTGATGATGAGAGTGACGGAGGGGACGAAGAGGAAACCAGTGAGAAGGAGTTTCAGAAGGCCACTGATGCCCTATGCATTGACGGGGGTGCATCTTTGCACACCTCTCACCGCCAGCTCAAGCGGTGGGCACGAGAAGTTAATGCCATGGAGCCAGCGCCAGAGGCCCGGAAACCACTCAAATGGTCACGCATGACCATCATCTTTGATGAAGAGGATCATCCTGACCGTACCACTGCGGTAGGATGTTTGCCACTATTGGTCTCTCCAACAATTCGCAACCTCAAGGTCACAAAAATGTTGGTGGACTGCGGGGCAGGGTTGAATCTGGTCTCCCTGGCAGTCATCAGCAAACTTCCGATAGCAAAGGAAGAGTTAAAGGTTACCGGCATGTTTCAAGGAGTTAATCCCGGCAGGAGCCATCCTAAGAGAAAGATCACGCTGCTGGTGACGTTTGGGGGAGAGCTGAACTACCGGACTGAGTAGATTGTGTTTGATGTGGTAGACCTCCCCCTGCCGTATAATGGGATCCTTGGACGCCCAGCCCTGGCTAAATTCATGGCGGCATCCCACTATGCCTACAACACCTTGAAGATGCCTGGGTCTGTGGGAGTCATTACCATCCCATCGGACGAGAAGGATGCTATCATTTGCGTGGACAAGATGTACTGGGACGAAGTCGCGGCGGAGGCAGTGGCAGCAGCAGTTCCGGCCAAGGTGGATAGAGGGAGGAAGAAGGGTAGCAAGGACGCTGGCAAGGAGTCTGTGAAGCTTACCTCTTCAGAGTGCGCTGCGCCTGTTGATGACTTGCCGGAGAGTTCCAACAGCAAGAAATCCAAGGTCACTGCACCCCGAGTGAAGAAGGTCTCGGCAGGGCTTGCTGGCATTGATGGTACTTTCGCTATGAATGCCACCCTCGATGACAAACAGGAAAGCGCGCTTGTTGCCTTCCTGCAGGAGAATATTGATGTGTTTGCCTCGCAACCATCTGATATCCCCGGTGTTCCTAGGGAGGTAATCGAGTACGACCTTGCTGTCTGCCCACACGCCTGACCCGTCAAGCAGAAAGTCCGAAAGCAGGCCTTGGAGAGGCAGCAGTTTATTGTGGAAGAGAACAAGAAACTTGAAGCAGTTGGTTTGGTCAGAGGAGTGCTACATCCCACATGGTTGGCAAATCCAGTGGTAGTCCGGAAGGCTAACGGGAAGTGGAGGCTTTGCATAGATTTCACAGATGTCAACAAAGCTTGCCCGAAGGACCCGTTCCCCTTGCTGCATATCGATCAGATTGTAGATTCCCCTTCAGGCTGCGATTTTCTCTCCTTTCTGGGTATCACCAAATCTTCATATCCAAGGAAGACGAAGAGAAGATATCGTTCATCGCTCCATGTGGTATGTACTGTTTTGTCCGCATGCCATTCAGATTAAAGAGTGCCGGGTCCACTTTTGTAAGGGCAGTCCAGATTGGTTTTGAGACATAGCTGCAAAGAAACATCAAAGCTTATATGGATGATATTGTGGTCAAGACCAAGGATAGAGCCACCGTTATTCAGGACTTGGAGGAGACATTTGCTAATCTGCGCAAGATCAACTTGAAGCACAACCCGGAGAAGTGTTTGTTTGGCGTTCCCTCTGGCAAACCGCTTGGGTTCTTTATGTCCAAACGGGGGATCGAAGCCAACCCTGACAAGATTAAAGCTATCGAGCAGACCCAAGAACCCAGGACAGTCAAGGATGTGAGGCGTCTGACAGGGTGCATTGCCGCGCTAAGCAGACTCATTTCCAAGGCTGTCGAAATACCCTGTCATTCTTTAAAATTTTGAAGAAGGCATGGCCCATGAAGTGGACTCCAGAGGAAGATGCAGCTTTGTAAGAATTGAAGACCTACTTGTCCTCTATGCCCATCTCGGTTGCCCCCAAACTACAAGAGCCGTTGCTCCTATACTTAGCGGTAACCAACCAAGTGGTTAGCGCAGCCTGGTGGCGCAGCGAGAAGTAGACGAAGCAGAGAGTGAGCAAAGGCCGGCAGAGCCAGAGAAGGATCGGGACAGTAATGAACACGACAACGAGAGCAACCCAAGGACACGGCTAATACGTCTCCGTCGTATCTATAATTTTTGATTGTTCCATGCCAATATTCTACAACTTTTACATACTTTTGGCAACTTTTTATACTATTTTTTGGGACTAACATATTGATCCAATGCCCAGTGCCAGTTCCTGTTTGTCGCATGTTTTTTGTTTCACAGAAATGCATATCAAACAGAGTCCAAACGGGATAAAAACTTACGGAGATTTTTTTGGAATAAATTTGAATTTTGGTAAGTGGAATCAACGCGAGACGATGCCCGAGGGGGCTACGAGGGTGAGGGGCGTGCCCCAGGGGGTAGGGTGTGCCCTGGGCCCTCGTGGCCACTCCGTAAGGCAGTTGGTGCCCTTCTTTCGCCGCAAGAAAGCCATTATCTGGATAAAAATCGTGTCCAAATTTCAGCCCAATCGGAGTTACGGATCTCCGGGAATTTAAGAAACGGTGAAAGGGCAGAATCAGGGCGCGTAAATGAAGGGAAGAGAGAGAGAGAGAGAGAGAGAGAGAGAGAGAGAGAGAGAGAGAGAGAGAGAGAGAGAGAGAGAGAGATCCAATCTTGGAGGGGCACCCGCCCCTCCGCCGCCATGGAAGCCAAGGACCAGAGGGGAAACCCTTCTCCCATCTAGGGGGAAGGTCAAGGAAGAATAAGAAGAAGAAGAATGGGGGCTCTCTCCCCCTCTCTCCCGGTGGCGCTGGAACACCGTCGGGGCCATCATCGCGACAACG
Source organism: Aegilops longissima (assembly GCA_021605205.1). Classification (NCBI taxonomy): domain Eukaryota; kingdom Viridiplantae; phylum Streptophyta; class Magnoliopsida; order Poales; family Poaceae; genus Aegilops; species Aegilops longissima. The sequence continues at coordinate 98,006,207 of CM038681.1, forward strand.
ATCTACACCAACAGCTTCACCGCCGTCTTCACCAACTCTTCCCCCCTCTATGCAGCGGTGTAACCCCTCTTTTACCCGCTATAATCTCTACTTAAACATGGTGCTCAACGCTATATATTATTTCCCAATGATGTATGGCTATCCTATGATGTTTGAGTAGATCAGTTTTGTCCTATGGGTTCATTGATGATCGTGATTGGTTTGAGTTGCATGTTTTATTATTGGTGTTGTCTTATGGTGCTATCCATGTTGCGCAAGCGTGAGGGATCCCCGATGTAGGGTTTGCAATATGTTCATGATTTTCTTATGGTGGGTGGCGTGAGTGACAGAAGCACAGACCCGAGTAAGTAGGTTGTTTGCATATGGGAGTAAAGAGGACTTGATGCCTTATAATGATATGGTTGGGTTTTACCTTAATGATCTTTAGTAGTTGTGGATGCTTGCTAGAGTTCCAATCATAAGTGCATATGATCCACGAAGATAAAGTATGTTAGCTTATGCCTCTCCCTCAAATAAAATTGCAATAGTGATTACCGGTCTAGTTATTGATTGCCTAGGGACAAATAACTTTCTTGTTGACAAAAGTTCTCTACTAAAACTAACTTAGTTGTATCTTCATCTAAACATACCCTACTTTCTATTTAAGCGCTCTTTATTATCTTGCAAACCTATCCAACAACACCTACAAAGTACTTCTAGTTTCATACTTGTTCTAGGTAAAGCGAACGTTAAGCGTGCGTAGAGTTGTATCGGTGGTCGATAGAACTTGAGGGAATATTTGTTCTATCTTTAGCTCCTCGTTGGGTTCGACACTCTTACTTATTGAAAGAGGCTACAACTGATCCCCTATATTTGTGGGTTATCAACGGCAAGGAAGAAAGTGGTGCGACGCCCAGTGTACTTCGTCAGCTCCTTACTACAGGGGGCTAGATCGAGGTACTCTGGCGTGCAAAAGTTGATCTTTGGTCTCATCATGGCCTTAAGGAAACTGCGCCACTACTTCCAAACCCATGAGATTACAGTTGTCACTTGTTTCCTATTGCAAAGGATACTCCGAAACCCTGAGGCTACCGGCAGAATAGTGGAGTGGGCTTTGGAGTTATCCAGCAGTTTTGGTTTGAAGTTTGAGAGCACGACAACTATCCAAAGCAGGGCATTGGCAGAGTTGCAGAATGGACGCCAACCCCTGATGAGGAAGTGCCAGAGACAGTTATCCCCAGCAAGGAACCGCCCCAAGAATGGATTATGTACCTTGATGGTGTGTTTTCCCTGCAAGGTGCAGGAGCTGGCATGCTTCTTGTCGCCCCTTCGGGGAGCACTTGAAGTATGGCGTCCAGATGCATTTTTCCCGGGAAAAGGCAACCAACAATACAACATAATATGAAGGGTTCCTTGCGAGGCTCAGGATTGCCTCCGAATTGGGAATTAAGAAGCTCATCATTCGAGAAGATTCATAGCTTGTGGTGAGACAAGTCAATAAGGATTACCAAAGCCCATTGATGGAGGTATACGTCTAGGAAGTGAGGAGATTGCAGGAACGCTTTGACGGATTGCAAACAGAGCATGTACCCCATTCGGAAAACAACATAGCCGATCATCTATCAAAGTGTGATGCGCAGAAGCTTCCTGTGGAACCAGGGACTTTTGTTCTCCATCTTACTGTAACACCCCGGAAGTAACTTTCCATATTTGTAACTCCAACTCTTGCCATTTTCGGCATTGATATATGATATTCCCTCCGTGGTTGGGTTTTCTTCATTTTGCATTTTGTCCATGTCATGCATTTTATATTATGTCATCATGTGCATCGCATTTGCATACGTGTTCGTCTCATGATTCCGAGCATTTTTCCGTTGTCCGCTTTTGCAATCCGGCACTCCTATCTCCCCGCGGTCCTTTTACGTTTTTCCGTGTGCGGGTATTAAACCTTCTCGAAAGGTACCGAGGTTTGTCTAGTGGCCTTGGTATACCACCCGTAGCCCACCGGTCAAGTTTCGGGTCATTTGGAGCTCGCTTGGTACTCCAACGGTTAACCGCACTCTCGCAAAGGCCTCTTTTAAGTTGCAGCCCAACACCCCTTCAAAACAGCCCAATAACCCATCTAAGTCACTTCCATGCTCTACGTCGTTCGATCACGATCGTGTGGGCGAAAACTACACCTCATTTGGACTCTCCTAGCTCCCTCTATGCCTATTTAAACACCTCCCCCGAAAATCCCGGATCATCCCCCCGAAACCCTAGCTATTTCGCCCTCCGCGCCCGGACACGTCCCGGCGAGCCGGACGCGTCCGCCCCCGCCGCCGGCCAATCGCGGGCGCCACGTCAGCCCGCGCGCCCCACGCCGCCTCCTCTCTCTCTCCCCTGCCCGCCCCGCTCGGCCGGTCCTGCCCCATGGGCCGCCGCCGCCGCCGCCGCCCGAGGCCGCGCCCCGCCCGCCGCCCGCTTCCCGAGCCATGACGACCAGCGGCGCCTCCCGCCGCCAGCCATGCCGCTCCGCCGCTCTGCCGCCCGTCCGTCGCCCGCGCCTCCCGCCTGGCCACGGGCCGCCGCCTCCTCCACCATCGCCGCCGCCTCCGCCGGCCCCGCCGACGGCCACCACCTCACCGGCGAAGCTCCTCCCTGCCCAAGATCGGCTCCCTCGCGGACGCCTCCCCGGCGAAGCCATGAGCAGCCCGGCCGCCCGATCCAGATCCGCCCGGCCGAGCCGTTGACCTCTTCTCCTCCTCCTAATTTTTTTCTGTAAGTCTTTGCATCTCTTGTTATTTTGTGCAATTTTCAACATGCTATATCTTCGCATCCGTAGATCCATTTTGCGCGTATAATATGTCAAAATATTCGCCTCGAAGAGTAGATCATTCCATTACATTGCATCATTTTCATTTGAGCTCATCTTGATGCCCGAAATGCTGTTGGAAGAGTGCTATGTGTTGTTAGTTTCTGATTTTTATCAGAACTTGCACTTTTGTTATTTTTGCCATGATTAATGTGTGCACCCTATGAATTTGAGTCCTACATGTGTTTTGTAAAATGCCATGCCATCTTTCCAGGGGTATATGCCATGTATTTTTGTGATCTATGTGGTGACTAGCACAAGCATGCAAAGTAGGTGTCCTGTTGTTGCTGATTTCAGCCCTGTTTTAGCTGATTTTGATGCCATGTTAACTTGATGATACCGAGAGATCTATGCATATTTTGAGATACTTCAGTAAGGGTGTTTTGTAAAACATGTCTTGCTCTATCCATCCATGCCTTTGTTTGCAATTATGGGATGCCATAGCTTGAGTCAATCGAGCTCTACTTTTGCTATCAAATGTTTCCTGGCAGATTGTATACATGTTATTCAATTTTGCCTAGCTTGTTGTGGTTGATCCATTTATGCTATGTTATTGTTCTTGCCATGTATGTCTTCTATGTCATGTCTTCTTGATGTATGTATGCTTAGTTTATCATTTGAGGCTCTGTAGTGAGTGCATTGAGCTTGTAAACATGCCTACTCGTTGTCAGTTTTTGACATGTCATGTTGCTGAATCTGTTAACGAAACTTTCAATATTGACATGGGGGTTACTATATTTTCTAGTCCTTTTTGGCTTATGGTCAGTAAGGGACTTTTGTTCTAGGCTTTGAGTAGATTCATGCCATGCCTTGTTTTGCTATTTTAAGTTCCTGTAGCATGTAGTTTTCTTGCTCTGAACATTGCAACCTGATGCTGTTTTTGCCATGTCCAGCCTGATATTTTGTGCTCTTTTGCCATGCTTGTTTGAACATGTTATGATGTGAACTAGCCGTAGCTCAGTGCTCATCTTTTGTCGAGCATCATGTGTAGATCACTGCCATGTGCTTTGTTGTTACGTTTGGGTGCAGTAGCTTATTTATTTGTTGCTTGTTAAGTGGCATCATGCTGTTAATGGCAGATTTGCGCCATTCTTGTTTTGCTTGCCATTTGCAAACCGTGCATCCGATTCCGGTGATCTTTATATCGATTTCAACCGAAATCATCTCATCTTTTCAGTGGCATGCTTGGTTTGCCAAGTTGATGCCTGGTTCATCATTTACCTTCCGGAGCGCCCATAAGCATTGCATATCTCATCCCGCATATCATGTCATGTTTTGCATCATGTTGATTGTGCATTGCACCGTGATTTATTGTGGTTCCTTTGTTTGTGTTGTTGTTTTGGGTAGAGTCAGGAGACGAGTACGTGAACGAGGAACCTGTTGAGAACGTTTTCGAGGATCAAGACTTTCGACAACTCTGAGAACATTGCAGGCAAGATGACCATACCCTCGAAATCACTTCTATCTTTGCTATGCTAGTTGCTCGCTCTTTTGCTATGCCTATGCTGCGATGCCTACCACTTGCTATATCATGCCACCCATGTTGCCATGTCAGCCCCTAACCATCCTTTTCCTAGCAAACCGTTGATTGGCTATGTTACCGCTTTGCTCAGCCCTCTTATAGCGTTGCTAGTTGCAGGTGAAGCTGAAGTTTGTTCCTTGTTGAACATGGAGATGTTGTTCCTTGTTGGAACATGTTTACTTGTTGGGGATATCACAATATATATCTGCTATAATTAATACATCTATATACTTGGTAAAGGGTGGAAGGCTCGCCTTATGCCCGTGTTTTGTTCCACTCTTGCCACCCTAGTTTCCGTCATACCGTGTTATGTTCCTTGATTTTGCGTTCCTTACACGGTTGGGTGATTTATGGGACCCCTTGACAGTTCGCTTTGAATAAGACTCGTCCAAAGAAGGCCCAACTTTGGTTTTACCATTTGCCACCTAAGCCTTTTCCCCGGGTTTTCGCGAGCCCGAGGGTCATCTTTATTTTAACCCCGGACCAGTGCTCCTTCGAGTGCTGGCCCGAACTAGAGCCTCAGGTAGCCCCTCAAGGCAACTTGAGGTCTGGTTTTAGTTGTATGGACTGCTCATCCGGATGTGCCACGAGAATGAGATATGTGCAGCTCCTATCGGGATTTGTCGGCAATCGGGCGGCTTTGCTGGTCTTGTTTTATTGCTGTCGAAATGTCTTGTAGTCCGGGATTCGAGATTGATCGGGTCTTCCCAGTAGAAGGAATATCCTTCGCTGACCGTGAGAGCTTATAATGGGCTGTTGGGACACCCTGCGCAGGTAATATCTTTCAAAGCCGTGCCCATGTTATGAGGCAGATGGGAATTTGTTAATGTCCGTTGTAGAAAACCCAAAGTTGACATCAAATAAAATACACATCAACGCGTGTGTAGCCGTGATGGTCTCTTCTCGTGGAGTCCGGAAGTGAACACGGTGTTGGAGTTATGTCGGACGAAGTAGTTCAGGATCACTTCTTGATCGCTATTAGTTTCACGACCGTGCTTTGCTCCTCTTCTCGCTCTATTTTGCGAAGTAGCCACCATATATGCTAGTCGCTTGCTGCAGCTCCACTTTACTACTCTGTCCTTCCAATAAGCTTAAATAGTCTTGATCTCGCGGGTGTGAGATTGCTGAGTCCCCGTGACTCACAGATACTTCCAAAACAGTTGCAGGTTCCGATGAGGCCAGTGCAGGTGATTCAACCGAGCTCAAGTGGGAGTTCGACGAGGAACGTGGTCGTTACTATGTGTCTTTTCCAGATGATCAGTAGTGGTGCCCAGCTGGGGCGATTCGGGATCTGTGTTAGCATTTGGGGTATCTTCTTTTATTTTGGTTCCGTAGTCGGACCTTGAGTGTACTCAATGATGGATGTTTATTTATGTATTGTGTGAAGTGGCGATCGTAAGCCAACTATGTATCTTTCCTTAATTATTACATGGGTTGTGTGAAGATTACCTCACTTGCGACATTGCTTTCAATGCGGTTATGCCTCTAAGTCGTGCCTCGACACGTGGGAGATATAGCCGCATCGAGGCGCTATAAGTTGGTAATCGAGCCTTCCCGACTTAGGAGCCCCTACTTGATTGTTTGCTGCCGTTGTTGAGTCTAGAATGGAAAATGTTTTGAGTCTTAGGATTATATATATCGGAGAGTAGGATTCTTTTTACTCCCAGTCCTTCGTCGCTCGGTGAGGTATCCCGACGAGAGTTTTGACTCTTCTCTCCTCAAATTTCACTAAAAAAATTTTATGATCACGTGGGTATCTTGGAATCGTTCCGATGGTTTTGTGACGAGAACATTGTTCTTGGTGCCTCGACATTTAGGGGTTGTGGCGGTGTCCCGGGAGTTGAGCTCCGAGGTGTTGTCGCCACAATTTTATCGCTGCGATTCGAATACCCGAGTTTTGCCGACATCGAAATCTCTTTTGTGCGTTGTTGGTGAGATAACCCTGATAGCCCAATCTTTCGTGGCGAAAAGGGAGTATTGCCATGACTTGTATAACGGATGTTTTTCAAGGTCGAGGTACACGATTTCGAGGTTTTCTTGGTTATGTGTTGACGGATGGATACAATGGATCTAGGTATTGTTAGTTTGGGTGATATATTTTGTGTCCCTGTATCCCCAACACCAGATTGCATAACCGAGAGTTTCGGAGTTTATAGGTGGGAATTCTAGTAGCTTACGGGATATTCTTTCCGGCGGATGTATGATTTGAGATTGGGGTTCAACGTCTAGTGGTCCGCCCATTCACGGTCGATTCTACGATGGTCGCGAGACGCCTTAAAGAATCCTTGGCTATGCTGATTCGGGACGCCTTGTTAGTCATTCGTGACGTCCGCTATACGTCGTGTCCGTGTGGGCCCCACCACTAACACTTTGGGCGAAATCTCTATCATGTGTTTGTTCCAGCTCATTCTAGAAGCCAACCTTTGTTTTCAGTTGTGATATTCGATTTGTTTCTAAGATGATGTTGTTTCCATATCTTTATCTAAGTGGCTTCTCACCTTAATGGACGGTGATGATTAACTTTGAATTCATTCGCTCATTCTTGTTCAATGTTTATTGTGAAGACTATATGTTGCAATTTCTATCCGCTGATTCTACTTATCTATTTGTCTATCAAAGGACTAACGGATGTCACCCTCTTCAGATGGCTCCGCCAACGCGTCCTCAATCCGGATCGCAATGATGGGGATCACCGAATCCTCCACCTCCACCTCCACCTCCGCCTCCAGAGGCCTCGGCAAGCTATCATGGCAGCCACCAATGCCAATGCTCGATGATTTTGCAGCTCTTGCAAGAACGCACTCGAGGGCAAGGCAATCAAGGAATCAAGGTCAAGGCAACAATCAGCCACACTTTGCTACTCTCGACCGGTTCCTCGCTAATCAGCCAAGTCTTTCGGTTTACGTGTTGAGGCTACAGACGCCGACGATTGGTTAGTGGACATCTGCAAGCACTTTGATCAGTAGCAATGTCGGACCCGAGGACTTTGTCAAGTTTGCATCGCTTCAACTCAAGGATCAAGCTGCTGAGTGGTACCAGACAATACAAAGATTCCAGAGGAGGTCGTGTCATTACAGGATGAGTTCCGCCGTGATTTCAGAGCTCATCACATTCGAAAAGTGTTGTTGAGAGCAAGCGTGAGGAGTTCCGCAATCTCAAGCAGGGCAACATGTCTGTCTATCAATACAATATCCAGTTCGAAGCTCGCTTGTTTTGCTAAGCAAGACGTGCACGATGAAAGGAGTATGATCTACCAATTCAGAGGTGGTCCGAGAGAAGATCTGCAATTACCTCTTGTGCTGTTTGAGCCGATAAGTATGATGATTTCTACAACATGGCTCAAGCAAGAAGCTACCCAGCTCAAATGTGAGGCTTCTAAGAAGAGAATCAGGGATGCAGTTCAGTCCTCTTCGTCCTCTCAAGTGGCAGCTAAGCAGCAGAAGTTTTACCTGCCCCTCCTCCGTTCCGTCAGCCTTACCAGCAGAAGAACTCAGGTGGCCGTGGATCTTCCCACCCACCCAACCCAAGCTATCGTAACAAGTCTAATTCTCAAGCTCCAAGGTCAAGTGCTCCTTACCACCGTCCGCTCTCTGAGGTCACTTGCAACAAGTGTCAGCAGAAGGGTCACTATGCGAACAAGTGCTTCAACCAGAGGCGCCTTCCGCCTCCTCCTCCTGTGAAATCTTCCAGCAATGCAGTGGTCAAGCATAATCCGAATTCTGCGAAGGTCAATATGATGAATGCAGCTCAGGCAGAGGATTCTTCAGATGTGTTAATGGGTAATCTCTCAGTTAATGATATTCCTGCAAAAGTCTTATTTGATACTGGTGCATCGCATTCTTTCATCTCAAGACCTTTTGTGGCTATGCATGATTTGGTTACTCAAGCTTTGCCTAGACCTTTGTCTATTGTTTCTCCGGCTAAAGAGATGACTTCTCGAGTTTTGGTTCCGGATGTTTCTATCAAGATGGGCGATTATAGGTTTCTGGCTAAACCTATTGTTCTCGGTGATTCGGATATTGATCTTATTCTCGGAATGGACTGGCTTTATCAGCACAAAGCTCAGCTTGATTGTGCTGCCAGGGAAATTCAATTGACTCATTCTTCTAATGATGTGATCATCTATGCCGCTCGTGATGAAACCATTCAGTTGTTTTCTCTCAATGAGAAGGGCGAATTGAATGCCATCTCTCAGATTCCAGTCGTTTGTGAGTACCAAGATGTCTTTCCAGAAGAGCTTCCGGGTATGCCTCCTCATCGGCCGCTTGAGTTCGTTATCGATCTTGAGCCCGCATCAACCCGCTTGCAAGCGCCCATACAATCTTGGACCTGATGAGCTGAAGGAATTGAAGAAGCAGCTCGATGAACAAGAGCGTCTGGTTTGATCGGACCGAGTTCATCTCCTTGGGGTTGTGGTGTTCTTTTGTCCGGAAGAAGGATGGCACGGACCGACTTTGCGCCGACACCGTCCATTGAATAAGAAGACAATCAAGAACAAGTATCCACTTCCCAACATCAATGAGCTTTTCGAGCAACTCAAAGGTGCTACGGTGTTCTCCAAGCTTGACCTTCGTATGGGGTATCATCAGATTCGCATTCGTGAACAAGATATTCCCAAGACAGCATTCGAACAAGCTTTGGTTCTTATGAATATACTTGTCATGTCTTTCGGCCTCGTCAATGCTCCTCCAACTTTCTTTCGGATGATGAACTTCATATTCAACCCCTACACCAATGAATTCGTCTTGGTCTATCTTGATGATATTTTGGTCTTCTCCAAGAATAAGAAGGATCATGCCAAACATTTGCGATTGGTGCTAGACAAGCTCGAGAGTACCAATTCTATGCTAAGTTCTCCAAATGTGAATTCTGGCTTGATGAAGTGCTTTATCTTGGTCATATCATCTCGCCAAGGGCATCGCTGTTGATCCCGAGAAGGTGTCCGCAATTGTGAATTGGGAACCTCCTCGTAATGTCAAGCAGCTCATGAGTTTTCTTGGTCTTGCAAGCTATTGTCAAGATTCGTTGAGAACTTCTCCAAGATTGCAAAGCCTCTTTCCAACCTCCTTCAGAAGCATGTGAAGTATGTCTGGTCTCCTGAATGTGATGTTGCTTTCAATACCCTCAAAGAGAAACTCGTCACAGCTCCTGTTCTGACTCCTCCTGATGAATCCAAGCCATTTGAAGTTTTCTGTGATGCTTCTCTTCAAGGTCTCGGTGCTGTGTTAATGCAAGAGAAAAGAGTTGTGGATTATACCTCTCGCCAGTTGAAGCCCAACGAGAAGAACTACCCCACTCACGATCTTGAGTTGGCGGCAGTTGTCCATGCATTGATAACGTGGAGACATCTCTTGCTGGGAAGGAAAGTGGACATTTTCACCGATCACAAGAGTCTCAAGTACATTTTCACTCAACCCAACCTCAACCTCAGTGCACTCGATGGGTCGAAATGATTCAAGAGTACAACCCAAGTATTGAGTATACTCCGGCAAAGCCAATGTCATTGCAGATGCTTTGAGCAGAAAGCTTATCGCTACAGTCTAATCCTCAAGCCCTTCCAGCCGGATCTTTGTGAATCTTTCCGCAAGCTGAATCTTCAAGTTGTTCCTCAAGGCTTTCTTGCCAACCTCATAGTCTCTCCTACTTTGGAAGATCAGATTCGTGAGGCTCAACTTCTGGATGCCATGGTGAAAAAGGTGAAACGTGGTATCGACAAGGGCATTTCCAAGTACAAGTGCTTCCACGTTGATGACAAAGACACTCTGTTCTTTGAGGACCGGATTGTGGTTCCTAAGGGTGATCTGAGAAAAGTCATTATGAACGAGGCTCACAATTCGCTTCTATCCATTCATCCTGGAAGTACGAAGATGTACCATGACCTCAAGCAGTCATATTGGTGGACTCGAATGAAGCGAGAAATTGCTCAATTTGTGAATGAGTGTGATGTCTGCAGAAGAGTGAAAGCAGAACACCAAAGACCAGCTGGTCTCCTCCAACCTCTTGCTATTCCTGAATGGAAGTTTGATCATATTGAAATGGACTTCGTGACTGGTTTTCCAAAGTCCAAGCGTGGAAATGATGCTATCTTCGTTGTCATTGACAAGCTTACTAAAGTGGCTCATTTTCTTCCTATCAAAGAATCCATCACAGCAGCTCGGTTAGCGAGCTATACACCTCCGTGATTGTCTCCATGCACGGCATTCCACAAGTGATCTCTTCGCACCGTGGCAGCATCTTTACCTCCAAGTTTTGGGATTCTTTCCGAAGGCCATGGGCACCAACATTCGTTTCAAAGACAGCTTTCCATCCTCAAACAAGTGGCCAAGTTGAGCGAGTAAATCAAATCCTTGAAGATATGCTCAGGGCTTGTGTCATTTCTTTCGGTATGAAGTGGGAAGATTGTCTTCCATATGCCGAGTTCTCTTACAACAATAGTTTCCAAGCAAGTTCGGGCAAGGCCCCATTCGAAATTCTCTATGGCAGAAAGTGCCGTACTCCTCTCAATTGGTCTGAGACAGGTGAACGCCAACTTCTTGGCAATGACTTGATCACAGAAGCAGAAGAAATGTGCCAAGTCATTCGTGAGAATCTCAAAGCCGCGCAATCGCGTCAGAAGAGCTATTATGATGATAAGCACCGTGATGTGGCTTTTGAAATTGGAGACCATGTCTACCTCCGCGTCTCTCCAATGAAAGGCACTCGTCGCTTCGGTATCAAAGGGAAGCTTGCCCCTAGATACGTGGGTCCTTTCAAGATCATTGGAAAAAGAGGCGATCTCGCCTATCAACTTGAGCTTCCATCCAACTTTGCAAACGTGCACGATGTGTTTCACGTGTCACAGCTTCGCAAGTGCTTCAAGACTCTGAACGCACTATCAACTTCAAGAGATTGACCTTCAAGAAGATCTCTCTTATCATGAGCACCCCGTTGCTATTCTTGAAGAAACCGAGCGCAAGACTCGCAACAAGTCAATCAAATTCCTGAAAGTGAAGTGGTCACACCATTCCGACCGAGAAGCTACCTGGGAGCGCGAGGATCACCTCCGTTCTGAATATCCGGAGTTCTTTCAGTCCTAGATCTCGGGGCGAGATCCTCTTGTAGTGGTGGAGTGTTGTAACACCCGAAGTAACTTTCCATATTTGTAACTCCAACTCTTGCCATTTTCGCATTGATATATGATATTCCCTCCGTGGTTGGGTTTTCTTCATTTTGCATTTTGTCCATGTCATGCATTTTATATTATGTCATCATGTGCATCGATTTGCATACGTGTTCGCCTCATGATTCCGAGCATTTTTCCCGTTGTCCGCTTTTGCAATCCGCACTCCTATCTCCCCGGCGGTCCCTTTTACGCTTTTCCCGTGCGGGTATTAAACCTTCTCGAAAGGTACCGAGGTTTGTCTAGTGGCCTTGGTATACCACCCGTAGCCCACCGGTCAAGTTTCGGTCATTTGGAGCTCGTTTGGTACTCCAACGGTTAACCGCACTCTCATAAAGGCCTCTTTTAAGTTGCAGCCCAACACCCTTCAAAACAGCCCAATAACCCATCTAAGTCACTTCCATGCTCTCCGTCGTTCGATCACGATCGTGTGGTAAAACTACACCTCATTTGGACTCTCCTAGCTCCTCTATGCCTATTTAAACACCTCCCAAAATCCGGATCATCCCCGAAACCCTAGCTATTTCGCCCTCGCGCCGCCGGACACGTCCCGGCGAGCCGGACGCGTCCGCCGCCCGCCGCCCCGGCCAATCGCGGGCGCCACGTCAGCCCGCGCGCCCCGCCGCCTCCTCTCTCTCCTCCCCGCCCGCCCGCTGCGGCCGGTCCCGCCCCCCGGTCCAGTCCGCGCCGCCGCCGCGCCGAGGCCGCGCCCGCCCGCCCGCCCGCTGCGACTGCAGCCACTGGCGCCTCCCGCCTCCCTGCCGCCAGCCGCCACGCTCCGCTCGCCGCCCGTCCGTCGCCGCCGCCTCCTCGGCCATCGCCGCCCTCCGCCCGCCCCCCGCCGGCCACCACCCCAGCCGGCGAGCTCCTCCTGCCCGCCTCGGCTCCCCTCGCCGCCCGCCTCCCCGCGAGCTCATGAGCAGCCCGCCAAGACGATCCAAATCCGGCCCGGCCGAGCCCGTTGACCTCTTCTCCCTCCTCCTAATTTTTTTCTCTAAGTCTTTGCATCTCTTGTTATTTTGTGCAATTTTCAACATGCTATATCTTCGCAACCGTAGATCCATTTTGCGCGTATAATATGTCAAAATGTTCGCCTCGAAGAGTAGATCATTCCATTACATTGCATCATTTTCATTTGAGCTCATCTTGATGCCCGAAATGCTGTTGGAAGAGTGCTATGTGTTGTTAGTTTCTGATTTTTATCAGAACTTGCACTTTTGTTATTTTTGCCATGATTAATGTGTGCACCCTATGAATTTGAGTCCTACATGTGTTTTGTAAAATGCCATGCCATCTTTCCAGGGGTATATGCCATGTATTTTTGTGATCTATGTGGTGACTAGCACAAGCATGCAAAGTAGGTGTCCTGTTGTTGCTGATTTCAGCCCTGTTTTAGCTGATTTTGATGCCATGTTAACTTGATGATACCGAGAGATCTATGCATATTTTGAGATACTTCAGTAAGGGTGTTTTGTAAAACATGTCTTGCTCTATCCATCCATGCCTTTGTTTGCAATTATGGGATGCCATAGCTTGAGTCAATCGAGCTCTACTTTTGCTATCAAATGTTTCCTGGCAGATTGTATACATGTTATTCAATTTTGCCTAGCTTGTTGTGGTTGATCCATTTATGCTATGTTATTTTTCTTGCCATGTATGTCTTCTATGTCATGTCTTCTTGATGTATGTATGCTTAGTTTATCATTTGAGGCTCTGTAGTGAGTGCATTGAGCTTGTAAACATGCCTACTGTTGTCAGTTTTGACATGTCATGTTGCTGAATCTGTTAACGAAACTTTCAATATTGACATGGGGGTTACTATATTTTCTAGTCCTTTTTGGCTTATGGTCAGTAAGGGACTTTTGTTCTAGGCTTTGAGTATATTCATGCCATGCCTTGTTTTGCTATTTTAAGTTCCTGTAGCATGTAGTTTTCTTGCTCTGAACGTTGTAACCTGATGCTGTTTTTGCCATGTCCAGCCTGATATTTTGTGCTCTTTTGCCATGATTGTTTGAACATGTTATGATGTGAACTAGCCGTAGCTCAGTGCTCATCTTTTGTCGAGCATCATGTGTAGATCACTGCCATGTGCTTTGTTGTTACGTTTGGGTGCAGTAGCTTATTTATTTGTTGCTTGTTAAGTGGCATCATGCTGTTAATGGCAGATTTGCGCCATTCTTGTTTTGCTTGCCATTTGCAAACCGTGCATCCGATTCCGGTGATCTTTATATCGATTTCAACCGAAATCATCTCATCTTTCCAGTGGCATGCTTGGTTTGCCAAGTTGATGCCTGGTTCATCATTTACCTTCCGGAGCGCCCATAAGCATTGCATATCTCATCCCGCATATCATGTCATGTTTTGCATCATGTTGATTGTGCATTGCACCGTGATTTATTGTGGTTCCTTTGTTTGTGTTGTTGTTTTGGGTAGAGTCGGAGACGAGTACGTGAACGAGGAACCTGTTGAGAACGCCGAGGATCAAGACTTTCGACAACTCGAGAACATTGCGAGCAAGATGACCATACCCTCGAAATCACTTCTATCTTTGCTATGCTAGTTGCTCGCTCTTTTGCTATGCCTATGCTGCGATGCCTACCACTTGATATATCATGCCACCCATGTTGCCATGTCAGCCCTAACCATCCTTTTCCTAGCAAACCGCTGATTGGCTATGTTACCGCTTTGCTCAGCCCTCTTATAGCGTTGCTAGTTGCGGTGAAGCTGAAGTTTTTCCTTGTTGAACATGGAGATGTTGTTCCTTGTTGGAACATGTTTACTTGTTGGGGATATCAAAATATATATCTGCTATAATTAATACATCTATATACTTGGTAAAGGATGGAAGGCTCGGCCTTATGCCCGTGTTTTGTTCCACTTTGCCACCCTAGTTTCCGCCATACCGTGTTATGTTCCTTGATTTTATGCTCCTTACACGGTTGGGTGATTTATGGGACCCCCTTGACAGTTCGCTTTGAATAAGACTCGTCCAGCAAGGCCCAACTTTGGTTTTACCATTTGCCACCTAAGCCTTTTCCCCCGGGTTTTCGCGAGCCCGAGGGTCATCTTTATTTTAACCCCGACCAGTGCTCCTTCGAGTGCTGGCCCGAACTAGAGCCCTGTGCAGCGCCCCCTCAAGGCAACTTGAGGTCTGGTTTTAGTTGTATGGACTGCTCATCCGGATGTGCCCTGAGAACGAGATATGTGCAGCTCCTATCGGGATTTGTCGGCACAATCGGGCGGCTTTGCTGGTCTTGTTTTATTGCTGTCGAAATGTCTTGTAGTCCGGATTCCGAGATTGATCGGGTCTTCCCGGTAGAAGGAATATCCTTCGTTGACCGTGAGAGCTTATAATGGGCTAAGTTGGGACACCCCTGCAGGGTAATATCTTTCGAAAGCCGTGCCCGCGGTTATGAGGCAGATGGGAATTTGTTAATGTCCGGTTGTAGAAAACCCAAAGTTGACATCAAATAAAATACACATCAACCGCGTGTGTAGCCGTGATGGTCTCTTCTCGGCGGAGTCCGGGAAGTGAACACGGTGTTGGAGTTATGTCTGACGTAAGTAGTTCAGGATCACTTCTTGATCGCTATTAGTTTCACGACCGTGCTTTGCTCCTCTTCTCGCTCTATTTTGCGAAGTAGCCACCATATATGCTAGTCGCTTGCTGCAGCTCCACTTTACTACTCTGTCCTTCCAATAAGCTTAAATAGTCTTGATCTCGCGGGTGTGAGATTGCTGAGTCCCGTGACTCATGATACTTCCAAAACAGTTGCAGGTTCCGATGAGGCGGTGCAGGTGATTCAACCGAGCTCAAGTGGGAGTTCGACGAGGAACGTGGTCGTTACTATGTGTCTTTTCCAGATGATCGAGAGTGGTGCCCAGTTGGGACGATTCGGGATCTGTGTTAGCATTTGGGGTATCTTCTTTTATTTTGGTTCCGTAGTCGGACCTTGAGTGTACTCAATGATGGATGTTTATTTATGTACTGTGTGTGAGTGGCGATCGTAAGCCAACTATGTATCTTTCCTTAATTATTACATGGGTTGTGTGAAGATTACCTCACTTGCGACATTGCTTTCAATGCGGTTATGCCTCTAAGTCGTGCCTCGACACGTGGGAGATATAGCCGCATCGGGGGCGTTACACTTACTCAGTGTAACACCCCAAAAATTTAAACCATGATTTTTTTATTAAAATTTTGCCAGGAGTTTAAAAATTTTACTTTCTGGATTTTCTTTTGATTTCAGAACCTCCCTTTTCTTTGATATTGTGGAGTTTTCACCCCAAGTGAAAACTTTTCAAAAATATTGCTGGACTTGTATACCCTCTATTGAAACATTTCTTTTATCAGTGGAATTATTTTTATGATTATTTTTCCCTGAGCTTTATTTCTTTTAAAATGGTTTTTCATAAGTTTTTGAGCCTCTTTTGCACTACAACCATTTGATAAATTTATTTAAAAATCCCACCAAAATTTGGGGATGACATATGAGGTCCCTAAATCACTTTTATGCAAAAAGATCTTTTAGCATTTGGATAATTTGAGCTCTGCACCAAGTTTTCAAATCTGGTCCAGATTGCACTTTTACACTACAACCTCTTTAAATAATTCTTAAAAAAATTTACCAAGTATTTGGAGATGACAGTAGATGCATATAATTCATTTTTTATGCAAAAACCCATGTATGTTCTTTGCAAGATTTGACCAAACCATCCTCTTTTGCCCTCTGGACCAGATTGGCATTTTCTACAGCAACCACATTTTATTTTGCTCTATTGCCCATGATTCTTTTTCATGCTTATAGACCACTCTACAAAACCCTTAAGTCCAGGAGAGTGGCCCCATTGGAGTATGTTTGGTCCATGAAATGTTGTCCTTTTGTTTCTGACCAGATTTGGTTTTCTCAAAAACTTGCACTAACAAGTTTCTGTCTTTGACAAACTAACCTTGCCGCCCTATTTATCTTCTTAAGAGACTAGGATCTGGAGATTTTGGCCACTCCAAGAACTGCATAGATGCCTCTAGCATTTTGTCAAACACTTTGTGTGCATAGCCAGATTTGGCATGATTTTTAGTTGGCTTTCTGAACTTGATCTTCTGACCTAACTAACTTGTCCACTAAGCTCCTAGCTAACCCTAACCCAGGCCTGTTAACTACCAGCATCATCTGAACTCTCTAACAAGCGCTGGCATTTCGTCGAGCGGTCACCATGCGTGCTCTAGGCGCGACCAGAGCGCGCGTTTTCCACGTGAGTGCGCACGGGTCGCCGCGTCTGGCCCCTGGCCCTTGCTTACCTGCAGAGACACACCCCGGCCTCATCCACTCACCAGGACACTCCAAGCCGCCCCTGGAGCCCCACAGCGCCGCCGTTAGGTTGGCCACGGCGACTAGCGGCCGACCACAGTGGGTTCCTGCCATGGATGGCGCCGCCTGAGCCACCCACGTGCGCCAGCTCGCCCCCTTGAGCAGTACGGAGCTCGTCGGAATGCGCCGACCAGCCCAAATCACCTCCACGCCGCCCTGCTACAACAGGACGGCGGTTCGCCGTCGGTCTTATCCACGGCCACCGCGGAACTGACCTTGGCCGCCTATAAAAGGAGCCCCAAGCTCATCCAGACCCTCAGGCAACCCCGTACCATCCCCCTAGCGCTCCCATAGCCAGCCAACGACAGAGGGAGGCCGTCTTCCTCATCTATGGCCAGTTCGGCCGCCGCCGCGCTCTGGTTCAATTCGTCGCAAGAAGAGCCTCCCCCACCCATCTAGCGCCACCATCCTCTTCCCCTCGACCTTGCGGAGCCGCCCCACCCTTCAAACTTGATCGGGAACCACCGTAGCCCAGACCCCCAAAACCTCCAGAGAACACCTTCGCCGCGGAGCTCGCCGCCGGCGACTCCCTTCACCCCAACCTACCTAACGACCACCGGGAGGACCGCCCTGGACTGGCGGATCCATCCCCGCCCTCAGAACCCCGCGGGGAACCGCCATTCATCGACGGCGATCGCCGGAGTCCCACCTTCGCTCGGGCAGAGGAGAAGGGGGGGAGAGGCGACTGGTCAAACCTGACCAGTGGGCCCCCTGGACCCACTGTCAGTGACCCACGCGCCGTCCATGCTGGATAAGTGAAAGCGTAAAGTCTCGATTCCCCCCCCCCGAACCGTTTTCTTTTTTTCAGTTTCTTTTATTTATTTATTAAAAAACAGGATTTGACCAGAACTTTGACTGGCTATAACTTTTTAAATACAAGTCCAAATGAATTGATTCTTTTTCCTACCTCCCTAAAATTTTGTCTAGTTTATTTTCATATTTATTTGAAAAAAATTCAGACAAATTTTTTGTACTGTTTTGAAACTATGGGTTAATTTGAATATTTTCAAAAATAGGATCTTTGAAGAGGAAGAAAACTTTCAAAAGTTTTAGGATGCACCCTGCCTCTACACAACTTGAAGGCAAGCATTATGAACCCTGGCATATTATTGTGTGTGTTATTTGACACGGTTACAACACCACCTCGACACGGAGTATCCGTGATTTTTTTTTGTGATGATATGTTCATACTCATGAGTGCATATGGATGATTTCATGCTATTGGAGTTTGCTATGTTTGTGATAGTAGTCGCCATCATATGCCTTTCATGCATACCGGAAGGAATCCGGGAAAGCCTCTATCTAGGGTAGACACGGGCTTGTTCCTAGTCCTCCGCCGAGTCGGTTGTGTCCGGTACGGCATGATGAGGTATGTCGAGTGGTGATTCTGTCTGTTGATTGAAGTATAAATTGTTATGCTAATCATGCAGGGAATACTTAAACCTCCTGAGTCGGCCATAGATCGAATCTTGTTCTGGTAACCCCCGTACTTGTTTCGTACTACCACTTGTCCCCGCCATAGGTAGGGTACGGTTCAGTAAGTCGTCAACACCTTTCCTAGCACACACCGTACAGAGAGGCCATGGTGGAAGATACCAGAGGCATCCAGTGGGCATGCCACCTGGTCCGGGGGCATGGGTGTTTTCGGTTGGAGCCGAAGGAGTAGCTTCCCTAGTTTGCGCGCATTAAAAAAATTTGTGATCCCATGCTAATCGAGGTTGTAGCCTCCCCACTTAGAGTTTTGCTTAAACAGGTGTCATGGGTGATTCCAGACACTTGTGAGTTAGGCTGGTGTGTGCGGCCAGGTGTGTTTTCAACTAAAAGACCGTAGACGGAATTAGTCCCGATGGACTAAAGGAATCCGTTACCCGTGGGTAAAGAGTACACCCTCTGCAGAGATTAAACATCTATTCGAATAGTCGTGTCCATGGTTAAGGACTACAGTCTGGATGGGTCAAGTATCGGTCTTAGTGACGGTCTTTGGAGGATAAACTACTAATCCAGAACATTGATTATGACCGGTGACATATGATGTTTATGATTATTATTATTGTGGACTAACTATTTTCATTATTTGATTTATTGAGTATCCCTGGGACGGTTCTACCTCCTGGATATTTACTATGATTATTCTTTTATAAGCCCTTTATGTGGTGACGCTCAGACGCACGACTGTGGCCTGCTTGTCATTTAAATTACTTATAAGCCCTTTATGGGGTGTCGCACAGACGTCCGACTGTGGCATGTTTGTTATTGATTTACTTTATAAGCCATGTATGTGGCGTCGCACACACGCCCGACTGTGGCATGTTTGTTATTTACTTTATAAGTCCTTTATGTGGTGTCGCTTAGACGCCCGACTGAGGCATGCTTTATATCATTATCCCTTCGAGGCGTCGCTTCAGACACCCGATCGGTGCATTTTATTTCTACTCCATTATTGCATAATCAAGTTGTGTATAAATAACCTGCATGCATGCGTCAAGAAATTTTATTTTGTGACTGACGAGTGATCATAGAATGTTTTAGAGCATAATTATCATTTGAATATTATACTTGTGTTCATAATGTTTGCGAGTACATTCAAAAGTACTCACTGGCTTGTCCCTGGCTATTGTCTTGGCCAGATTTCTTGCATGGAGAGGAGCGTTGCGCTGACAGCCCCGGAACCTACGCGCTGGTGAGCAGTCTCGCGAAGATAGGAGTTATCCAGGTCAGCTGTTCCTGTGGGAAATGGAGTTCCACAGACGCTGATGACCACAAACCGCTTCCGCCATCAACCACTAGAAACCTTGTGTTGTACTCATAGGCCAGAATGGTCTTGTACTACATACTATGTATTTTGCTTGGAGTTATTGTATCAAGTTTGTGTCTCGCCAGCTAACAGTAATCTTGGGGCTGGTGAGCACAAGGGCCATTTTCTGGGAAATTAATATCCCGAAAATCCGGTCGTGACAAACTTGGTATCAGAGCCAGGCTGACCATTGGCTAATCCTATCTTAGCCAGGTCGAAAAACCTAGGTTAACCAACCCACCAGACCTTAACCTAACCCCGCCAAGCTTCTCGTAAGATAGCCACACAAAGGACCCGACACCTTTTGGCAGTCGGTGCCCAACCTATCAGCCTAGCCTGTCGATCACGCGCCAGTGACCGACACCTAAGTTGTCTCATTCGCAAGCGTGCAAAGGAAGGCTCCGCCCCCTTTTTCTATAAAAAGGGCACGCTAGCCTCAACACAGCACAACCTCTTCCCCAAACCAAGCTACGATGCCCGGCCCTATTGTGCACAATGAGACCACAGCAACCAACCTTGGAGGTTTTGTGACCGTGCTCGCAAACCTCACCCGCCGTGCCTATGCATTAGAAGAACCCCCAGAATATGTTGTGTACCAAGGACCCATGAGCGGTGAGAGCCATCAATTCTGGGCCACTGTGCACATCTATGGTAGGGGTCTATCGCCAGAACGCCACTACAGGTTCACCGGAAGGACAACTTCCTTTGAGCCACAAGCCATCCAACTAGCTGCTCGAGAGGCTATAGTTCAACTCCGGAACTTGTCGCCCAGAGTTAACTGTCGCTCGTTCTACTACTACCCCGGCCGTGAAGGGTATGGTAGGCCACCCCAGGTTGCCAACGGAGATCACGAGACGGATCATGCATTGTTGCATCTCGCTATGTAGGTGCACTTGAGGAACTGTTCGATCAAATCACCCTTGATCTGATCGCAGCTCGTGGAGAACTGGTTCGCCGAGCCCCGGCGAGAGTCGAAGATGAGCCCGACGCCGACAACCCAGTCGTGCTGTTCGGACACCCGATCGAGTCCTAGAGGTCTGCTCCAGCCATCGACCAAAATACCTTGGTGTCCCCAGAAGTGCTTCGTCGCCTTTTGGGAACACGCTCCAACGGGATTGTGGCCAACAATCCCCGGGATGGTCATCATCACTACACCGACCCTGCAGCCCCTCAACCCCCTCCAGCTAATCCCGACGGTGAAACCCGTGGAGAAGCCTCGACATCCACAAGACACGCCCGCTTAGATATAAACGAGGTAGACTAAGTCACTCAAGTAGTACCAAGCTTTGGTATTTCTATGCCCTGTAATTATGTGATCCTGTATCGCCATAATTAATGCAGCCTGCTGGTGTGCCTTTGTTTTAAATAGTAACCTTGCATAAATATATTAGCATGCAGTTGCATTTTTATCCCTGGCACAGCTACCAGAAACCACCCCGACGACCCCCACAGTGATATGTCACTTTAGGGAGATATGTGTATCTGTGGCATTGACCCCGACCCTTAGAGCAGAACTGACAAATTTATTACCTTACACCATGGTAAATAACCCAGCTCCAAGGCTATATAAAAGGCCACCTCGTGACCTTGCCAAGTATCCCTCACCTTGTGCACAACTCTCACAGCCATTTATTTGCCATGCCGAGCCCTAGTATTTACCTGAGAACTCCAGATGCAACCCCAGGTAGCTTTGTTTAAATTTTGTGGGACTTTACCTGCAGTACCATGAGTGCTACCCGCCCACCCCAGTATGAGTTGCTCAAATCGAGGATCACCCCATCCACCTCAAAATATTGGGCAGTGGTGCACATCCCGCCCGCAAACCCAAACCGAGACCCAACGGAAGTCTCCTTTGTGGGGAAATCAATGTCGACTCCGCATATGGCCATAGAAGCTACTGCATACGAAGCACTTGCTCGCCTTTGATTCGCGGTACCCTACGCTAGCGATCAAGGGTATTATTACTTCCCGAGTCGCACAGCACCCGGAGGAGTAGCATCTTTTCCCGGTGGACGAATTGAGAGAGACCCAGTACTGGCCAACCTTGCCCAGTATGTCATCGCTCAAGAGCGTTTGACCCAACGAGTAATGGGTTATCTCCAGAGCATCGCCGATTTAAATCCTCAGATCGCCATCGGCAGACCACTGAGGCCCGACCAGGAGAGGCGCATCCATCGACTAGTCAATCCGCTACCCCCGATAGAAGAAGAGTGTGCCCCGA
The DNA here is from genome assembly GCA_021605205.1 of Aegilops longissima. Taxonomy (NCBI): domain Eukaryota; kingdom Viridiplantae; phylum Streptophyta; class Magnoliopsida; order Poales; family Poaceae; genus Aegilops; species Aegilops longissima. The sequence goes on from CM038681.1 coordinate 98,028,105, forward strand.
TTCCAGAGACCTTTTCTTAGGACCCTGTCCACTTACCGTTGACGTTGTAGATGTCACTGCTATGTTTATTGTCCCTGCATTTATTTATGTATTGCAACTTATGTGTGGTATCCTAAATTTGTGCGATGAATTAAAGTTTTAATTTCAATCAATGTGAGTGGTCTTTACTACGGAAAATTTTTGGTTCACTGTTTTCACTCGAAATAAAGTTCGAAGTGATAATTTTCTTTTTCCCTAAGTTGTCTCAGCATATATCTCTTCACGACATAGATTTTTATTCACGCAGCACCACAGCAGACTCACAACCGCAACTACTCAACCGCGTGCACTAATTGCTAATGCTCATACACATGTTACACCTAACTGATCACCTCTGAAGGAGAGGTTAGTGGGTAATCACTCGGGTACAAGTTGACTCCAGCACACTGACAACAGTTAGCGCCCGACACCGCACTTAGTCCTCATGATCACCGCCACCGCGGAGAGCTAACACTCGAGCGGCAGCATCACGACGATCATCGAGGATCATCACGCACAGGAGCACGGAGAACCCCAGCAATGCCGCCAACCCTCCGCACACTAGGATCACGCACCAGTCCGGCATCACCTCCGCCATTAGAGCCTCGTCTCGGGCTCCTGCAAACAGAATGAAGGAGAAGGAGAAGCGAGGTCAGGTGGGAGGAAGAAGAAAGGAGCACCTGTGTCGTTTTATAGCTCGAGATCGGTGTACGGTGGGCGAAGTCCACCAGCGCTGCTTGTTGCTCGATCGCCGGTGTTCGGAGTCGAATCCATGACAAGGCCGACAACAAGACTGCCCGCGAGGTGAGTGCCGCTGCCGACAGCTAGCACGCCACAGACTACCGGGATGCGGCCTAGATGCCCTACGCGCTAAACGTCGTCGGTGGAGAAAGCGGAAAGCACGCGGAGAGAGGAAGAAGAGAGAGCCAGAGGTAGAAGAAGAGGTCGACAAGGGCCCCGTGTCCACCAACAGCCAGAGGGAGCACTTGTGCTCTCAGAGCGACCAGCGTATTTTAGAAATTTAGAATTTATTCTAAATTTATCGTATCCAACGAGAAATCTCTCGCTTTCCCCAAACCATGGATTTTTTCCATGCAGCACCAGCGCACACTGCTCGTAGTTTTACACCACTTATTGCCCGCTCACTATAGCCACATTTTTTTTTGCGTGAATAGGATGGTTATTTTTGTGATATTACTTTGACGGTAGGCGAAATATTTAAAAAAACAACTTTTAGCAAATCTCGAGGACGAGATTTTTCTTAAGGGGGGTAGTGTTGTAACACCACAAAAATTTAAACCATGATTTGTTTATTAAAATTTTGCCAGGAGTTTAAAATTTTACTTTCGGATTTTCTTTTGATTTCGAACCTCCTTTTCTTTGATATTGTGGAGTTTTCACCCCAAGTGAAAACTTTTCAAAAATATTGCTGGACTTGTATACCCTCTCTTGAAACATTTCTTTTATCAGTGGAATTATTTTTATGATTATTTTTCCCTGAGCTTTATTTCTTTTAAAATGGTTTTTCATAAGTTTTTGAGCCTCTTTTGCAATACAACCATTTGATAAATTTATTTAAAAATCCCACCAAAATTTGGGGATGACATATGAGGTCCCTAAATCACTTTTATGCAAAAAGATCTTTTAGCATTTGGAGAATTTGAGCTCTGCACCAAGTTTTCAAATCTGGTCCAGATTGCACTTTTACACTACAACCTCTTTAAATAATTCTTTAAAAAATTTACCAAGTATTTGGAGAAGACAGTAGATGCATATAATTCATTTTTATGCAAAAACCCATGTATGTTCTTTGCAAGATTTTACCAAACCATCCTCTTTTGCCCTCTCGACCAGATTGGCATTTTCTACAGCAACCACATTTTATTTTGCTCTATTGCCCATGATTCTTTTTCATGCTTATAGACCACTCTACAAAACCCTTAAGTCCAGGAGAGTGGCCCCATTGGAGTATGTTTGGTCCATGAAATGTTGTCCTTTTCTTTCTGACCAGATTTGGTTTTCTCAAAAACTTGCACTAACAAGTTTCTGTCTTTGACAAACTAACCTTGCCGCCCTCTTTATCTTCTTAAGAGACTAGGATCTGGAGATTTTGGCCACTCCAAGAACTGCATAGATGCCTCTAGCATTTTGTCAAACACTTTGTGTGCATAGCCAGATTTGGCATGATTTTTAGTTGGCTTTCTGAACTTGATCTTCTGACCTAACTAACTTGTCCACTAAGCTCCTAGCTAACCCAAACCCAGGCCTGTTAACTACCAGCATCATCTGAACTCTCTAACAAGCGCTGGCATTTCGTCGAGCGGTCACCATGCGTGCTCTGGGCGCGACCAGAGCGCGCGTTTTGCACGTGAGTGCGCACGGGTCGCCGCGTCTGGCCCCTGGCCCTTGCTTACCTGCAGAGACACACCCCGGCCTCATCCACTCACCAGGACACTCCAAGCCGCCCCTGGAGCCCCACAGCGCCGCCGTTAGGTCGGCCACGGCGGCTAGCGGCCGGCCACAGTGGGTTCCTGCCATGGATGGTGCCGCCTGAGCCACCCACGCGCGCCAGCTCGCCCCCTTGAGCAGTACGGAGCTCGTCGGAATGCGCCGACCAGCCCAAATCACCTCCACGTCGCCCTGCTACAACAGGACGGCGGTTCGCCGTCGGTCTTATCCACGGACACCGCGGAACCGACCTTGGCCGCCTATAAAAGGAGCCCCGAGCTCATCCAGATCCTCAGGAAACCCCGTACCATCCCCCTAGCGCTCCCATAGCCAGCCAACGACGGAGGGAGGCCGTCTTCCTCATCTCCGGCCAGTTCGGCCGCCGCCACGCCTCGTTCAATTAAATGCATAGCGAGCCTCCCCACCCATCCAGCGCCACCATCCTCTTCCCCTCGACCTTGCGGAGCCGCCCCACGCTTCAAACTTGATCGAGAACCACCGTAGCCAAGACCCCCAAAACCTCCCGAGACCACCTCCGCCGCGGAGCTCGCCGCCGGCGACTCCCATCACCCCCACCTACCTAGCGACCACCGGGAGGATCGCCCGGGACTGGCGGATCCATCCCCGCCCTCAGAACCCCGCGGGGAACCGTCGTTCGTCGACGGCGATCGCCGGAGTCCCGCCTTCGCTCGGGCAGAGGAGAAGGAAGGGAGAGGCGACTGGTCAAACCTGACCAGTGGGCCCCCTAGCCCACTGTCAGTGACCCACGTGCCGTCCATGCTGGATAAGTGAAAGCGTAAAGTCTCGAGTACGCTTCCCCCCCCCCCCCCGAACCATTTTGTTTTTTTAGTTTCTTTTATTTATTTCTTAAAAAACAGGATTTGACCAAAACTTTGACTGGATATAACTTTTTAAATACAAGTCCAAATGAGTTGATTATTTTTCCTACCTCCCTCAAATTTTGTCTAGTTTATTTTCATATTTATGTGAAAAAAATTCAGACAACTTTTTTAACTGTTTTGAAACTATGGTTTAATTTGAATATTTTCAAAAATAGGATCTTTGAAGAGGAAGAAAACTTTTAAAAGTTTTAGGATGCACCCTGCCTCTACACAACTTGAAGGCAAGCATTCTGAATCCTGGCATAATATTGTGTGTGTTATTTGACACGGTTACAACACCACCTCGACACGGAGTATCCGTGATTTTTTTTTGTGATGATATGTTCATACTCATGAGTGCATATGGATGATTTCATGCTATTGGAGTTTGATATGTTTGTGATAGTAGTCGCCATCATATAACTTTCATGCATATCGGAAGGAATCCGGGAAAGCCTCTGTCTTGGGTAGACACAGGCTTGTTCCTAGTCCTCCGTCGAGTTGGTTGTGTCCGGTACGGCATGATGAGGTATGTCAAGTGGTGATTCTGTCTGTTGATTGAAGTATAAATTGTTATGCTAATCATGCAGGGAATAATTAAACCTCCTGAGTCGGACATATATCGAGTCTTGTTCTGGTAAACCCCATACTTGTTTCGTACTACCACTTGTCCCCGCCATAGGTAGGGTACGGTTCAGTAAGTCGTCAACCCCTTTCATAGCACACACCATACAGAGAGGCCATGGTGGAAGATACTGGAGGCATCCGGTAGGCATGCCACCTGGTCTGGGGGCATGGGTGTTTTCGGTTGGAGCCGAAGGGGTAGCTCCCCTAGTTTGCATGCATTAAAAAATTTTGTGATCCCATGCTAATCGAGTTTGTAGCCTCCCCACTTAGAGTTTTGCTTAAACAGGTGTCATTGGTGATTCCAGACACTGGTGAGTTAGGCTGGTGTGTGCGGCCAGGTGTGTTTTCAACTAAAAGACCGTAGATGGAATTAGTCCCGATGGACTAAAGGAATCCGTTACCCGTGGGTAAAGAGTACACCCTCTGCAAAAATTAAACATCTATTCGAATAGCCGTGTCCATGGTTAAGGACTACAGTCTGGATGGGTCAAGTATCGGTCTCAGTGTCGGTCTTCGGAGGATAAACTACTAAGCCAGAACATTGATTATGACCGGTGACATATGATATTTATGATTATTATTATTGTGTACTAACTGTTTTCATTATTTGATTTATTGAGTATCCTGGGACAGTTCTACCTCCTGGATATTTACTGTGATTATTCTTTTATAAGCCCTTTATGTGGTGTCGCTCAGACGCCGGACTGTGGCCTGCTTGTCATTTAAATTACTTATAAGCCCTTTATGGGGTGTCGCACAGACGCCCGACTGTGGCATGTTTGTTATTGATTTACTTTATAAGTTCTGTATGTGGCGTCGCACAGACGCCCGACTGTGGCACATTTGTTATTTACTTTATAAGCCCTTTATGTGGTGTCGCTTAGACGCCTGACTGAGGCATGCTTTATATCATTATCCCTTCGAGGCGTCGCTTCAGACACCCGATCGGTGCATTTTATTTCTACTCCATTATTGCATAATCAAGTTGTGTATAAATAACCTGCGTGCATGCGTCAAGAAATTTTATTTTGTGACTGATGAGTGATCATAGAATGTTTTAGAGCATGATTATCATTTGAATATTATACTTGTGTGCATAATGTTTGCGAGTACATTCAAAAGTACTCACTTGCTTGTCCCTGGCTATTGTCTTGGCCAGATTTCTTGCATGGAGAGGTGCGTTGCGCTGACAGCCCCGGAACCCACGCGCTGGTGATAGCAGTCTCGCGAAGATAGGAGTTATCCAGGTCAGCTGTTCCTATGGGAAATGCAGTTCCATCGACGCTGATGACCACAAACCGCTTCCGCCATCAACCACTAGAAACCTTGTGTTGTACTCATAGGCCAGAATGGTCTCGTGCTACATATTATGTATTTTGCTTGGAGTTATTGTATCAAGTTTGTGTCTCGCCAGCTAACAGTAATCCTGGGGCTGGTGAGCACAAGGGCCATTTTCTGGGAAATTAATATCCCTAAAATCTGGTCCTGACACTCAGCCCTCGGTATCCCCAACAACAATGGCCTGGAAAAGGAGAAAATTGGACTCTGGTAAGCCTCTCCCGGTAGAGCTATTCGTTCCTAGCAGAGACCCTGCCGGAAACAACTCCTTGCCACCTGCCGGACCGCACCCTCTTGCCGGGCCCATGGTCCCCGTGAATGAGGAATGTGCCACGCAGTTGAGGAGGTGCCGCTAGTCCTCATTGCCGAACCCCAGGCTCGAACTTGGGCAAGGCACATAGTCCACTTCCTCCAAATCGGAGAGCTTCCCGGTGACCAAGATGAAGCTGAAAGAGTAGCCCGGAGGGCCGGTATGTATCAGTTTGTCAATGACAATCTATACAGAAGGAGGCCCAACGGTGTGAAATTGAAGTGCGTCTGCCGGGAAGAAGGAAAGGAACTGCTGGATGAGATACACAAAGGCATTTGTGGCTCCCACATTGGATCAAAGGCACTGGTTGAGAAAGCATTCCGGCAAGGATTATATTGGCCCACGACCCTCCAAGATGCGGTCGAGCTAGTCACCAAGTGTGAAGCCTGCCAGTTCCATTCCAAGAACATCCACCTGCCTGCCCAAGCTCTTCAGACAATCCCTTTATCATGGCCATTTTCGGTCTGGGGGCTCAATATCCTCGCCCCTTTCCCCCAAGCAATAGGGGGCTTTGAATTCTTGTTCGTTGCCATCGACAAGTTTACAAAGTGGCCGGAAGTGACTACCGTGAGAAAGGTGATTGCTCAGTCGGCTATCAACTTCTTGAAATAATTGGTGTGCCGTTTTGGAGTTCCGGCAAGGATCATTACCGACAACGGCACCCAGTTCACGAGCCATGCCTTCATGCAATATGTTCATGCCCTCGGATGCAAGATCTTATTTGCCTCTGTTGCACATCCCAGGAGCAATGGGCAAGCTGAGAGGGCGAACACTGAAGTGCTGCGAGGACTCAAGACAAGAACCTTTGATTCGTTGCGGAAGCACGACAGGCGGTGGATCGATGAGCTGCCGGTAGTTCTCTGGTCCCTCAGAATGACACCAAATCGAGCTACCGGGCAGACTCCCTTCTCCCTAGTCTATGGGGCAGAAGCAGTTATCCTCAGGGAACTCATTTACGGGTCGCCTCGAGTGCTTGCCTATGATGAAGTAGCGCAAGATCAGCACCAGAGTGACAACACTGTGCTATTCAAGGAGAACCGTCTCCGGGATGCTACGCGTGTTGCACACTATCAGCAGGCCCTGCGTCACTATCATAGCCGCAGGGTTCATGCCCGGTGCTTTGAGGAAGGTGACCTTGTCCTTAGGTGCGTTCAGTCCAGCAAGGGTACAAACAAGTTGGCGCCAAAGTGGGAAGGCCCTTACCGGGTAGTACGAGTCACCAGACCTAGCACAGTCCGTCTGGAGACCGGAGATGGCATTCAATTGCAAAACTCGTAGAATATTGAGCATCTCCGCAAGTTCTACCTGTAAGGCGCGGCTGTCGGGCCCTGCTCGGCAGCCACCCTTTTGTACAGGCCTTGCCTCAGTTGCATGTAACCCCTTGTACAAAGCTAGGCGATGACCCTAAGCAGCAGAGAAATAAATGAAGCGCTGGGGGGGCCCCGACCAATTTTCATGCATGCATGAGAATTCCAAGAGCATTTCATAAGAATTTCATGAGCATTTTCATATGCATATATATAGGATCGCATCTTGCATCAGTCCCATCTGCATGAAGCTGTAGGTTCCTACCGTGAACTTGGCCTGTACAAGGAGTTGGGTAAATGGACCAACGTTGCGATCTCCGGCTAGCCAAACAGATAAGTTCTACCTCTTGTCCATAAGTGTTCTGTAAGCTATAACTTGTGCATGAGAAAACCTCGCCACTCTTTAAGACTTAGGTCCTCCCATCCTTGACTCGAATGTTGCTTTGGTCAAGATGGTCGTAGTGGCCTTTGGTAAAAGGAAGTTGGCGGGGGCTGGTCCCTTTATTTTTTTTGCCCGGTAGGCGTAGTCGTCCGGCAAACGAAAGGGTACCGGCAGGATAGCCTGTCGGGGAAGACTCGTGTACTTAAACTAAAGAGGTGTCCCACCTCTGCATGGGCATATACATGCACGAGTTCCTGGCAAGGTTCATCTTTTTCATTAATATGCTGATAATACAAGTACAAGCATTATAGAACACAAAAATGGACTCGAGAGGTTACATTATATGAATTAAAATTTGGCAAATGCCTACAGATTTGAGATTGAGAAAAGATAAGTGCCACGTAATGCCCTTTCTTGTCCCTCTCCTCGTAGGCACGGCCGTTGAAGGCGAGGAGGGCAAAAGGAGCGCCTGGGCAGAAGCCCAGCCCGCCCCCTCGGGCTCCAGGAGAGGTAGCCTAGCGGGAGCGGGAGAGCACTGAGGAACGCGTCGATGGAGAGCACGGCGGAGGCGACCCGTCGACCACCGCCACCAGAGCTAGCGGGGCTCGGCAGGGCTAACGGAGCTGCAACCCGAGAGGAAGCCTGCCGGGGTTCGGTTGGGGGTGGGGAATGCTGGAGGAGCCAGGGAGCACCATCCCCACCTCTGCATCCAACTCCCCGGTAAATCGCATTGCCGAGAAGGAGATGCGGATGCAGATGATGGTGCTACCGCCTGATGAAGATGGTGTGGGCAGCACTCAGCCGGAGTCAGAGTCGTCGCCCTCCCGCCCGTTACCACCGTCATCACCGTCACTGTCCTCCTCGTTGCTTTCTCTTGAGGAAGAGCTTTCGTCATCAGTCGAGCTCTCCATACAACACCCTAAGTGACCTTCTGAGTGCCCGAAGATCTTGACAGAGAGCAGGCCGCTCTCCATTAAATTGAACTAGAGAACATGCCCATCCGAGAAGCCGTGGGCTCAAGCAAAAGTCTTCCAACCACGGCGGAGGTACATCACATGAGGGGCAGGGAAGTCGACATCAACCCACATGCCGCCATTCCCGCAGCCCCTCCTATCCAGCCTCAAAGCGCGGGGCTGTTCAAGATCCATTTCCCGTGCAAAGGGGGTAGGGAGGCAAAGATGACCGGACAGAGGTTTGTACAGCCTGATGATGAACTCTCGAGGTTGGTCCCCGACATGGCCTTCCATTGGGGGAAGGGCCGCCGGTGGGGGCGCAGCTAAGGCGCTACCCCGCCCTACTCTTCCTCGAGCGCCACGGTGACCTCGGCCTCACCCCCTCCATTCTCCTCTTAGGGTGGGCTCCACTGATGGTAGCTGGAACTACGTCGGTATTTCCCCAGAGAGGGAGGGATGATGTAGCACAGCGATGGTAGGTATTTCCCTCAGTATGAAACCAAGGTATCGAAACGGTAGGAAAACCAAGCAACACAACGTAAGCAGCACCTGCACACAAACAACAACACCTCGCAACTCGACGAGTTAAAGGGGTTGTCAATCCCTTTCGGGGTACAGCGCCTCAAGATAGGCAAGCGGACATGAGGTAAATTGTAGTAGATTGATAGATGGAACGCCAAATTAAATAAATAAAGATAAAATACAACAAGGTATTTTTGTATTTTTTGGTTTAATAGATCTGAATAAAAATGCAAAGGAAAAGTAGATCGCAAGGAAAATATATGAGAAAGAAGACCCGGGGCCGTAGGTTTCACTAGTGGCTTCTCTCGAGAAAAATAGCAAACGGTGGGTAAACAAATTACTGTTGGGCAATTGATAGAACTTCAAATAATTATGACGATATCTAGGCAATTCTTATTACATAGGCATCACATCCAAGATTAGTAGACCGACTCCTGCCTGCATCTACCACAATTACTCCACACATCGACCGCTATCCAGCATGCATCTAGTGTATTAAGTTCATGGAAAAACGGAGTAATGCAATAAGAACGATGACATGATGTAGAAAACATCCATTTATCTTTATGGCGGTAGATATAGATCTTGTCTTTTTATCCTTAGTAGCAACGATACATACGTGTCATTTCCCTTTCTGTCACTGGGATCAAGCACCGTAAGATCGAACCCACTACCGGGCTCCTCTTCCCATTGCAAGATAAATAGATCGAGCTGGCCAAACAAAACCCAAATATCGGAGAAGAAATACGAGGCTATAAGAGATCATGCATATAAGAGATCAAAGAAACTCAAATAACTTTCATGGACATAAAAAGATATGACTGATCATAAAGTCAAAGTTCATCAGATCCCAACAAACACACCGTAAAAGAGTTACATCATATGGATCTCCAAGAGACCATTGTATTGAGAATTCAGTGAGAGAGAGAGAAGGCCATCTAGCTACTAACTACGGACTCAAAGGTCTACAAGGAACTACTAACGCATCATCCGAGAGGCACCAATGGAAGTGGTGAACCCCTCCGTGATGGTGTCTAGATTGGATCTGGTGGTTTTGGACTCTGCGGCGGCTGGATGAATATTTCGTCGACGCTTTTAGGGTTTCTGGAATATTGTGGTATTTACAGAGCAAAGAGGCGGTCCGGGGGGCATCCAAGGTGGGCACAACCCACCAGGGCGTGCCTGGGCCTCCTGGCACGCCTACAGTGGGTTGTGCCCCTCGGTCACCCAGTGCAACCAGGCCCATTGCCTTCCTTCTGGCCCATAAAATATCATTGTGGAGTTTCGTGGCATTTGGACTTCATCTGATATTGATTTTCTGCTATGTAAAAAACATGGGGAAAACAACAACTGGCACTTGGCACTATGTCAATAGGTTAGTACCAAAAAATGATTAAAATGACAATAAAATGATTATAAAACATCCAAGATTGATAATAAAACAGCATGGAACAATCAAAAATTATAGATACGTTGGAGACGTATCAGCATCCCCAAGCTTAACTCCTACTGTTCCCCGAGTAGGTAGGTGATAAAAATAGAATTTTTGATGTGGAGTGTTGTTCATCATGTCATATCATATTCTTTTCTTTATAGCATGGACATTTGGACTTTTATGTGATTCAAAGCAATAGTCTAGTTTTGACATAATAATTTAGATACTCGAGCATATCAACAAGCAACCATGTCTTTCAAAATATCAATGCTAAAACAAGTTATCCCTAGCCCATCATGCTCAAACATTGATCCATTCATGAAACACACTCGAATATTAACTACACCCAATACTTGATCACAATCATATTGCCCCCTAGTTGGTGATTTTTATGAGAGAAGATGGAGACTCAAATTTCAAAATAAAAATTGCATAAAGTAAAAGAAAGGCCCTTCGCAGAGGGAAGTAGGGATTTGTAGAGGTGCCAGAGCTCAAAGCGAAAAATTAGAGATAAAAACATTTTGGGAGGTGTATCCATCCCACCAACGAAAACGACTCAGAGTTTCCAAAACTTTCCATGCTAGATATGCCATAGGCGGTTACTGATACGTCTCCAACGTATCTATAATTTTTGATTGCTCCATGCTATATTATCTACTGTTTTGGACAATATTGGGCTTTATTATCCACTTCTATAATATTTTTGGGACTAACCCATTAACCGGAGGCCCTGCCCAGAATTGTTGTTTTTTTCCCTATTTCAGAGTTTCGCAGAAAAGAATATCAAACGGAGTCCAAACGGAATGAAACCTTCGGGAGCGTGATTTTGGAACTAACATGATCCAGAGACTTGGACCCTCGTAAGAGAAGCTTCCAGAGGCCACGAGGTAGGGGTGCGCCTACCCCCCCTGTATGCCCCTCCACCCTCGTGGGCCCCATGTTGCTCCACCGACGCATTTCTTCCTCCTATATATACCTCGCACTTCAAACGATCGAGATCGGAGCCAAAACCTAATTCCACCGACGCAACCTTCTGTACCCACGAGATCCCATCTTGGGGCCTGTTCCGGAGCCTCCGCCGGAGGGGGCACCCATCATGGAGGGCTTCTACATCAACACCATAGCCTCTCTGATGAAGTGTGAGTAGTTTACCTCAGAACTTCGGGTCCATAGTTAGTAGCTAGATGGCTTCTTCTCTCTTTTTGGATCTCAATACAATGTTCTCCCCCTCTCTCGTGGAGATCTATTCGATGTAATCTTTTTTTGCAGTGTGTTTGTTGAGACCGATGAATTGTGGGTTTATGATCAAGATTATCTATGAACAATATTTAAATCTTTTCTGAATTATTTTATGTATGATTGCTTATCTTTGCAAGTCTCTTCGAATTATCAGTTTGGTTTGGCCTACTAGATTGATCTTTCTTGCAATGGGAGAAGTGCTTAGCTTTGGGTTCAATCTTGCGGTGTCCTTTCCCAGTGATGGTAGGGGCAGCAAGGCACGTATTGTATTGTTGCCATCGAGGATAACAAGATGGGGGTTTTACCATATTGCATGAATTTATCCCTCTACATCATGTCATCTTGCTTAAGGTGTTACTCTGTTTTCATGAACTTACTACTCTAGATGCATGCTGGATAGCGGTCGATGAGTGGAGTAATAGTAGTAGATGCAGGCAGGAGTCGGTCTACTTGTCTCGGACGTGATGCCTATATACATGATCATACCTAGGTATTCTCATAACTATGCTCAATTCTGTCAATTGCTCAACAATAATTCGTTCACCCATCATAAAATACTTATGCTCTTGAGAGAAGCCACTAGTGAATCTATGGCCCCCAGGTCTATCTTCATCATATTAATCTTCCAACACTTAGTTATTTCCTTTGGTTTTTTACTTTGCTTTTATTTTACTTTGCATCTTTATCACAAAAATACCAAAAATATTATCCTATTATATCTATCAGATCTCACTCTTGTAAGTGACCGTGAAGGGATTGACAACCCCTTATCGCGTTGGTTGCGAGGATTTATTTGTGATGTGCAGGTGCGAGGGATTCGCGCGTAGCCTCCTACTGGATTGATACCTTGGTTCTCAAAAACTGAGGGAAATACTTATGCTACTATGCGGCATCACCCTTTCCTCTTCAAGGGAAAACCAACGCAGTGCTCAAGAGGTAGCAGTTACCAAACAGAAAATAAAGTTTATTCCTTTTTCCACCATTCTTTCACTTTCCATGGCTAACCGTATCCATGGGTGCCCTCCATACCAACACTTTCCAAGGAATTTATTATTTGACAACATAAAGTAAATTCATATTTTTGCATTTCGAGACTAAGCATCCCTAAGACCTTTGCCTTACTCCCATGCAATGACAAGTGAATAAACACTCATCTTGAGAATAACACATCCAGCATGGAAAATATTAGCCACCCGTTACCGTTCCGCGAGCAAAACAAACACACAAAAGATAAGTTTATTTTAAAAATTAGAGATGGCACATGAAAATTTGCTTAGAACGGCAAAAGAATATCGCATATAGGTAGATATAGTGGACTCATGTGGCAAAACTGGTTTAAAGGATTTTGCATGCACAAGTAGAGGTCATACTTAGTGCAAAATGAAGACTAGCAAAAGATTGGGAAGCAACCAACCAAGAAACGAATAATCTCATAAGCAAGCATTAAGCATAATTAACACCGAATAATGCACCACAAGTAGGATATGATGTTCATTGCATGATTATTGACTTTCGTGCATGCATAGGGAATCACAAACTTTAACACCAATATTCTTACTAGAGCACAGTTACTCATCAACATAACTCACATATCACATCATAATATCTCAAAACTATTACTAAGAATCAAGTTTATTTTGTCCAATGATCTTCATGAAATTTTCTTTTTTACTTTATCCTTCTTGGATACCTATCACTTCGGGACTAATTTTCATGTGTTGCTTTTCATAAGCTCAAACAAATATAAGTGAAGATCATGAGCATAACAAGTTTTCTTTCTCTCAAAATAATTTAAGTGAAGCAAGAGAGAATTTGTTGAAAATTTTACTAACTCTCAAATAAATCTAAGTGAAGCAAGAGAGCATTTCTTCAAAAAAAAAGCACACCGTGCTAAAAAATATAATATTGAAGCACTAGAGCAAGTCCTAGCTCATAAAAGATTTAAGTGAAGCATAGAGAGCAATTCTAAAAAGTCATGATATAATTTTGGCTCTCTCAAAAAGGTGTGTCCAGCAAGGATTGATGACTTAAAACACAAAATAAAACAAGCAAATACACATATCATACAAGACGCTCCAAGCAAAACACATATCACGTGACGAATAAAAATATAGCCTCGAGTAAAATACCGATAGTTGTTGGAAGAAACCGGGGATGCCACTCGGGGGCATCCCCAAGCTTAGTTGGTTGCTCATTCTTGGATAATAGCTTGGGATGCCGGGGAATCCCCAATATTAAGCTCTTACATCCTTCCTTCATCCATCGTAAGATAAACCAAAACTTGAAAACTTCAATCACACAAAACTCAACAAAACCTTCGTGAGATCCGTTAGTGTAAGAAAAATAAACCACTACTATAAGTTCTGTATAAAACCAATTATTATTTTGTTTTTGTATTATATCTACTGTATTCCAACTTTTCTATGGCAAAAACTCATCAAAGAAAACCATAGAGCCATCAAAATAAGCACACAACACAAAGAAAATAGAATCTGTCAAAACAGAACAGTCTGTAGCAATCTGATTTGTTCGAATACTTCTGGAACTCCAAAAATTGTGAAAAACTAGAACAACCTGGATAATTTTTATATTGATCTTCTTCAAAAATAATTAGCATTTTATCACGTTCTGGTGAATTTTAACAATTATTTTCGTGAGCACAACTTCTGTCTTTTTCAGCAAGATCAAACAACTATTACCCAAGAAGATCCTATTGGTTCTACTTGGCACAAACACTAATTAAAACACAAAAAACACAATCATAACAGTAGAATAATTCTGCTAACACTCAAGAAAAGAAAGAAAAAATCAAAAATAAATTTTATTCATTGGGTTGCCTCCCAACAAGCGCTATAGTTTTACGCCCTTAGCTAGGCATAAAGCAAGGATCTAAGTTTTGTCATCTTTGGTTCGAGATCCATAAGATGCCATCATGATTGATTCATAAGGTGGCCTGATTTTTGTTCTAGGAAAGTGTTCCATCCCTTTCCTCAAAGGAAATTGGAACTTAATATTGCCTTCTTTCATATCAATCACGGCACCGATAGTGCGTAAAAATGGTCTACCAAGAATAATTGGACAAGACGGATTGCAATCAATATCAAGAACAATAAAAATCTATGGTCACATAATTCCTATTTGCAATAATAAGAACATCATTAATTCTTCCCATAGGCTTTTAATAGTAGAATCCGCCAAGTGCAAATTCAAGGAACATTCTTCAAGATTGGTAAGACCAAGCACATCACATAAAGATTTCAGAATTGTAGAAACACTAGCACCCAAGTCACACAAAGAAAAACACTCATAATTTTTAATCTTGACTTTGATAGTAGGTTCCTATTCATCATGCAATTTTCTAGGAATTGAAACTTCCAATTCCAATTTTTCTTCTAAAGCTTTCATCATAGCATCAACAATATGTTTAGTAAAAGCTTTATTTTGTTCATAAGCATGGGGTGAATTTATCATGGATTGCAACAAGGAAATACAATCAATCAAAGAGCTACTATCATAATTAAAGTCTTTGTAATCCAAAAGAGTGGGCACATCACTAGCTAAAGTTTTGACCTCTCCAAACCCACTTTCATCAATTTTCTCAACAAGATTTTCACCCTCCGAAACATTGGGACACCTTCTACCTAAAGTTGACTCTTCTCCAGTCCCTTTTTCATCATTCTTAACTTCACTAAACAAGGAATCAATAGAAGAAACACCAATCATTTTATGATCTTCATCTTCTTTGCAAGAATAATTACTAGAAAAAGCTCTCTCTAAAAATTCTCTTTTAGCTCTAAGCATAACAATTCTTTTCTTACTTTCATCCATTGAAACATAAAGAGATTTAATTGATTCATCAACTTTAGGCACAAAAATTTTCCATCTTGAGATTTTCCACATCATGAGCAATTCTATCAACACTTCTAGACAACTTATGAACCTTATTCAACTTTTCTTCTATGGAAGTGTTGAAAAATTTTTGTGTGTTGATAAATTCTTTAATATTATTGTCAAGATCAGAGGTGTTCCTATTATTAATGTAAGATTGATTTCATAGGAATTACCATAATTACTAGAGGAATTACTAGGAAAAGGCCTAGGATTAAAATTACCTTTATAAGCATTGTTGTTGAAATTATTTCTAGAGATAAAATTCACATCAATAGCATCACTAATTTGCTCAATCAAAGTAGACAAAGGCATATCATTAAAATTAATAGGAGCACTTTTACTAGAAACTGATTTCATAAGAGCATCAACTTTATCACTCAAAGAAGAACTTTCTTCAACCGAATTAACCTTTTTACTAGTAGGAGCTCATTCGGTATGCCATTGTGAATAATTTGCCATGATATTATCAAGAAATTTGGTGGCTTCACCCAAAGTAATTTCCCTAAAAGTACCACCCGCGGCGGAATCTAAAAGATTATGAGAAACAAAATCCAATCCCGCATAGATATTTGTATGATCATCCAAAGATTTAACCCCTGAGTTGGGCAATTCCTTAACATCATTTTCATCCTTTCCAAAGATTGTGCAACATGCTCATGTCCAAGTTGCTTGAAATTCATGATCTAGGTTCTAAGGGAAATAATTTTTGCGGGAGGAAAATACTTAGTGATAAAAGCATCTTTGCACTTGTTCCAAGAATCGATATTATTGCGAGGCAAAGAAGAGAACCAAAATTTTGCAGAATCACGCAAAGAGAACAGAAATAATTTCATCTTGACCACATCATTGTCCATATCTTTTTTATTTTTCATATCGCATAATTCCATGAAGGTATTAAGATGGGACGCGACATCCTCATTAGGAGTACCGAAAAATTGGTCTTTCATAACAAGATTTAGCAAAGCAGTATTAATATCACAAGTCTCCGCACTAGTGGCGGGAGGAGCAAGCGGAGTGCCAATAAAATCATTGTTGTTGGTATTTGAGAAACCACATAATTGGGTGTTCTCTTGAGTCATGATGACCACACAACAAGATTGCACTCAAAAATAGATCCGGCAAGAAAACGACGAACGGAAAAAGAGAGGTGAATAAAACGGAAAATTTTGTGAAGTGGGGGAGAGGAAAACGAGAGGGAAATGGCAAATAATGTAAATTGCAAGGAGATGGGATTTGTGATTAGGAACCTGGTTATGTTGAAGATCCTCCCTGGCAACGGCGCCGGAAATTCTCCTTGACGGTAGCTGGAACTACGTCGGTATTTCCCGGAGAGGGAGGGATGATGTAGCACAGCGACGGTAGGTATTTCCCTCAGTTATGAAACCAAGGTATTGAACCAGTAGGAGAACCAAGCAGCACAACGTAAGCAGCACCTGCACACAAACAACAACACCTTGCAACCCGACGAGTTAAAGGGGTTGTCAATCCCTTTCGGGGTACGGCGCCTCAAGATAGGCAAGCGGACGTGAGGTAAATTGTAGTAGATTGATAGATTGAACGCCAAATAAAATAAATAAATATAAAATGCAGTAAGGTATTTTTGTATTTTTTTTGGTTTAATAGATCTGAATAAAAATGCAAAGGAAAAGTAGATCGCATGGCAAATATATGAGAAAGAAGACCCGGGGGCCGTAGGTTCCACTAGTGGCTTCTCTCGAGAAAAATAGCAAATGGTGGGTAAACAAATTACTGTTGGGCAATTGATAGAACTTCAAATAATTATGATGATATCCAGGCAATGATCATTACATAGGCATCACGTCCAAGATTAGTAGACCGACTCCTGCCTGCATCTACTACTATTACTCCACACATCGACCGCTATCCAGCATGCATCTAGTGTATTAAGTTCATGAAAAAATGGAGTAGTGCAATAAGAACGATAAAATGATGTAGATAAGATCAGTTTATCTATATGGCGGTAGATATAGATCTCGTCTTTTTATCCTTAGTAGCAACGATACGTACATGTCGTTTCCCTTTCTGTCACTGGGATCGAGCACCGTAAGAACGAACCCACTACCGGGCACCTCTTCCCATTGCAAGATAAATAGATCAAGTTGGCCAAACAAAACCCAAATATCAAAGAAGAAATATGAGGCTATAAGAGGTCATGCATATAAGAGATCAAAGAAACTCAAATAACTTTCATGGATATAAAAAGATATGACTGATCATAAGCTCGAAGTTCATTAGATCCCAACAAACACATCGCAAAAGAGTTACATCATATGGATCTCCAAGAGACCATAGTATTGAGAATTCAGTGAGAGAGAGAGAGAGAGAGAGAGAGAAAGCCATCTAGCTACAAACTACAGACCCGAAGGTCTACACGGAACTACTCACGCATCATCGGAGAGGCACGAATGGAAGTGGTGAACCCCTCCGTGATGGTGTCTAGATTGGATCTGGTGGTTCTGGACTCTGCGGCAGTTGGATGAATATTTTGTCGATGCTTTTAGGGTTTCTAGAATATTGTGGTATTTATAGAGCAAAGAGGCGGTCCAGGGGCACCCGAGGTGGACACAACCCACCAGGGTGTGCCTGGGCCTCCTGGCGCGCCCTGGTGGGTTGTGCCCCCCTCATGGAACCCCCAGGTGCAACCAGGGCCCATTGCCTTCCTTCTGCCCATAAAAAATCATCATGGAGTTTCGTGGCATTTGGACTTCATCTGATATTGATTTTCTGTGATGTAAAAAGATGGAAACAACAGCAACTGGCACTTGGCACTATGTTAATAGGTTTTTACCGAAAATGATATAAAATGACTATAAAATGATCATAAAGCATCCAAGTATGATAATAAAACAACATGGAACAATCAAAAATTATAAATACATTGAAGACGTATCATCCACCGCCGCAGGACCTGGAGGAGGAGGGATGCCTTGTCGAGTAGAAGCCCTCGTCGCTGCTACCGGGACGCCGTCGCGTCCTCGCCCTCTCACCATGGCTAAGAAGGAAGGGTTGCGGAGGATAAGAAGAAGAATCATTTGCTGAGAAGCACTGCCCCTGCCCCTTTTATAGGAGGATGAGGCAGGGGGCTGGTTCCTCATGTAGGAAATGGCCACCCCGCTCCTCCAATATGGCCTTTCTGCACCTTCTATGGCTCTGATAATCAAGGCTAGCCCTCTGCTCCAACCATCGACACCCTGCTTTTGGCTATGGCACTCCTCCCCGCACCCTCCGCGTCCACCACCTACCACACCCAATGCATGCAGGGCATGTGGCAGGTGCGTGCGAAACGAGAGGCAAGTGGGATGGCAGTTTCCGCCCCGTGATCGTGGGGCGTGGGCAATCCGCGGGCCACTGCCAAAGTTTTTCCACAGCATTGCATGCGACGTGAGAGAAAACCGGAAACAGGTCTGGACCCAAGATTAATGAAGAATCAAAGAAGACCTCAAAAGGCCATCCCCTTTAGCATCCCCGCCTATGCACTTATTAGGCCTTACCCCGACGACGCCGCAGCTGCTCGGGCAGTCTGGGGCTTCGCCGGTGCAACAAACCCAGGTCTGTTGCCCGATCAGCACAAGCACGGGAATAGGATTGAGGCACCAACCCAAGTCAGAGTAGAAGAGACCAAGAGCTTCGAAGGACCAACATGCAAACCAAGAGGACCAAGGTCAAGCCAGAGAAACAAGATACCATCAGTAGAATAGCCTCCCTTGCCGGACAGACGAGCTCAACAGGGGTGGGATCGCCCCCGGAAGAAGACACCCAAGATGTCCCGACAGGGCTTGCCGGGACTCATGAGGGCAAAACCACCTCACCCAACTAATCCACCACGACCCGCAACGTCAATCAGTGTGGTGTCAAGACGCAAAGTGACTAAGTGGTAGCCATTCGCGACATGGCAGCCTTTCTCTATGGAAAATGCCCAAGAACAACACCCGTCCTACGACGTGTCAAGCGAGCACGTGTGAAGCTGGCAAAATAGCCCGGCAAGGCTTGCCATGCAACCAACGACGTGACGTTAAGCAGTGCATTTAATGCACCATGTCAGCCTGCAGAGTTAGGTATGATAGCACTGTTTGCTATCTTATCAGTGCATAATGACTACTTTGCCATTGTGGTAACCCCTTTATCTATAAAAGGAGGCCCTTGGCAACCGTAGAAAGGGTTAGAAGGTTGGATAACACATACGCCCATACGCGCATAACCACTACCGCCCTTGCCGGGCAAGTGTACTACGCTCGACCACCACTCTTCCACCATCAATCCACCAAAGCAGGAGTAGGGTTTTACGCCTCACGGCGGCCCGAACCTGGATAAAATTGCCTGTGTGATCTCTACCATGCTGCCCCACGCTCGTCTGCTCTTTGTGCAACGTGACGTCCACCTGCCGAACCAGCAAGGGGCCTTCTGGTCCCATAGGTGGCCGTGGTTTCCCATGACACTACACAACATATGTAGGGACACACATAAAAAACAAAATAAAAATCCATTATGTGCACTAGCTCAGGACCACTATGAAGAGGCATACACTATTGCAGGTTGGTCCAAACGCGACAGTCCAATTGGAGACCCTTCGACGAATGTGCAATGCATTAATCACAAACGGTGATGTAATAAAACCGTCAAAAAAGATGTAAAACATTTGCGATGGCGGTGAAATAAAACACGGTTCAATTTAGAGTTGCGTGTGCGATGCATGGCAAACGGTTAATCCAAGAGAACTGTTTGCGATGAGATAGAACAACAGAAACGAGCAGCCAGATGAGGGTGTGTGCGTTATACGGCATGCAGTTCACTAGGATGAACTGTGTGTGATTAGGCAACACAATAGAAACAGTCAGTCAGATCAAGGTGTGTGTGATGGAGAGCATACAGTTCATTCAGATGAAATGGTTGCGATGAGCCAACATAATAGAAACAGTTCAACTGAACAAGATGTGTGCGATACGCGGCAAACAAATCCGTAATCAGAAACGTGTGCGAAGACCAATAATAAAACAGAAGATTGCTGCTAATAAGTCGTGTGATTTGCTCTATCTACAGAATAATATATATATATATATATACATATATATATATATATAACTGAAATAAACATCCAATTACATTAGTGACTATACAGATCATTCGCACACACCTCAATAAACAACTGCATGCATTCTAAACTAGGAGAAACGATCGTCTAGACATCTACTTCTTGTGATGCTCCCGCCACTGCTCTGTGGCTCGATCCCTTGTCTGGGGCAGGAACAAGACACTTCCTCATGTCAACGATCCGCCTGTACATCTTGTAGCTTGTGTACGCGTCCTTGGCCACGTACTTGATGGGTTCTTCATCCAGTCCATCATGCCAGACACTGTGCCAGGCGTTCTTGTCCTTCTTGCTCTCATCCTTCATATTCATGTAGAAGGGGTCGATAATGGCCAAGGCGAGGTCAACCAGGGAGTTCTGTTTGTTGTTGTCGCTGCCCAAGACCTTGTAGTGGTCCTGGATGTTGACAAGATTCTGGCATTTCAAGCCCGAAACCTTGAGCGCTTTTAGATCATTGGTGGTGTCCACTGTAGCGAAACTGTAGTCGGAGCTGTTGATAAACCTGGAGAAACGCTCGCAAGGCCTTGTGGCTAGGTGGTAGTTGTAGATGAGGACGTCATTTCGCACGCACAACTAGGCAACAACAACCTTCTGATCATGCCCGGCATGACCAATGGTGTACTCGAGGTCGAAGTTGACCACTTGGTACTTGTCCTCAGCAAGCAACTACTCCATAGTTTGGATGGAGCTCTCCACCGAGACAAGCTCGTTCGTGTACATCACCGATAGGAACTTCCCCCTCACGTGGGTGTCCACTACATGAATCGTGGTGAACTGCCCCCCGTAGTCGTCGTCGACCGCTGGGAGCGCCATTGGGGCCACGGGGAGCGCCATTGGAACCGCCGGACGTCCTCTCTGTATGTGTCATCGTGGGTGTGCTTATTGTGGCATGTGGTGCGAGAGATGAAGGTAAATGGCCACAAGAATAAATGGGGCTGGGCGGCCTGGATTCTCGGCGCATCCGCATGGCAGTTTTTGCAGCCGCATGCGCATGAACATACGTGATCGTGTGCTGACCCCAAACACTGGCAATACGCGTGGAGGCACGAGGGTAGAGCGCGCGTGGCGGGCCGCCTCAACCGCGAGCAACCGCACACATAGAGCAGTTGAACACGCAGGGAATGTTTGTCTACAAGCCGACCGGCAGTTGCGTCGCTGCTTAGAGAGCAGACATGTGCTACTACCTCCGTCTTGGTCTATTAGTCCCCTTTATATTCTATGCCATATTTTGACCTTAAATTTAACCAACAAAATGTTAATGCATGTTATAAAAATTATATAATTGGAAACTATGTTCAAATACGAATCCAACGATATAATCTCTGGCGACATGCATTTGTATGTTATTAGTTAAATATCTAGTCAAAATTTGGCACAAAAATGCATAGACGACTTATAAACTAGGACGGAGAGGTAGTAGGTAATTAATCGCAAACGCTTTTTTTTATTAACCGTATGTGTACGTGTCCTTTCGTCCTCCTCTCGCATGTCTTGTCACCCCGCTGTCGTAGACGGCTTAGAGCACAAGCTTGAGCAGTGCGCGGGGCCGTTATTTTGGCCAAACGGTGGTGAGCCCGTTCCCACGCAATCGCGTAGGTTCCCGCGCAAGCTTCCCACCCGACTCAGTGAAATCCCCCAAAATCCCAATGCTTACCGGCCTGCTATATAAACCCTCATGGCCGGCGAGTCCTGTGTGGCATTTTCCCCTCCGTCCCTGTAGCTTATCTCGTCCACTTCTCCCACAATCGCCAATGGAACCGGTCCATCGTCATCGCTCAGCCACTCCGCCGTCATCAGAGGACAACTCACTGGTACGCGTCGGTGCTATACAAACGGTTTTAACCCCTTTCCGTGATAGCATTTGGAACCATCGGGAAAGTGAGTGTGGGCAATAGGGGGCCTTCCCACACGACCCAGAAACCGTCGGGGATAGGGAGCCAAGATGCATATACAGTACTCCTACTCATTTGTGCTCGCATTGCCATCGCAGTCGTATGGTGCTACGTTTATGATGCGCGGCCCATCACAAACGGTTCACTATTATAGAACGTGTATGATAAGCATACAATCACACACATTCGATTTTTCCAAACCGTATGCGATAACTAATTAAGAAGATTAATTAGCTAATCGTCATATGAGTGTCGGATAGGATTATGAAACCTTAGATCGTCGTAACATCGTCGTACACGAAAACTACCGCACACGACAACTATCGCACACGCTATTCTATGGTGCAACATTTACGATGCATACTTCATCAGAATTAGTTCATGGTTGCGAATCATGTACGATAAGGCAACTATCACAGCGTTTAGTTTGCCCGCACCGTTTGTGATATTGTCTGACATCGCACGCGCTTTGCAAACGGCAACTGTGTGCACGCTTGCACACGTTTCCTCTATGTGAACCGTCTCGGATTATGGTGTATATTGCAAACATTTGTGTTTTACCAACCATGTGTGCCGTAACGACCTGGAGAGCGTAATTTCACCGTAATTTAATTGCTGCTATTTGAAATTGTACCGAATTTGAATTTGAATGTATGATATAGCTTTATTCTTATCCATCAGGTTCAAACAACCAATGCATTATTCGATTCATAGGTACATATCAAGAATTACATAAGAACCAAATAAAGAATGATGAACCACAGTTGTATACTTGTACTATTAAAAACGATAAAGAAACAGGCGAAATACATTTTGTTTGCTGAACAAGCTGAAGCGGAATGCCCATATTGTGCCCTTCCTCCGTGCAGAAGGCATGCACGACTCTACTTTTTTGAAAACATCTAGATAATCATCGTGTTCTGGTATAAATACTTTAACCTTTGCATGCCCACCAATAATGTATTTTGAGAGGTAATCTTGAGTACTACTTCGGGAACCACTGCAAAGGAAAAAATATTCAGACGTTGTCATCTAACACAACTCATTATGGGCAGTAAAAAGAAGGCTGCAGAGCTCTTACTTACCATCCTGTAGTTCGTTGTTGTATTGGATAAAGTGTAAACAAATAGTTTAATTACCATCTTTTGACCCATTTTACTAACAATCTTTATCAGCTTCCTCACTTGATGCTGGTTCATCGATATCTCATTTCCCCTTCGCAGAAAGGGTCGAAGCGCGGATCTTTACGAATGACATATGTACCTAAAAGCACCAAGATAATATTAGAAGCTAAACACCAATTGCACAATGATGTAGTACAACACTCTTTTATAATATCTTAAAACATCCAACATACTCACATATTAGATGAATTAACATCTTATATTATGGGCCAGAAGGAGTTTATTGCATTCTTACAAATTATCAGCTGATTAACTATTGTTGTATCGATGGGTTAGAGTTAGTTTGAGCTAGTTCGGGCTCAAATAGCCCTAAAGTATATCTAAACATGAGGGCTAGTTTGAGCTAGTTGCATCTATAACCCACCCAAAAAACTATCCAACCCAACAGGTGCTAGTTGGAGCTAGTTCTCCTAGTGCATTTATTGTCAATCTAACCCTATCATCCAAACACCTCTTTGGATGGAGTTAGTTCAGGGTTAGTCATGAGCTAGAAACTAACTCTAACCTCTAGATAAGTTGAGTATCCAAACAGGGTTGTGTTTTTGTTGTTGTTGCTGCTCTTCTACGTATATCTAGACATCATCAGAATATTAAGGTAACACTCTTCCTTGTTGCTATGTAGCCTAGGATTGCATACTTAGACATTAAGTACAATGCATGTTGCTATGTAGCCTCAGATATATTACATATGGCCCTAGTTAACCTAACGATAAATGGGTTGCGATATATTCAGCTAAAAGTCCGATTCATCGATTAGTCCCTTATCAGCCCCGCCTATATGGTACCAAATATCGATATCCCGAATAGTGAGCATATATAAGCCATGGATGAAACTAAACTCGATGGATAACATCACCATTCCCAAAATTGTCCTGTAGGTACATCGCAAGCATGTTAAGCACAACAAAGCTAAACATCAACCAAAATTATCCATGGCGTACAAAATAATCTCCAAAAGATAGCTTCAATGTGCAGGTTTAAGCACGCTAGTAAAGCAAAACAAGTGGAAAGGTGTGTTAACTGCAACAGGCCTAACATTTAACAATAAGCAAACATAGTCATTCAAACTAGTATTGTGCCAGTCTAAGTACACTGTTTATTGTTAAATAAAATGGAAAGGCGTGTTAACTACAAGAGGTAGCAACCAAATGTAGTCATTCATAGTGGTATTGTTGAAACTGGCACTGATGAAATTGAACTGCACAGTTCATACTTGCACATATAGAACATCACGTTGTGAATAACTGGAATAAACAAGCCATACTACAAACAACCAAAGATAGCATTTGAAACTGGACATATGCTAACTACAAACAACAAAACAATCAAAAAACTTTAAAAGAGGCATAGGCTAGCTATATCAGGCTTAACAACAAGCAAATATATGTATTCCTATCGATGTGTTTAAAACTGGATTGATGAAATGTACTGCATAGTAAATAATTGCACATATAGAGCATCACATTGTGAACAACTAAAGTAAACAAGGCATAC
Source organism: Aegilops longissima (assembly GCA_021605205.1). Classification (NCBI taxonomy): domain Eukaryota; kingdom Viridiplantae; phylum Streptophyta; class Magnoliopsida; order Poales; family Poaceae; genus Aegilops; species Aegilops longissima. Next base: position 98,053,133 of record CM038681.1, read on the forward strand.
TGCAAACAACCAGATATAGCAATTAAAACTGGACATATTCTCACTACACTACAAAAGGGACTCGACAAAACAAATCATGGGTTTCCCCCTGTGAAGAGACACGGCAAAACAAATCATGGGTTTCCTCACTTGTCACAGATGGGCTCGATCCCGTGGGAAGAGCATGGACCCTGGATGCGCTTCATGTTGTCGCAGATGGGCTCCTTCCCCTTGGAAGAGCACGGCTGTAGGGTGTCCTCCCTAATGTCGCAGACAGGCTCTTTCCCCTTGGAAGAGCCGGAGAGGGTGCCCTCTTCGTGGTCGCCGTCGATGAGGTATGACTTGGAAGCTGTGGATCCCAAGCTAGCGTCGCAGAACGTGTCCTTCAGAAATGACAAAAGGGCCTTGATGGCGATGTAGGATGGCAAATTCTTGTCAGCGAGCCATAGGAGATCAGCGGTGGGGTCGTGGTTGAGATCGACGGCAGTTGACTCCGAGGGGTTGGGGGTGGGCCACTTAACCTGTGACATAGCCTGGCTCAGGCCATCGCTGTCGATGACCTTGAGGTCGTAGCCGGCTTCTGCGACATACCCGCATACTCTAGCCCGCTGATTGAGTGTCTGCGGCCAGTAATGCTCACCACCTTCCTCGGTGACGTCGGGCGAAGGGACCATGATACACCTCTTTTGGGCTAGTTGCTCCTCAAGCTCCATGGGAAACATACCCGGGCTTAGGCTGCCATGCTCTGGAGTGGGGGATGGGGATGGGGATATGTGGGCATGGGGGCGTTTGGCAGGCGTCATCTAAGAAACTCAGGGCGGCCTGGGTATGGAGATCGGTGGGTAAGCTACACGGGCAAACCGGCAAATGTTGACAATGGAGGCCTTGCGACGGCGGCGGCGGGGACCTTGCTAGGGTTTCGAGTGAGGGAGGTTGGGTGTGTGTGTGTGTGTGTGTGTGTGCGTGTGTCCAAGGAGGTTTTGGTGTGTGTGTGTGTGTGGAGGGGGGAGGTTGAGGAAATTACGCGGGTACTGAAAATTTTACTACGCGGGAGTCAAACGCGAGAGTGAAATGCTGGGGCTATTGAAAATTTTGATGACAGTGCATCACACACGGTCCAGTGATAACAACCGTGTGTTATGAAATAGAAAAACCCTCGAGGCGGGCATATATTTTCTAGGGATGCAGGCGGGATTGGGAACAAGAAACATCGCACACGGTCCGGAGATAACAACCGTGTGTTATGAAACAGAAAAATCCTCGAGGCGGGTAGATATTTTCTAGGGATGCAGGCGGGATTGGGAACAAGAAACACCCCACACGGTCGAAACACAATAACCATGTGTTATCAAACAGAAAAAAGCTGCAGCGGTAGATATTTTTGAGAGGGAAGCCTCGTGGATCCCAATGTATCGTATGGATGTGTGCGTGATGGGGCACCGCATGGCACGCGTTAGTTTGAGTGAACTGTGTCTGCTAAGGCCATCCGACTTGTCTAATGTTCATAAATTTGGTGAAAAATGACGCGGGAGAGGGTCAGAACACGAACACACTTGCATGTGGACCAAATTTATGTATGAAAAGGGTGGTTTGATTTTCAAATACCAAATGCAACTTCGATGTGGCAGATATCTCGCAAAGCGCACGGTATTGCTTGCCCCCTCGTGTCGGCAAGAAGGGAATCCTAAGCTATGAATGCATGCCCCCCCCCAATCGAAGTTCACCTAGCAAAGTGCGAAGTAGCTAGCAGGCCCCTCTCCCTCGTGTCGGCACGAAGGGAATCCTAAGCTATGAATTGATGCCCCCCAACCGTGGTTCACCTAGCAAAGTGCAAAGTAGCTAGCAGCCCCCCTCGTGTCGGCACGAAGGGAATCTTAAGCTATGAATGCATGCCCCCCAACCGAGGTTCACCTAGCAATGTGCAAAGTAGCACGCCCCACACACACTTTCAGTCAGCGGGCCAGGGAGGCATCTCACCAAGATTGATGGTAAAACGGACCAAGAATAATCCACCTTGGTCGTACAACCTCTCTCTTGTTGTTGGTCAATGTGATGGTCGTCCATGTGACCCCAAAGATAGGCTAGCTCACCAATAATCACGCAAGTAGCTAGTCCCCGAAGACAACCACTACATGCGTGTGTCCCAACATATGTATGGAGAGGTGTGTTTTTGAGTACACAATGGAACAACTTTGATGTGGCACCATGATTTCAAACTAGAAATCTCCACACTGAGTGATGGTTAGGTTGACGATGCATATGTAGGTTAAACCACACTTCAAGCCGACGACGGGGATTCATGCATGCATGCGTGCATAGTATATGCGCTCAAACTTAAATAGGTCTGAATCTCACCATGAACTATACTACGATAACACGAACCAAATGAAGAATTTGCCACGGTAACCTATCTTGTTGTCGGTCAAGGTGATCATGGATGTCCACATGGGCCCACGAATATATAGGCTTGTCGCCGATAACCATGCGAGGGAGTGTACCGTTCGAAGACAACCACTACATGCATATGTATGGAGGTGATGTGTGCATGCATGTTTGAATACCATTTCACAACACTGATGTGGGAGGGATTCATGCATACACATGCATGTGTGTGTGCTCAAACTGTATCATGCATGTCATCCCAGAGCATGACCTATATATATATATACCATATTACAAGCAAAAAAATAATCCCCTCCTAAGTCAAATTAACCTCTCTCGCTGTCAGGCAAAAAGTAGTGATGGACCAAGCGGCCCCACAGACGGAAAGCATCGATATCGCTGATAACCGCTTAAATGGGTGCGAGAGGACAACCACCATCGCTTTGCATGTGGGCCAAACATATGTTGAATACCCAAAATGCACAACTTTGATGTGCCACATGCCTCAAAAACCGTAAACCATGCACCCACACAGAGCGAGGTTCATGAAACGTACACATATGATGGTCCCCTTCCCCTTGTTCGATGCATACTACATGCTCCCACCGTAATACAACCCAAAAAGAATCCTCATCAATGGTGAAATTAATCAACCTCTCTCGATGTAGGCCAAAGTGATGAATGCGTCGACGATGGCCTCGTGGGCCCACAAATGGAAGCGTCACACATGAGTGTACTAGCTAGGATAACCACTGCCCGCATGCATGTGGCCCAAAGAGGTGTTGTGCGATGTTTGAATAGCCAATTTCAGAATTATTATCTGGCACATGCCTCAGAAACCGAAAATTCCCGACACCGAGTGAGGTGTACTTGTTCACAGACGCGTACATATAGTATATATAGTATATATGCTAGTCCCTTCCCACTCTTCAACACGTACTATATACCACCATAACACAAACAAAAAAGATTCTACCTTGCTGGTCAAATTAACCTCACTATCGGCTGTTCGTCAAAGTGATGGACGATGACCTCGCGGGCCCACACAAAAAGAATCACACGCGAGTATCGAGTGTCATGTAGGACAACCATCGACTGCATGTGGCCAAAACATGTATGTATGAGAGGGTTGTGTAATGTTTTAAATAATGAATTCACGACTCTGATGTAGCACCGGCCTGCCTAACAAAACGGCCAACCCACATGATGGCTCACAACTCGTAGTGTACTGCGAGCCACCCACCACCCCCTGACGCACACACCCACACACACCGCGAATCCACCGCAACTACGATCCATGTTAAATTAATTATCCTGTGGTGAACATATCACTACAAAAAAGACACATCCGTGACATTTTGGGCTGAACGATTTTTTTCCTGATGGTTATGACACTTCTATGACGATAATTGTGACAAAACCTGGTATCATGATAGATGTGGTGGGCTCCTACTTCTATGACAAAAAATCATGGTAGAAAATGGGCTTTTCGTCCTGGCGGGCCGGAGACGCAGCTGCATGACATTCTTTGGGATGTCCATGACGGAAAAATGTGGTAGAAGCGAGGCAAGGAAAATATCGGGGAGTTCCCGGTTACGGTGGGTGGTCGTGGCCGAGCGATGCACGGAGGTTTGCGCGTTTCTCTCGTACATGTACGCGCGTGTGTGCGAGGCGTTCCACTCTAACTGAACCCGGGCGAGGCTTTGGGCTCTAACTGAACCCGAGCGATTGCGCTAGCTACGTTACTGAACCCCGATTGATCCCTAGTGATTCCCTCGCTACTGTTGTTAACTGAAGCCGATCGAACCTGCTGCCTCCTTCCCTTGATGAACAGTGAGTGTTGGGGGGGGGGGGGGTTGGATGAATAGTTCCCGGTGGGGGGTTGGACGAATAGGACCCGTGGTAGTAGAGGCCGTTGTCGCTGGATGAACAGGACCTCGTGGACGGCTGGATGAACAGGACCCCGTGGAGGGCTGGTTGAACAGTAGCAGGTGGAGGGCTGGATGAACAGTAGCCTGTGGAGGGGTGGTTGAACAGGACCCCGTGGAGAGGGCTGGTTGAATAGTAGCCGGTGGAGGAGTGGTGGAGGCTGGATGAACAGGAACCCATGGATGAACGAATGCAGTCGAGGTGGGGGAGGTCAAGGTGGATGAACAGAGTCTGTGGAGGCTAGAGGAGGTCGACAAAGGAGATGAACAGATCCCGCCGAGTCCCATTTTGCGTTACGCCACACCCTCCCCGATGAACAGACCCCGCTTTCGACCGTGGCGGCCCAAAACAAGTCTGATCCTCCGCTTTTGCACGCCACACCCTCCAGATCAACAGACCCTGTTTCAACCGTAGGAGGTCCAAGAGAAGTCCGCTTCTCCGCTTTTGCGACGCGCGCACCCTCCCGATGAACAGATCCGTTTGACCGTGGCGGTCGAACACAAGGCCATTTCCTCCGTTCTGCGGTACGCCAGGCCTCGTTTCAATCGGCTGTTCCGTCCAAGCCGGTTGGCTCCCGATGAACACAAGATGCAGTTTCTCCGTTCCGACCCAGCCATGTACACGAGCCCTTGCCGTACGTATGCGCGAGTAGGCGTTCGAGACCACGCCCGTATGTACGTACATGGCCGTATTTACTTTATTGCACCCTGGCTGTACGTACGTGTACATGCTACGTGCGCGCCTCTACAACGACACGTGCCCTTCCCTACTCAGCCGCAGTTCATCGCTGCAGCCTGCAGACAGACCGATCGGCCAGTATGTACGTACATGTTCGCGACCAGAATGACAACGCTACGTACGCTTCAACCAGGTGGGTCCCGACTGTCAGGCACTTCCTTCTGTGCGAAGATGTAGCTGGTGGGTCCCAGCAGTCAGGGGGAAACAATTTTTTTCACGATATATAGTGGCCCGTCCGGTGGGTCCCTGCTGTCAGGTGGAGGAATCTTTATTTTCTGTGTAATAAGGAGGCACTTCGTTGCGTGCGAAGATGTAGCTGGTGGGTCCCAGCAGTCAGCGGGGAAACATTTTTTTTTTTGCAAAATATGGTGGCCCGTCCGGTGGGTCCCTGCTGTCAGGTGGAGGAATCATTATTTTCAGCAGAACAAGGAGGCACTTCCTTGCTGCGGCCGTGGACCCACTGTCTGCCTCTCCACGTACAGTACTCTTCCGATGGAAGTCGTTCCTTGACCACATTGACCACGCCACACCGAGAGCACCAAGGGGGTGGATGACGGCGAGGCCTAGGAAGGGGACGACGCAGAGCCTAGGAAGACGCGGCAGTGGATGCCCACGCAGAGAGGAGTACGAGGGTTCACTGGTTCGACTGTGGTGTGAGGCCGCCGTCGTCGCAGGGCCTGACCAGCGGTGGGAGTAGTAGGGGGCGGTGAGGCCTCCGCGGCAGCACAGCCGACCACGGGAGGAAAGAGCACGCGGTGGTTTGGACGGCTGGAGCAAGAAAATCAGAGGTTGCAGAAGCAGGACGACCGTTGGATGTCAAAAATCCAACAGTCACTGGTGATAGATTCGTTTGTTGACTAAGTTGACATAGCCCTCCATTTGCGTCAACTTAGTAGGCCCACAAGTCAGCCTCCCATATGGTGGGTCCCAGCTAGCAGAGGGAGTATTCATTTTTTGTGCGTAATAAGGAGGCACTTCCTTGCGTGCGAAGATATAGCTGGTGGGTCCGAGCTGTAAGTGGGGGCAACGTTTTTTTTCGCGAAATGCAGAGGCCCTTCTGATGGGTCCCAGATGTCAGGTGGAGGAATCATTATTTTGCGCATAAGAAGGAGGCATTTCATTGTGTGGGGCCGTGGACCTAGCTGTCAGCCTCTCCACGTACAGTCCACTTTCGATGGATGTCGTTCGTTGACCACACCGCGCCGAGAGCACCAGGGTGGTGGATGACGGCGAGGCCTACGACGGGAACGACATGGAGCCGGGGAAGACACGGCAGTGGCTGCCCACCTGGTGGGGAGTACGAGGGTTGACTGGTTTGGCCACCGTCGCCGGAAAATAACAGGAGGTGTAGGTGAGTAGAGGGATAGGCAGGCCAGGGATGTGAGTATGGTGGGGCCGTGAGGCCTACCCGACAGCACAGCCGGCCACGGGAGGTTGGAGCAGGCGGTTCCACCGGCGCTGGTTTGGGCGGCTGGAGCAGGAAGATCAGAGACTGAAGAAGCACAATTGTCGTTGATTGACATCTAACGGTCTGACGTTGGTAGAGTTGATTATTGACTAAGTTTCTTTTTTTGAGAAACCTTGTGTACGCATGAACTTAGTAGGCCCACAAGTCAGCCTCCAAATCTGTGGCAGACAACATAGAGCCCATTTGCTAATTTTTTTAGTAATTTGCAGCCCATTTGCTAATTCTTAAGTAATTTATTACAACCCATTTTCTGCCCAGGACCACGGTCAAAAAGTTCAACCTTATTTTGCATATTTCGGTGGAGTCCGAACTGTTGTAATCCCGAAATGATAAACATTTATTTTTTAAGAACTTCTTGATTTGCCAAAAATCATTTTGTTTTTATAAGAAAATAAGATGTGGGACAATTGAGTTGGTTTAAGGGAAAACCAGTGGTAAAAACATCAGCGCTGGGAGGGAAAACAACAACAAAAATAAGGATGTAAATATGAAAAGCAAAATTTATGTATTTTCAATATAATGATACGTGTCTATGAACTAGTAAAACTATAGGTAGAGATTAGAAAACGGAAGTAGGACATGGCGTTTCAAGAGGAAAATAGAACTGGGTTGTGTGTTTGATTCAGTAAAAAAACTGCCTGCGGATGTTCTAAGACAAAATATAAGTAACGCTGGCGAGCCAGAGGCCAGTAGATACCTGCTAGATCTTTGTGCCCCATTGTCGTCATGGGCTCGGGCTGTTAAAAACAAAACCAAGCCTGGGCAGTCTACAACCCAGTTGAAACTTGCTCGACCTGAAAAAACAATATACATGCTCAATAAACGAGAGAATTCTGCAAGTACAGACTCATAACTGGGATCCAGCAGGTATATTGTTCTTTCATCGTGATAATAAGTGCATGCACTTGTTTTGAAAATTTGGAGAACTGGGAATTCGAACGACAGGTGCTTATGCTACCCATCAAATAAAAATCAGGTGTCTGAAAATTTGTTTTGAAACAAGTGATTCAGCTTTATATCCACGTCGACCCTCGGCATGATGGTTGGAAGCAAATGCCAATGTCATACCGAAAGATCGTTAACAACAATACCAACTTGCGGGCGACACGGTAGTACAAGTACCAATACTAAACTAACTTATAATCTTTTTAGTCCTGGCCCTAGTGTTCATCTGGTAGAAAATCTTGCAGAGGACCAGCTCCCTCTCCTTCTCTTGCTCCAGGTCCCCGAGGTGGTACTGGTGCATCACCCGATTGGTCCTCTGCTGGTCGGTTCTTGTTGGTGTGCAGCACTGTAAACTTTTTGCTGCCCATCTGGCGACAATTGACCATCACCGCAAGGTATTGTCGGTCTTGTGCTATATCGCGTGCATGCAGCACTTGATCAGATCATGCGACGCGTCCATGTGCCCCTTTGAACGCCTCGAGTTATACTGAAGAAATGCATGCTTAGGCCACTCGGTGTGATACCCGCAGATTGTCGAATACAGGTTTTAGTGTACGAGTTGGCATTTTCATAACATCTTTGGCATGTTGCAGTCACTTGTTTCACTTTTTATTAACTGTCAAATTGTAATTGCTTCACTAGGTCTGCGTCTAAAAAGAAAAATAGAGCTATAAACAAAGGAATATGTTGGTGCAAGTAGACGGCTGATCGGTGTCTTACCTGGAAGCTTCTTAGGATGGGTGTAGCATATGCCATGCTCGCTGTCGATGGTTGGTATGAAAAATCGATGAGAGGGTGAGATCTCGCACTGTCAGCACTCACTTTGGCCTCAAGGTGCTAGATCAGCTCCTGATCCGTGGGATCGAACTTGACGCCAACCGGCAGCACCGGCCAATCCTTATTGGACTTGCATCGGTTAATCCCAGTTATATGCTACTCAATGTATGATCAATCGACTGTTCTATGTGAATGATGAAAGATTTTGATAGATAAGTGGTACTCCAAATCTAAAGTCCACAATACCCGAACACCCTGCTGGGACTCTTGTGTCACCTCACGCGCAGCATGTTGTCACATCAATTCAATGTGAGGACATGATGAATAATTTGACCGACGTATACTAGTACTGCTACTATACTACTTACTAGTCGTATTTAGTGTCACATTTTAACCATAGGTTTAACTAACAAAAGTCAATGCATGTCACCGAAAATTATTCCATTGGAAGCTATGTTCAAATACGAATAAAACGATATAATTTTTTGTGACATGCATTAACATTTAGTTAGTGAAATTTATGGTCAAAATTTGACACAAATTACGAAGGGGACCAATAAACCAGGAGGGAGGTAGTAGTACGAGTAGTGCAATAAACGGTATAGATGACTAGTATAAATTTAGAAATGGAGTAAGAAGTTACAAGGCTGTGCGACAGACTTTGTAGGCTACACGAGTAATACAAAATATAATTCCCATTGGAGAACACTTCCACCAACAAGTACGAACTTGAAGCCTAATTGATATACATATATTCTGATCACAAAAAATATATATATACATAAACACTATTCTGATCACAGGATTAGAATAATATTCTGATCACAACCTGACCAGCCTGAGCAACGCGCCTGAACTTCCCTCTATACGAACCCGACCTTCGGGCTATCTTCGCAACCATGTCTCCTCGCGCGAATTATTCTGGTTAGTCGTGTTCTATATGATGTTAGTGTAATCTAGATACGTTTTTAGCAACTAAATACCCGTTTTAAATAGGAATCTCTCTCATTGGCGGATTTTGCACTCGGGTCGTGATGAACTAGCGTTTTTTGCAATTTTACTGCCTGAGTTGTTCGACCTGAACTTCCCCCTGTGCTAGGTTGAACTTCCGCCAACATTGCCCAAATGGGGCTTGCTATATACTGTTGGAAAGCTATGGACATGAGTATCATGACCCAAATTAAATTTTGGGTAAAATGTAAGTGGTTTAAGAGCAGTTTTGAAAACCATTTTTCTTCAAACAAAAAACGTGAATCGTATTTTTATCACATTTCCAAACCGTTTATCGGAACGAGGCAAATAATATGGTGTTGGAAAGCTGCTGCAAAACCGCTCCTTCCACATGTTGAAAGTTTTCTCTAATTCCCTATGGTTAAAGAGTAATTTGGAAAATCGTAAAATTTCACAAACCTAGTAGCCAAGTTCGTATTTTCAATGCCATTTCTAAACGGCTAATCCAGTTGAGGCAAATGATATGGTGTTGGAAAGCTTATGAAAATGCGCTACTTTTTCATGTTGAAAGTTCTACAAGTTCCACCGAGATTGTATTTTCGAGCTAATTTTTTAACCAAGCGTATGAACGCAGCAAATGATATGGTGTTGAGAAGCTTGAAAAAATGCGAAACTTTTTGTTATATATTGTTTCACCCAATTCTTTACGCTTTCAAGTCAGTATTGAAAATGGCTAAAAATGTATTTTCGCCGTAATTTCTACAAACTTTGTCAGAATGGGGCAAATAATATACCGTTGAAAAGCTACAAAAAATGCAAAACTTTTCATGTTGATGGTTTTCTCTGATTCCTGGCGGTTTTCAAGTAATTTCAAAAACGGCAGGATCATTCGGTCTGCCATAATCGCGAAATAGATTCTTCAAAAATGCATCGCGTGAAGAACTTGAACTTCTCGGCATGTCTACTTGAACTTCACTCTGTTTTTCACGTGTGTTTTTGCCTGTAGCTCTCCATCCACTCACCAGAACACTCACCGGAATTGAGCAAGTGATATACCAGTGGAAAGCTGCTGCAAACACGCAACTTTCCCATGTTGATCATTTTTTCATAATCGCGACGTTTTTAAAAGTTATTCATCTGAAATTAATTCAGTGCAGTAGTTGAACTTCCTGTTGTTTTCACGTTGAACTTCTGTGACGTATTTTCGTTTGTAATTTTCTCATTCATTCGTCAGTGTTACATAAATGATATTCCTTTTGTATAAACCTCTCTCACAATAATTTTTCAAAATTTCTCTAACGAGGACTTGAACTTACACAAATGATATTCCTGCCGTTTTGAAGTAAATTAGAAAATGACGAGATCATAATTTTTGTCTTCATCGCGAATGGAAATGCACTGTGTGAAGTAGTTGAACTTCTCGGGCACATGTGTTTGAACTTCACTCTGTTTCTGACGTGATGTTTTTGCCTGTAACTCCCAAACCACTTCCGGAATTGAGCAAATGATGTACCGATGGAAAGTTGTTGCAAACACGCAACTTTTTCGTGTTGTTCGGTTTTTCATACTCGCGGCGGTTCAAGATATTTTTTTGAATGCGTAAAAATGTGTTTTTAACGGTATAGATATAACTTTTAAACCATTCATTGGAATATAGCATATAATATACCGTTGGAAAGCTTATGAATAGGAGCATCCTTTTCATGTAGACACACGTTATAAATTTTTGTCGTTTGAGAGCAGTTTTAAAAATGGCAAAAAACAATTTTGCCTGTTTTTTATATATAATTGAAGGTCGGACGTCTCGCACTAGAAATCTTGAACTTCACCGGGAGGAGCACGTAAACTTCTTACAACAAACCTTTTTAACCTTTTTGTTTTCTATTCTTATATTACTATCTGAAATGCATTCCTTGCAGTATTGAACTTCTCGTTGTTTTGAACTTCTGTCACGTTTTTTGTTCAACCTTTCTCACAAGAACTTTTGAACTTTCTCGGGCCAAGCACTTGAACTTCTAGTAACAAAACTTTCGGCCTTTGCTTTTTGATTCTTTTTTTTTCATACAAATGCAGACCGTGTAGTACGTGAACTTCTGGCAGTTATCAAACCGCACTTCTCTCGGTTACGTGAAAATATCTGAGTTTTTTATAAACAGTGAACTGATCTACCTTTTTTACTTCTAGGTTTTTTTAGAAACAGGAAAATTTGGTTAAAAAATTAAACTACACTATTTTTTTTAATATCACTATGTTGATTTTCTAATAAATATTGAACTTCTTGTTATTATAATTTGAACTTCTAGATTTTTTGTAGAAATGAGTAAAATCCATTTTCTCTATATTTTTTGAAGTGCTCTATTTCTTCAAGTTGAACTTCTTGGTTTATTCATTGGTAACGATGGAAATCATAGTTTTTTAATAACATTTGAGCTGCTCCGTTATTTAAATTTGACTCCTAGGTTTTTTTTAGAAATGAGGAAATTTTGTTTTCTTTGTTAAAAAATTGAACTATTTCGTTATTTCATTTTGACCTTCTTGGGGTTTTTTAGAATTTGGAAAATTATATCTTTGTTACAACATCAAAAACCTTTCTTATTTTAATTTTTGTTTAAAAAATATCAACAACACATGGCTCACTACGGTTTTTTATTTGCACTAATTTTACTATATGTGAACTTTTCCTTATTTTATATTTGAACTTCTCACATGAAACTAATATTTTCATTGTACAAAGTATGTGTTGCCAGCTACAAACAAATGCATAATTTTGTGTAGAAAACATTGGATCCCAAAGCACTCTATATCTCTCAAAAGAATGTGTCGTTAACCTTTTTTTCTCACACAAAATGTCTCCGAAGTACATAGACAGAAATGGCACATTAACGATTTCCACAATTTCTATGTCTCTCTCTCTCCATGAAACACAAGCCTCGACAGTAGCACACAAGAAGAATTAGCACTTCAGAGCCGTGATGCATTTTGGAGAAGAAAACTCCTTTTTCCCATTCATTTTTTGAAGGACCCATGAAACTGAAGCAACTTTTTTGCACCAACAGATACTACTGAACTTCAGACAAAAAGTCATTTTGAAACAATACATGGTCATAACAGCAGCAGGGAAGCGAGATTTCTGCTACATGAGCAAATACAAAGCAGTAGCGATCTGATCATTTGTTTTCAAACTTAGTTGGGTTCACAGCATGAACTTAAAAAAAATCTACACATCATACATCACAGCACGCAAGCAACACACCCAGCGCTCACACAAACGCCAGCACACACACACACACACACCAGTGCATGAACAAACACATTCAACACACACCCTACGCCTTGCTCAGGGCACACTCGGAGGGCGTTGGTGGACTGGCTGCGGAGGTCGTGAGGACGCAAGGCAGACTCGGCGGCGGACGGGATGTGGAGCTCAGGGCAGATGGTGGTCGCGACGGAGCCCCATCCAAAAACGAGATCGCACACCACACAGTGCCTTGTATCCATCGACAAGGTGCTAAAAGCAAGTAGTGCAAGCGATTAAGGAGCGTTGTAGGAGCGTTGTAGGTGGCCGGGGCCAGGCGACGACGCGGGAGGTGGCCGGGGCCCGGCGGCGGCGCGGGGCGGGGAGGGAGGCGGCGGTGGCGCGATGCAGTTTGGGGGAGAGGCCAGATGGGATCGGGGGAGGTTAGGTTAGGAGCGGGGTGGGGCAGTTTTTTTTTCACCGATCGGGGATCTCAGGAACACCGCGCGCCTTAGGGTCTAACGTGATCTAAATAACTATTCTAATCCTGGAATTAGAATAATGTTATTCTATACCGCGTGCCACTCGACCAGGATAGCCGCTTCTAATAAGTGATCATCGTAAAAACACGTGAATATATTGTAACCAGATTAATTGCGTTACGACCTGTCACACACCGAACCTCCGCATCGCCACTCCTAATCGCTACACGGTAAAAAAGGCTAGCTTATATGGTAATGAGATTAAAAGCCTTACTTTCTCTCGCATGGCATCTAATTATGGTAAACTGTCTTACAAAATATAGTAATGGAACCAAAACAATTACTGGTTGTCGTGCACTACTCCTTTTCTATTGTAAAATAATTTTGGCACATGGTAATCACACAATGATTGGTGTTTTACCTCGTAAAAGAGTACATGATGTGCAAGAGTACTTTGTTATTGCATTTTTATTGTAATATAGTAATAGTTCATATTAATTATCATAAAAGAAGATAAAAAATGTAATTCCATAGCTTGTGATATAGAAGAGATACATTGTTTGTTGTATATTTCCCGTCCTAAACTGTACTAGTAAGCGTGCACGTGCAACGCACGTCTCGACTGAAATTCTTTGGCAAGGATGTATACAGCTTTGTTTAGCTTTGTTTTCACAAGGTTATTTCAAAACCAACATTATACAAATGATATGCTTTTTGATTGAGAACACATCTTATCTTGTTTAGCTTCAGCATGCAAGGTTCCAGCAACAGATGTGCCTGGGTGAACTGTTAAAGTTGTGTAAATTCTCACTGCATTATCATACATTGTGTTATCTCTATAAGCTGGACATTAGTCTATAACCCATGTACTCTTTATTATAGAAGCGTGCAAGTTACATTCAGAGTGAACATAGCCCAGCTGAATAAGAAAGGGGGCATTTAGCCTACCGAAAGAGTGCTATGGTTCAGCACTTATTGAATGCAAAAACCATCTGCATAATTTGCAGACCATAGCACAAAACAAGATCAAATTGATGTAGGATATATATTAATCCGTCCATTCCTAAATATTAATCTTTTTAAAGATTCCAATATAGACAACATACAGAGCAAATTGAGTGAAACTACAATCTGAAATATGTCTATATACATCCGTGTATAGTCTATATTGAAATCTCTGAAATGACTTATATTTAGGAACGGAGGGAGTATATTTTGCACTGATGTTTTTTAGAGAAGAATATAAAATAGGATTAAAGGAGAATGCAAGTAATGGAGCAGGGAAATGATCAGTGCATTGCAAGTCCTATTCTATGCAGCTTTGCATTGCAAGTGCAGACTGTACATAGTAGGAAAATGAACACAGTGCAAACACATATTCACAAAGGACACTAAACACATAATTCAAATACGTCGTTTGGATTAAAATATGCAAGTTCACATCATGATATCCTACTTTCACTACAACTCTCTTTCAAATTGGTTGTCCTGTGATGTGGCAAAGATATTCTCATACGCTTGCAAGGATCATAGACCACCATGATTTCCCATGATCGATTAAAAAGTTCCTCCGCAGTATTTGGTCATCCTGTGCACAGATCATATATATGTAAATCTCAAATGAATGATTGAGATGGAACACTAACATCGAAACTATAATTATCGAATGATTGATAATGTGAATCGTACAATCAGCATAACAAAGGAAATGAAAAAACATTCGACACTCAATACCCTTTAGGTAAATATGCCACCCGCTCATCACCCAAGTTCACAAGAACAGCTCCAATGTGTGACCAAACGCGACTCGGCTCCAGCCTGCACGCATCCGAGTGAGATGGTGTGACAGCTTCATGTTAGTGTAGCTCTTCATAGTATACAACAAAGACCGGTTCAAGCTTTACCACCACAATAGAAAACAATTGCTAGACAAAATATTTTTTTTGCATAACCAGCAGGCACACCTCAAATTACCCAACTTTAATCGATAATAGGTGATCTATATGGTTCACGCTCACCTCCCATAGCCATTCTTGTGCAGAAGCATGTTGTGCACATCACCTGGAAGGCACGAACATGCATGACTCGCTGTAGTCTTGGTATATCAGTTTTTAATACTTTTGCATATAACCATCTTACTACAGTAAAGTTTGCTACCAAGTTATAGGCGTATAGCTACAGAGGTTTTTGGTATACCTGAATATTAGCTTGGCCATCAGCATGTTTAAATGACGGAACATCTCCAGTTAAGTGTGCTAAGTCATGTTGAAAAAAAATTACAGGGATCCTGAAGGAAAGAACACTGAATATGTCGAAGATAAGAACACTGGAGACTTGGAAAATTTCCTATGATACAAAGTATTTTCCCAGGTTACATTGTTCACCTTGGTTAGATCCAGAAAAAACTTCACCATTATAGAAGTGTTTACTAAAAATTTAATTGTATATTATGAAAAATATTCATGTGCACACAATCGCCTATACAAACCGGGACTTGGGAATTTCATCAAATTCACTTGGTCCTTTGCCATAAGAACACTGAAGACAACGAAGAAAGTGACTCCAATGCTGAAACTATTTCATGGTCATTACAAAAAGGAGAAAAGACTTGGAAAAAATATTAGTGATTCGCACAAGTAGATGTGGAAACAGTAGCACACCTTCTATTACACTTCAGTGCGCAGCAAACTGCTTCTGATAGAATATTGGCAAATATGCAGGCATGTGCGTGCACCATGCTTGTTGTGCAGCAAATCCTAATAAGAATTATAGGTGGTATAATCCTATGCTACCTAGGCGGAATGAGGAGCAAAATAAAATATAAAAAACTGTCTCGCACTGAAACAAAAATCAATAGCTCACCCAAGAATGCTCCCTGAATATGAGCATCTAAATCGTGTTCATGCTTAACTACAAAGAGGATAACGCCAAGGAGGCGGAGATGCAAGATAAATTAACAACATCGGCAGTGAGTTGTGAAAGAAAGCCCTAGTGGTCAACCTTGGCAGGATTCAGAGATGTGGCGGCCTCAGATCTACGATGCGATGCACGTGAGAATGGCAGGGAGGGAGGCCGTGGCGGTGGTTGGTGATCCTGTTTCGCCAGCTTCTGTGGCAGAATGATTGGTAGAATCTGCAGTCCTGTGTCGGCGGCGTCCCCGGGCGGTGTCCCAGCCGCGCGAACATCGGATAGGAGAGAGCACAAGGGCATTAGTGTTGTGGTGTAGTGAGCATGACTGTACATATTGTCCATAGGTTCGAGGCAACAACCTGATTTGGAATATACATCAGGAATTGTTCTTTCAGACTAAGGACAAACTATGCAGGGGAATGCTTCTGGAAATTATAAGTTGTCAAGTAGATCAAGATAGAAGATGCAGCCAAGTGCAGTTGAGATTCAAAGTCATATTCAGCAATGTGACGGCAGAAGCAAAAGAAGCCTTTTTCATCGTACATGAGGTTGCGTGCACAATGAAAGAGCTGTAGTGGATTATCATTTGTTCACCAATCACTTGTTTAGAGTTTGGATCATTTCCAATAATTAAAATGCAAAATGTCAAGATTTGGAAAGTAAAAGGAATCTAATTAGAGTTTTCCGCGAGAGGATTGTTACCAATCAAACAATCAGGAGTATCGTGTTTTGGGTGCATCTCTGTTAGCAAGTGCAGACTCAAGATCGAGTGTTGCAGAAATGATTTCTTCAGTAGTAACTATTTCCCGTGTTAAACCAGTGCCTTCTCAAATTACAGCAATCACACCTGCAAGAAATTTAGCAGTAAGCATGTTGGTTTCTAGCCACACTGAACATATAGAAACACAGCACCATACTGATTCTTTTGGAGTTGTTGCCTCTGCAGCTTTGTGTGCTCCCTTTCAGTGGTTCAACCTGGACAGGATTTGAACAAATGTCAGTGTTAAATCTAGCAAAAAACTGAAACAAAATAAGATCATATATGGATGAACAAAGGCGTGGAATATATGAACACGGAGAGACTGAAATAGAGAGAGGGCTAGCTATATAGAGAAATCAATTAGGGGAACTCATCGAACATGTGGTGGGTATCCAAACGCTACATGGTGCAGCCCCTACCAGTGTGCCTCCCTGGAGGAACGGTCGCAGGGGCATTATGCATCCCTGGTGCGAGTTCTACATGGTGCAGCCCCTACAAGTGTGCCTCCCTGGAGGAACGGCCGCAGGGGCATTATGCATCCCTGGTGCGAGTTCGAGGAACAGATTTGAGGAGTCGATTGCCTCGCCGGAGAAATCCATCTTCACGGCCGAGCCCGGGGTGTCCCACGCCGTCGCTGATCGACGGAGGAGATGGACCCGCCGCCGCCGACGCAATCCGAGTCCGCTGCCGACCGCCGCTTGTGCAGCCCACCTGGCCGAGATTCGTTGCCTCCATGACCGGGCGCGCCGCCCCCTCCGACAACAGCCAGGCGCTCTCAGGAGAACCACCGCACACCAGCACCTCCTCCACAATCCCGCGGCCATGCTCCGCCTCCCTGTGCGCACCTCACCGCACGACGCGCCACCCGCCTCAACACGGGAGAGACCACCGCGTCGCCCGCATGACGCCACTCCCCCGCGCGTGGGAGGCCCGTCGGGGCGCGCCGACTTCGCCCGCCGCCTTCAACGGCCGGGCGCCGCCACCGCCGCCGGCATCGACGGCGACGACAGCCAGGGGAGCTCGGGGAGGGAGGTACTCGCGGGGCTAGGTTAGCGCCTTCAGAGGCGCCCGCGCGAGCGGCTCGGGAGGAAGGGGAAAAATCGATCGGTCCTTATCGATCCGGAAATTCAGGGTGTCGCAGGCGAGGACCAGGACGCGGAGGACGAAAAATGCCAGACGACGGGGCGTCACGCTCGGCAGAACATTTGATCTCGGACGTTGATTTAAATGGCTGACTGTTGATGCAATATGGACAGTAGGATGAGTTTAAGTTGATTTGATCAGAGGGTTCTGGTTATCCTGTGTACAATCTGTTGTGTGGAGTTAGGGTGAATAAGGTTTGCTTTTTTAATAATAGTATAGATATAGATATAGATTAAAGACTACACGTGTTGTACTGATTGGTCTGCTAATCTAGTAATTGTTCCTAATCAATGGTATAAATAAAATAATATACATACGAATGAAGGAAGTTGATAATTTACATAGTAAAACTAGTTGTCGTTACCAAAAGTACTTCACTATTTACTATTGGTATTAGGGTACATAGTAATCCACCTACCATCGTAATAGAACTTAACCCATTACCATGTAGAGAATGCGGCTAGTAAATATACTTGGCTCTGGCACTAAACCAGTTCGTTAACTAGTACTTCCTTCCGTTTCGAATTACTTGTCGCATAAATGGATGTATCTAAACGTATTTTAGTTTTAGATACATTTATTTCCGAAACAAGTAATTCCGAATGAAGGGAGTAGGTGTAACCACATTAATGAATTTACAAGTTGTCATATCAGAATGAAAAATTCCCCACAGAAGAAATAACAATGAGAAGTTGGGAGCAAACAGTGAACCGCTGTGTACGGTTTTGGTTTTGGATCACGGCGCGCCCTATATAGGGGCGATCAGACGTTCCTGAGATCCCGAAACCCACCGCACCGATTGAAAAAAAAGCACCACACCCCACCCGATGCTGCCCCGATCCCCACCTCCTCCCTCGATCCACTCCCCCGAATGCCAGATCTCGCCGCCTCCTCCCCCGACCGCCGTCGGGGCCGCCTCCTCCCCCAACCGCCGCCGGGGCCGGCTCCTTCCCCAACCGCAACCTCTGCTCCCCTGAGCCCCTCATCCCGCTGCCGCCCTCTGATCCCATCGCACTTCGCCCTCTCGATCCGCCCGCCTCCTCCACTAAGCCCCACGCCGCGCTTTCCACGGAACCCCACGCCAGCGCGCCCCTCGAGAACGCCCGCGCCACGAGCCCTCCCGGAACACTGCCACAGCCCTCCTGGAACCACCGCCGCAGCCCGACCTCCCCTGACCCCCGCGCCACCATGCTGCCACCGGGATCCAATCGCCGACGAACGGCTGTCTGCGACCCCCCTCCCAGTCGCGGTCGAGGCCAGACGCCTCGATGCCGTCGAACGCCATCTGTTGCCTGGCAGACGCGCACCATCCTAGAGCCGTCGTGCCTTCTTGCGCCTCGTCTGGTACGCCGTCGCGCCTCCCCTGCCACCTAGGCTCCCCCGTCGTCGCCCAACTCCTCCTCTGGCGACGACCCACCGGCCAGGCGCGCCTCCTCGCCGCTCTGTCCCGGGCATGGGCACCTCCCCGTCCACTCTCCGGCGACACAAACCACCTCCGCCCGCCGTAGCAGAGGGCAGGCCGCCGTTCGTGGTCTTTGCTCCCCTCCGCCACTATGTGAGAGAGTTCACCGATTCGGCGCGACCTTCCCTTTGCTTCGGCGCGGCCTTCCCTTCCCTCTGATGTGACCCGCCCTCTGCTACGACGAGCCCTCCTCTAGCGCACCTGCACTCTGTTCCGTCGTTGCATCGACCGAGCACCATCACCCTTCTCTCTCCACTATGATGGCAGTGTGGGTAGACAGTCTCTGAAGTTCAACTGTATCTATAAGTTCAGCTGTATCAGTGTTTTACTCCATTAGAAAATTCATGTTATGCTCTGCTCATGGCGTTGGAGCATGCTGCAAACTTTCGTTTAGTTCTGAAACTCTAGTTCTGTTAGTTTAGTCCTTGTATTGTTCTTGTAGGCACAAATTCGAAGAGCCAAAGAAAATGGAAAAAAGAGAATGCATTAGTATAGCTATTCAGCAGAAAATCGTCAAAGAAATGTTGCTTCGATGGGTTTTTGTGTGCTTGTATTTGAAAAAATACGTCAAAGAAAATTCAGCTGCTTGTGTATGTATGTGGATGTGGATAACGTGGGAACAATGTTCTATCCACCATCTGTTTTTGCTAATGAGTTTGTTTGACTTCCATTTTATATGTTTGAAAACTAATAATGATGAAAACAGGAAAACTCTGTAACAAAAAAGTATTTGAAAAAGGAGATCTGTGGCATGTGCAGAATTAGATCAAAGAAAAAGGAAGATAACACCGAAAGTGTGTGTGTGTGTGTGCGTGCGTGTGTGTGTGTGTGTGTGTGTGTGTGTGTGTGTTTGTTTGTGTGTGTGTGTGATGCAGATAGAGTACTAGTTGGTGGGCGCGTACTGAAGTTCAATTGTATCTGCAGGTGCAAAAAACTTATGTTTTTTGACGCCCGGATAATTAAGCTACAGTGATTCCCGCTAATGATGCCACGTCACCTCGGTTACTGTGGATAAACTCGCGTTTGTTCGAAACCTAGTTCGAATTTCAAATTTAAAACCGAGGCAAACAATAAAAGTTTTCAAACATTAAAACTAAAATGTTTGGAGTGTGCCAATTAATGCTTAGGTATTTATGGTGAAGAAACCACGCTTTTACAAAATGCATAAATACTTTAAAATAAAATAAAACAGAAAAGAATAAATAGAAAGAAAAGGAAAGAAATAAAAATACAAATAAAAAGAAAAGACCACACACAGACCAACCGACCCAACCGGCCGCCCAGATGGCTACTTCAGCCGCCCAACCCCCACCCCCCATTAACCCCGAAACCCTAACCCCACCCCCACTCGCTCCACTTTCCCCACTCACGCCCCACTCTCCCTCTCCCCCGATCCAATCGGGATCGGGCTCGCCATCGCCCAGGGAACCCCATCGCCATCCGGCGTCGGCCCCGCCCCTCCCGGACTCCTCCGCACCCCTCCTCTTCCTCGAGCGGCATCGCCTGAAGCCGCGCCCCCGCCTCGGCCGCTCGTCGCCACCACCACGTAGCTCGTCCCCGGCTCCACCTCGCCGCCGCCCGGAGCTCCGCGGGCCTCGCCGGAGCTACCTCGTTGTCTACCTCGCCGGCCTGCCTCCTCCTCCCCACCGGCCTGCCTCCGCTCCGTCCGCGACGTCTCCATCCTCCTCCTCGCGCCCACTGCCTAGACCCCACGGCCGTGGTGAGGCCCCGATCTTCTCCTCTCCTCCTAGGTCGCACTCATGCGCGTTCTCGTGCCGGCCTGCGCCCTCCCGGCTTCGTCCGTTCGCGGCCACGGCCGCGCTGCGCGCCGCCAGCAGCCACACCGGCGTGCCGCCTGCGTGATGCGGTTGGCCCGCCCTCTGCTTTGCCGCCCGCTCGCGATCGGCGCTCGCTCCTCCACTGACGCGCCTCGTGCGTTCGCCCGCCCGTGCCGCGCCCTCGCTGCGCGTCCTCGCCCAAGACTCATTGTCACCGGCCGTGCCCTTGGCGCCGCGCCGCCTCACTGCTGCTTTGGGTGAGCTCCTGTTGGCGGTGGCGCCGTCGCCAAGAACGCCCATTGCCCGCCCTAGCTCGTCGCCCACTAAGGCCGACCCACAGCCAATGACAATGAGGCCCCGCCTCGAGCAGTTAAAAAATAAATAGTAATAATAATAATAATAAAATTAATAATTAATTAATTAGAGAATTAATTAAGTTAATTAATCAATTTAATTAATCGATTAACTTGTTAGTTTAATTAAATAGTGATTAGTTTAACCAAATCCTAATTAACCTAAAGCAGTAGTATGACGTGGGTCCCACTTTGGTCCCACACGTCGGTTGACTAGTCAACACCTCTGTTGATCGCCGGCGTCATCTTGACGTCATAATGACATCAACGCACTATTCGGATAATGTTGAATTAAAATAATTAAATTAATCCTAAAATGATTTAAATCTTTTAAAATTAATATAAAATAAACCGTAGCTTCGGATGAAAATACTTTCTACATGAAAGTTGCTCGAGCAACGACGAGGCGAATCCGGATCACGCAATCCGTTCGTCCGCCACACCTCCTAACCTATCGAACTCGCAACTTTCCCCAGCGGTTCATCTGTAGGAAGCGCGAAACACCGGGATATTTTCCGGATGTTTCCCCTTCACCGGTATCACCTCATACCGCGTTAGAACACGTCTAGCTCGCTGTTTATCCTGTTATGCACTTGCTTGCTATGTATTTACTGTTTCTCCCCCTTTTCTCTTGGTGACCACGTGACGATCTTTGATGCCCTGTGGTCGACTACGTCACCGACGACCCTCCTTCTTATCGAGCAACCAGCAAGCCCCCCGATCACGGATATCGCCTATTCTCTTCTATACCGCTTGCATTAGAGTAGTGTAGCATATTCTTGCTTTCCGTTAATCATATCCCGATGCATAGCCTTTGTCCTTGCTACTCTTGTTGTTACCTTTACCGCAATCCTACATGCTTAGTATAGGATGCTAGTGTTTCATCAGTGGCCCTACATTCTTGTCCGTCTGCCATGCTATACTATCGGGTCGTGATCACTAGGGAGGTGATCACGGATATATTCTATATACTTTATACATGACACATGTGGTGACTAAAGTCGGGTCACTCGTTGAGTACCCGCAAGTGATTCGATGAGGGGCCGAAAGGACGGTGGCTCCATCCGGTAGAGGTGGTCCCGGGTTCTGACGGCCCCGATTGTTACTTTGTGGCGGGCAGCAGGGCTGGTTGAGACCACCTAGGAGAGAGGTGGGCACGGCCCTAGTCGGCATTCGCGGATACTTAACACGCTTAACGAGATCTTGGTATTTGATCGAGTCGCTCTTGGCCTATCGCACTAACCAACTACGCTGAACAGATTATGGGCACTCGGCGTCGTGGTATCGGCCAAGCCTTCGTGGCGTCAACGGCGAGCGGCGCGCGCCGGTTTGGAACGTAAGCTTTGCTCTTGTATTAAGGGGCTAGTTACGCTTCCGGCCGCCCGCAACATGCAGTGTGCTAAGGCGATGGGCCCACCCTGTGCACTTAGGTTTAGACCGGCGTCTTGACCTCTCTGTTGGCCTAGGTGGGGCTGCGGCGTGTTGATCTTGGCGGGGGCATGACCGAGAAAAGTGTGTCCCGCCAAATGGGATCAAGCGTGTTGGGCTATGTGGTGCACCCTGCAGGAAGTTAATCTATTGAATAGCCGTGATCTTGATATGCAGGGCGACTTGGGTGGTACCTTGACCTTATGACAACTAGAACCGGATACTTAGTAAAACACACCCTTCCAAGTGCGAGATACAACTCGGTGGTCGCTCTCTAACAGGGCTACGAGGAGAGGATTGCCGGGTAGGTTTATGCTATGCAATGCTACTTGGAGGACTTCAGTCTACTCTCTTCTACATGCTGCAAGATGGAGGATGCGAGAAGCGTAGTCTTCGACATGATTAGTTATCCCCCTCTTATTCTAGCATTCTGCAGTTCAGTCCACTGATATGGCCCTTTTACACATATACCCATGCATATGTAGTGTAGCTCCTTGCTTGCGAGTACTTTGGATGAGTACTCACGGTTGCTTTCTCCCCTTTTTCCCCTTTCCTTTCTTTACGGTTGTCGCAACCAGATGCGGAATCCAGGGCAGGCGCCACGTCGTGGCGACTCCTACTACACCGGAGGTGCCTACTACTACTTGCGGCCCGGCGGCGACGGGAGTAGTTTAGAAGGATCCCGCGGGAGGCCTGCGCCTCTTCGATCTGTATCCTAGTTTGTGCTAGCCTTCTTAAGGCAAACTTGTTTAACTTATGTCCGTACTCAGATATTGTTGCTTCCACGACTCGTCTATGATCGAGCACTTGTATTCGAGCCCTCGAGGCCCTGGCTTGTATTATGATGCTTGTATGACTTATTTATGTTTTAGAGTTGTGTTGTGATATCTTCCCGTGAGTCCCTGATCTTGATCGTACACATTTGTGTGCATGATTAGTGTATGATTGAATCGGGGGCGTCACAAGTTGGTATTAGAGCCGACTGCCTGTAGGAATCCCCCTTTCCAACTCCTTGGCCGAAGTTGAGTCTAGTCATTGAAAAGGTTTTACTAACATGGTTGTGCGGCTTACGGGCCCACGTCGCCATTGGGTGGTACTAGGATCTTTTACTCCTTGTCTATACTCTGGGACTCTAATCTCTCTTCTATTCGGGTTAAATGAATTTTACTAAATCTAACATTAGGATCTCGTTATCACTTTCACCCGGAGAGCCTCTTATTACTGATGATCGTCTGCTGCACGTGAAGACCCTGAAGATACTCTCCACTATTAACCCGAGAACTTGTGTTCATCGCATTTGCAATTCCCTTCCACCATCAACCCTTATGGATAACTACTTGCAGTTGTTATTCTTACATTCATCCCCAGTTGGTCTTGTTATTACAAGATACCCCGAAACACTCGTCGTTATTTCGATAATCCTTTGAGCTTATTGCCTTGCTGTTCTTTGTCACCTGAATACCCAAACGGATAATTCCTCGCACTTGCCGAGTATCCCCTCATCCCTAGCCGTTCATGTATTTCACAATAGTCTTGAAAATACCATTCGATCTTCCGAAAATCTTCGGCAGCCATTTGCTCTTGAAATTCTTGCTTTCTTTCATTATGGTTAATCCCATAAGTCTAGTAATCTTATTAGCATCCTTTGTCACTATCATTTTGTGTCCGTTGATTCTATTGTTGGGTAACGTAGTAATTTCAAAAAATTTCCTACGCACACGCAAGATCATGGTGATGGCATAGCAACGAGAGGGGAGAGTGTCGTCCCGTACCCTCGTGAGACCGAAAGCGGAAGCGTTATAACAACGCGGTTGATGTAGTCGTGCGTCTTCACGATCCGACCGATCCAAGCACCGAGCGTCGGCACCTCCGAGTTACGCACACGTTCAGCTCGATGGCGATCCCGGACTCGATCCAGCAAAGTGTCGGGGATGAGTTCCGTCGACCTGACGGCGTGGTGGCGATGATGATGCTCTCATCGCGCGAGGCTTCGCCTAAACTCTGCGACGATATGGTGAGGTGGAATATAGTGGAAGGGGCACCGCTTTACGGCTAAGAGATCCAAGGATCAATTGTTGTGTCTTTTGTGCTAGCCCCGCCCTCTATTTATATGTTGAGCCCCGGTGAAACTTGGAGCAAAAACCTCCTCAAAGTCGGTTTTGCCGAAAGGCAAGAGTCCCACTCGGACTCGGGACCAAACGCCACAATCCTTGGCGTCGGCCCGACGCCATGGGCCTCGGCGTCGGCCCAGGCCGACGCCAGGTCTCCGGCGTTTGGCCCCCGCCTCCATAAAACTCCTTTTGCACCGACCTAAAGCCTCATGGGCTTGACCCTTAGCCTAAACATATCATCCAATATATGAATCTTTACGTCTCGACCATTTCGAGACTCCACGTCATGTCCCCGATCTCATCCGGGACTCGAACTCCTTGGTACATCAAAACATGCAAACTCATAATATAAGCATCATTGAAACCTTAAGCGTGCGGACCCTACGGGTTCGAGAACTATGTAGACATGACCTAGAACTATTCTCGGTCAATAACCAATAGCGGAACCTGGATGCCCATATTGGCTCCTACATATTCTCTGAAGATCTTTATCGGTCGGACCGCATAACAACATCGTTGTTCCCTTTGTCATCGGTATGTTACTTACCCGAGATTCGATCGTCGATATCCAATACCTAGTTTAATCTCGTTCGGGAAAGTATCTTTACTCATTCCGTAATACATCATCTCACAACTAACTCATTAGTTGCAATGCTTGCAAGGCTTATGTGATGTGTATTACCGAGAAGGCCCAGAGATACCTCTCCGACAATCGGAGTGACAAATCCTAATCTTGATTCATGTCAACTCAACATATACTTTCGGAGACACTTGTAGAGTACCTTTATAATCACCCGATTCGTTGTGACGTTTGGTAGCACACAAAGTGTTCCTCCAGTAAACAGGGAGTTGCATAATCTCATAGTTGCGGGAACTTTGTATAAGTCATGAACATAGCATAAGCAACATACTAAGCGATCAAGTGCTAAGCTAATGAAATGGGTCATGTCAATCACATCATTCTCCTAATGATGTGATCCCATTAATCAAATGACAACACATGTCTATGGTTAGGAAACATAACCATCTTGATTAATGAGCTAGTCTAGTAGAGGCATACTAGTGACTATCTGCTTGTCTATGTATTCACACATGTATTATGTTTCCGTTAATACAATTCTAGCATGAATAATAAACATTTATCATGATATAAGGAAATAAATAATAACTTTATTATTGCCTCTAGGGCATATTTCCTTGAGTCTCCCACTTGCACTAGAGTCAATAATCTAGATCACATCACCATGTGATTAACATCGATAGTTCACATCATCATGTGATTAACACCCATAATTGACATCGCCATGTGACCAAGACCCAAAGGGTTTACTAGATTCAGTAATCTAGTTCACATCGCTATGTGATTAACACCCAAAGAGTACTAAGGTGTGATCATGTTTTGCTTTGTGAGAGAATCTTAGTCAACGGGTCTGCCACATTCAGATCCGTATGCAAATCTCTATGTCAACAATGCTCTGCACGGAGCTACTCTAGCTAATTGCTCCCACTATCAATATGTATCTAGATCGGGACTTAAAGTCATCCAGATCGGTGTCAAAACTTGCATCGACGTAACCCTTTACGACGAATCTTTTATCACTTCCATAATCGAGAAACTTATCCTTATTCCATTAAGGATAATTTTGACCATTGTCGATGATCTATTCCTAGATCACTATTGTACTCCTTGCCAAACTCGGTCAGGGTATACAATAGATCGGTACACAGCATGGCATACTTTATAGAACCTATGTCCGATGCATAGGAATGACTTTCATTCTCTTTTCTATTTTCTGCCGTGGTCGGGATTTGAGTCTTACTCAATTTCACACCTTTGCAATCTGAGCAAGAACTCTTTCTTTGACTGTTCCATTTTGAACTACTTCAAAATCTTGTCAAGGTATGTATTCATTGAAAAACTTATCAAGCGTCTTGATCTATCTCTATAGATCTTGATGCTCAATATGTAAGCAGCTTTCACGAGGTCTTTCTTTGAAAAACTCCTTTCAAACACTCCTTTATGCTTTGCGAATAATTCTACATTATTTCCGATCAACAATATGTCATTCACATATACTTGTCGAAATCTTTGTAGTGCTCCCACTCACTTTCTTGTAAATACAGGCTTCTCCAAAAGTGCAGATAAAACCATATGCTTTGATCAACTCATCAAAGCGTATATTCCAACTCGAGATGCTTGCACCAGTCCATTGATGGATCATTGGAGCTTGCACATTTTGTTAGCTCCTTTAGGATTGACAAAACTTCGGTTGCATCATATACAACTCTTCTTTAATAAATCCATTAAAGAATGTAGTTTTGACATCCATTTGCCGATTTCATAAAATGTGGCGATTGCTAACATGATTCGGACAGACATAAGCATCGCTACGGTTGAGTAAATCTCATTGTAGTCAACACCTTGAACTTGTCGAAAACCTTTTTGTGACAAGTCGAGCTTTGTAGATAGTAATACTACTATCGGCATCTGTCTTCCTCTTGAAGATCCATTTATATAATATGGCTTGCCGATCATCGAGCAACTCCATCAAAGTCCACACTTTGTTCTCATATCTGGATCCCATCTCAGATTTCATGGTCTCAAACCATTTCGCGAATCTGGGCTCATCATCGCTTCCTCATAGTTCGTAGGTTCATCATGGTCTAGTAACATGACTTCTAGAATAGGATTACCGTACCACTCTGGTGCGGATCTTACTCTGGAAGACCTCGAGGTTTGGTAACAACTTGATCTGAAGTTTCATGATCATCATCATTAACTTCCTCACTAATTGGTGTAGGAATCACTTGAACTGATTCTGTGATGAACTACTTTCCAATAAGGGAGAAGGTACAATTACCTCATCAAGTTCTACTTTCCTCCCACTCACTTCTTTCGAGAGAAACTTCTTCTCTAGAAAGGATCCATCTTAACAACATATATCTTGCTTTCGGATCTGTGATAGAAGGTGTACCCAATAGTTACCTTTGGGTATTCTATGAAGACGCATTTCTCGATTTGGGTTCGTGCTTATCGGTGAAAACTTTTCACATAAGCATCACAACTCAAACTTTAAGAAACGACAGCTTAGGTTTCTTGCTAAACCATAGTTCATACGGTGTCATCTCAGCGGTTTAGATGGTGCCCTATTAAGCGTGAATGCAGCTGTCTTTAATGCATAACCCCAAAACGATAGTGGTAAATCGGTAAGATACATCATAGATCGCACCATATCAAAATAAAATACGGTTCTGACGTTCGGACACACCATAATGTTGTGGTGTTCCGGTGGCGTGAGCTGTGAAACTATTCCACATTGTTTTCATTGAAGACCAAACTCGTAACTCAAATATTCATCTCCACGATCAGATCGCGAAACTTTATTTTCTTGTTGCGATGATTTTCCACTTCACTCTGAAATTCTTTGAACCTTTCAACTATTTCAGACTTATGTTTCATCAAGTAGATATACCCATATCTACTCAAATCATCTTGTGAAGGTCGAAAAATAACGATACTTGCCACGAGCATCAACATTCATTGGATCGCATACATCGGTATGTATTATTTCCAATAAGTCAAGAGCTTGTTCCATTGTTCCGAGAACGGAGTTTTAGTCATCTTGCCCAAAAGGCACGGTTCGCAAGCATCAAATGATTCATAATCAAGTGATTCCAAAAGTCCATCGACATGGAGTTTTCTTCATCGCTTTACACCAATATGACCTAAGCGGCGATGCCACAAATAAGTTGCACTATCATTATTAACTTTGCATCTTTTGGTTTCAATATTATGAATATGTGTATCACTATGATCGAGATCCAATGAACCATTTTCATTGGGTGTGTAACCATATAAGGTTTTATTCATGTAAGCGAACAATAATTTATTCTCTTACTTATATGAATAACCGTATTGCAATAAACATGATCAAATCATATTTATGCTCAACACCAAATAACACTTATTTAGGTTCCACACTAATCCGAAAGTATAGGGAGTGTGCGATGATGATCATATCAATCTTGGAACTACTTCCAACACTCATCGTCACTTCCCTTCAACTAGTTTCTGTTCATTCTGCAACTCCCGTTTCGAGTTACTACTCTTAGCAACTGAACTAGTATCAAATACTGAGGGGTTGCTATGAACACTAGTAAAATGCACATCAATAATCTGTATATCAAATATATCTTTGTTCACTTTGCCATCCTTCTTATCCGCCAAATACTTGGGGTAGTTCCGCTTCTAGTGACCAGTTCCATTGTAGCAAAAGCACTTAGTCTCAGGCTTAGGTCCAGACTTGGGCTTCTTTACTCGAGTAGCAACTTGCTTGCCGTTCTTCTTGAAGTTCCCCTTCTTCCCTTTGCCCTTTTCCTTGAGACTAGTGGTCTTGTCAACCATCAACACTTGATGTTTTCTTGATTTCTACCTTCGCGATTTTAGCATCGCGAAGAGCTTGGGAATTGTTTTCGTCATCCCTTGCATACTATAGTTCATCACGAAGTTCTAGTAACTTTAGTGATGGTGACTAGAAATTCATCAATCACTATCTTATCTGGAAGATTAACTCCCACTTGATTCAAGCGATTGAAGTACTCGGACAATCTGAGCACATGCTCACTAGTTGAGCGATTCTCCTCCATCTTTTAGCTATAGAACTTGTTGGAGACTTCATATCTCTCAACTCGGGTATTTGCTTGAAATATTAACTTCAATTCTGGAACATCTCATATGGTCCATGACGTTCAAAACGTCTTTGAAGTCCCGATTCTAAGCCGTTAAGCATGGTGCACTAAACTATCAAGTAGTCATCATATTGAGCTAGCCAAACGTTCATAACGTGCGCATCTGCTCCTGCAATAGGTCATCACCTAGCGGTGCATTAAGGACATAATTCTTCTGCGCAGCAATGAGGATAAACCTCGGATCACGGATCCAATCCGCATCATTGCTACTAACATCTTTCAATACAATTTTCTCTAGGAACACATATGAAAACATAGGGAAGCAACAACGCGAGCTATTGATCTACAACATAATTTGCAAAATACTACGGGACTAAGTTCATGATAAATTAAAGTTCAATTAATCATATTACTTAAGAACTCCCACTTAGATGACATCTCTCTAGTCATCTAAGTGATCACGTGATCCAAATCAACTAAACCATAACCGATCATCACGTGAGATGGAGTAGTTTTCAATGGTGAACATCTTATGTTGATCATATCTACTATATGATTCACGCTCGACCTTTCGGTCTCCGTGTTCCGAGGCCATATCTGCATATGCTAGGCTCGTCAAGTATAACTTGAGTATTCTGCGTGCAAAACTGGCTTGCACCGTTGTAGATGGACGTAGAGCTTATCACACCCGATCATCACGTGGTGTCTCGGCACGACGAACTTTGGCAACGGTGCATACTCAGGGAGAACACTTCTTGATAATTTTAGTGAGAGATCATCTTATAATGCTACCGTCAATCAAAGCAAGATAAGATGCATAAAGGATAAACATCACATGCAATCAATATAAGTGATATGATATGGCCATCATCATCTTGTGCTTGTGATCTCCATCTCCGAAGCACCGTCGTGATCACCATCGTCACCGCGCCGACACCTTGATCTCCATCGTAGCATCGTTGTCGTCTCGCCAACTATTGCTTCTCGACTATCGCTACCGCTTAGTGATAAAGTAAAGCAATTACATGGCGTTGCATTTCATACAATAAGCGACAACCATATGGCTCCAGCCGATTGCCGATAACCGGTTACAAAACATGATCATCTCATACAATAAAATATAGCATCACGTCTTGACCATATCACATCACAACATGCCTGCAAAAACAAGTTAGGCGTCCTCTACTTTGTTGTTGCAAATTTTACGTGGCTGCTACGGGCTGAGCAAGAACCGTTCTTACCTACGCATCAAAACCACAGCGATACTTGTCAAATAGACTCGTTTAACCTTCTCAAGGACCGGGCGTAGCCACACTCAGTTCAACTAAAGTGAGAGAGACAGACACCCGCCATCACCTTTAAGCAGCGAGTGCTCACAGCGGTGAAACCAGTCTCGTGTAAGCGTCTGGCGTAATGTCGGTCCGGGCCGCTTCATCTCACAATACCGTTGAACCAAAGTATGACATCTGGTAGGTAGTATGACTTGTATCGCCCACAACTCACTTGTGTTCTACTCGTGCATATGACATCAACGCATAAAACCAGGCTCGATACCCTTTGTTGGGTAGCGTAGTAATTTCAAAAATTTCCCTCGCACACGCAAGATCATGGTGATGGCATAGCAACGAGAGGGAGAGGTCGTCCACGTACCCTCGTGAGACCGAAAGCGGGCGTTATAACAACGCGGTTGATGTAGTCGTCGTCTTCACGATCCAAGCACCGAGCGTCACGGCACCTCCGAGTTACGCACACGTTCAGCTCGATGGCGATCCCGGACTCGATCCAGCAAAGTGTCGGGGATGAGTTCCGTCGACCTGACGGCGTGGTGGCGATGATGATGCTCTCGCGCGCGGGCTTCGCCTAAACTCTGCGACGATATGGTGAGGTGGAATATAGTGGAAGGGGCACCGACACGGCTAAGAGATCAAGGGATCAATTGTTGTGTCTTTGTGCTAGCCCCGCCCTCTATTTATATGTTGAGCCCGGGGTGAAACTTGGAGCAAAACCTCCTCAAAGTCGGTTTTGCCGAAAGGCAAGAGTCCCACTCGGACTCCGGGACCAAACGCCACAATCCTTGGCGTCGCCCCGACGCCATGGGCCTCGGCGTCGGCCCAGGCCGACGCCGAGGTCTCCGGCGTTTGGCCCCGGCCTCCATAAAACTCCTTTTGCACCGACCTAAAGCCTCATGGGCTTGACCCTTAGCCTAAACATATCATCCAATATATGAATCTTTACGTCTCGACCATTTGAGACTCCACGTCATGTCCCCGATCTCATCCGGACTCCGAACTCCTTCGGTACATCAAAACATGCAAACTCATAATATAACATCGCCATCGAAACCTTAGCGTGCGGACCCTACGGGTTCGAGAACTATGTAGACATGACCTAGAACTATTCTCGGTCAATAACCAATAAGCGGAACCTGGATGCCCATATTGGCTCCTACATATTCTCTGAAGATCTTTATCGGTCGACCGCATAACAACATCGTTGTTCCTTTGTCATCGGTATGTTACTTACCCGAGATTCGATCGTCGGTATCCAATACCTAGTTTAATCTCGTTCGGAAAGTCTCTTTACTCGTTCCGTAATACATCATCTCACAACTAACTCATTAGTTGCAATGCTTGCAAGGCTTATGTGATGTGTATTACCGAGAAGGCCGAGATACCTCTCCGACAATCGGAGTGACAAATCCTAATCTTGATTCATGTCAACTCAACATATACTTTCGGAGACACTTGTAGAGTACCTTTATAATCACCCGATTCGTTGTGACGTTTGGTAGCACACAAAGTGTTCCTCCGTAAGCAGGAGTTGCATAATCTCATAGTTGCGGGAACTTTGTATAAGTCATGAACATAGCATAAGCAACATACTAAGCGATCAAGTGCTAAGCTAATGAAATGGGTCATGTCAATCACATCATTCTCCTAATGATGTGATCCCATTAATCAAATGACAACACATGTCTATGGTTAGGAAACATAACCATCTTCGATTAATGAGCTAGTCTAGTAGAGGCATACTAGTGACTATCTGTTTGTCTATGTATTCACACATGTATTATGTTTCCGGTTAATACAATTCTAGCATGAATAATAAACATTTATCATGATATAAGGAAATAAATAATAACTTTATTATTGCCTCTAGGGCATATTTCCTTCATCTATATGTGTGCGAATGCACGCAATCATCAGTTGATCCTTATAAATTATATTTTCGGCTACTTTCGAACATGAGCTAGTTCTCGGCCAATCAGATTGCCATCGACTGTACCCCTAAGTCTATTCAACTTATCCATCCCTGATCCGAGCGTTTGCTCCTGATCCCTTGATTTGAAAATCATAATTCCTTTGCTATTTAAACGTTGAATTATTTAGATGTTCTATAAGCCGATGCATTTGCATTCTTTCTTCCTCTGATTGGGTATCCATACTCACATCAGCTCCACTGTGGATCGCCATATCCACTGTTGGATTATTATATCCAACAGTGTCCTTCATAATTAATCACCTTGTGAGTCTTTCTCTGATACATAATGCCTTTGGTAAATTGTATCCTTTCCTTTTGTCAACCATGCTCTGCTTTCGAGCTGGTGATATTTACTCTTGAAGCTTATGGTATATGTTCGTAAGAAGCCCCGATGGGATTGAACCAAGGCCTTTCCTCATCGGTGTGAACCCGAAGGATTTCACGAGTCATACTTATCTGGTATTGCACCAGGTAAAACTTTCAACAACTAATGTCATCTTCGAAATACGAGAGGTGAATGGAAGATTATGCATTGAGGAAGTGGGAGTCGACCTTGAACTTTGTGTTCATGCCCATGGACGCGATGTATATCCTATCATGGAAGCTTCTTGTAATAATAACTATTTCCTTGATAACTAACATATGGTATCTGTGAATTGATCCCTTGCAACCGTGGTTCCGACCATGATTGTTCTTCTTTGATCCCATTTCTGGGACAAGTTAAAACATTTGTCTTCTATAGATCAATGCGTCACGCGACCTCTATTATGATCTACCTTGAGTATTACCCGGTATCTCGAGGATATCATGTCATTGCTCTACATCTTATGAATTTTGAAGAAGTACTACCTTTCCTGTTCTGTCACTTGATGGGTGCTGGGTTGTTTGTCAACCCAAAACACCGATAAGTGAATCGGTTCCGCACTCCGAATCAATAACTCTAAGTAATTTTCGTTGCTTATGAGTTTATTAATCCTTCAAATCATTTCTAACCTGATCGGCTATATCATTATCGTGCAAACTTTTATCTACGCTACCTGGTCCTTCTTCCCGGAGCACAACTTTTGACGATGAGCCAAGCTTACGTCGATCTTACTCGTCTTATCATTTCGCCTTGAACATCAAGCTTGACTCTGAGTGTGTGTCGTATCCTTGGTTCCAATGACCCTTTGCTTCACAATTGATTTTTCTTGATGCCGTTGCTGTTCGATTGCTTCTTCGTGAAATCTCTCGACAATTGTGTCAAGATCATCATCAACATTTTGAGCTCTTCCAGGATATCAATTGAATTCATGAAGAGAAATACCATCCTTGCCCTCGATGATTTATATTATCATCGACCACTTTATTGCCTCCCGTTCAACACAAACTTGTTCGTGTTTCGTGTTATACCTTGAGCTCCATGCTATCCAGCAATTTTTATTCTTTACCTTGGAGTATTACCTTCTTTTATGTCAATAATGTCGTGAGAATTTCACCACCTCTTATGCATTCTTGGTACAAGTGATACTTCCTGCCTTCTCCGCTCCTTCCTTGGTTCCCGTGTTGTTTCTAACCGGAAAACCGACAATTGAACTATGTTGTACGACTTTAAAATTCTAGCAACCCTATTGCTTTGAAGTTACTGGTCGATATTTCATTCTTAGACCATTGGTTATCGAATCACCATACTAACATTGATCGTGCTACCTAGGCCCATATTTCGGATGCACCTTTCAACCAATGTTTAATTGGGTATGTTTCCTCGAGCATACCTCATTGTATCTTTTGCTCTGACAATTGTTATCTCCTTGTTCACCTAATCGTGGAGATCCATCTTTTCGAAATCCCCATGAATTGTAGCTGAGTTCATCAACCACCCCTTCATCCTCTCCTTGGTTAAATGGTAAACTCATGAATCTTATGACGACTTCTCGTCAATTCGTGTCGCACCTTTTTATCTTAGGATCCTGAGTCTGAATTATCCTAACACCAATCAGATCTGAATCTCGGTCAGATATGATGGTTGGAACATATTTCCAAGAGTTATAACATTGGTCTTCGTATATGGCCCGGTAAGATAATGTCATGCCTAGCACCTCTGGCCGGAGGCCCTATTGTTATAGTTTCCTTTTTAGCAAGATTATCCATTTCTCCATGAGGAAATTGTAAGACTTATTCTACAAGTTGTTCCTAATGGATCCTTCCTACATCCAAAGTCTGACCTTTGCTTGAAGACCATGTCAATGCTATCTCGAAGCATGTCTGTGATACTCTGATTTTCAACAAGAACATTTGAAGCCCAATGCTAAATGTTTCTTGCTCAATTATCCTAACACCGTTGTATGGATAATGTCATGAAATTTCTCTCCCCTACCTAAGGAGTTTTCTTCATAATATCCTATCATGGATATCATGCTCTGCTTGTCCTTGGGAAGGATATACCCCTGAATTATGTGTTTAAATTTCCTTTCCATTGTTACATTTAACTTTGATGATCACATTTTCCTTTCCATTGGTTTGTTTGACCTTTCTTGTGATCTATATAATCTAAGCAGTAATAATTCACTGTTTATGTAAACACCTCGGTGTACAACTCTGCCAGTGAGACCATGTTTCTATTGTTGATGACATTTCGGTAACCCGATGGATGAGAACTTTGCCTCTTGGCCGCCTCATTTTAACGAGCGGGAAAATGGTTCTCTTCGTCCCTCGCCCTTAATACTTGGCGTTGTTGCCGACATAAGCGACATGCTACTCTCGACATGCCTTGCTATCGTGATCGTACAAGATGTCAGCCCCTTTCTACTTTTAACCCACATGGTGGGCCCATAACCACAGTTCCACGGGATCGAAACCTGACTCTCCTGTACAACCTGTTGTCAAAGTTATTCCTCGTGCTTGACTTTGTATGTAATTCACGTGCCACTTGCTGTTGATCTATTACGGTATCGAACACAATACTTATTCCGTTGCTCTGAACCCTTTACTTTCTGCTTGAGCAATGAGCGATTGCCTATCCGCTTGAAACTTCTTATTGCACCATCTTACTTTGCTCTCGATGTGTGTCATTTGTTCAACTCGAGAGATACTCATATGTTCATTCTTGGGATACCCGAGATGAATTTCCTTATAACATCCTATCATTGTAGAGCTGCCCTTACCTATTAAATGAAATACGACGGAGTTCCCGAAGAAAGGGCGAAAACTTCATCATGATGCTTTGGAATAAAGAATTGAAGACATCAATGAAAGGATTAACTTCTTGAGAAGATCCGTTAGAATATCGTAACCAGAACTTTCCCCCTTACTCCCCTCTTAAATCTCGGGACGAGATTTCTTGTAATGGAGGAGAATTGTGACACCGGATAATTAAGCTACGATGATCCCCGCTAATGATGCCACGTCACCTCGATTACTGTGGATAAACTCGCGTTAGTTCGAAACCTAGTTTGAATTTCAAATTTAAAACCGAGGCAAACAATAAAAGTTTTCAGACATTAAAACTAAAATGTTTGGAGTGTGCCAATTAATGCTTAGGTATTTATGGTGAAGAAACCACGCTTTTACAAAATGCCTAAATACTTTAAAATAAATTAAAACAGAAAAGAATAAATAGAAAGAAAAGGAAAGAAATAAAAATACAAATAAAAAGAAAAGACCCCCCGGGCCAACCGACCCAACCGGCCGGCCCAGATGGCCACTTCAGCTGGCCCAACCCCCACACCCCCATTAACCCCCCGAAACCCTAACCCCCACCCCCACTCGCTCCCACTTTCCCCCACTCACGCCCCCACTCTCCCTCTCCCCCGATCCAATCGGGATCGGGCTCACCGTCGCCCAGGGAACCCCATCGCCATCCGGTGCCGGCCCCGCCCCTCCCGGACTCCTCCGCACCCCTCCTCTCCCTCGAGCGGCATCGCCTGAAGCCGTGCCCCCGCCTCGGCCGCTCGTCGCCACCACCACGTCGCTCGTCCCCGGCTCCACCTCGCCGCCGCCCGGAGCCACCTCGTCATCTACCTCGCCGGCCTGCCTCATCCTCCCCACCGGCCTGCCTCCGCTCCGTTCGCGATGTCTCCATTCTCCTCCTCGCGCCCACTGCCTAGACCCCACAGCCGTGCTGAGGCCCCGATCTTCTCCTCACCTCCTAGGTCGCATGCCGTGCTTGTGCGCGTTTTGTGCCGGCATGCGCCCTCCCGGCCTCGTCCGTTCGCGGCCACGGCCGCCCTGCGCTTCATGCCCTGCCACACCAACGTGCCGCCTGCGTGATCGGTTGGCCCGCCCTCTGCTGCCGCCGGCCGGCTCGCGATTGGCGCCTCGCTCCTCCCCGAAACCGCGCCTCGTGCGTTCGCCCGCACCGGCAGCGCCCTGCTGCGCCGTCCCTTGCCCTTTTCATTGTCACCGGCCGTGCCCTTGGCATGGCGCCGCCTTCTGGCTGGTGCAGGTGAGCTCCACAGTCGGGTGGGTGGCGCCGTCGCCAACAATGCCCATTGCTGCCCAGAACCGCTAGGTCGTGCGCCCGCTAAGGCCAGCCCTTGGCCAATGACAGGAGGGCCCCGCCTCCAGAACGGTTAAAAAAATAAATAGTAATAATAATAATAATAAAATTAATAATTAATTAATTAGAAAATTAATTAAGTTAATTAATCCTATTTAATTAATCTGATTAACTTGTTAGTTTAATTAAATAGTGATTAGTTTAACCAAATCCTAATTAACCTAAACAGAGTATGACAGGTGGGTCCCACTGGACCCACACGTCAGTTTGACTAGTCAACACCTCTTTTGACTGGTGACGTCATAATGACATCAGCGTGCACTATTCTGGATAATGTTGAATTAAAATAATTAAATCAATCCTAAAAATGATTTAAATCTTTTAAAATTAATATAAAATAAACCGTAGCTCGGATGGAAATATTTTCTACATGAAAGTTGCTCAGAACGACAAGACGAATCCGGATACGCAGCCCGTTCGTCCGCCACACCTCCCTAACCTATCGAACTCGCAACTTTCCCCTCCGGTTCATCTGTCCAGAAACGCGAAACATCGGGGATATTTTCCCGGATGTTTCCCTCTTCACCGGTATCACCTCATACCGCGTTAGAACACGTCTAGCTCTGCCTGTTATCCTGTTATGCACTTGCTTTCTATGTATCTACTGTTTCTCCCCCTTTTCTCTTCGGTAGACCCGTGGCGATCTTTGATGCCCCGTGGTCGACTCGTCACCGACGACCCCTCCTTGTTGTCGACCAACCGGCAAGCCCCCCCTTGATCACCGATATCGCCTATTCTCTTCTATCTGCTTGCATTAGAGTAGTGTAGCATATTCTTGCTTTCGTTAATCCTATCCCGATGCATAGCCTGTCCTTGCTACTCTTTGTTGTTACCTTTACCGCAATCCTACATGCTTAGTATAGGATGCTAGTGTTTCATCGATGGCCCTACATTCTTGTCCGTCTCGCCATGCTATACTATCGGGCCGTGATCACTAGGGAGGTGATCACGGGTATATTCTATATACTTTATACAAGACACATGTGGTGACTAAAGTCGGGTCAGCTCATTGAGTACCCGCAAGTGATACTGATGAGGGGGCTGAAAGGACAGGTGGCTCCATCCCGGTAGAGGTGGGCACAGGTTCTGACGGCCCCATTTGTTACTTTGTGGCGGGCGACACGGCTGGTTGAGACCACCTAGGAGAGAGGTGGGCCTGCCTGGTCGGCATTCGCGGATACTTAACACGCTTAACGAGATCTTGGTATTTGATCTGAGTCTGGCTACTGGCCTATAAGCACTAACCAACTACGCGGGAACAGTTATGGGCACTCGGCGTCGTGGTATCGGCCGAAACCTTCGTGGCGTCGGCGGCGGCGGCGCTTCGCCGGTTTGGGCGTAAGCCTGCTCTTGTATTAAGGGGCTAGTTACGCTTCCGGCCGCCACGCAACATGCGGTGTGCTAAGGGCGATGGGCCCGGACCCTGTGCGCTTAGGTTTGACCAGCGTGCTGACCTCTCTGTTGGCCTAGGTGGGGCTGCGACGTGTTGATCTTCTGCGGCTGGGCATGACCCAGAAAAGTGTGTCCGGCCAAATGGGATTAAGCGTGTTGGGCTATGTGGTGCACCCTGCAGGAAGTTAATCTATTGAATAGCCGTGATCTTGATAATGAGGATGACTTGGAGTTGTACCTTGACCTTATGACAACTAGAACCGGATACTTAATAAAACACACCCTTCCAAGTGCGGATACAACTTGGTGGTGCGCTCTCTAACGGGCTACGAGGAGAGGATTGCGGGTAGGTTTATGCTATGCGATGCTATTTGGAGGACTTGATCTACTCTATTCTACATCTTTGCAAGATCGAGGCTGCGAGCGTAGTCTTGACGAGATTAGTTATCCCCTTGTCGATTGTCAAAACCGGCGGATCTCGGTAGGGGTCCCGAGCGTGCGTCTAGGCGGATGGTAACGGAGACAAGGGACACGATGTTTTTACCAGGTTGGGCCCTCTCGATGGAGGTAATACCCTACTCATGCTTGATTAATATTGATGATATGGGTAGTACAAGAGTAGATCTACCACGAGATCAAGGAGGCTAAACCCTAGAAGCTAGCCTATGGTATGATTGTTGTTCGTCCTACGGACTAAAACCCTCCGGTTTATATAGACACCGGATAGGTTAGGGTTACATAGAGTCGGTTACAATGATAGGAGATCTACATATCCGTATCGCCAAGCTCGCCTTCCACGCCAAGGAAAGTCCCATCCAGACACGTGACAAAGTCTTCAATCTTGTATCTTCATAGTCTTGGAGTCCGGCCGTGGCGATAGTCCGCTATCCGGACACCCTAGTCCGGGACTCCTCGGTAGCCCCGAACCAGGCTTCAATGACGATGAGTCCGTGGCGTTGATTGTCTTGGCATTGCGGCGGGTTCCTCCTCCGAATACTTCATAGAAGGTCTTGAACACAAGGACAGTGTCCGGCTCTGCAAAAACAAGTTCCACATAACATCGTAGAGAGAATAAATTTTTGCACAGATCTGCTGACGTATTCCGCGGCGTGACATCACACCACGGCAAGGCCTTTATATGAATCGTTTTTCTGTTCCCACCTCGGCGTGTTTAGCGGGCGGTTTCCTTGGCACGTCTTATCAAAGCATAGATCCTGCCCCTTATTCCGGATTCTCATCAATACGGCCGTGGGTAACCCATCCGCGCCATTGATTACAGCGCTTGGGAAATAGCGAGTTTTCCCGTGCTGGTGGGGATGCATAACCGTCCGTCTATATAAGGGATAAGGATCCACCTTTTCACCTCGCCTTCTTCCTCCTTTGCTTATCCATTTCCGCTTTCGAGCTCTAGCGCCCAAGTCCGCACATCCCACCTCAACCTTTCTCCAATCATGTCGGGAGGCGGGAGGCGGTGGATGGCCTCCTCCGTCACGGAGGGCACATCGCAAGATCTGCGGGAGGCGGATACTTGTCCGGCAACATCGCGCACATGCTTCCAGAGAGGGGCAGCTCATTCCGACCCACAGGCCCGTGAGAGGTGGTGTTTCTCCCCACTTCCTCCGCTGGACTAGGTTTTCCTCTTCACCCATTTGTCCGGGGTCTCATGTTCTACTACAGCACTGGACTTCCACGACTGCTGTCCCAATTTCATCCTCAACATCTCGGCGTTTATCGTGGGTGTGCGAAACCTTCCTCTGCATCCAGCCCCACTTCGACATATGGCTGAAGATCTTCAATGTCCGCCGAAGGTAGTGGGCGGCCGTCAGCGAGTCTTGGGCGCCATGGTTGGCAAGATGGCCAAAGTCCCATGGCTCGAAGGCGCCTTCGTGGAGACAATAAAGGGGTGGTAATCGGGGTGGTTCTACATCACCGAGCCCCGCAACACCAAATGGGTGGCGGCCCCCGAATTCAGATATGGCTTCCCCACACGGCTCTCGTCATGGAAAGAGACGGGCCTGACGTGGGGGAATTCGGACGAGACATCCGGACTTCAAACATGCGTCCGAAAACTGGCGCCTTGTCGACGTAATCCAGGTGATGCTCGTCCGCCGGATTCTCCCATGCCAACAACGGGCTTTTAACTTGTGGGAGTTCGATCCGGCACAGCACCAAACCTTGAGCCGGCTCTTCAACACTATGTACGAAGACGCCTGGAAGGTGTTGTTCAAGGGCGCCGAAGCCCCAGCATCCGCTACCAAAGATCGCAGATACAGCTCGCAGCGTCCAACCGGCGAGGTAAGTTATTTTACCCTTTACGGGACTCTTTTTTCATAGATTGACTCTACGTGGGATCTAAAACTCCCTAATGTAACACCCCAAAATTTTTATTTTTCTGGATTTAATCTTGATTTCAGAGCCTCTCTTTTCCCTAAGTTGTGGAGTTTTTCACGCCTAGTAAATTTTTTTCAAAATATGTTATTGGACTTGTTTATCCTCTCAAGAAAAATCCTTTCTTTTCATCAGAGGAATTAATTATATAATAATCTCCATGATCTTTATTTTCTTGAAAAATGGTTTCCCATGGTTTTATGGTCCTTTTTGAACTACAACCCTTTTATAATTTCTTTCAAAAATTCCACCAAAATTTGGGGATGTCCTATGATGTCACCAAACCACTTTTATGCAAAAAGATATTTCATTCCCTAGATATTTTGAGCTCTACACCCAATTTTCTTCTCTGGTCCAGTGGGCAATTTTGCACTACAACCTATTTAAATATTTCTTTCTAGCCTCCACCAAAATTATGGGATGTTAGTAGAAGCCTATGATTCAACTTTATGCAAAAACCTAGTGTTGTTATTTGAAAAATTTGAGTGGATCAACCTCTTTTCCATTCTGGTCCAACTTGAGGATTTGTACAACAACCACCATTTTAGTTGCTCCTCTATCCATGATTCCTTTTCCTACTTGTAGTCCTCCCTGCTAAACCCCTAAGTCCAGGAGTATGCATCCATTGGATCATTTTTGGTCTATGTAATGATGCCATTTACCTCCTGTCCAGAATTGAATTTTTTTAAAACTTGCACTAGCAAGTTTGTGCTTTGGACAAACTAACCTCACCACCCTCATGCCAGAGCGCGCGTTTTGCACGTGCGTGCGCCCGAGCTGCCGCGTCCCAGGTTGACCCCTCCCCCCGAGCTCGATATGATCCGCTGGTATAGCCGTGTCGTGCCCCACCCGACCGCCCCTGGCTCCCTACAGCGGCGCCGCAGCAAGCTTCTTGGCGGCACGCTTGCGGTCGCATCCATGGACGGCGCCGCCCAAGCCTCATCCGCTCGCCAGCTGCCCTCGTGAACATGCCGTTCTCATCCCCGGCTCCTTGACCCACGCCGGTACCACGCTAGCATCGCCACGTTGTCCTGCAAACCACAGTGGCGGTGAGCCACCGCCCTCATCCACGGTCGTCGCCGAACCGCCTCTCCGTGCCTATATGAACCCACTCCGAGCTCTTCACGCTGGACAGGAACCCTCCTCGATGCCATTGAAAGGCCCCTCTAGCTCCCATTCCTCCAGAGGCCATCGATCTCTCTGTCTCTGGCAGTTTGGGCCGCCACCGCCCTCCGGTCAATTCCGAGCAACCAGAGCTGCTTCCCCTCCATGCTCTCCTCCATTAGCTCTATGTCGACCCCGCTAACCCTTTCCCACTCCCATTTTCACCCGGGAGCCACGGTATGCCAAGCCCCATTCCCTCCCGAAGCTTCCCCTTCGCCATGGAGGAAGGAGCTCTCACCCCCAAACTTCACCACACCCCTAACGACCGCGGATTGATGCGGTACCTCCTCCCGATCACCCCCATATCACGAGCGCGTCGAATGGTGGCTTGTGTCGCCGGGGATCGCCGTTGGAAACGGCCCCTGTCTCTGTCGGGCGCCGCACGGGTGGAAGAAGATGAACCCGACAGTGGGGACCACACAGTCGGTGAAATAACAAGCCACTAGTGGCGCAACCCGACCGATCGTTTTCTCTCGGTGGGCGTATTTTTCGGTAAATCTGCGACCAATCTCGAAGACGTAGTCCAGCCGAACCGTTTTCCTTTTTCTGTCTTTTTTAGACAAAACTTTGACTAAACTTTGACTGGGCTTAACTTTTTAAATATAACTCCAAATGACTTGATTCTTTTTCTGTTGCTTCCCAAATATTGTATAGTTTATTCTCATATTTATTTGAAAATTTTCCAAGCAACTTTTTTGTACTATTTTTAAAGTATTTGTTATTTGAATATTTTTGAAAATAGGAATTTGGAGGGGAGATTATAACTTTCAAAAGTTTTGGAGTACACCCCACCCCTCCACAACTTGAAGGCAAGCATTCTGAACCCCAGCATAATAATTTTGGTGTGTTAGTTGACACGTTTATAACACCACCTTATTTTCGGGAAACTTGTTATTTCATGTGACATGATCATTTGCATAGATGCATATCAGTGTTTTCCTTGCTGTTGGAAATGAATATACTTGTGATGGTAATCATCCTCATGTGCCTTGCATGCATGCCGAAAAGGAATCCGGGAAAGCATCTGCCTTGGGTAGGCGTGAGCTTGTCGCCGGTCTCCGTTGGGACGGTTATGTCTGGTGTGGCATAGTAAGGTATAATGAGTGGTGATCCTGTTGATTGAAAATATGTTTGTTTTACATATCATGCAGGAAATACTTAAGCCTCCTGAGTCGGCCGTAGCTCGAGCCTTGTTCCAGTAAACCCCATACTTGTTTCGTGCTGCCACTAGTCCCTGCCATAGGTAGGGTATGGTTCAGTAAGTTGTTAACCCTTGTCATGGCACACACCGTACAGAGAGGCCATGGTGGAAGATACCGGCTGCATCCGGTAGGCATGCCACCTGGTCCGGGAGCATGGGTGTATCCGGTTGGGACCGAGAGGGGGGCACCCCTTAGAGCGCGCGATAGAAATTTGATCCCATGCTACGCGAGGTTGTAGCCTCCCACTTAGAGTTTTGCTTAACAAGTGTCGTGGGTGATTCCGCACCACGAGTAAAGTTAAGCTGGTG
This sequence comes from Aegilops longissima, assembly GCA_021605205.1. Lineage (NCBI taxonomy): Eukaryota > Viridiplantae > Streptophyta > Magnoliopsida > Poales > Poaceae > Aegilops > Aegilops longissima. The sequence goes on from CM038681.1 coordinate 98,096,905, forward strand.
TGTGCAAGTCGGCGTGTTTTCGACTAAAGACCGTGAAGCGGAATTAGTCGATGGACTAAAGAAATCCGTTACTCGTGGGTAAAGAGTACACCCTCTGCAGAGGTATTAAACCTATTCGAATAACCCTGTCCATGGTTAAGGACTACAGTCTGGATCGGGCCAGGTGTCGGTCTTAGTGTTGGTCTTCGGAGGAGAAACTGCTAAACCCGAACATGGATCATGATTTGTGACTTGTGTTGATTATGATTATTTTTATCGTGAGCTAACTATTGTCATTTCTTGACTTACTGAATATCCCTAGGGACGGTGCTACCTCCTGGATATTCACTGTTATTTACTTTCATTATAAGCCCTTTATGTGGCGTCGCACAGACGCCCGACTGTGGCATGCATGTTATTTACTTTCATTATAAGCCCTTTATGTGGCGTCGCACAGACGCCCGGCTGTGGCATGCATGTTATTTACTTTCATTATAAGCCCTTTATGTGGCGTGGCACAGACGCCCGACTGTGGCATGCTTGTTATTTACCACATAATCCCTTTATGTGGTGTCGCACAGACGCCCGACTGTGGCATGCATGTTATTTACTTTCATTATAAGCCCTTTATGTGGCGTCGCACAGACGCCCGACTGTGTGATGCTTGTTATTTAATTACCATATAAGCCCTTTATGTGGTGTCGCTTAGACGCCCGACTGAGGCAGGCTTCATGTCATGGTCCTTTCGAGGCGTTGCTTCAGACACCCGATCGGTGCATGTTAATTTCTACCCCATTATTGCATATACATAACCTGCTTGCATGCATCATGGATTTTATTTTATGACTGGCGATGAGATCATAGAATATTTCGTAGCATGTTTATCATTCATATTATACCCGTGTTCATAATGTTTGCAGTACATTCAAAGTACTCATCGGCTTGTCCTGGCTATTGTCTTGGCCAGATTTCTTGCATGGAGAGGAGCGGTGCGATGACAGCCCCGGAACCTAAGCATGGAGATAGCAGCCCCGCGAAGGTAGGAGTTAACCTGGTCAGCTGGTCCTGTGGGAAATGGAGTTCCATGGACACTGATGATCCACAGACCGCTTCCGCCATCAACCACTAGAAACCATTTGTTGTGCTTCCAGGCCAGAATGGTCTTGTACTACATTTTTTTGTATTCTGCTTGGAATTTTTGTATCAAGTTGGTCCTCATCAGCTAACAGTAATCCTGGGGCTAGTGAGCACAACGGCCATTTTCTGGAAATTGATACCCGGAAAACCGGTCGCGAGAAACTTGGTATCAGAGCCAGGCTGACCATTGGCTAATCCTATCTTACCAGGTCGAAAAACCTAGGAAAAACCAACCCACCAGACCCTAACCAAAACCCCAGCCAAGCTTCTCGTGCAAGATAACCACACAGTGACCCCGACACTTTTGGCAGTCGGTGCCCAACCTATCAACCTAGCCTGTCGATCACGCGCCAATGACCGACGCCTATAATGTCTCATTCGCAAGTGTGCGAAGGAAGACTCCGTCCTTTTTTTTTCTATAAAAAGGGCACGCTCGCCTCAACCCAGCCCAGCACAGCCGCTACCCCAAACCGAGCCACAATGCCTGGTCCCGTAGTGCACCAGGAGACCACAGCAACCAACCTTGGAGGTTTTGTGACCATACTGTAAACCTCACCGTCGTGCCTATCGTTAGAAGAGCCCCGAATATGTTGTGTACCAAGGGTCTATGGCGGCGAGCCGTTAATTACGGGCCCTTGTGCACATCTCGGCGGGGTATATCGCGTAACGTCCCTATAGGTTCACCGGAAGGACAACTTCCTTTGAGCCACAAGCCATCCAACTAGCTGCTCGAGGCTATAGTTCAACTCCGGCGCTTGTCGCCAGAGTTAATCGTCGCTCGTTCTACTACTACCCAGCGTGAAGGGTATGGTAGACCACCCCAAGTTGCCAGCGGAGATCACGAGGCGGATCTGCATTCTGCACCTAGTGCGCTATGTAGGTGCCTTTGGAGGAACTGTTCGATCAAATCACCATTGATCTGATCGCAGCTCGTGGAGAGCTAGTTCGTCGGGCCCGGCGAGAGAAGAAAACGAGCCCAACGCCGACAACCCGGTCGTGCTGTTCGGACACCGATCGAGACCACGAGGTCAGCCCGGCCGTCGACCAAGGTGCTTTGATGACCCCGAAGTGCCGTCGCCTTTTGGGAGCACACTCCAACGGGGTTGTGGTCAACAATCCCCGCGATGGTCATCATCACTACCCCGAGCCTGCAGCCCCTCAACCCTCTCCAACTAATTCTGATGGTGAGAACCGTGGGGGAGCCTCGACATCCACAAGGCACGCCCGCTTGGATGTAAACGAGGTAGACTAAGTCACCCAAGAGGTGTCGAGTCCCAGTGTATCCTCGCCTTGTAATCGTGTGACCTTGTGATAGACGTCGCCCATCGTCGTGCCTCTGTTTTAAATAGTAGCCGTGCATGGATGTATTAGCATGCAGTGTGATTTTTTTCTATTCCAGGCACAGCTACCAAAACCACCCCGACAAACACCACAGTGATGTGTCACTTTGGTGAGGTATGTATCCGTGGCTTTTGACCCCGTCCCTCGGAGCCGAGCTGGCAAATTCATTACCTTTCACCACGGTAAAATGACCCAGTTCCAATGCTATAAAAGGCCACCACATGACCCTGCCAAGCACCCCTCACTTATGCACCCTCCTCACAACCATTTCTTACCATGCCGAGCCCTAGTATTTATCTGAGAACTCCAGATGCAACCCCGGGTAGTTTTGTCAAGATATTGTGGGATTTTACCTGCAGTACCATGGGCGCTACCCAGCCACCCCAGTACGAGCTGTTCAAATCAAGGATCACCCTTTCCACCTCGAGATATTGGGCAGCTGTGCACATCCCTCCTGTAAACCCAAACCAAGACCCAACAGAAGTCTCCTTCGTGGGGAAATCTATGCCAACCCCACATATGGCCGTAGAAGCTGCTGCATACGAAGCGCTTGCTCGCCTTCGATTCGTGGTACCTTATGCCAGCGAGCGAGGGTATTATTACTTTCCGAGCCGTGCAACACCCAGAGAAGTAACATCTTTTCCCGGTGGACGAATGGAGAGAGACCCAGTCCTGGCCAACCTCGTTCTGTACGTCATCGCTCAAGAGCATTTAACCCAACGCGTGATGGGTTATCTCTAGAGCCTCGCAGATTTAAATCCCCAGATCGCCATCGGCAGATCACTGAGGCCCGACCAGGAGAGGCACATCCATCGACTGGTCAATCCACTTTCTCCGATAGAAGAGGAGTGTATCCCAGTACCATATACGTTTTCTCGGGACCCCGTCCGGTTACCATTTCCATTTTAGACGTCGCCGCTGTATTTATTGCTGTGTCTTTATTTATGTGTTGTAACTTATGCGTGGTACCCCGAGTTGTGCGGCAAGTAAATTATTTAGTTTCTATTAATGGGAGTAGTTCTGTTGCGGTTTGACTCTAATGCATTACTGTTTTCTCTCGCGAGAAATCCTGGAGTGGAATTCCTTTTCCCTGAGTTGCTACATCATATATCTTCTCACGACATGGATTATTTTTATTCACGCAACACCACCACCACTCGAACACATTCACTGCTTACAAAATCTCATAACCGTGGAGTATTTGTGCTTTCAAACCAGCTCTTAGCAAATCTCGAGGACGAGATTTTTCTTAAGGGGGGTAGTGTTGTAACACCCCAAAATTCTTGACCTTGTTTATTTAATTAAAATTTTGCCAGGTAATTAAATTTTTATTTTTCTGGATTTAATCTTGATTTCAGAGCTTCTCTTTTCCCTAAGTTGTGGAGTTTTTCACCCCTAGTAAAAACTTTTCAAAATATGTTATTGGACTTGTTTATCCTCTCAAGAAAAATCCTTTCTTTTCATCAGAGGAATTAATTATATAATAATCTCCATGATCTTTATTTTCTTGAAAAATGGTTTCCCATGGTTTTATGGTCCTTTTTGAACTACAACCCTTTTATAATTTCTTTAAAAAATTCCACCAAAATTTGGGGATGTCCTATGATGTCACCAAATCACTTTTATGCAAAAAGATATTTCATTCCCTAGATATTTTGAGCTCTACACCCAATTTTCTTCTCTGGTCCAGTGGGCAATTTTGCACTACAACCTATTTAAATATTTCTTTCTAGCCTCCACCAAAATTATGGGATGTTAGTAGAAGCCTATGATTCAACTTTATGCAAAAACCTAGTGTTGTTATTTGAAAAATTTGAGTGGATCAACCTCTTTTCCATTCTGGTCCAACTTGAGGATTTGTACAGCAACCACCATTTTAGTTGCTCCTCTATCCATGATTCCTTTTCCTACTTGTAGTCCTCCCTGCTAAACCCCTAAGTCCAGGAGTATGCACCCATTGGATCATTTTTGGTCTATGTAATGATGCCATTTACCTCCTGTCCAGAATTGAATTTTTTCAAAACTTGCACTAGCAAGTTTATGCTTTGGACAAACTAACCTCACCACCCTCTTGTGCATCTAAAGAGACCCCAATCTGGAAGAATTGGCCACTCCAAGAAATGCCTAGGTGCCCGTGGCATTTTGTCAAACACCTTGAGAGCATGAACAGTTTTGGCATGAGTTTTGGTTTGCATTGTGGAACTGATCCTCTGACCCAGCGACCTTGTCCACTAAGCTTCTAACTACTGGTAACCAAGACCTGTAAATCCCCAACCCCACCAAGGCCTCCTAGCATGCCCTGGCATTTTGCCGAACGGTTGGCGTGCACGCTTTGGGCGCGGCCAGAGCGCGTTTTACGCGTCGCGGCTTGAGCTGCCGCATCCTGTGTTGACCCTCCCCGAGCTCGATCTGATCCGCTGGTATAGCCGTGTCGCGCCCCACCCGACCGCCCCTGGCTCCCTATAGCGGCGCCGCAGCAAGCTTCTTGGCGGCACGCTTGCGGCCACATCCATGGACGGCGCCGCCCAAGCCTCCTCCGCTCGCCAGCTGCCCTCGTGAACAGGCCGTTCTCATCCCCGGCTCCTTGACCACGCCGTACCCGCTAGCATCGCCACGTTGTCCTGCAAACACACGGTGGCGGTGAGCCACCGCCTCATCCACGGTGCGTCGCCGAACCGCCTCTCCGTGCCTATATGAACCCACTCCGAGCTCTTCACGCTGGACAGGAACCCTCCTCGATGCCATTGAAAGGCCCCTCTAGCTCCCATTCCTCTAGAGGCCATCGATCTCTCCGTCTCTGGCAGTTTGGGCCGCCGCCGCCCTCCGGCCAATTCCGAGCAACCAGAGCTGCTTCCCCTCCATGCTCTCCTCCATTAGCTCCATGTCGACCCCGCTAACCCTTTCCCACTCCCATTTTCACCCGGGAGCCACGGTATGCCAAGCCCCATTCCCTCCCGAAGCTTCCCCTCCGCCATGGAGGAAGGAGCTCTCACCCCCAAACTTCACCACGCCCCTAACCACCGCGGATTGATGCGGTACCTCCTCCCGATCACCCCCATATCACGGCGCGTCGAATGGTGGCTTGTGTCGCGGGGATCGCCGTTGAAACGGCCCCTGTCTCTGTCGGGCGCGCGGGGGGAGAAGATGAACCCGACAGTGGGGACCACAGTCGGTGAAATAACAAGCCACTAGTGGCGCAACCCGACCGATCGTTTTCTCTGGTGGGCGTATTTCCGGTAAGTATCGACCAATCTCGGAAGGCGTAGTCGGCGAACCGTTTTCCTTTTACATCTTTTTAAGCGAACTTTGACTAAACTTTGACTCGGCTTAACTTTTTAAATATAACTCCAAATGACTTGATTCTTTTTTTGTTGCTTCCCAAATATTGTCTAGTTTATTTTCATATTTATTTGAAAATTTTCAAAGAAACTTTTTTGTACTGTTTTTAAAGTATTTGTTATTTGAATATTTTTGAAAATATGAATTTGGAGGGGAGATTATAACTTTCAAAAGTTTTGGAGTACACCCCACCCCTCCACAACTTGAAGGCAAGCATTCTGAACCCCGGCATAATAATTTTGGTGTGTTAGTTGACACGTTTATAACACCACCTTATTTTCGGGAAACTTGTTATTTCATGTGACATGATCATTTGCATAGATGCATATCAGTGTTTTCCTTGCTGTTGGAAATGAATATACTTGTGATGGTAATCATCCTCATGTGCCTTGCATGCATGCTGGAAAGGAATCCAGGAAAGCATCTGCCTTGGGTAGGCGTGAGCTTGTCGCCGGTCTCCGTTGGGACGGTTATGTCTGGTGTGGCATAGTAAGGTATAATGAGCGTGTTGGAAATATGCCCTAGAGGCAATAATAAAAGTGTTATTATTATATTTCTTTGTTCATGATGATTGTCTTTTATTCATGCTATAACTGTATTATCCGGAAATCGTGATACACGTGTGAATACATAGACCATAACATGTCCCTAGTGAGCCTCTAGTTGACTAGCTCGTTGGTCAACAGATAGTCATGGTTTCCGACTATGGACATTGGATGTCATTGACAGCGGGATCACATCATTAGGAGAATGATGTGATGGACAAGACCCAATCCTAAGCATAGCACAAGATCGTGTAGTTCGTTTTGCTAGAGCTTTTCCAATGTCAAGTATCTCTTCCTTAGACCATGAGGCGTGTAACTCCGGATACGTAAGAGTGCTTTGGGTGTACCAAACGTCTGGCGTGGCGGGTGACTATAAAGGTGCACTACGGTATCTCCGAAAGTGTCATTGGGTTGACACGGATCGAGGCTGGATTTGTCACTCTGTATGATGGAGAGGTATCTCGGGCCCTTTCGGTAATGCATCATCATAATGAGCTCAAAGTGACTAAGTGGTTAGTCACGGGATCATGCATTACTGATGCAGTAAAGTGACTTGCGATGCGAGGCCGAACAAGGTATTGGGATACCGACGATCGAGTCTCGGGCAAGTAACGTCATCGATTGACAAAGGGAATTGTATACGGGGTTTGATTGAATCCTCGACATCGTGGTTCATCCGATGAGATCATCGAGGTATGTAGGAGCCAACATGGGTATCCAGATCCTTGTTGGTTATTGACCGGAGAGGCATCTCGGTCATGTACGCATATCTCCGAACCGTAGGGTCTACACATAAGGTTCGGTGGCGCTAGGGTTGTAGAGATATTAGTATGCAGTAACCGAAAGTTGTTGAGTCCTGATGAGATCCCGGACGTGTGAGGAGTTCGGAATGGTCCGGAGGTAAAGATTTATATATAGGAAGTCCAGTTTGACCCCGGAAAGTTTTGGGGTCACGGTATTGTCTTGGGACCACCTAAGGGTCCCGGGTCCACCGTGGGGCCACCTATCCGGAGGGCCCCATGGGCTGAAGTGGCGTGGGAACCAGCCTGGTGGGCTGGTGCGCCCACCCAAGGGCCCAAAGGCGCCTAGGGTTGGAAACCCTAGGGGACCGTTGCCCAGGGGCATCGCCCTGGTTGGAAACCCTAGGGGCGTTGCCCCCGAGGGGCATGCGCCCCCGTTGGAAACCCTAAGGGGCCGTTGCCCGGGCCGCCGCCCCCATCTAGATGGGATCTCCAGGGGCATGCGCCCCCTAGCCCCTATATATAGTGGAGGGAGGAAGGCGGCGGACCCGCATCTTGGCACCTCCCTTCCCCTTGCTACACCTCCTCCTCCCATGCAGACGCTTGGCGAAGCCTGCGGATCCTGCTGCATCCACCACCACGCCCGTCGTGCTGGATCTTCATCAACCTCTCCTTCCCCTTGCTGGATCAAGAAGGAGGAGGCGTCCACGCTGACCGTGCGTGTGTTGAGCGCGGAGGTGCCGTCCGTTCGGCGCTAGGATCTCCGGTGATTGGATCACGGCGTGTACAACTACCTCAACCCCGTTCTTTTGAGCGCTTCCACTCGCGATCTACAAAGTGGTATGTAGATGCATCTCCCATGACTCGTTGCTTAGATGAACTTATAGATGGATCTTGGTGAAACCGTAGAAAAAATTTTAATTTTCTGCAACGTTCCCCAACAGAGCGGTGATCCTGTTGATTCAAAATATGTTTGTTTTACATATCATGCAGGAAATACTTAAGCCTCCTGAGTCGGCCGTAGCTCGAGCCTTGTTCCAGTAAACCCCATACTTGTTTCGTGCTGCCACTAGTCCCTGCCATAGGTAGGGTATGGTTCAGTAAGTTGTTAACCCTTGTCTTGGCACACACCGTACAGAGAGGCCATGGTGGAAGATACGGCTGCATCCGATGGGCATGCCACCTGGTCCGGGAGCATGGGTGTATCGGTTGGGACGAGAGGGGCACCCTTAGAGCGCGTGATAGAAATTTGATCCCATGCTACGCGAGGTTGTAGCCTCCCACTTAGAGTTTTGCTTAACAAGTGTCGTGGGTGATTCGGACACGAGTAAAGTTAAGCCGGTGTGTGCAAGTCGAGCGTGTTTTCGACTAAAGACCGTGACGGAATTAGTCCCGATGGACTAAATAAATCCGTTACTCGTGGGTAAAGAGTACACCCTCTGCAGAGGTATTAAACCTATTCGAATAACCCTGTCCATGGTTAAGGACTACAGTCTGGATCGGGCCAGGTGTCGGTCTTAGTGTCGGTCTTCGGAGGAGAAACTGCTAAACCCGAACATGGATCATGATTTGTGACTTGTGTTGATTATGATGATTATGATTATTTTTATCGTGAGCTAACTATTGTCATTTCTTGACTTACTGAATATCCCGAGGGACGGTGCTACCTCCTGGATATTCACTGCTATTTACTTTCATTATATGCCCTTTATGTGGCCTCGCACAGACGCCCGACTGTGGCATGCATGTTATTTACTTTCATTACAAGCCCTTTATGTGGCGTCGCACAGACGCCCGACTGTGGCATGCATGTTATTTACTTTCATTATAAGCCCTTTATGTGGCGTCGCACAGACGCCCGACTGTGGCATGCTTGTTATTTACCATATAAGCCCTTTATGTGGCGTCGCACAGACGCCCGACTGTGGCATTCATGTTATTTACTTTCATTATAAGCCCTTTATGTGGCGTCGCACAGACGCCCGACTGTGGCATGCTTGTTATTTAATTACCATATAAGCCCTTTATGTGGTGTCGCTTAGACGCCCGACTGAGGCAGGCTTCATGTCATGGTCCTTTTGAGGCGTCGCTTCAGACACCCGATCGGTGCATGTTAATTTCTACCCCATTATTGCATATACATAACCTGCTTGCATGCATCATGGATTTTATTTTATGACTGGCGATGAGATCATAGAATATTTCAGCGCATGTTTATCATTCATATTATACCCGTGTTCATAATGTTTGCGAGTACATTCAAAGTACTCACTGGCTTGTCCCTGGCTATTATCTTGGCCAGATTTCTTGCATGGAGAGGAGCGTTGCGATGACAGCCCCGGAACCTAAGCATGGAGATTGCAGCCCCGCGAAGAAGGAGTTAACCTGGTCAGCTGTTCCTGTGGGAAATGGAGTTCCATGGACACTGATGATCCACAGACCGCTTCCGCCATCAACCACTAGAAACCATTTGTTGTACTTCCAGGCCAGAATGGTCTTGTACTACATTTTTTTGTATTCGCTTGGAATTTCTGTATCAAGTTGGTGCCTCATCATTAACAAGAATCCTGGGCTGGTGAGCACTGCTTGCCCATTTATGGAAATTAATACCGAAAAACCGGTCGCGACACCTAATCTTTGGCGGGATGGTGAAGACGTCCGGACAGATTAACTATCCGGCCCCTTTGCCGAAGACCAGCGGACGCCTGATTGACGGGCTGCTGGCTCGGTGCCGTCGTGGTGCGGAGAAGAAGGCCAAGAAGGAGGTCACGGAACTCGAAGGAGCTCCGATGCGGTGTTGTCGATTCGAGCGGAATCTTCTCCCGAAGATGAGGAGGAAGAAGAAGAAGCTCCTCCCCCAGCGGGGGAGGAGAAGAATAGGAAGGTCGCCCCAGCTGGGGAGGCCGGAGGGTCCAAGAAGGGAAGAACCTTTCTCCGGACTTCTCCACCAACGTCGACGACGACGAGGAGGACTGGCCTACAAGGGCCAAGCCCCTGGCGAGATCGTAAGTGTCCGGATACCCATGGTTTTTTTTATTATTGCAGAGTGTTCTCTAATGTTGAACAACCGTGCAGCCCGCCCAAGGGCGAGTTCGCCGATTCATCGAGCGGGTCCCTGGGCTCGTCGGAAATGGAGAGTACTTTGCTTCCGACCACCTCCTCGCCTCACGCTGCGGGCGACGCCGCGGCGGGGCCCCAAGAGGGGCTTGGTCAAGAGGAGGTAGCGTAGGAGGTGCCACAAAGCGACCTCCGGACTCAGCGCGGGGCAAGATCCCTAGGGGCTCTAAGCCCGACCCTCGTCCGGACTCCATGCCGGAACCATCAGCGGTTCCGAAGTCCGAACAGCGGATCCTTCGCAAGAAGGGTAAGACGCCGTGTCCTCCGTCCAACCGAGGCACCGAATAGCTTACTGAGGCGCTTAATAAAGCTTCCATCAGGAGGAACACCGCCTTGTCATGAGTGCGGTGATCCGGACAGATTCGATCCGCCAAGAGCGGCCCGACCAAGCTGTACCAGCCTTCTAACAGGCTTTGAGGTAAGTTTTAGAATATGTAAAAAATATAACCGCATAGACAGTAGCCTCGATGCTTAGTTCGTGTTAGGAAAGAAAAGCCGGACTAAGGATCTAAAAGATATACGCAGGAGTCTAACATAAGTATGTCAATATGGGAATGCAGGCTGCGCTTCTTGACCTCTGCCCGATCATGGAGGTCAATGTATTGAAGCAGAACCTCGAAGGTCCGAGAACGAGCTCGGGCAAGCCAAGAAGGAGCTCGAGGACAAGGAAGGTAAGTAATACCTTATTAAAGAAATACCTTATAGAAAATGCTTTGGTTGCAAAAAAATAACAGGAATAACTTGGTACTGCGGGGCCACGAGCAGGTGGCGACCACAAGGAAGCGGTGTCCGTGGTCAAAACAAAGCGGCTGCGGAATGCACCGAGCAAGAGAAAGGGAGGCGAGCTGGCGAAGGTGCGACAAGAGCTCCAAATTCTCGTGAAAAAACACGAGGGTTTGGGCGTGACTCGAAGACCCGAGAGTCCGAGCTTGCCTCGGCTCTTGAGAGTGCCAAAGCTGCTAAGGCCGAGGCCCAAAAAGCCCTCCAAGAAATTGAAGCACTAAAGAAGATAGCGGCGGGTAAGGCATTCTTTATGCAAAGCAAGAATGTAAAAGTCAATTACCTATTACTTACGGATTCGGAGCTCTCCAGGAGCATTCGCAGATTTGCCCGTGGTCGCCCGATCTTGCCAGATTCTACCGTGCCGGAGGGGAGCTCCATGGAGAAGGTATTCTGGTCTCAGTATGCTGAGTCCGACCATCCGGTGCCCCTGAGCGACCAGCTGAAACAGCTGGTCGAGCTCCATAAGGTCACCGAACAGGCCATGAAGGGCCTTATAGCGCGGCTGTGGCCATTGGAGGCCATGCCCGGGAGCTACTTCGGCTTGGTGCAGCGGCTGGTGGATGCCTATCCGCGGCTTGAAGTTATCAAGCGCTCCGTCTGTATTGAAGGTGTCCGTCGGGCCCTTGCCCATGCTAAAGTGCACTGGGGCAAGCTGGATGCGGAGAGGCTTGTGACGGACGGGCCACCGAAGGGCCATGAGCATCGCACGCCCGAAATGTACTATGAGGGCCTCCTGAAGGGTGCTCGCCGAATAGCGGATGAGTGCTCCAAAGATGTAATTTTTGAACAAACTCGCATTTGTTATCCTGTACGCTGAAAACTTGTTCATATGCGCTAAGCAACGCTTATTAATTTAAAATATTACCTTCATGCGGCCGTTTATCAAATTTGAGAGATGGCAAGTCGTTATTTCAGCCCCATGCCATGAGTGCTGGGGTGTTCGGGATAAACTTGAGCACTCTTGTTCCCATATTTGGGTCCATCTAGGGAGGCGCTCAATGTCGTGGTTCTAAGTCTGACAGTAGAATGGGGGGTAGGTATGGAGAGGCAAGTTCCTAGCTATGGAGTAGTTGTATACGCAAGAGATTTACGAGTTCAGGCCCTTCTGAGGAAGTAATAGCCCTCGTCTCGGAGCCCGAGGCGGTCGATTGGATTATATGCGTATGTGTTATTGAGGTGCGAACCCCTCTACATGGAGGGTGGCTCATATAGAGTCGCCAGACCCCAGCCAACCCACGAAAGAGGGTTTAAGGTGCATTAAAGCTAGGCGTTACTGGTAACGCCTTACATAAAGTGTCATTAAGATAATAAAGACTATTTACCTACAGACCGTTTGGACACCGAGTGGCTCTTGGACTCCTGGTGGTCGAGTGGGTCTTCATGGTCGAGTGTCTTCATATCTGTCGAGTGGAAACCTACCAGGTCGACTGGAAGGCTGCTTCTGTTGCGAGTGTCCTTGTGGAGGGTACCTTTGGGCAGGTCTATGACCCTACCCCAGGTACATGACTTCATCATTAGCCCCCGAATGGATCGAGGTTTGAGTGAGGAAGGAGTTGATAATCTTTCCGACCTGTTCTTCGTGTTGCGAGTGTGTCTTACTCTGGATCAACGACCTTTTAATGATGGCATCAACTTCTCTTTCAGTCGCCTTGATCCATTCTTCATGTTTTGTCGAGTGAACTCTGTGAACTTGAGGATTTCCGAGCGACGGATCGGAGGAAATCTGCTATCTGACAAGCTGCTCTGCGGTTAGCGGATTTCGCGGGATCCGAATTTTGGGAAGCGCGCGAAGCGGAGAAAACTGCAGCACTCGGATGGGATAAGACGATTTCGCCTCGATCTTTGCATTGCCTTTTTCACCACGTATCGCGTGCGCGCCTGTTGAGGGATTTGACGGGATTGCCTGGGCCTACCGGTCAGCCACTCGGAAGCGGCCCCATATAAAGCGTCGGACAGGGTGTTTTGAACAGTGCGGCCCAAATCTTCTCCTCCCCCCGCCTCCAAACCTTCTTCTCGCTGTGCTCTTAGCCTGTCGTGCGCCGCAGCTCAGTACTTGCTTCGCCGGCGACCATGGTGAAGGAGAAGACCGCAGCCCTGGAACGGGTGAAGAAGGCGGCGAAGGCTAAGGGAGAGCGCCCGGTCAGGCGGATCCTCTTCAGCGGTCCAAACTGCCGCAAGGCTGGGTCCAAGGAGATTGGATCCGCCGACCATCACCGAGAAGGACCTCACCGATTTGGCTAATGAAGTACTGATCCCTCATGGGTCGGCGAGGCTTCCGGAGCGGAGTGGCAACCGCAGACTGAAGAGGGTGAGTCGTTCTCCGGCCACCCACGAGATCGGGGTTTTCTCGCCATCAATCCTTTTTCCGGGGTTTCTGAACTTTTTGAGCGCAACTCCATCATTTCACTTCAACTCCATTGTCTACCTCGCTGCTTTCATTTCGTTATCGAGAACTTCTTGGGTTGTCGATCAGACCGGGTCTCTTCAAGCACATATTCACCTGTCGCTCTCAGACGGTCAAGAAAATGAACCCGAATGACGAGAGAACCCAAGTAATCCAGATGTGTGGGGGACTTGGGGTCCAGATGAGGGGGAAGAGTGCCTTTCCGGTTATGACTCTCCCTGACTCGGTTAGAGGGTGGCAGTCGACCTGGTTCTACTGCCAATACCAGCCGACGCCGGGGCAGTTCGACTGGGCTCCCTCCTTTCTCCATGAGTCGAGTGAACAAGCCATCTTCCACGAAGGTGTTACGGAGGAGAAGGCCCAAGTAAAGTTGTTGATGGGCGTGTAGTCCAGCTCATTCGCGACGGGTGACCGCATGGATCTCTGGAGGTTTTCCTCCGACGGCGTATTCAGCCACTCCAATACCGAGGTCATCCGATGTGGATGTACTCTGGTACGGATGATACCACTCGGGTCCATTCAGAGGAGGTCGATGACGCCACGCTGGAGAAGTGGATGACTTCCATCACAGGAAACAAAGATAACCCTCGCGGAGCTAGGAGGATTCCACCACTCGACCAGACTTACGAAGTAGACAAGGTACAACCATTTATCTTCGACTGTGATTCAGCTACATTCATTCTGTTTAGATGCCAATTCGTCGACTGACTTTCGCCTTGTCTTCTAGGTCACCACTGAGACGTACTCGATGCCCAACGGGGCGCAGGAAACAGTCGAAGAAGAAGAAGGAAGTGGAGGTGAAAGTCAGGAGGAATGGGAGTCCAACGGCGAGGAGGATGAGGGGATGACAGCTCGATGAAGAGGAGGAGGAGGAGGAAGAGGAGGAAGACGCCGATCCTCCTCGCCGGAGGGAAGGTCCAAGTTGACGATGACCCGGCGGTCGGGCGCGCGTAAAGCTGTTGTGCCCATCGGCAGTCGACGAGGCGACCTAGGACAACTTCCCTCGCCGATCGAGAAACCACCGGCAACCTCGAGCAACGTCGTCAAAGCCGGTGAGGCTCTGCCCAAGATGCGGATGGTCATCCCCACCATCTCCGTAACCAACGTAACCTTGTATTTCCTTATTCAACATGAGTCAACTTTGGGTCGACTTGATGACTGATCAGCCGATTCTTGAAATCTCTGATTGCCGCTACCTCCGAGACTTCAGCCAAGCATGAAGATCAGAAATGGAGGATGCTGCCACCTCCAACCTTGGTATGATCTCTCGAGGTTTCGCTTTCACCGATTGACTTCCATGTTTACTTTTGAATCTTTCTTGCAGTTCCGCCTTCGCCATTGATCTCCCGATGATGATGAGGAAGCGCCATTGAGGAAGAGGAAGAACAAGAGAGTGCTCACGGCAAGGCTGCTCCATCAAGGCGATTCTGAGACGCTGATTTCGAGGGGGGCAACCCCACTCGGACTTCTGTGTCTTTCGCTGTACCGCTGACAAGTACCCGACCCACTTCATCGACTGCTGATCCACCATCTCTCTTTGCTATACACCACGTCCCGGAAGACCAAGTGAGTGCTGCTAAGGAGGCCATACGCCAGGCAGGGATTATGATGGAGCAAGTGAAAGCGGTCCGAGAGGCCAGCCAGGCGGCCTATAATGCTAGTTCAGCTCTCCAGAGCAATGTCCAAGTAAGTTGATTGTTGCTTGCTTTGTTAGGATATGTTACCTGAAATTGCTTCCTTCTGGAGATTTCCATATCTGTACACCCACTGGGTGGGTGTTTCAATTGAATTTTTGTGGGGGCACGCTAAGTGCAACCACTAGGTGTAGTCCCCGAGACTATGGTCGACTGCGTGCAGTCGGCTATAGTCTTTATGTTGTGAACTTCTTCACTCGACCTGGACGGACCAAGTCGAATGGAACCGTAAAACCGGCGGGGGCACGCTGAGTGCACCCACTGGGTGTAGTCCCCGAGACTATGGTCGACTGCGTGCAGTCGGCTATAGTCTAAAGAACTGTGTGTTGTTGTCGTTTTTTCCCCCGCGGCTGACTGCTGACACATAACCTTTTTGCCTCTTTTGGTCGACTGGTCGAACCAAATTGGTAAAACCAGTGGGGGTACACTGAGTGCACCCGCTGGGTGTAGTCCCCGAGACTACTGTCGAATGTTTTGATTCGACTGTAGTCTTAGAAATGCTACTATCTTTCCTTAATCACTCGGAAGTGAGCTGTCTTTGATGTCTTTCGTTGGTTGACTCTTTGTAGAAATCTTGCGAGCTTTTGGCTCGCTATACTGAGTTAGAGAACAAACAGATCCAGCTCAACCTCGATTTGAAGCTTGCTCAGGAGAATTTGCAGAAGGCAAAGGATGAAGCAAAATGTATGGCTGGTGAGAACTTTTGACGACTGCCTTTGTTTTTATGTTCATTCTCAACTCTATTCTCATTGTTGCTTTGCGTATAAACCGGAAGAGACATTGAAGAAGAAGGACCTTTACCTTGCAGAGGCACGTATATGCGGCTTTGGAGAAAACAAAGCTCGTGAAGAGAAGCTTGCCTCGATGAGACAAACTTGAAGATGAAAATGCCAAGTCGAAAGTCAGCTCTTGATGCGGCTAACAAGGAAGTTAGTCGATCAAGAACGACAAGATTGCTCTGTCTCGACAAGGCTGGTGTCGGTGTCAAAACCGGCGGATCTCGGTAGGGGGTCCCGAATCAAGGTCTAGGCGGATGGTAACAGGAGACAAGGGACACGATGTTTACCTGTGTTCGGGCCCTCTTGATGGAGGTAAAACCCTACGTCCCGCTTGATTGATATTGATATTGTGGATGTTTACAAGAGTGGATCTACCACGAGATCAAGGAGGCTAAACCCTAGAAGCTAGCCTATGGTATGATTGTAAGGGTTGTTGTGATTGTTGTCCCACGGACTAAAGCCATCCGGTTTATATAGACACGGAGAGGGCTAGGGTTACATAGAGTCGGTTACAATGGTAGGAGATCTACATATCCGTATCGCCAAGCTTGCCTTCCACGCCAAGGAAAGTCCCATCCGGACATGGGGGGAAGTCTTCAATCTTCTATCTTCATAGTCTTGGAATCCGGTCGATGATGATAGTCCGCAAATGATAGTCCGGCCGATGATGGTAGTCCGCTATCCGGACACCCCCTAATCCAGGACTCCTCAAGAGCCCTCGAACCAGGCTTCAATGACGATAAGTCCAGCGTGTACATTGCTTGGCATCTCAAGGCGGGTTCCTCCTCCAAACGATAGGAGATTGGGAACACCAGATAGTGTCCGCTCGCAAAATAAATTCCACATTCCACCGTAGAGAGAATAATAATATATACACAAGCTCAATCTGCGACGTTTTCCGTGGCATGACGTCACACCACTACCAAGCCATTACTCAATTGTTTTCTACTTTACCACCTCAACAGCATTTAGCGAAGCGGTTTCTTGGCACGCCTTGTCGAGCGTAGATCGTGTTTCCTTAATCCGGGATTCTCATCAATACGGGCGGGTAACCCAACCGCATCATTGATGGTGACGCTTGGGAGATAAGCGAGTTTTACCAGCCGGTGGGGACACGTGAGATTTCGCCTACCATATAAGGGATAAGGATTCACCTTCTCACCCACGCCTTCTTCCTCCTTTGCTTATCCATCTCCGCAAGACTCGAGCTCCAGCGCCCAAGTTCGCAAGATCTTGTCTCAACCTTCTCCGACCATGTCCGGAGCGGAGGTAAATGGTTGGCCTCCACCATTAAGGAGGAGCAAATCGCCAAACTGCGCGGCGCCGATACCTCTCCGGCGACATCACAGACCGGCTGCCCGACGAGGGGCAGCTCATCCCCACCCCCGTGCCCCATGAGAGGGTTGTCTTTCTTTCCCACTTCCTCACGCGGATCGGGCTTTCCACTTCACCCCTTTGTCCGGGGCTCATGTTCTACTACGGCCCGGATTTCCATGATCCGGCGCCAACTTCATCCTCAACATCTCGGCGCTTATCGTCGTGTGCGAGGCCTTCCTCAGCATCCAGCCCCACTTCGCTTAGGCTCAAGACCTTCAATGTCAAGCAAGGTAGTGAAGGGCATTCAAGCGAGTCGAGGCGCCATGTTGGGCAAGATGCCCAACGCCCTTGGTTCAAGGGGCCTTCATGGAATCCGTCAAGGGGTGGCAATCGGGTGGTTCTACATCACCGAGCCGCGACCCTAAATTGGCGGCGGCCCCGAAGTTTAGATCTGGTATCCCCACGCAGCTCACCTCCGGAAAGAGAAGGGCTTGTGTGGGGCAGTTTGAACGAGCCGACGGGACTCTGCACCTATATCAAGAAGCTGGTGAAGAAGCTCGGGCTGGTTAACGTGGTCCAAGTCATGCTCGTCCGCCGGATTCTCCCATGCCAAGAGCGGCATTCAATCTATGGAGTTCGATCCGGAACAGCACCAGTGCTGAACAAGCTCTTCGACACAACGTCGGGCGCTGGAAGGTGTTGTTCAAGGGCGCCAAGCCCGCGATCCGCGACGGAAGATCGCGGATTTCGCCATGGCCAGCCGACGAGGTAAGTGATTCTACCCTTTACGGACACTTGTTTTCATAGTTTGACTCTATGCGGGTTTTAATTTCCCCTTTTCCTTTGACAGACTGGATGAAGAAGGCGGAGCAGATTACCGTCCGGCCCTATGCCGTAAAATCCAGAGACGCCGCCTAGCGAGGCTGCTGGTTCGGCACCGCACGTGGTGCCGGAGAAGAAGGCCAAGAAGGAGGCCACGGGTGCTCGAAAGAGTGCCTGCTTTCAGTGTCCGACGACTCGGGGCTGACTCCTCCCCGAAAATGAGGAGGAGGAAGAGGACTCTCTCCTAGAGGAGGAGAGAGGAAGAGGAAGGCTTCCCCAACCGGGAGGCCGGAGGGTCCAAGAGGGAAGGACTATTCCCGGACAGCTCGCCAACATCAACGTTGGCGAGGAAGAATGGCCTTCAAGGGCCAGCCTCCGCGAGATCGTAAGTATCCGGATTCCTGAATGATTTATAATTTCTTTTTCTCGTCACATAGTGTCATTCTAACGCTGCATGCTACCGTAGTCCGCCAGTGATGATCTCCCGCTTCATCGAAGGGTCGTTGGCTTCGCCGGATGTAGACTCCATCCCACCGCCTCCACCTCGCGACGCCGAAGACGCCGAGGTGGGATCCCCAGGGGAGCCACCAGGGAGGCTCGGGCGCCACAAGGCGCCCTCGATTTCAAGGCCGACTCCACAATGGAACCCGCAGTGGTTCCGAGTCCGGCAGCGCCCTTCGATCGAAGGGCAAGACCGTGACGCCGGGCGCCTGGCCCAACCGGGGCGCCGGCACTTGTTGAGGCGCTGCAGAGCGCTTCCATCGAGGAAGAACACCACACTATTATGAGTGCGGTGATTCAAAAGGTGCAGCTCGCCAAAGGTGGGCTGACCGGCCTCGCAATAGCCTTCTATCGCTTTGAGGTAAGAAGTTAAAAATATGCAAAGTAATACCACATAGACAGAGCCCTCGATGCTCGGTTTGGTGTTCGGAAAGAAAAGCCGGACCGAGGATCTTAAAAGGATATACGCAGGGTTGCTAAAAATTATGTCAATATGGGTTGCAGGCGCCGCTGACCTCTCACCAGACCGATCATGGAGGTCGGTGTGTTGAAGCATGAGCTTGAGCGGTCCGGCAAGAGCTCGGCAAGCCAGAAGCAGCTCCAAGACAAAGAAGGTGAGTAACACCACTTTGAATTTGTACCTTATGTAAAAGGATTTAGGTTGCGACAAAAATAACAAGGATAACATGGTACTGCAGGGCCACGAACGAGGTGGCGGCCTCAAGGAGGTCGTGTCCGCGGTCGAACGCAATGCGGCCACGGAACGGGCAGAGCGAGAAAAGCAAGAGGCGAGGGTGGCGGTGGTTCAGCAAGAGCTCCAGGCTCTCATGGAAAAGCATGAGAGTTTGGAGCGTGACTCAAAGACTCGAGAGTCCGATCTTGCCTCGGCTCTCGAAAGTGCCAAAACCGCCAAGGCCGAGGCCCATAAGGCCCTTCAGGAGGTTGAATTGATGAAGAAGATAGCGGCGGGTAAGGCATTTTTCATGCAAAGCAAGCATGTGAATGTAAATTACGTGATACTTACCCAATTCGAGCTCTCGTATGCGCAGATCTGCCTCAGCAGCGTGTCTCGATGCCGCCGATTCTACCGAGCCGAGGAGGGAGCTCAACGGAGAAGGTCTTCGTCTCAAGATGTTTGAGGCCGCCATCCGGTGCCCCTAGCGACCAACTGAAGCAGCTGGTCGAAGCTTCACAAGGTGGCCGAGCAGGCCATGAAGGCTCATAGTCCGGTGTGGGCCCGGAGAGGCCATGCCTGGAGCTACTTCGCCTCGTCGACGGCTGGTGGATGCGTGCCTCGGGTGGAGGTTATCAAGCGCTCCGCCTGTATTGAAGGTGCTCGTCGGGCCCTTGCCCGCGCAAAGTTGCATTGGGGCAAGCTGGATGCGAGAAGCTAATCATCGACGCGCCACCAGCGGGCAAGGAGCATCGACGCCCAACTTTACTATAAGGCTGTCTCAAGGGTGCCCGCAAGATTGCGGATGAGTGCCCCAGGATGTAATTATTGAGTGAATTCACAATTTGTTATCATGTGCGCTGAAAACTTTGTTCATATGCGCTAAGCAACGCTTGTTTAATTTAAAATATTACCTTCTGTGCGGCCGCTTATTAAATCTGAGAGATGGCAAGTCGTCGGCTTCAGCCCCATGCCACGAAAAGTGGGGGGTGTTCGGGATAAACTTGAGCACTCTTGTTCCCATTTTGGGTCCATCTAGGAGGCGCCAACACAACGAACAAGGCAACCGGAATTATAGTGCTTGAACACTCTCACTTAGCCATAGAATTCTATAATTTTAAATTTCAGCGAAGCCCCTAGTATTCGAAGACCAATTGGGGCGCTTATCCACGCCTTCATCGGACATAATCCGAACTTCGCCAAGCGGCGAGGTCTTTAAGGACCCGAAGGACCTCTCGAACAGCGACCAGTCTCACGCCTTATCATGCCGGTCAGTTTTAGCTTTCCCTTTGAGGCGTTAACCCAGCTCAACCGGGCGCAATCGCAGTGGTTCTCCCAAAGCTACCTTAGCCGATAGAACGGAACGTAAGGTGCCAAACATGGAGCCGGGCAAACCCAACTATTGACCCAAGACATGATTCGAGCCGATTCATATAATGCTATAAGTTCGGGTGCCGACTTGTGAAAGTGTGCGGACTTTATCACACCATAAAGCGGAGGACATAAGCCCTCGGTGTGTTTGGTCAGTACTAAGGTGCACAGGTGCAACATGTCGTAAATGAGCATATATATATAAAGTAATATAATTATAGGCAAAAAGTGCTGCATTTTATTCAAGAAGATATGCTATCAGTGCGGAATGACACAAATAGTGCGGAAAGCAAGGGATTGGACGAATTAAAGGCGTCTCCCTCCAGGGGTAGGCAGCGAATGTTGTATTTTAACAAATTTAATGCTCGTGATGGAGACCACCGAGTGTTTGTCGCGCCTTTGTCCTTCCCTGGCTGTTGCATCATGAGTTCGGCGGTTCGCCACGGACTGAGTTCTGTATAAAAAGAGAAAATAGAAAGAAAAAGCGACACTTGGGAGCCCCGGTGTGGTCGAACCGCACTGGGCTGTTGTGGTTGTGCCCTTCCCCTATGCCCATGGTATCTCCAAGGCGAATAATGTACGCGGAGAGTTTGTCTTACAATTTTGCGAGGGCTGGGTTAGGGGCCGATTGTTACGCTGCGCGACGGAACGTGCTGTGGTCTTGGTTGATGTTGCTCCGCCGCTTTGGTCGTGGTCCGGTCGCTTAACGGCCGGACTTGAGAATTGCCTCAAAAGGCTGCTCGCATTTCAGCCGCGAGAGCCGCAGATGTTCCTCCGCTCGGAGGGAGCGCCCGTGTTTCCATTGACCGTGATGACTCCACGAGGGCCTGGCATCTTGAGCTTAAGGTATGCATAATGCGGCACCACGCTGAACTTTGCAAACGCGTTCGTCCGAAAGCAGGGCGTGATAGCCGCCATGAACGGGACTATGTCAAAGATTAACTCTCGCTTCGAAATTATCCGGGATCCAAGACCACTTCCAGCAGTAATCGAGCCTGTATAATTGGCCTCGACACCTGGTATGACGCTTTGAAGGTCGCTGCTGTAGGTTTAATCCTTGAAGGGTCTATGCCCATCTTGCGACCGATCCCGATAAAGCAGGTTCAGCATCGCCGCCGTCCATAAGGACTCTCGTGAGGTGAAATCCATCAACGATTGGGTCTAAAACCATCGCGGCAAATCCGCCATGGCGGATGTTAGTCGGATGGTCTCTTCGATCGAAAGTGATCGGGCAAGAGGACCATGGGTTGAATTTTGGGGCGATCGCTCCATCGCAGATATCGCCCTTTAGTGCACGCTCGCTCCCTCTTGGGAATATGCTATGATATCATGTTTACCGTCCGAACTTGAGGGGGAATCCTTTTGTCCTCTGTTGTTCGGGCGGCCGGTCTCTTCCTCGTCATCGCTGTAGCCCCTTGTCACTGCTTTTGGCGATTAATTTGCTCGCTCGCTTGAATACCCAACAATCTCTGTTGGTATGGTTAGCTGGCTTTTCGGGGTACCATGTATTTGACAAGAGCGGTCGAGTATTCGGTCCAAATTGACGGGCCCGGAGTGGTTCTTTTGAATGGCTTCTTCCGCTGACCGGTTTGGAGCCTCGAATCCGGCGTTGACCGTCAGATCCTCATTGCTGCCGCCGCACGCGGCGTTTGTTTTGTTTCGACGCAACCTGCCATTGCGGTCCTTAGTATCCGGACTGCCAGCGCTTTTGCTGAGGTTGTTATCGCGAGCGAGCCAGCTATCCTCTCCCGCATGTAAGCGGGCCATGAGGGATGTGAGGGCTGCCATAGATTTCGCTTATCTGTCCTAGGTGCCGGGCCAGCCACTCGTCACGGATGTTATGTTTAAAGGCAGCGAGTGCCTCGCATCCGGACAATCGACGATTTGATTTTTCTTTGTTAAGAACCGTGTCCGAATTGCTCGGCCGATTCATCGGCTGCTGGATTATGTGGCTTAGGTCATCTCAAGGTCGTGGTCGCATTACATACGCGCCTCGAAGTTGTCGAGGAATGCGGCTTCCGTGTCTTCCCACATCCAATTGACTCTGCGGGCAGGCTGTTAAGCCAATGCCGAGCTGGTCCTTAAGCTTGAGCGGGAGATATTTGATGGCGTGAAGATTGCCGCCATGGGCCATGTGTATATGGAGAAGATAATCCTCAATCCAGACCGCTGGGTCTGTTGTGCCATCGTGGGATTCGATATTAACGGGTTTGAACCCTTCGTGGATTTGATGATCCATTACTTCGCCGGTGAAGCATAGTGGGTGTGCGGCGCCTCAGATTGAGCAATATCGCGACGTAGCTCGAGAGAGCGTTGTCCGCTGTGTTCGCCCGGCCGAGTAGTTGTATCCGGTGCGAAAGATTCGCCATGGGTTGTGGGCGCCCACGTGATCCATAGATAGATCTGGATTGTCTTGCCTTATCCTCCAATATATCTCGCAAGTCCGCGCGTTCCCCCGCTTCTTGCTTTTAGAGCGATGTCGGGTACAGTTTTGGTGGAGGGCTTACACGCCTCTATCGCGCCACGAGGTGGTCGGTCCGCCAGACAGCGCCGGTGATGCTGCCTCTAATCGGGGAGCAACTTGCGCTTTGGGTAACTTTTGAGGGGCGCTCGAAGTTCATACTTTTCGCCGCGAGGACCTCGGTCCATCCGCGGCCAAGAGGTCTTGATCCGCTTGAAGCTGTTGTTGCTTTTTCTTTAGGCTGTTTGTCGTGGCTATTAGCCTGCGCCTAAAACGCTCTTGTTCAACGGGATCCTCGTGCACGACGATTAAATCGTCGCGAGGCTTGCCTCGCTCTCCGGAGGGAGGTAAGTAGTTGTCATCCTCGACTTTCGCCTCGCCGCCTCTCCCGAGGGCTTGCTTCGCCTCCTCCGTGCTGGATCGTCTTTGGAGGAGTTGTCTTCGCACTTTCGGGGTGTTATTATCTCCTGTGCCGGAATTCCATTCTTGCTGTGGCGGATTTAGAGCGGCGCCACGACGCCGGGCGCTTGGGCTGTTTCTTTAAGGAACCGGCTTCCGCTGCTTCTTCGCCGTCCCCATCTTTTGGGGTGTCCACCATGTATATGTCGATGACGAGGTGGTTTTCCAAAGGTCCCGTAGGCACTGGTTCTTGGTAGTCTCCGCATCGCCGCCCATACCGCCGATGTCTTCGGAGTCGTAGTCGAGCACGCCGTTAAATCGCCGACGGTGGCTACGGCGGGGTGGTGGGTGGATCTGAATTTCTTCGTCATCCGCGTCCCAACCGCCCCGGCCGTAGTTCGCCAGGCTCTCTGATAGCGAGATGCTTCAATGAATTTATGATATCGCCAAGGGCGAAAAGGAAAGATGTCCACAGCGGTGAATTCCATGATCGGCGCCAATCGGATTCGACCGCTCGGGCGCAGGAGGTTCGGAGTCCGCACCTCGGAGTCATGGGCTTTATGTGGGACAAGGTAAGTGTTCGCCCATCGCCAGAGAAATTGCGGCTCCCGAGGCGGTGTCCAGCCATCCGCCCTCGATTCGAGCGATCGGCTCCGGACTATGAGTCGGAGCGATCCGGTGCGGCCTCCAAGGTGCTGTCCGCGCGAGTTAGGTCATGCCCATCGTGACAGCGCG
Source organism: Aegilops longissima (assembly GCA_021605205.1). Lineage (NCBI taxonomy): Eukaryota > Viridiplantae > Streptophyta > Magnoliopsida > Poales > Poaceae > Aegilops > Aegilops longissima. Next base: position 98,121,042 of record CM038681.1, read on the forward strand.
GCGCGCTTTTGGTCATGGCTCAGATCCGCCGAGGATCAAGTCCCCGCGGATATCAGCCGTGAAGTTTAAGCTTCCAAACCTGACTCGACGCCAGGGGCGAAGCTTCGATCTACTCCCGATGGCTAAGGAGTCGCCCGCAGACGAAGCCGCCAATACGAAGATCTGTCCGGGAGAAAGGTCTCACCCAGATTGCGCTGTTGTTGATTGAAGAGGCCATCGTTTATCGGTGACGCACACGTAGGAACTCTCAATGAAAGCACCAATGTCGGTGTAAAACCGCGGATCTCGGTAGGGGGTCCCGAACTGTGCGCCTAGGCGGATGGTAACAGGAGACAAGGGACACGATGTTTACCTGTGTTCGGGCCCTCTTGATGGAGGTAAAACCCTACATCCTGCTTGATTGATATTGATATTGTGGATGTTTACAAGAGTGGATCTACCACGAGATCAAGGAGGCTAAACCCTAGAAGCTAGCCTATGGTATGATTGTAAGGGTTGTTGTGATTGTTGTCCCACGGACTAAAGCCATCCGGTTTATATAGACACCGAGAGGGCTAGGGTTACATAGAGTCGGTTACAATGGTAGGAGATCAACATATCCAGATCGCCAAGCTTGCCTTCCACGCCAAGGAAAGTCCCATCCGGACACGGGGAAGTCTTCAATCTTCTATCTTCATAGTATTGAATCCGATCGATGATGATAGTCCGCAAATGATAGTCCGCCGATGACGGTAGTCCGCTATCCGGACACCCCTAATCCAGACTCCTCACCGCCAATCAAGGGAAGCAAAATGACTCGAGATTTATCTTGGAGGGCTCGCCAAGAAGCTGCTTCTCATGCTTGAAGGTAATCTCTTTACCCGACTGTCTTGCTATCACCGCTCATCACATGATCGTTATTTTGAATCTGAGCTATGTTTTCGAATTCACAAAACTTCAAAGAAGAAACCAATGAGTGGAAACCAGTTTGGACCCCATCAACTCTCCCGTGAAGGACGATGCTGCTATGAATGTGCTCCGATCGAGTCTCGCGTTGCTAGCGTGGTGGATTATCTTGCTCGACCGAAAGTTGCAAGGTCGCGGATCGACTCGACTCTCCGCCGATCGACGCCTGTAATGACCTTGAATCCCTGATGACTCGACTGAATGAGATTCCAAGTCGAGTGCAAGAATGGAAAAAGTCTTTTGCCAGGTGTGGTGCTGATGTTGCTCTATCTCTCGTTCGTGTCCACTTCAAGGAAGGCAAGAGGACAAGCTGGTGTGTCTCAAGGTTGCCAACACCAGGAAGCATGACTTCAGATCTTTCATGGAGACTTTCATCGCTGCTGCTACCCGTATTGCCGAAGGAATCGACCTCGACCAGTTTGTTGCACCTTCCAGGTCCTCCACGGAGGAGTAAAAACTTCTAAGTCCCACCTTAAATTTGCCTCGAACGCCGAGTGGTTTTTGTAACCGATAAACTTTAATGTGCTTAACGCTGAGCACCTTTGGATCCGTGAGGACGCTTATCCCAACTTGATTTTCCTTTAACATGCTTTGTTTGCCTTTGAGAGAACTCTGTTCCTCATTCGGAAGATATTCCGTTGATACTCCAGTCTACTTGTGCTTCATCTATCCTGCAGGTAGAGATGGAACACAGACTGCGACTGACCTCTTCGTCCTTGCGAATTGGGATGAACCGCATGTTGTACTTGTGGCGAAGCTCCGAAGGAGGAGGTAGCAGTCGACCTGCACCTCGTCGTCCTTGGGGATTGGGATGGACCGCATGTTGTACTTGTGGCGAAGTTCAAGGAGAAGGTAACAATGACCTGCACCTCGTCAGTCCTTATGGATTGGGATGAATTTTACTTAGGCGAGCACTAAACTGGCTGCAGCTAAGCCTCCGAGTGGGAGGTTTGCTCTCCACTGGTAGGATTTTTATTACTTAGGCGAAGCGCTGGCTGCAGCTAAGCCCCCGAGTGGGAGGTTTGCTCACCACTGTAGGATTTTTATTACTTAGGCGAAGCGCTGGGCTGCAGCTAAGCCCCGAGTGGGAGGTTTGCTCTCCACTCAGTAGGATTTTTATTACTTAGGCGAGCGCTGGGCTGCAGCTAAGCCCTCGAGTGGGAGGTTTGCTCACCACTCGGTAGGATTTTTATTACTTAGGCGAGTGCTGGGCTGCAGCTAAGCCCCCGAGTGGGAGGTTTGCTCTCCACTTGGTAGGATTTTTATTACTTAGGCGAGCACTGGCTGCAGCTAAGCCCCGAGTGGGAGGTTTGCTCTCCACTGTAGGATTTTTATTACTTAGGCGAGCGCTGGGCTGCAGCTTAAGCCCCGAGTGGGAGGTTTGCTCTCCACTCGGTAGGATTTTTATTACTTAGGCGAGCACTGGGCTGCAGCTAAGCCTCCGAGTGGGAGGTTTGCTCTCCACTCGGTAGGATTTTTATGGCGTAGCTTTGAAGGAGGAGGTAACAGCCATCCTGCACCTCGTCGTCCTTGAGATTTTCATCATTTTGTATGTTAAGGCGAATCCTTGGGCTGTTGCAAGCCCCCGAGTGGGAGGTTGGCTCACAACTCGGTAGGATTTGAATACTTAGGCGAGTACTTGGACTGCAGCTAAGCCTCCATGTGGGAGGCTGGCTCGCCACTCGGTAGGATTTTGAATACTTAGGCGAGTACTTGGACTGCAGCTAAGCCTCCGAGTGGGAGGCTGGCTCGCCACTCGGTAGGATTTTGAATACTTAGGCGAGTACTTGGACTGCCGCTAAGCCTCTGAGCGGGAGGCTGGCTCGCTACTTGGTAGGATTTTGAATACTTAGGCGAGTACTTGGACTGAAGCTAAGCCCCCGAGTGGGAGACTGGCTTGCCACTCGGTAGGATTTTGAATACTTAGGCGAAGCGGATTCACAGCTAAGCCCCCGAGTGAGAGACTGGCTCGCCACTCGGAAAGGATTTTTTACAAACTTAGGCTAACCGGATTCGCAACTAAGCCACCCATCGGGGAAATTTCAACAAAAAGTAATAACAATCATCGGGAAAATTATAACATTCTTGTCTTAGATAAACAAACTACAAAAGTACTTTTATTACATCTCAACCGGTGAGTATTATGTAAAAGGGCGGAGCAGCTCCGCTCCAAGTTCGAGGCTCGCCGATCCGGCGATCAACGCTAGTAGAGATGATATGTCTGCCAGGAGAACTCTCGTGACGATGAAGGACCTTCCCAAGTGGGAGCGAGCTTGTGTGGTTTCTGTTGATCCACTCGAGGACCAAATCTCCTCTTGGAAGGCTCGACTCTTCACATTTCGGCATGGAATCGACGCAAGTCTTGCTGATAGATAGTCGAGCGGATCAGGCCATCTCCTCTCCTCTTCCAAGAGGTCGATCGATCTTGCCGGGCTTGTTCCGCTTCTTCTTCGAGTATAGTTCGACTCGAGGCGATTGTGAAGCAGGTCACTCGCAGAACTGCTTCAGCTCCATAGACCAGGAAGAATGGAGTTCTCCCAATGACCGATTAGGAGTGGTCCTCAATCCCCAAAGAACTGATGGAAGTTCGTCGACCCAAGCTCCTGCTGCGTGCTTGAGATCACACATCAGCCGTGGTTTCAGCCCTTTGAGAATGAGGCCGCTTGCACGCCTCGCTTGTCCATTCGACCGAGGATGAGCAATCAAGCATAGTCGACCAGCGTGCCGAGAGGCGCAGAAGGCTTTGAACTTGTCATTATCGAAGTTTGACCCATTGTCGGTGATGATGCTATGCGGAACTCCATATCTGAATATCATCTCTCGATGAAACCGATAGCAGGCATGCATCGAGGTTCTTGATGGGCTTGGCTTCGATCCACTTGGTGAACTTGTCGATCGCTACTAGCAAATGAGTGAAGCCGCTTCGCCAGCTTCTCGGGTCCAATCATGTCTAATCCCCAAACAGCGAAGGGCCGACGAGTGGAATGGTCTTCAAGGCTGAGGCGGCTTGTGTGACATGTTGGAGTAGAACTGACACCCTTCACACTTGTCGACTATTTCTTTTGCCATTTCATTTGCTTTTGGCCAAGAAAATCCCGCCGATATGCTTTAGCCACAATGGTCCGAGAGGACGATGATGGCCACAGTCCCCGAGTGGATATCCTCAAGAATTATCTCGACCTTCTTCCGGCGTGATACACTTCGCCGACTCCAACAGGCTTTCTCTGTACAATTGTCCCTTGATCACTGTAAAGGCCTTATATCGACGGACGATCTGTCGAGCCTCTTCTTCATTCTTTGGGAGCTCTTTCCTTAGGATATATGCGATGTACGGCACTGTCCTATCGGGAGTGATGACCACAACTTCCATAATTAGGTCGACCACGGCTGGGACCTCAACTTCAGTCGGATCATTGGCACTCTTTTGCTGCGGGGCTTCTTCTGGGAAAGGATCCTCCTGCACTGATGGTGCATGAATGTGTTCCAAAAATACATTACTGGGAATGGCTTCTCTTTTGGACCCTATCTTCGCCAAATCATCCGCAGCTTGATTTTTCAGTCGGGGTATATGATGAAGCTCTAACCCCTCGAATTTCTTCTCCAGCTTTCTCATCTGATTACAAGAACCTCGTCATAGCTGGGCTTCGACATCCCACTCCTTCATCACTTGATTGACAACTAGATCCGAGTCGCCGTAGACCATAAGGCGACGGACGCTGAGTGAAATGGCCATACGCAACCCATACAGGAGTGCCTCATATTCTGCTTCATTGTTGGAAGAATCAAAGTGAATCTGGAGAACGATTTGAGCTTATCTCCTCGGGGAAACCAATACAACCCCGCACTGTAACTGTTCAGCATCTTGGAACCATCGAAAAACATAGTCCAAAGGTTCGAGTGAACTTGAGTCGAAGCTGCTGTTCACCCACTCGGCGAGGAAGTCTGCTATTTCTTGGGACTTGATGGCTTTTGCCTCAAATTTGATATAAAGGGAAGAAGTTCAATCGCCCATTTAGCCACTCGACCAGTTGCATCTCTGTTATGAAGAATTTCCGATAATGGGGCATCGCTGACGACTGTAATGGAATGATCAGAGAAATAATGAGCAACCTTCTTTGTGGTCATATAAATCCCATAAACAAGCTTCTGATAGTGAGGGTATCTTTGCTTTGATGGGGTCAGCACTTCGTAAAGATAATAAATCTGGGCGTTGAACTTTGAAGGCATTTCCTTCTTCTTCCTCTCGATCGTAAGTACGGTATCGACGACTTGTCCAAAGGGCTGCAATGTAAAGCAACAAAGGCTCTTTGCTCGATAGGAGCAGCAAGCACCGGCTGGGTGGAGAGTAGAGCTTTTAGCTCGCAAACGCTGCATCAGCTTCGAGTCCACTCGAACTTGTCTCGACTTCTTCATCACCGGTAAAGAGGCAATGCCTTTTCACCGAGGCGAGAGATGAATCGACTTAAAGCGCCAAGCATCCAAGAAGCTTCGACATCGCCGCACACGCATTGTGGTGCTTCATTCGAGTATAGTGCCAACCTTTTCGGGTTAGCATCGATTCCTCGCCGTAAACGAGAAACCGAGTAACTTTCCGCCAGAACTCCAAATGTGCACTTTGATGGGTTATGCTTGATATCATACCTCCCGAGATTGGCAAATGTTTCAGCAAGGTCACCAACAGGTCGGAACCCTTTCATGACTTGACCACTATATCATCCATGTACGCCCACATTCCGACTGATTTGAGTGAGCAAACACTTCAATCATCCTCATGAATGTGGCTCGGCATTCTTGAGACCGAATGGCATGGTGACATAACAAGCACCGAATGGAGTGATGAACGCTGTTTTGATCTCATCGGGTCCATACAGACGGATCTGATGGTACCCGGAATAGGCGTCTAAAAAAGACAACCTCTCACATACCATAGTTGAGTCGACTATTTGGTCAATGCGAGGAAGAGGGAAATGATCTTTCGGGCAGGCCCGATTGATATGCTTGAAATCGATGCACATGCGCAATGACTTGTCCTTCTTGGGGACCATGACGACATTGGCGAGCCACTCGAGTGGTAGATCTCTCGGATGTACTCGCCGCTAAGAGCCGAGCCACCTCCTCGCCAATGGCCTTTCTTCTTCCGGACGGCGGACCGCCAAGATATTCTTTAACCGGTTTGAATTTTGGGTCGACTCGAGGCGATGCTCAGCCAGCTCCCTGAACACCGGCATGTCGCCAGGCTTCCATGCAAGATGTCCCAGCTCACGGAGGAACCGGATGAGCGCTTCTTCCTATTTTGAGTCGAGTGTTGTTGAGATGTTGGTCGAGCAGCATTGGGATCAGTCGGGTGAATGTGAACCTGTTTCATCTCACCACCGATCGAAATGCTGACTCAGAGCAGGCTTCTTAGCTCGCAACAAATCACTCGGATCTGCAGTTTTCGATACTCTTGTAGCTCTACCATCGCCAACCGAGCATCGGCGATCTTAGAGCCTTTCGAAGCACTTCTTCCGCCTTCTTCCGATTGCCCGTAACGGTGATCACGCCTTGGGACCAGGCATCTTCGCTTAAGATACACGTAACATGGTCGGGCCATGAAACGTGCATAAGTCGGCCTTCCTGAATAGCGTGATAAGCGCCTGAAATCTACGACCTCAAAGGTCAACTTTTCCTTCCGGAAATGCTTCAATCACCAAAACTACATCAAGAGCAATTTGGCCGAGTGACTCAGCCTTCTTTCCGTGAATGACTCCGTGGAAGCTCATGTTATCGGTAATCGAGTCCGACATCGGAATGCCCATCCCTTTCAACGCCTCCGCGACAATATGTTCAAGCCACTACCACCATCCATCAGACTTTGGTCACCGAGTGCCCTCAACAACCGGGTCGACCACCAATGCTTGCCTCCTGTGGTGGCAATGTGCGTCGGGTGATCAGGTTGGTCGAATGTGATGGCGGTCTGGGACCATTTCAGATAATTGGGAGTCGCCGGAGCGACTAAGTTCACTTCTCGATTGATAACCTTCAATTGACTTTTGCTTTCGACGCCAAGAAAATCATCGTGGTGGAATTGACCGGGATATCCATCATCACCGCCATCTTTGTCCTCAACTTTGTCTGCTTCCTTATCCTTATCCTTGAGTTGTTTCCCTTGAACCGCTGAATCAAGAGCCGACATCGCCGAGTGGTATGTTTCGTAAATGAGTTTACCTCTTCATCTTTCTTTGTATGAATATGACATGGCAAATCCAACACGCCGCTTCCATCTTGGTCTTTCACCTTCTTGGGGTTCCAAGGACCCTTGGGTTTCCCTTGAACTTTCCCTGGGTCACGGCAAGGCCTCTCCGGAGCGGCCGGCTCGGCTTTTGCGCTCGCTCCGACTGAATTTCCTCCGCCGCCTCATTGGCGGCCGATTTGTATTTACCACTCCGAGCCGATCCTCTTCTTCACCATTTGCATACTTGGTGGCAATCTCCATCATCCGACTCAGGGTCATATCTCGGTTTGACCAAATTTCAACTCAACTCTCTCGTTTTGACACCTTCTTTGAAGGCACAGACGCCTGGTGATCGATACATTCTCGACTATGTGGTGCAAAGTGATCCACCTCTGGATATAATCTCTCAAAGTTTCACTCGACTTTTGCACACACGATCGCAACTCCGCCAATCCTGCTGGTCGCTTGCAAGTTCCTTCAAATGTCTCGACAAACACTCGGCAAGATCTTCCCAAGTGTAAATCATTGGTGCTAATCGATTCAACCACGCCTGGCTGAACCCTCCAACATAAGAGGCAAATGTTTCATGGCTACCTCATCGCTGCCACCGCCGATCTGAACAGCCACTCGATAATCTTCAAGCCAAGTGTCGCTTGGATTCACCAATGAACTTATCGACTCACCACCAACCTGAAGTTGGGAGGAATCACCGCGGCTCGATGGCTCTGCTGAAACACTCTAGTCCCAGACATGAACTCGCTGCTGGAGGAACATCTCTATCATGGCCGCCTCGGTGAGCTCTGTTCTCGCTGACTAAACCTTGAACGATAATAGATCTCGCATCAAAGCCTGGTTCCTCGGGTCGACCGAACTCTTCGCCCAACACCGTGGCAAGGCGTCGTCGTCCTGCTGCCGAGGAGCGATGATCCACCCCTTGGGGAGGAGTGGGCACTCGACGTCGATCGTTGTGATCGAATCGGTGCTCATACTGCTCACGACCCTTGTACTGATCATCACGCCGGCCCCCATGTTCCCCACGCCTCGGGGGCGATCTCGGACTATGGGCCGATTGGACTAAATTCGCAGCGACGGATCGACTATGAATCCTGTTCTGTGACTGTGATACCACTGAGTTTTGATCTCCTGCCGCCCGGAGCAGATCTCTGATTTGCAGCAAACCTCTACCCGCCTCCGACTGGGAAGGCTGAATTGACTCTGCTATGCGGGCGACAGCTGCTAAATTCTGAATCGGAGTTCGATATACCTGAGTTGGAGGTTGAAAGAGCCGACGCCGACCGGATTCTCGAACCCTTGGTCGCGCCATTCGTCGAGTACTCGCTGAAGATTCTCCAATGAGTGCACTCAGCCAGTTGGCTGCGCCGCATCCTCCAAGGCACGAGCCTCGGGGTTTCTCCAACGATAGGAGTGTGAAGTGCATCCATGTTCCGACGGGCGAAGCTCCTCCTCCGGAGGAAGTGAGGGGCTCGGGCAGGTACTCTTCGTGGGCTTGCTCGGATCGCTTCCACCGCCACCTCCGCTGGTGCGGTGAACTGGGGACTGCGTGGTCCATCGACCATCGTAACCTCTGCCGCCGGTCATCGCTATCGCATTCGGACGCAGTCTCTGCGAGCCACCGACAGGTCGAACAGGCCGTAGAGAGATTCGTTGGGCTCGATCGCCGCGACTTGGGGGGTGGCCGACTGGCGGGCCACCGCATGCCTCACCCACCGCTGAAGCCTCGACCGACCGGAATGCTTGAGCCGGTGGGAGACTGGGAGCGAAGACGGCACAGGAGCCGACCCATACTGGGTCGACGGTTGCCGCAGGAGGACGCCGCAGACACACGCGCGAAAGTGCGTCGCCCCGCGGACGGGGAGCGCGTCCACGTCGAGTGGAGCCTCCTGAAGCCAAGCGGAGTCGTCGGGAAAGTTGCGTGTATGAAAAAATGATCAACACGGGAAAGTTGCGTGTCTACAGAAGCTTTCCATCGGTATATCACTTGCTCAATTCCGGTGAGTGTTCCGGTGCATGGATGGAGAGCTACGGGCAAAAAAAGCACGTGAAAAACAGAGTGAAGTTCCAGGTTTCATACCGACAAGTTCAGGTACTACGCGCGATGCATTTTTGACGAATCTGTTTCGCGATAAAGGCAGCACGAATGATCTCGCCGTTTTTCAAATTACTTGAAAACGGTTGAGAATCAGAGAAAACTGTTAACATGAAAAAGTTTCGCATTTTCCGTAGCTTTCCAACGGTATATTATTTACGCCATTCTGATAAAGTTTGTACAAAATACGGCGAAAATAAGTTTTTCGCCATTCTCGAAACTGACTTAAAACCGTAAATAATTGGGAGAAATAATACATACCAAAAAGTTTCGCATTTGTTCATGATTTCCAACGCTATATCATTTGCTGCATTCGGACGCACGGTTAAAAAATTGGCTCGAAAATACGAACTCAGTAGGACTTGTACCGTTTTCTAAATTACTCTTAAACTGTTCAAAATTTGAAAAAACTTTCAAAATGAAAGAGTAGCGCATTTTCAGAAGCTTTCCAACTCCGTATCATATGCCTCAATTGGATTAGCCGTTTAGAAAAGACGTCGAAAATACGAACTCGGCTGTTCGGTTTGCGAAATTTTACATTTTTCCAAATTACTCTTTAACCATAGAGAATTAGAGAAAACTTTCAACATGTGGAATTAGCGGTTTTGCAGCAGCTTTCCAACGCCATATTATATGCCTCATTCCGATAAATGGTTTAGAAATGCGATCGAAAATACGATTCACGTTTTTTGTGTGAAGAAAAAACGGTTTTCAAAACTGCTCTTAAACCGCTTACATTTTGCCAAAAATTTAACTTGGGTCATGATACTGGTGTCAATAGCTTTCCAACGGTATATCGCAAGCCCCATTTGGACACCTTTTAGCTGAAGTTCAACCTAGTACTCGGGGAAGGTCAGGCGCGTTACTCGGGAAGTTCATGTTGTGATCAGAATATTATTCTGATCCCGTGATCAGAATAGTGTTTATATATATATATATATATATATATATATATATATATATATATATATATATATATATATATATATATATATATATATATATTGAAGATGATTTCTGTGGAACCTGAAGTTATTAAAATTATGAAACTTTAAACTTTCAGGGATTGGATAGTGAAAGTTGTTTTGATCATGCTAACACTATTGAAGATCTTGCTAGACTTTTAATGAGAAAAAGGCACATCCTCCCTCTCTTTATGCTTAAGCTATTTCTTTCTTCACTAGGAGGGGATGCTAAAAAACTCATACCATAATATCAAAGAACATGCTTTGCTTGATACTACCTCCATCCCAAAATAAGTGTCTCAACTTCAGTACAACTTTGTACTAAAGTTAGTACAAAGTTGAGACACTAATTTTAGGATAGAGGGAGTATATTTTACAATGCTCTAACCCCTAAATCTAGAACACAACTATATAGTTATGCAGGAAATGTTTTCAAGGACAGGACACTTAATGATGCTAAGGTTCTTCTTGATGGGATTGCCAAAAGTTATGATGACTGGAAATTAGAAGAACCACAACCAGGCCCTAAATCCAAGAAGAGAGAGATGTACATCTTGAGTGATGAATGTATGAAAGAAGCTAAAAAATCTTTTCCATAAAAGGGCATCCCAGCCCCTGAAGTCAAAAATGCTACCTCCTATGGGTGACACTCTTATGTCTCAACCTTCTATTCTTGTTATTGAAGTTAATTCTTTATATAAGTTTGAGGACGGTGATCTATGATATAACAAATCTCCTAGTCAATGCCATGATGAACTAGATAAGTTTCTTGCGAAACAACACCATTTTAACCTAGAGATGAGGAGATAATTTTTTTAAAATTCTTCTAGGATTGCAAACATGGCCAAAACCATGGAAAGAATTATGAATTGTATTAAAGGACTTAGAACTATGTAATCATAAAATGTAGATGGAGTAGCATCTAAAACTTCTAGAGGAGGAAGGGTTAAGTATCTTTGAACTCGGTGTGAGATATCGCATTATTCTAGCTAGATGCAGTCGTAGTAAAGAATCCCATTTTACCATTGCTTAAGCCATATTACATAAAGCATTGTGAGTGACAAGGGTTAGGGTTTGTTTTGATGGTAGTGCCAAGGGTTAGGGCTTTATTATATGAATTTGAATTGAAAAAAGAAAAGGCGGAAACATAGAAATCCATACTAGACACCTCCATAGAAATCAATCATAGACACCCATCCAACAATTAATCGGGCAGGCCATAATGAAATCTCATCCAGTTGAGGAAAATAAAAAAAATTACCTGAAAATAATGACGTGTCGACCGATGTACGAGCTCGACAATCAGGCACAATCTCAACAATGTATGCATTTGTGTGTTGATGCTTCTCGCAAAGCCCCTGCCCCATGCATCTGCACAAAGAGCTTTCTTGCTTTCAAAGACTATGGAAGGTGCTAGGTCATGGGATGAATTGATCAGGATTGTGTGTGATTGCAGCAATGGTTGTAGTACTTCGATATAATTTTAATTGGAATTGATCTAGATGACTAGGTGAATGTAAATTGGGCCATTGGGCCATGTTGGAGCAGGGAGCTAGAGAATTGGGAGGTGGGCTGGTTAATGACTAGGCTGAAAGCTTATATAATATTTTATCATGTGTAAAATTTTCCATATATATACATGGTATGTACTATAAATACACAACTTTTGGCAAAAATAATGAGTATTCAAACTGAATACCCATGAATTGAATTGGGGCCTTCCGCTATATATGATGACACCGCACCAACTTCAAGCTGTAATTGCCAATATCGCCAGGTTTTATAGTAGGTTCGACATCATGTGGTACTAGTGACAGAGAGCAGAGGGTGGTCTTGGTTCCCAACTTCCTGCCATGGCATTCCTAGAACCTGCCAGCTTGCATTTTACTATTTAAATAAATATTTATTGTCTTTTGGTTACAAATGAAGTACAACTAAAAGTTTGTGTCGGTAACTCACATGGGTAGCCAACTAGCTCCTTGCCAATTTACTAATGAAAATAAACATTCTATCGTGAATCCTCCGACCATGGGCATGATTCCACCCAACGACACTACTACTAGGAAGTGTCGCGACAAAGGGGCTTCTTTCTTATTGCACAGGCAGTTCAAACCTCACATGTGCAACCATGTATGAGTGGCTAATAGGTACAAGAATGAAACCGATGTCCCATGATGTATCAAAGTAGTAAAGAATAATGAGATCCCACAATAATTAGATGATGCACGTCTATGTTACTACCTTTGTGATCAGACGGGACAGATGAGGAAAAAAGTGTATATGATACTGGTCAAAGACTTTTTCTACATCGTGAACACAAAAGACAAATATGACGCACACGTATTTCTAAAATTTGGCGTGTGTGTGGTTTTGGATTGTGCATCACGACACACACGACATACACCAACATCTTACTCTGTCTTCCTCCTCATCTTTGACCAGCCCACACTAACTTAGAGGAAACGGAACATGGCACATTCAACGCCTCTCATGCCATGGATAAAGAAGGAGCTGGAGACATGCGGAAAATTCATCAACCACCAACCGACATTATGGAAGCCTCTGCCTCTGGCCACCATGATTATGGAGAGTCATCAAATGCCTCATCTTAGTATGGTCAAGCAACATGGAGAGGAATTAAGCAATAACAACGGGTAGACAGAAGGGGGTGAATGTTGGATTTGGCAATAGTGGCAAGAGTGAGATGATACCTTCCATGAAAGCCTCCTCCTTGGTTGTCTCAACAAGCTCCGCAATGTATGGAGGTTCTCTACCAAAAGCTCTTAATATCCATTTTCATAAATAGAAAATGATAATGAATGGAGACATTCACACATGAAAGCATGTAAAAAATCAAAATATGTAGCACATTTATTTCATATGTAGCAGAAATAGGAATCTTTCTTGAGGCCTCTTATTTGTTCCTCCCTCTGTTTCATATCCCCCCTGATTTCCAGCGTACTAGAAAACAACCCAGATGCAGGCACACAACCTAGATCCTTTTCGGCCTCACAACACTGAGCTCCAACTCCTTACACTTGATCTGCACCTGGAGCCTGATGTTCTCCAGCCGCATCTTCTCATTCTCCAACTGCATCTTCTTGAGCTCTATTTCCTCCATCAGCTGCTTTGTGGCACAGTGTAAGCGCTGCTCCGCAAGCTCCAGTATCTTGTTCTCCTGTGCTTGCTTCTTGTTCACGAGTGAGAGCAGCCAGTGCGGTGGCTGGGAGAACCTACCACCTGCAGCGGGGGACCCGACATGAAGAGGGTTGTCGAGGTCGTCGTCGTCTTCGTTGTGGGGCACCGCATTGATGTCGATGGCAAGACGCCGGTGCCGCTTCCGCTCGTTAGCTTCATCACCACCGTGGTCTTCAGGGTCGACTACTTGCTTGCCCTTGAAAGTGCTCTGGTGTGCCTGGTGCGACGACGACCCCTTGCACCAGATACTAGCCTGCTTGTCGTGGTCGCTCGGTGCGGAGCGCTTGATGCCAATGGTGGAGACAGGGGCCATCGGATCTGTGGTGGTCAAAATGTGTTGTGATGAAACTGAGGTTGCAAGGGCTAAGTGGTGCCTAAGGCTATGGTACGCTAGTAGTTAAATAGATGGGGGATGGGTGCCCCTCACCTCGCTCATTTGTTCTCTTGTTCCTCATTTCACTCCTCAAATGGCAACCGAAAACCTTCATTGGCTCAGTTTATTAGCCTTAAATGTTTGGCTCATACTTGAGCTAGAATACATTTGGCCCAAGCCACACACGTGGCACACTTCCCTTCTCCTTCTCTTTGTTTTGCAAGAATGGGTGCTCATGGAGGATTCAAAGCAATTGACAAGAGATGGGAACTTCCAAAGGACATGGCAAACTGTGTTGCTGCTTATTCTCAAAGTTTTTCAATAATTTGTAAGAAAGCTATGGATCAATATATTGCATTTTCTAATATGTAAAATTACAGAAATTTCATTAAAAATGAAAGTTATAAGAACATATATGCAATGAATCCTAACATATATAATATGCAAAACTACATTTTAAAGTCAATGGGAAAAATTGTGGATGCAATGGGCATCTGGAACACTCCAACCGACAAAAAGGAATGTGGAAATTTGTACCATGCATACTACATCAAAGAATTTTCAAATGATCAGATAATGTGATGTTGGTTAAATAGAGTTTCTACATCACGAGCACAAGAAAAAACATGACTCACATGTATATGCAAAATGTCATGTGTGCATGTTTTTATTGTACATCGCCACTAACACTGATATCTTACTCTAACTTCCTATTTTACTTGATCCACTTCACACCATCCTGGAGGAAACATATGATAACACAATCAAAGTCTCTCTTGTCATCTATAAGGAACAACCAATGATGTACTAATCAACTGGATTGGACATGGAATTTTTCATATATGACAAATTGTATCATGTACAGTAAACTAGAGAGTTATATTCAATGTATTGCCCCAATCACCAACCCGAAGTCTCCAAGTTTAAAGATCTTCCAGCTATCCGTAGTATTGTAGAAACACTTTGTAACACCAACACAAAACATAGTTTGACAATGATAATTCAGCCTTTTCAACAAATGCATGCCATTTTAACATTGGTTATGAAACTTATTTTTTTTATTTATAAAGTGAATTATGTATAAGTTATACATGGAATAGTTCAGCAACAACATAGTGAACTATAGAGTTTCTTACATCTGAGCATAATCTGGTTTCACCATCAACTATTGTCCAAGTATTGAACTCAGGTCTCGATAGTAAAAATTGACAAATCACCGACCTTTTCAGCAACAACATAGTGAACTATAGAGTTTCTTACATCTGAGCATAATCTGGTTTCACCATCAACTATTGTCCAAGTATTGAACTCAGGTCTCGATAGTAAAAATTGACAAATCACCGACCTTTATTCCCCAACTATACAAAACTTGAAATCTCTCAAAGTTTAAATCCAAAATGTTGACCGAGCATATTTTGGAATTATGTGGGTATGTTGTGGGTACATATTATTGTGGTTATAGATTTATGTTCAATACATATATTTGAATCTAGATTTATGCCATAGATTATTGGGGATACTGATTACAAAGATATGTATCAAGCATATCTTGGACATTTATTTGTCATCAATTATTGTAGGCCAGATTACAAAGAGCAAATTGACCATATATTGCAATTTTAATGCCATGAGATATCGTGCTACATACTACAAATAAGTAAATGAGAAGATTTCTAATTTATAAAAAATAATTAATGTGGATATAGATTACAAAGATGTAGATCGATTTAGAAAATTTATTGCCATTATTTATTGTGGATATAGATTCCAAAGATGTAGATTGAGAAGATTTAGGAAAGTTATTGTCATTATTTATTATGGGTATAGACTAGAACTGTAAAATCGAGCATATTTTGGGATTTTTCTTTTAGAATTAAAGTAGGGAAGCCTACTCAAACGTGACCATTACATTCAGAGATCATATAGACTGGAGGCTAGATGGGGCACCTGCTATCAAATCCTTGTCTACAATATGTTTGGTCTCCGCTGCCAACCCGTGAGAAAGATTGTTACATGTTCTCCTCATGCTATTGACACTGAACTTCGAGAAGCCTGCCAGGTAGTTCTTAATATCTGCAATCAGGTCATAGTAAGCCGATCAGGTTTTGTCTTTCGCCGTTAATTCCTTCACAACACTAAAAAAAATACACTTCCGTGATGATACATGTTTGTCACAGTAGGTCATGGTTCCTGTCATGTACATCCATGACGATTTTATGACAGAATCAAGATAGTCATACCTGTGTTGTGATGACCCACAAGTATAGGGGATCTATCGTAGTCCTTCCGATAAGTAAGAGTGTCGAACACAACGAGGAGCAGAAGGAAATGATAATCAGTTTTCAGCAAGGTATTCTCTGCAAGCACTGAAATTATAGGTAACAGATAGTTTTGTGATAAGATAATTTGTAACGAGCAACAAGTAACAAAAGTAAATAAAGTGCAGCAAGGTGGCCCAATCCTTTTTGTAGCAAAGGACAAGCCTGGACAAACTCTTATATAAAGGAAAACGCCCCGAGGACACATGGGAATTATCGCAAGCTAGTTTTCATCACGCTCATATGATTCGCGTTCGTACTTTGATAATTTGATATGTGGGTGGATCGGTGCTTGGGTGCTGTCCTTACTTGGACAAGCATCCCACTTATGATTAACTCCTATTGCAAGCATCCACAACTACAAAAGAAGTATTAAGGTAAACCTAACCATAGCATGAAACATATGGATCTAAATCAGCCCCTTACAAAGCAATGCATAAACTAGGGTTTAAGCTTCTGTCAGTCTAGCAACCCATCATCTACTTATTACTTCCCAATGCCTTCCTCTAGGCCCAAATAATGGTGAAGTCTCATGTAGTCGACGTTCACATAACACCACTAGAGGATAGACAACATACATCTCATCAAAATATCGAACGAATACCAAATTCACATGAATACTAATAGCAAGACTTCTCCCATGTCCTCAGGAACAAACGTAACTACTCAAAAAGCATATTCATGTTCATAATCAGAGGAGTATTAATATGCATAAAGGATCTGAACATATGATCTTCCGCCAAATAAACCAACTAGCATCAACTACAAGGAGTAATCAACACTACTAGCAACCTACAGGTACCAATCCCAGACTTAGGGACAAGAATTGGATACAAGAGATGAACTAGGGTTTGAGAGGAGATGGTGCTGGTGAAGATGTTGATGGAGATTGCCCTCTCCCGATGAGAGGAGCGCAGGTGATGACAATAGCGATGATTTCCTCCTCCGGGAAGTGTCCCAAACAGAATAGCTCGCCAGAGCCCTAGATTGGTTCTCGCCAAGGTTCCGCCTGTGTGGCGGTGAGTCTCGTCCCGAAAGCTTGCTTATGATTTTTTTCGGACGAAAGACTTCATATAGCATAAGATGGGCACCGGAGGGCCAACAGGGGGCCCATGAGGCAGGGGGCGAGCCCCCACCCTCGTGGCTAGGGTGTGGGGCCCCTCTGGTATTTCTTCTGCTCAGTATTTTTTATTATTTCCAAAAATAACTTTTGTGGAGTTCCAGGACTTTTGGAGTTGTGCAGAATAGGCCTCTAATATTTGCTCCTTTTCCAGCCCAGAATTCTAGCTGTCGGCATTCTCCCTCCTTATGTAAACCTAGTAAAATAAGAGAGAATAGGCATAAGTATTGTGACATAATGTGTAATAACAACCCATAAAGCAATAAATATCGATATAAAAGCATGATGCAAAATGGACGTATCATGTTGTCGTAGAAGTGTTCCATGAAATTACCAAAATTATCATCACAGAAGTGTCGAATTCCATGACGATAAATGGCGCGTAATGGAAGTGCTTCCATCAAGGGTGACTGACACGTCGCATCCACCGTAACAGGTTGCCATTAAGCTATCGGGTCCGGTTTTGGATCCGATAACCTGCTAACATCCTTGACCAATGAGGATTTTCCACGTGTAAAATTCTCATTGGCTGGAGGAAACACGTGTTGGCTCACCGTTGGGACAGATGTCATCCATTCATTGGACAGGAGGCGCCTATGATAGGTCAACACGTGGCATGACGCAACAGAGGCCCATTCCGGTGAAAAGGCCGGCCCGTTTGACTTGGTAAAAAGGTAATGGGCCGGCCCACGGGAAGCCTGTTAACAGCCTATTCGTATATAGCCCATTTACGGCCAGCTAACTCCCGGCCCATTACGGCCTATCGGAATTATGCCCAGTAGCTTCATCTGGGCCGTCCAATATGATTCGAGCCCACTGTAACTTTCGGCCTCTGTATGACCCATGATGTCTTTCGGCCCATATGAGGCCCTTTGTAACTCTGGGCCCATTAAAGGCCCGAGATGAAACTGGCCCATAATGAACAGTGCATCGCTTTATACCCATAAACAGCCCATTATTCCGTCGGCCGTTTCTAGCCCGTGTTAACTTTCGGCCTTCTAAGGGCCTATTTATTCTTGGGCTCATTTCTAGAATTTGGTTAGTGACGGTCCGTTACTGGCCTGTTCCGTTTGTGGGCCAAATTCAGCCCGTGGTTACATACGGCCCATTTGAGGGCAATTAACCCGTTGGGATGTTTTCATAGAGTTGTCAAATACGGCCTATTAATGGCCCGTTATGGTCCACGAATAGTACGACCCATGTTTGGGGAAATGATTATACGCCTCGTAGAAGGCCCATGGATCCTACAGCCTGTAGAAGACCAATGGATACTACGGCCCGTAGAAGGCCCATGGATCATACGGCCCGTAGAAAGTCCATGGATCCTACGGCCCGTAGAAGGCCCATGGATCCTACGGCCCGTAGAAGGCCCATGAATCCTACGTCCCGCAGGAGGCCCATGGTTACAACAGTCCATGTGTTGCCATGATTATTGTGGCCTAGTTACCCAAAATAGGTTATTGTGGCCACTAGAAAAACGCGGAAAAAGAACTGAAGTGACTACAAGCAAACAACTAAACAAGACAATAAGGAAATAAATAAGCAAGCAACTAACGCTAGCCTATTACAACTATTACACATATTACATCCACTGGGCATCAAAGTTCGCCACCAGTGCAAATATAGGGAACAAAGCAGCATATTACATACACTGGCCGTCAAAATTGGCCACCAGTGCAAATAAACACGGCAGCAAAACAAGTCCATAACTGAAACAACTTCAGAAGAGATCAAGAAACATTATCCTGGGTATCCACCAGGCTGGCAATAAGCTTAGAAAGCTTATTAGCTTTTTCCTGTTTGGCGCTAAAATCCTCCAACGCTTGCTGTTGCACAAGAAATTATGCATCTGAATGCTCCAGGGACTTCCCCAGTCCTTCCGCTTCTTGTCGTAGCACAGCTGATCGATGTTTTCTGCTTGTAGTTGAGACTCAACAAACCGAACTGATTCAGATAGTGAGTTTGAATAGCTTGTGCAAGCGGTAGTGGCCAGTAACTCGAACAGTAAACCAAGACAGGACTTTGGGGTTGTCTCACTGTCTTCAAGGTAGTTGTCCTTAGCGCTTTTATCAGCTTTGTTGGAGACCAACAAGGATGTCTCACTATCCTGAACCTTATCTGCATTGCTTCCTTTACCATTGCTTAATAAGGCACTCTTCCACAATATTCTGTCAGCATTCTAAAAGAAGAAACAAGCAGACACATAACAGGTTTAGCATGTACTAGTATATGAAACTCATTTTGGTGAACTAGTTCATTAGTAAGGCGGACAAGATTAAACTACCAAGTCTTCTATTGCCAAGTAGTACATTATAAAAGCATCAAAACAAAGATATATCTATGTCCTATGGTCACTGCATTGTCTTGCCAAATCAAAATAGAGACACGGTTCAAACCATATCAGTTCAAGAGAAAGCAGCACTGAAAGAATACAAAGCGTTGGAAACTACATGACACAACAAGATTTCATATGGGTACCACGGGTCTACATGTACAACAACACTATTGGCCATGTTGTGATGCTAGTAATGTGCATGCTATGAGATTCAATTGTATATAAAATTGAAATTGAAATCAACAGAGCTATTTATAAGAGCAAACCCGTTAAAGAAACATGTGTAAAAATACCTATTGTGCCATTGGAGTTTCCATTGGATCGTTCAATTTAAAAATAAGTTTTATGAGTAAATACCGTGATACAAGAGCAAAGCAATATGCACGATAGCAATGGAATCTTAAATGAGAACAGTTATTCTTCAGGTTTAAGCACTTGTTCTATATGAACAGAGTACAGTAAGACGCAAGCATATAGTACTTAAAATAAAATGAGCTCATAGACCTTACCACATTGTTGGTTTGGGACCAAGATGAACAAGGCATTCCCAAATATCGTCCAAAGAATGCGCCTCAGAGAACGTAAGGGAATTTGATGAGTTTCTTTGCCAGTGAAGTACGTTTTCTTGAGGTAACTCCCATACTGCCACCAAGCATTCTTGAAGATAGCAGAGGTATTAGCACAGGTTACCTAATCCTGAGTTTCCAAATCGGTTCTTCTCTATAGATAAAAATGGGAAATTTTTATGTATTATAACCATCATGGAGGTAGAATGTATAGGACAAAGCAAAGTAATTGCCATGAATAACATTACTTACACATAACTCCTGGACAAACACCTGCAACTGGCATTTTCCTTCATCTTCAGTATAATATTTCCATGATGGGAAGATACGCACATAGGATTTAACAACATGAAATGCGATAGATGCTAAACTATGAATGGCTGGTTGTGCTTCCTCGACAGGAATAGGTGAAAGTGCAACTATACCTAGGTGGTCTTGGTATGCTAAATACTAAGGAGAAAAGGATTGACTCAAGTTCAAAAGTTCAAGACTCCACATTTTCTATTTTAGTGATCCAAGATCACATTGAGTCTATAGGAAAAGCCAATACTATCAAGGAGGGATGAGGTGTTGCTTAGTGCCTTGCTCAAAGTTCTTAGTGATAGGCTCCAAACCCCTCAACTACATTCTCACATCCACATATGACCCAAACCAAAAGTTAAACTCGGCCCCACCAATTCTTTCCATCTGGCACCACCGAGTTCAGATGTCATAGCCACTGCCACAAACCCTAGGGAAATTGGTCTCACTGATAGGGATCTCGGTCTCACCGAGATGGGATTGTAATCTCTCTGTTTCCCTTCGTAACGTTTTGGTCCCACCGAGATGAGCGATCGGTCCCACCGAAATTGCAATGTAAACTCTCTGTTTCCCTTTTGTAACATTTCGGTCTCACCGAAATGAGCAAATCGGTCCCACCGAGTTTGCCTGACCAACTCTCTAGTTAGCTTATTACCAAAATCGGTCTCATCGAGTTTGTGTAATCGGTCTCACCAAGATTACGTTATGCCCTAACCCTAAACATATCGGTCCTACCGAGTTGCATGTCGGTCCCGCCGAAAATCCTAACGGTCACTAGATTTGCTGAATCGGTCCGACTGAGTTGACCAATTCGGTCCCACTGAGCTTGGCAAGTTGTGTGTAACGGTTAGATTTTGTGTGGAGGCTATAAATACCCCTCCACCTCCTCTTCATTCATGGAGAGAGCCATTAGATCAAACCTACACTTCCAACCTACATTTTCTAAGAGAGAGAACCACCTACACTTGTGTTGAGACCAAGATATTCCATTCCTACCATATGAATCTTGATCTCTAGCCTTCCCAAGTTGCTTTCCACTCAAATATTCTTTCCACCAAATCCAAATCCTATGATAGAGAGTTGAGTGTTGGGGAGTGTCGGTGTCAAAACCGGCGGATCTCGGGTAGGGGGTCCCGAACTGTGCGTCTAGGCGGATGGTAACAGGAGACAAGGGGCACGATGTTTTTACCCAGGTTCGGGCCCTCTCGATGGAGGTAAAACCCTACTCCTGCTTGATTAATATTGATGATATGGGTAGTACAAGAGTGGATCTACCACGAGATCAGAGAGGCTAAACCCTAGAAGCTAGCCTATGGTATGATTGTTGTATATCTATCGACTAGCCTGGCCTCGGTTTATATAATGCACTAGAGGCCTAGGATAACAAGAGTCCTAGCCGAATACGCCGGTGGGGAGGAGTCCTTGTCTTGATCGCCAATTCTTGTGGAATCTTCCTTGTATGCGGCAACTGTCTGGACTGGCCCATGAGTATACGGCCATGGGGGTCCTCGGCCCAATCTAACAGACTAGGAGATGACGTGGTGAGTACCCCCTAGTCCAGGACACCGTCAGTAGCCCCTTGAACCGGTCTTCAAGTTAGGGACGCTCCTCGATTCTTCCGAACTGTTCTTCGTCTTCACTCGTCGGTCTTGAAAACTGGTTCAACAAATCTTCTCATCTTCGATCTGGAGGATCGCCGAAATGCATTCGACGAGTTTACACGTTGGGTATCCGAGGAGCCCCTTTAAGTTTCCGGCATTTATCAATGCCTTGTTATTTTTATGCCACACCTCGGGTTTGAAGTTGTTCCTGGGCGGCAGCATCCTCTTGTGTCCGAGCTCCAACGCCGGACTGCATTCGAGGTATCTTTTGCAGCCGAGCACCAACGTCGGACTGCTTCCCAGCTCTATCGCCGGACTATGTATCCGAGCTCCAATGCCGGACGGTATTCGAGCTCCAACGCCGGACTATGTATCCGAGATCCAACGCCGGACTGTATCCGAGGTGTCGTAAATCACCTTTGTTCAAAGAAGTTTGAAGGAGTTTAGCCGAGCTTAATGCCGGAAATGCCCCCTATGGAGCCAGCCACTAGCGCCCGAGCTTTATGCCAGACTGCTTCCGAGGTGGTGCACCACCCCGAATGTGGGCCGATTTTTGTTAATATTTTTGATTGGTGCAATTTATTCTCTGCCGAGATACATAGCCAGTAGCCCTCAAGGTGGGTATCGATCTAAAACCCGAGATGCACATGAAGGATGACATAAGACCGCTGATCCTCAGAGTCACCGAGACTCAAAGTTGATTTGCAAAATCGGTCCGAGGATCAAGTCCTAGCTCGCAGAATACTTCGACACAAAAAGCGGCGTGCTCAGTCCTCAAGACTCAGGTTGGGTGCGCCGACCAACCCGAGGATCAAAATCTCCTCGAGATCAGATACACTTAAAATTTTCTGCATTGGACAGCAATGCAAGAGCCCCGAGACATCGGTCGCGTGGCAACACCAGATCGGGGATCGATGTGCCCTTTAATATTTGTAAATAATAAGCCCAAGCCTAGTAGCCCCGAGCCTTAATGCGGCACGGTGGTCAATTAAGGATTGATATCCATAGTAAAATCAAAAATTATGTGTAATGACTCTATGTACCCAAGTACTTTACGTCATTAATTCTCGGATCCGCATTGTACAAAACTTTGTTGACCGGCCATCGGCTTCCACCTCCTCGGTCAATAGCCGAGGAGTGTTTGTCCTACATTATAAAGCCTTTATGAGGGCAAAGATTTACAACAAACAAGGCAATCTGGCCATACGGTTTTATAAACAAAGGTACGCAGAGAGATATGTTATATTACTGTTTAACAGAAGAAATCTCTTCCAAAGAAAATAGTCCCGCTATCGGTTCCTTTCTTTGGGTTGTCATGCTAAGCATGATCATGAAACCTCAGCTCCAATGTAAGAGCAAAATATCGAGGATTTAGTTTGGGAGGCCAGTTAATAGCCCCCGGTAGTGTTCGGCGACAGTCGAGGTCAAGCCGTAAACACTTAGGCCGTTGTTATGAATGGCCCGTCGTTTAACACCGTCATCGGATCGCTGACCAGTTTACGCTTATTGTGACAGCCATTTTTCGGCTTTCTCCACTGAGGTGCTTAACCATGTGAGCTGGAAGCACAATCGCAGTGGTTCTCCCTTTGCACACCTAGCTGAACAAAGCGGAACGTAGGAGGCAAGCGCAGGAGCCGGGCAACCCAACTATTGACCGAAGACACAATTCGAAACCGATGCATATATAGCAATATCCGAGAATGTTTTTGCCGAATCTCTAAAGGTGTCCGGCGTTGCACTGCGAGACTTGTGCTGAAAACACACAAATAGGTTAAAAGTGCCATGGGCTCGAAAAGCCAAAAAACTTATTCAAAAGGTTAATGTCCGAACTAGATCAAGTGTCCGGTGCCAATCTGAAAATTGGACTTTAGAAAAAAAAGGTGCTTCTACCGTGCTTTAACATGACACATCCTATCTCAAAACTTCAAGCGGGTCAGCCTACGGCTTCAACCTCCTATTCCGAAGGCGGAGTACTTCTTACTAGGCCAGTTTAGCAAACTAAACTCTAGCGGCTTTGAGAGATAAATTAGGCTCCCTGGGTAGTGATCGCACACTTGTGTTGAAAAAAGGAGAGATAAATAATAATAATAACTTTGCAACGACTAAGAAGAAAAACACTTATTATAAAACGGCTCAAATAAACATAAGAGCCCCCAAGTGACTTGGGTAAAAGAATGATTGTATGTACCGAAGTACTTGTATCATATCTATGTTCACCCGAACTTTATACGCGTCTTAACCGACCGTCGGCTTCTCCCTCTTCGGCAAGGGCCGAAAAGTGTTATGTACTCCACCTGTCGAGAATATCGACGGTGTTTCCGATAACCAGGCAATCAGGCCATAAGGCTGTAACAGACAAAGCGTGCTTAGGGAACTTATGCTATATTACTAACAAAGTGTAAGAAGTATCTTCGAAGAAAATAGTACCCCCACCGATACCTTTCTTCAGTGCTCATTATTATTATGAGACTTGTGCAATAGATTTTTTGTACTCATGAGTTCTGCTGTGTGCCACCATCATTGAAAACAGAAGAGCGCTTAGCTTTCGCTTCACCTACCGAGGTCCGCTCGGGTGACCCGATCGTGACAATCGCAGAGGTGCTCCTTTACTCCCTAGCCGAACAATCGGAAACGAGGGTAAACACAGGAGCAAGGCAACCCAGGATGCAAATCGCTAAGTTAATATGGTGCATATTGTATGAATACACGAACAAGGAACGGCCGCATAAGTATAATCATATGCAAGAGGAAAAGCTCCAGCAAGGGAGCCCCCAAGTAAACGGGGTATTTGAATTTGTGCGTCACAAACAAAGTTTGGACAAGGAAATTTTTTACAAGCAACTTTTTTCCAAAAAAGTATAATGCTTGGTCGAGCCGAACACAAGTTAAAAATTTAAAACTTTGAGCATGATGGCAACTTAGCTGGTTAATGTGTTCGGTATTGACGACGCGGTCCGAGCTTGATGCAGGACAAGGTTCCATCCCCCAAGCCGATCCCGAGGTAGCGGAGCAAAGAGCTTGGCACTCCGAAGTGGTGACATAGCACGGTCAATGCAGGACGGCAGAGTGATGCCGAAGTCCCCTGCATGGGGTAATGAAGTGTTGACGAAGCCCCCCGTCCAGCCGAGGTGACGCCAAAGGATATAGTCTGGCTGGATCATTTTCCTATGCACAAAAAATACTGCAGACCGGGGATAATAGTAATAATAAGAATTAAAAAAATGTTGCATATAAATAATTTATGCAATGCGATAGATGCTAAAGTATGAATGGCTGGTTGTGCTTCCTCGACAGGAATAGGTGAAAGTGCAACTATACCTAGGTGGTCTTGGTATTTCCTAACAGCAGATAGTTCATTGAGCTAATGCTATTTCAAGACTAATGTATCAGGAAAGCTCAATGATTGGCATGGCATGGATGAGAAAAGTGGACCCCTCAAAATACTTAGGACAAAAGGATTGGCTCAAGTTCAAAAGTTCAAGACTCTACATTTTCTATTTTAGTGATCCAAGATCACATTGAGTCTATAGGAAAAGCCAATACTATCAAGGAGGGATGAGGTGTTGCTTAATGCCTTTCTCAAAGTGCTTAGTGATAGGCTCCAAACCCCTCAACTACATTCGCACATCTACATATGACACAAACCAAAAGTTAAACTCGGCCCCACCGATTCTTTCCATCCGGCGCCACCGAGTTCAGATGTCATAGCCACTGCCACAAAGCCTAGGCAAATCGGTCTCACTGATAGGGATCTCGGTCTCACCGAGATGGGATTGTAATCTCTCTGTTTCCCTTCAGAACGCTTCGTCCCACCGAGATGAGCGATCGGTCCCACCGAGATTGCAATGTAAACTCTCTGCTTCCTTTTGTAACATTTCGGTCTCACCGAAATGAGCAAATCGGTCCCACCGAGTTTGCCTGACCAACTCTCTAGTTAGCTTATTACCAAAATCGGTCTCATCGAGTTTGTGTAATCGGTCTCACCAAGATTACGTTATGCCCTAACCCTAACCATATCGGTCCTACCGAGTTGCATGTCGGTCCCGCCGAAAATCCTAACGGTCACTAGATTTGCTGAATCGGTCCGACTGAGTTGACCAATTCGGTCCCACTGAGCTTGGCAAGTTGTGTGTAACGGTTAGATTTTGTGTGGAGGCTATAAATACCCCTCCACCTCCTCTTCATTCATGGAGAGAGCCATTAGATCAAACCTACACTTCCAACCTACATTTTTTTGAGAGAGAACCACCTACACTTGTGTTGAGACCAAGATATTCCATTCCTACCATATGAATCTTGATCTCTAGCCTTCCCAAGTTGCTTTCCACCAAATCCAAATCCTATGATAGAGAGTTGAGTGTTGGGGAGTGTCGGTGTCAAAACCGGCGGATCTCGGGTAGGGGGTCCCGAACTGTGAGTCTAGGCGGATGGTAACAGGAGACAAGGGACACGATGTTTTTACCCAGGTTCGGGCCCTCTCGATGGAGGTAAAACCCTACTCCTGCTTGATTAATATTGA
This sequence comes from Aegilops longissima, assembly GCA_021605205.1. NCBI lineage: Eukaryota > Viridiplantae > Streptophyta > Magnoliopsida > Poales > Poaceae > Aegilops > Aegilops longissima. The sequence continues at coordinate 98,147,603 of CM038681.1, forward strand.
TGATATGGGTAGTACAAGAGTGGATCTACCATGAGATCAGAGAGGCTAAACCCTAGAAGCTAGCCTATGGTATGATTGTTGTATATCTATCGACTAGCCTGGCCTCGGTTTATATAATGCACCAGAGGCCTAGGATAACAAGTGTCCTAGCCGAATACGCCGGTGGGGAGGAGTCCTTGTCTTGATCGCCAAGTCTTGTGGAATCTTGCTTGTATGCGGCAGCTGTCCGGACTGGCCCATGAGTATACGGCCATGGGGGTCCTCAGCCCAATCTAACAGACCGGGAAATGACGTGGTGAGTAGCCCCTAGTCCAGGACACCGTCAGGGAGACTATCATTTGAAGCACAAGAGCAAGGAGTTCATCATCAACACACCATTTGTTACTTCTTGGAGAGTGGTGTCTCCTAGATTGGCTAGGTGTCACTTGGGAGCCTCCGACAAGATTGTGGAGTTGAACCAAGGAGTTTGTAAGGGCAAAGAGATTGCCTATTTCGTGAAGATCTACCGCTAGTGAGGCAAGTCCATCATGGGCGACGGCCATGGTGGGATAGACAAGGTTGCTTCTTCGTGGACCCTTCGTGGGTGGAGCCCTTCATGGACTCGCGCAACCGTTACCCTTCGTGGGTTGAAGTCTTCATCAACGTGGATGTACGATAGCACCACCTATCGGAACCACGACAAAAACATCCATGTCTCGAATTGCGTTTGAATCCTCCAAACCCTTCCCTTTACATTCTTGCAAGTTGCATGCTTTACTTTCCGCTGCTCATATACTCTTTGCATGCTTGCCTGAATTGTGTTAAGATTGCTTGACTTGTTCTAAGTTGCTAAAATCTGCCAAGAACTAAAATTGGGAAAAGGCTAGATTTTTATTTGGTCAAGTAGTCTAATCACCCCCCTCTAGACATACTTTCGATCCTACGAGTGGTATCAGAGCTTTGGTCTCCATTTGCTTTTATTTCCATAGCTTTTGGTAGTCATAGCCTTGGTTTCACAACCTAGGAGAGTATGGCGTCTAGCAAGGGAAATTACCACCGTAGAGGTCCTTACTTTGATGGTACTAATTTTGCTAGTTTGAAGCATAAGATGAAAATGCATATTCCTGGACATAACCCCGCCGTTTGGGCTATTGTGTGTGTTGGCTTGCAAGGTGAATTCTCCGATGGGAGAGAACCGAACCGTGAAGCTACCGCGGAAGAGTTGAAGATGCTGCAATACAATGCTCAAGCTTGTGATGTCCTCTTCAACGGATTGTGCCTCGAAGAATTCAACAAAACCAGCCGTCTTGAGAATGCAAAGGAAATTTGGGATACTTTGATTGATATGCACGAAGGTACCGACTCCGTCAATGAATCCAAGTTGGATGTGCTTCAAAGTCAACTTGACAAGTTCAAAATGAAGGATGGTGAAGGTGTCGCTGAAATGTACTCTAGGCTTGCTCTTATCACAAATGAGATTGCCGGCTTAGGAAGTGAAGAGATGACCGACAAATTCATCATCAAGAAGATCCTAAGAGCCTTGGATGGAAAATATGATACCGTATGCACATTGATCCAAATGATGCCCAACTACAAAGATCTCAAGCCAACGGAAGTCATTGGAAGAATTGTTGCTCATGAGATGTCACTCAAGGATAAGGAGGAGCTCCATAACAAGTCAAGTGGTGCTTACAAAGCCTCATGTGAAGCTCCCACATCATCAAGTGAGAAACAAACCTTCAATGAAGAATTGAGCCTAATGGTGAAGAACTTCAACAAGTTCTACAAGAGTAGAAGCAAAGAGAGAAGTTCCAAGTCAAGGTCCTACAATGACAAAAGATCTTCTAGTCGAGAGCGTAATTGCTACAATTGTGGAAGACCCGGACACTATTCCAATGAGTGTACGGCCCCCTACAAAAGAAGAGAAGATTCTCCCAAAAGAAAAAGTAGAAGAGAAGAATCACCATCAAGGGAGAGAAGGAGTAGGGATGATCCCTCTCGGTGAAGCAAGGATTCGGAAAGGAAGGACAAGTCATCAAGGAGCTACACAAAACTAAGACATCAAGCTCATGTTGGTGAATGGGTATCCGGCTCCGACTCCGACAATCACTCCAAGAGAAGCTATCACTCCGACTCCGAATATACTCAAGATGAAGGTGTTGCCGGTCTAGCACTTGTGTCAACCAACTCCTATGACATATTTGATTCACCAAATGAAGGAATTGGAAGATGCTTCTTGGCCAAAGGTCCAAAGGTATCACACCCAGAGTATGTTGATTTCAATAGTGATGAAGATGACTTGTTAGGTGATGATGATTTTCTTGTTGACAACTCTAGTGATGAATACTATGATGAAACGTCAATTAACCATGCTAATCAAGATGAAACAAATGACAATGATAAGGAGAAGATTGAGTCTCTAACTAAAGAACTAAACACTCTTAAGTTAGCTCATGAAACTATCTTAGGAGATCATCGAGAACTTTTAAGGACTCATGAGAAATTACGTTTTGAGAAGCTCAATCTTGAGCAAGAGAATGAGTTCTTAAAGGCAATCAATGATGATCTTCGCAAGAAAAGTTCTTCTTACATTGCTAAGCGTTTACTCTTATCCACTTACATGCCTCAAGTCAAGTCTAGTAACAAGAACAAGAAGGATTCTTCCTCTAGTAGCAACAATAATCATGCTAAACCCAATATTGTTGCTTCTAGTAGTTCTCTTGATTCCACTAACGATTCTCTTAGCCAAGTTACACTTGAGCAAGAAAATAGCTTATTGAAGGGAATTATAGAGAAAGGTGTTTACAAGAGCCTTGCCAGGAGTAAGCAATTCGAGGAAATTGTACGCAAGCAAGGAAGGCACCGGAAGAACCAAGGTATTGGTTTTGAATGTAAGTTCAATGCCAATGGAGTTGAATGGGAATAAGATCAATACACCAAGATGAAGTTTGTTCCTCAACAAGAGAAGTATGATCCTACTTCTTTCAAAGGGACACAAGCTCAAGATGATCTTCCACCACAAGACCACAAGGAAAAAAGGCAAGGACAAGCTTCAAGAGGAAATTGATGCATTTGAAGAAGCTCCTAAGGCCTTGGTCAAGTGGGTTCCCAAGACTACATCAAGTTCCACTTCATCAAGTACAACTACAACTCCGAGGATTCCCATCAAGATGGTGTGGATCCCGAAGAAGAAGAACTAGAGAGTTCTTGAGGGTGACTCCGCCAACATACTTCACTCTTATCATTTTGGCAAGAACAAGTGCAATCAACCTCCACATCTTGCACTTGTTCAAGGAGTCACAAACCCTTTTGTTGGTAAGGCAAGGGACAAGGTAACCAAATGCTTTCATAGACATCATGTTGTGTATGCATCACTCTATGTCTATGGATATTCCTTGTTTGTTCCTTGTGGGACTAACCCGTGTAGGTATTGAAAGTACAACTCACTCCAAAGGATTGCTCCAAATGATCTACATCAACATTGAGCATCCACATCTTCAACACCTACATGAAGTCATCATCGACAAAACCCAAGGTTAGTTCATCCCTCTTAGGGGGGATCTCACATCTAGGGGGAGCTTTACTCTAAGAATTGAGCTAAAGAAACTCCAATGGTGTGAACACAACAACACTTTATGTAAAAGTGGTAACCCCACTTGTGCTTAAACAATGAGTATGACCTATGATCAAATGTTCACATTTGACTCCTAAGTCAATATACTCATATATAGATGACCTAGTCATTGCCAATTGCTTGATAGATGCTAGAATTGGTTGTGCATGCCTTGCCACATATTTCATTTGCCATTTTATTGTGTGAGCATGTTGGTTGCACAATTTACTCATTCGAGGACATCCACTTGTTGTTTTGATTGATTGGTTTCTTTTTATCTTGCCAAATGGATGGACAAGAATGCCTAAGAACCTTCTCTAGCTATCTATGCTCTTCTCGTCTCAAACTCTATTCATGCTGCATCACAAAGTTTGATCAAGTCAGATTCGAACCACTCTGTGTGAGGAGCACTCGGAGTCCACGATTCGTCATAGACCTAAACTTCCAAAACTTCTTTGTGCATTTCGGTCTGACCGATTCATCCATTTCGATCATACCGAGATCACTAAGTCGATCTAGGTTTTCAATCTCGGTGCAACCGATTTGAACTTTTCGGTCACACCGAGTTGCAGAATCGCTTGCGAGATGCATCTCGGTGCCACCGAGTTGTTCCACTCGGTCACACCGACAGGGTCAGGCTATATATACCCACGGGCCAAAATTTGGAAAACTTTCCGAACCTCTTCGCCCGAGCTCAGCCTGCTCTGCCTCCGTGGGTCTCCGGATTGTCCTCCTCGTCGCCAGCCACCTCCAGTCGCTGGTCTCCACCGCCGTCAACGGGATTGTCTCCATTGTTGCCGCCGTAGCAAGTCCATCGCCGCACTAGGGTATGGACTTGATCCTTGTGCTGATCTCACTCCGATTCCCCAGGACATTGTTTTGCCATGTATCTTGCCACGGTTGAGATCACTCTATCCAATGAAAACACTCTGTATTTTAGTTGTGGATTGAAAATTTAGGGTTAGGTTTCCTCCAAAACCATCTCGGACCGACCGAGTTGTTGAAATCGGTTCCACCGATTTGGCTTAGGCCATTGCACATGTGATTCTCGGTCTGACCGAGAATTGCAAATTGGTCTGACCGACTTCAAGTCTTTGTGAAACCCTAGCAGTCTTGGTGCCACCGAACAGTGACTCGGTCTGACCGAGTTCACTAGTTTAGGTTCCAACAGCTGCTTCGGTATCACCGAGATTTCAAATCGGTAGATCCAAAATGCTTTATGTGGAAAACTAAAACTAAGTTTTTGATTCATTCTTTTGCAAAAACCTCTGCACTTTGTGATGCTCATCCACTCTACCTCATCTATAATATATGGCTAAGTGAGAGTGTTCAAGCACTATAAGTCCGGTTGCCTTGTTCGTTGCGTTGAGCGCCTCCCTCGAAGGACCCAAGAATGGGAACAAGAGCTCTCAAGTTTATCCCGAACACCCCAGCACTCGTGGCATGGGGGCTGAAGCCAACGACTTGCCATCTCTCAAATTTGATAAATGGCCGCACATAAGGTAACATTTTAAATTCACAAGCATTGCTTAGCGCATATGAACAAGTTTTCAGCGTACAGGATAACAAATGCGAGTCTATTCAAAAATTACATATTTGGAGCATTCACCCGCTATACGGCGGGCACCCTTCAGGACGCCCTCGTAGTACATTTCGGGCTTGCGATGCTCCTTGCCCTTTGGTGGCCCGTCCGTCACAAGATTCTCCGCATCCAGCTTGCCCCAGTGCACTTTAGCACGGGCAAGGGCCCGACGGGCACCTTCAATGCAGACGGAGTGCTTGATGACTTCAATCCATGGACATGCATCCACCAGCCGCTGCACTAGCCCGAAGTAGCTCCCAAGCATGGCTTCCAATGGCCACAGCCGAACTATGAGGCCCTTCATGGCCTGTTCGGCGACCTTGTGGAGCTCGATCAGCTGCTTCAGCTGGTCGCCAGTGCACGGACATTCGCCTCAAAGATATCGAGACAGAACACCTTCTCCGCCGAGCTCCCCTCCTTGGCGCGGTAGAACGCGGCAGCATCGTATACACCACGGGCAGATCTGCGAATGCTCCCGGAGAGCTCCGGATTCGGGTAAGTAATAGGTAATTCACTTTCACATGCTTGCTTTTCATAAAGAAGGCCTTACCCGCCGCTATCTTCTTTAATGATTCAATCTCTTGGAGGGCTTTTTGGGCTTCGGCCTTAGCGGCTTTGGCACTCTCAAGAGCCGAGGCGAGCTCAGACTCTCGAGTCTTCGAGTCACGCTCCAAACTCTCGTGTCTTTCTACGAGAGCCTGGAGCTCTTTCCGCAACCTCCGCCACCCGCGCCTCCTGCTTCTCTCGCTCGGTGCGCTCCGCGGTCGCTTTGCTTTCGGCCGCGGACACCGCTTCCTTCAGGGTCGCCACCTCGTTCGTGGCCCCTACAATACCCATGTTACTCCTGTCATTTTTGCAACCAAATCCTTTCTATAAGGTATTTCGTTAATAAGGTATTACTTACCTTCCTTTTCCTCGAGCTGCTTCTTGGCAAGGCCGAGCTCGTTCTCGGAACGCCGAGGCTCGCTTCAATGCATCGACCTCCGCAGTCAAGCGGCAGAGGTCAGCAAGCAGCCTGTATTCCCATATTGACATACTTATGTTAGACTCCTGCAGATATCTTTTAGATCCTTAGTCTAGCTTTTCTTTCCAACAATCGAACTAAGCATCGTGGGCTACTGTCTATGCGGTAATATTTTAAATATTCTAAACTTACCTCAAAGCCTGTTAGAAGGCTGGTACAGGCTTCAGTCAGCCCGCTCTTGGCGGACTGAACTTTCTTGATCACCACACTCATAACAGCGCGGTGCTCCTCGTCGATGGAGGCGCCTTTAAGCGCCTCAAGCAAGCTATCCGGTGCCTCTGGACGGACGGAGGTCACCGGCGTCGTAGTCCTACCCTTCTTACGAAGGAGCCGCTTGCTGGACTTCGGAACCACTGAAGGTTCCGGTACGGAGTCCGCACAGGCCAGACTTAGAGACCTCGGGTCTCGCCTCTTCGCCCCGAGTCCGGAGGTCGCCTTGCGGCGCCTCCAGACCACCTCCTCCTTGCTGGGCCCCTTTGGGACTCCACCGCGTGTCGTCGGCGACACGAGGAGAGGAGGCGGTCGGAAGTGAAGTACTATTCACATCCGACGAGCCCGGGGAGCCGCCGACGAAGCGGCAAGCTCGCCCTGGGCGGGCTACATGGTCATATTCAGCGTTAGAAGACACTATGCGACAAATAAAAGTCATGAATTATTCCGAGTCCGGACACTTACGATCTCGCCAGGGCTTGGCCCTTGGTGGCCACTCCTCCTCGCCGTTGTCGGCGTTGGTGGAGAAGTCCGGAGGAAGGGTCCTTCCTTTCTTGATTCCTCCGCCTCCCGGTCGGGCGGCCTTCCTTTTCTTCTCTCCCCTCGCTGGGGGAGAGGCTTCTTTCTCCTCGTCCTCGTCCTCAGAGGAGGATTCCGTCTCGGAGTCGTCGGACGATGAGTCCGACAACACCTGGCGTCGGGCACTCCTTCGAGTCCCCATGGCCTTCTTCCTGGCCTTCTTCGCCGGCACCACGTGAGGTGCCGGAGCCAGCAGCCCCGTCAATCGGGCGTCAGCTGGGTCTTCTGGCAAGGGTCCGGACAGTTAATCTATCCGGACGTCCTGTCAAAGGTTAGGGAGTTTTAGATCCTGCATAGAGTTAAACTATGAAAAAAGAGTCCCATAAAGGGTAAAATAACTTACCTCGCTGGCTTGACGCTGCGAGCTGAATCCACGATCTTCGGTAGCGGATGTGGGAGCCTCGGCGCCCTTGAACAGCACCTTCCAGGCGTCTTCGTACGTAGTGTCGAAGAGCCTTTTCAGAGTTGGGTGCTGTGCCGGATCGAACTCCCACAATTTGAAGGCCCGTTGTTGGCATGGGAGAATCCGGCGGATGAGCATCACTTGGATTACGTTGACAAGCCTGAGATTCTTGTCCACCAGGTTTGGACGAGGTTTGGAGTCCGGACAGCTCGTCCGAATCGCCCCACGCCAGGCCCGCTCTTTCCATGATGTGAGCCATGTGGGAAGCCAATCGAATTGGGGCCGCCGCCATTGAGAGTCGCTGCTCGGTGATGTAGAACCACCCGATTTCCACCCTTTATGGTCTCCACAAAGGAGCCCTCGAGCCATAGGACTTTGGCCATCTTGCCAACCATGGTGCCTTCGCACTCCGCTTGGCGGCCGCCCACTACCTTCAGCTTGACATTGAAGATCTTCAGCCATAAGCCGAAGTGGGGCTGGATGCAGAGGAAGGCCTCGCACACAACGATAAACGCCGAGATGTTGAGGATGAAGTTCGGGGCCAGATCGTGGAAATCCAGGCCGTAGTAGAACATGAGCCCCCGGACAAATTGGTGAAGTGGAAAACCTAGTCCGCGGAGGAAGTGGGTGAGGAACACCACCCTCTCATGGGGCCTGGGGTGGAATGAGCTGCCCTCGTCGGGTAGCCGGTGCGCGATGTCGCTGGACAAGTATCCGCCTTCGCAGCTTTTTGATGTGCCCTCCGTGACGGAGGAGGCCATCCACTTGCCTCCCGCCTGGACATAGTTGGAGAAGGTTGAGGTGGGATGTGCGGACTTGGGTGCTGGAGCTCGAAAAGCGAAATGGATGGGCAAAGGAGGAAGAAGGCGAGGTGAAAAGGTGGATCCTTATCCCTTATATGGACGGACAAAGCTATGCGCCCCCGCCAGCCTGGTAAAACTCGCTATCTCCCAAGCGCCAGAATCAATGGCGCAGTTGGGTTACCCACATCCGTATTGATGGGAATCCCGAATAAGGGGCACGATCTCCGCTTTGATAAGACGTGCTAAGGAAACTGCCTCGCTAAACGACCGAGGTGGAACAAGAAAACGATTCAGATAAAGGCCTGGCCGTGGTGTGGTGTCACGCCGCGGAATATGTCAGCAGATCTGTGCAAAAGTTATTCTCCCTACGGTAGTATGTGGAACTTGTTTTGCAGAGCCGGACACTATCCTTGTGTTCAAAATCTTCTATGAAGTATTCGAGGAGGAACCCGCCTTGCAATGTCGAAGACAATATGCGCCGGACTCGTCGTCATTGAAGCCTGGTTCAGGGCTACCGAGGAGTCCTGGATTAGGGGTGTCCGGATAGCCGAACTATCACCGTTGGTCGGAATCCTGGACTATGAAGATACAAGATTGAAGACTTCGTCCCGTGTCCGGATGGGACTTTCCTTGGCGTGGAAGGCAAGCTTGGCGATACGGATACGTAGATCTCCTACCATTGTAACCGACTCTGTGTAACCCTAACCTTATCCGGTGTCTATATAAACCGGAGGTTTTAGTCCGTAGGACGAACAACAATCATACCATAGGCTAGCTTCTAGGGTTTAGCCTCTCTGATCTCGTGGTAGATCCACTCTTGTACTACCCATATCATCAATATTAATCAAGCAGGAGTAGGGTATTACCTCCATCGAGAGGGCCCGAACCTGGGTAAAAACATCGTGTCCCTTGTCTCCTGTTACCATCCGCCTAGACGCATAGTTCGGGACCCCCTACCCGAGATCCGCCGGTTTTGACACCGACAGTCACTGAAGAAGTTGAGGAAGAGGTGGTTGTCGGAGGTGTGGAGGAAGATCGGCATCCAGGGCACTGCTCTGTTGTGATGGATCGTTCCATCGTTGGAGCAGCTCCGGTGAGCCGACATACATCATTAGTCTCAAGTGGGATTCTAATAGCATGTCCTATAGATGATGTAAAATACATTACAAAAAAGTGATAGATTTACGAGCATGATTGGTTTGCTGCCAATATTTGGCTAGCCAAATGTTGAAATTGCCAAATATTGGCAATACCAAGAGTTGCCAAATATTGGCAACTTTATGTAAGATATGCAAGACAACTCGGTAACCAACCAAGTAGTGGCGAATATTTGGCACAATGCCAAACATTGGCATGCCTATTTTTGGCAGCAAACCAATTATGCCATAAAATTTACATCACCAAAAACCACCTAACTACAACAGATGAGGTAAAAACTGTTGGCTCTGAACTTAACTGCCGAAACTGAAATTTACTGTGGAATCTGAATGTTACTGTCGAACAGAACGCAATGGTAGCAGAGAGGCACTTCACATGTAGTTTTGGGAGGGCATGCAGTTCATCTTCAACCTACACCCCCCGGAGCCGCCAGCCACCACCGGCCGAACCGCCGGCCCCCGCGCCGCCTTGATAACCCACAAGTATAGGGGATCGCAACAGTTTTTGATAAGTAAGAGTGTCAAACCCAACGAGGAGCTAAAGGTAGAACAAATATTCCCTAAAGTTCTATTGACCACCGATACAACTCTACGCACGCTTGACGTTTGCTTCACCTAGAACAAGTATGAAACTAGAAGTACTTTGTAGGTGTTTTTGGGTAAGCTAGAAAGAAAGTAAAGAGCACGAAAATAAAACTAGGGGCTGCTAAGGTAAAGACACAACTAAAGTAAATATAGCGAGTGTGGAAAAGTGATGGTAGGTGTGGCGAAATTGTCCCTTAAGCAATTGACTACTTTACTAGACCGATAGCAAGTATTATGTGGGAGAGGCCACTACTAGCATGTTATCCCTTACTTGGAATTCTATGCACTTATGATTGGAACTATTAGCAAGCATCCGCAACTACTAACGTTCATTAAGGTAAAACCCAACCATAGCATTAAGATATATTGGTCCCCCTTCAATCCCGTATGTATCTATTTCTATGCTAGGTTGAAGCTTCTATCACTCTTGCCCTCGAGTACATAGTCCTATCAACATACAACTAACCCTATGGTGTGATCCACGCGCGCACTCATATGATAGGCACCAAAGGACAGCAACATAACCACAAGAAAATTAAATCAATCATAGCAATTCATCAACCACCAATAGGACAACGAAAATCTACTCAGACATCATAGGATGGCAACACATCATCGGAAAATAATATGAAGCATAAAGCACCATGTTCAAGTAGAGGGTACAGCGGGTTGCGGGAGAGTGGACCGCTGAATATAGAAGGGGGAAGGTGATGGAGATGTTGGTGAAGATGACAGCGGTGTTGGTGTAGATCGCGGTGATGATGATGGCCCCGGCAGTGTTCCCGCGCCACCGGAAGTGAGGGAGAGAGAGCCCCCCTCCTTCTTCTTCTTCCTTGACCTTCTCCCTAGATGGGAGAAGGGTTTCCCCTCTGGTCCTTGGCTCCCATGGCTTGGGAGGGCGAGAGCCCTCCGAGATTGGATCTATCTCTGCTTCTGCTTACATTCGCTCTGCTTTCACCGCTTTGGCGATATATGGAGATCCGTAACTCGATTGGCCTGAAACCTTCGCCGTGATTTTTTCCGAATATTAGCTTTCTTGCGGCAAAAGAAGAGCATCAACCGCCTTACGGTGGGCTCACGAGGGTAGGCAGCGCGCCAAGGTGGGCAGGCGCGCCCCCCTACCTCGTGACCACCTCGGGCACCTTCTCGCGTGGATTTTTCTTCCGGAATTTTCCATATTTTCCAAAAATAAGCTCCGTCTGCTTTTATCCCTTTGGACTCGTTTGATATGGATATTCTGCGAAACATAAAACATGCAATGACAGAACTGCATCAAGCAATCGGATCAATATGTTAGTCCCAAAATAATATAAAAGTTGCTAAAAAGTATATGAAAGTGAATAATATTGGCATGGAACAATAAAAAATTATAGATACGACGGAGACGTACCAGCATCCCCAAGATCAATTCCTGCTCATCCTCGAGTAGGTAAATGATAAAAAGAATAATTTTTGATGTGGAATGCTACCTAGCATAATCTTGATCATATGTCTAATCATGGCATGAATATTAAGACACGAGTGATTCAAAGCAATAGTCTATCATTTGACATAAAAACAATAATACTTGAGCGCACCAATAAAGCAATCATGTCTTTTCAAAACAACAAGGCCAAAGCAAGCTTATCCCTACAAAATCATACAGTTTGGCCATGCTTCATTTTCACACACAAAATGCCCCCATCATGCACAACCCCGATGACAAGCCGAGCAATTGGTTCATACTTTTTAACGCACTTCAGCTTTTTCAACCCTCACGCAATACATGAGCGCAAGCCATGGATATAACACTATAGGTGGAATAGAATATAATGATGGAGGTTATGTGGAGAAGACAAAAAGGAGAAAGTCTCACATCAACGCGGCTAATCAACGGGCTATGGAGATGCCCATCAATTGATGTCAACGCGAGGAGTAGGGATTGCCATGCAACGGATGCACTAAGAGCTATAAGTGTATGAAAGCTCAACAAAAGAAACTAAGTGGGTGTGCATCCAACTTGCTTGCTCATGAAGACCTAGGGCATTTGAGGAAGCCCATCGTTGGAATATACTCCCTCCGTTCCATAATGTAGCGGATATAGATTTTCTACAAAGTCAAATTTATAAACTTTGACCAAGTTTATAGAGAAAACTATTTATATCTACAATACAAGATGTATATAATATGAAAGTATGTCTTGTGATGTATCTAAGCACATGTATTTGGTATTCTAGATGTATATGATTTTCTCTATAAACTTGGTCAAAGTTTATAAAGTTTGACTTTTAGAAAAATCTATATGCGCTACATTGTGGAACGGAGGGAGTACAAGCCAAGTTCTATAATGAAAATTCACACTAGTATATAAAACTGAAAGCATAGGATACTCTCTCTATGAAGAACATGGTGCTACTTTGAAGCACAAGTGTGGTAAAAGGATAGTAACATTGCCCCTTCTCTCTTTTTCTCTCATTTTTTTGTTTTCATTTTTTTGGGCCTTCTCTTTTTTTGGCCTTTCTCTCTCTTTTTTTGTCCGGAGTCTCATCCCGACTTGTGGGGGAATCATAGTCTCCATCATCCTTTCTTCACTGGGGCAATGCTCTAATAATGATGATCATCACACTTTTATTTACTTACAACTCAATATTAGAATTCGATATCTAGAACAAAGATATGACTCTATATGAATGCCTCCGGTGGTGTACCGGGATGTGCAATGATCTAGCGTAGCAATGACATCAATGGACAAGCCATGAAAACATCATGCTAGCTATCTTACGATCATGCGAAGCAATATGACAATGAATGCTCAAGTCATGTATATGATGATGATGGAAGTTGCATGGCAATATATCTCGGAATGGCTATGGAAATGCCATAATAGGTAGGTATGGTGGCTGTTTTGAGGAAGATATAATGAGGCTTATGTGTGACAGAGCGTATCGTATCACGGGGGTTGGATGCACCGGCGAAGTTTGCACCAACTCTCGAGGTGAGAAAGGGCAATGCACGGCATCAAGAGGCTAGCAATGATGGAAAGGTAAAAGTGCGTATAATCCATGGACTCACATTAGTCATAAATAACTCATATACTTATTGCAAAATTTTATTAGCCCTCGAAGCAAAGTACTACTACGCATGCCCATAGGGGGATAGATTGGTAGGAAAAGACCATCGCTCGTCCCCGACCGCCACTCATAAGGAAGACAATCAAAGAAACCCCCCATGCTTCAAATTTGTCACACAACGGTTACCATACGTGCATGCTACGGGACTTGCAAACCTCAATACAAGTGTCTCTAAAATCCACAACCACCCACTAGCATAAATCTAATATCACCATCTTTATAGCGCAAAACTATTGCAAGGAATCAAACATATCATATTCAACGATCTACAAGTTTATGTAGGATTTTATGACTAACCATGTGAATGACCAATTCCTGTCATCTCTCTAAATAGATATAAGTGAATCAAGAGAGTTTAATTCTTTCTACAAAAGATAAGCCCACGCTCTAACAAGTATAAGTGAAGCAAAAGAGCATTCTACAAATGGCGGTTGTCTATGTAAAGAGAAACAGGCAATCCAAACTTCAAATGATATAAGTGAAGCACATGAAGCATTCTATAAAGCCATACTTAAAAGATATAAGTGAAGTACAATGAGCATTCTATAAATCAACCAAGGACTATCTCATACCAGCATGGTGCATAAAAGAAAAATAAGAACCTAATTGCAAAAGACGCTCCAAGACTTGCACATATCACATGAATGAAACGAATCCGAAAACATACCGATACTTGTTGAAGAAAGAGGGGATGCCTTCCCAGCATCCCCAAGCTTAGACGCTTGAGTATCCTTGAATATTTACTTGGGGTGCCTCGGGCATCCCCAAGCTTGAGCTCTTGCCTCTCTTCCTTCTTCTCACATCGAAACCTTCTCAATCAAACACTTCATCCACACAAAACTTCAACAGAAAACTCGGTAAGATCCGTTAGTATAATAAAGCAAATCACTACTCTAAGTACTGTTTCAAACCAATTCATATTTTGTTTTTGCATTGTGTCTACTGTAATATAACTTCTTCATGGCTTAATCCACTGATATAAATTGATAGTTTCATCAAAACAAGCAAACTATGCATCAAAAACAGAATCTGTCTAAAACAGAACAGTCTGTAGCAATCTGAACATTCACCATACTTCTGATACTTGAAAAATTGTGCAAAAGTTAGTAAAAATAAAAAAATTGTACATCAAGACAGTGTAAAAAGAATCAGAACCATTTGACTTTCCAGTAAAAAATTAAAATTCGGTCACTACAGCCAAAGTTTCTGTCCTGCACCGCACAAACCAACAAGCATTGTAAAAATCCTAAAGGCAAACCTTGGCACATTATTTTTATAATACAATGGAATTGTACAAGGGGATAATTATTTGTGTTAAAAAGTTTCTGTAATCAAGATTCACAAAGTTGCCGTGAGCATGAACAAAGTTCAAGGAGCTCTCCCACTTCAACAATGCTTGTCTTTCTCACTTTCGCTTTCCTTTTTGAAAAAGTTTTGGGTTCCCCTCTTTATTTTTGTTGTTTGTAAACTATATAAAAGCACTCAACAGAAATAAATGACTCTCTAAAACTTCCGGGTTGTCTCCCTGGCAGCGCTTTCTTTAAAGCCATTAAGCTAGGCATATATTGCTCAAGTAGTGAATCCACCCGGATCCCAAGGTATATCAAAGCCAATTTTAATTAGCAATGATTTGTGATTTAGTAGTGAGCACGAAGAAACATATATCATGTAATGACGAAGTCTAACTCTCTGTCTATGCATCAGCCTGTCATAAAAGAACAATTCATGCACACCAAGTAAAGGCCAATGCATAGTATAAACAGTTTCTTCCAATTTTATCATGTTGGAAACATAGAGAGGTGGAGATATAGTTCCTCTCTCATAATAATTGCAAGTAGGAGCAGCAACCACATGCATATTATATCTATCAAAATCATCATGTGCAACGGTAAAAGGAAACCCATCAATATAATCCTTAATAAGTGCAAACTTCTCCGATATAGTATATTCGGGAGAATTCAAAAAGATAATAGGACTATTATGCGTGGGTGCAATAACAACAATTTCATGTTTAACATAAGGAACTATAGCAAGTTCATCTCCATAAGAATAATTCATATTGGCATCTTGGCCACAAGCATAGCAAGCATAATCAAAAAGGGATATTTCAAAAGAATCATGGGGATCATAACAATCATCATAGCAATCATCCTTCGGTAAGCACGAAGGGAAATTAAACAATGTATGAGTTGAAGAGTTACTCTCATTAGAAGGTGGGCACGGGTGATCAATGCGCTCTTCCTCCTTTTGTTCTTCGCTCTCCTCATCATCTTTTTCATCCAATGAGCTCATAGTTTCATCAGTTTCTTCTTCCATAGACTCCTGCAAAATATTAGTCTCTTCTTGGACAGCGGAGTAGTTCTCAATATATGGTTTAACATAAGGATTAGAAGCATAATTATCATAGCAATATTTAATTATGGCAAAATTTTCAGATTCGTAAAGAGTAGCACCATACTTTTCAATAAAAGAAGCAATTTCGTAAGCACCCTTAAAAGCAACAAATTCTTCAATTTGTTGAACATCATAGTAATTATAAACACCCTTAGCATACGAGGATAAGATTCCATTATCAATAAACCCACATTGGTAGGGAAGGTGTTTCTTAGGGTTTTTAGAACAACAAGTAAAATCATAATAATAGCATAAATTCCAAGCATAGCATTGCAAACGATGAATTTGATCTAATAAACGTTTCCCTCTTTCAGATATATGGTGTCGCACATAACAAGCATGCTCATCTAAAGATTTGCCCTCAACTAAGCTAGTTGGGGTTTCAGCATGAGCACAAAGGGATCAAAGATGATCCAAGTAAAAAGCTTCAGGAGTGTGATAGATTTTGAGTGGTTCTTCAACCATTGGAGCAGTAGGTACAACTAATTTTTTTGGTATTTTGCGTTTCCTACCCATGACTAAAGATAGGAAACAACTACGAACAGCAAATAAAATTACTTAGTGATAAAGCAAACAAGCACACACGAGAATATTCACCCCACGCTATTGCTCCCTGGCAACGGCGCCAGAAAAAGGTCTTGATAACCCACAAGTATAGGGGATCGCAACAGTTTTCGATAAGTAAGAGTGTCGAACCCAACGAGGAGCTAAAGGTAGAACAAATATTCCCTAAAGTTCTATCGACGACCGATACAACTCTACGCACGCTTGACGTTTGCTTCACCTAGAACAAGTATGAAACTAGAAGTACTTTGTAGGTGCTTTTGGGTAAGCTAGCAAGAAAGTAAAGAGCACGAAAATAAAACTAGGGGCTGCTAAGGTAAATACACAACTAAAGTAAATATAGCGAGTGTGGAAAAGTGATGGTAGGTGTGGTGAAATTGTCCCTTAAGCAATTGACTACTTTACTAGACCGATAGCAAGTATTATGTGGGAGAGGCCACTACTAGCATGTTATCCCTTACTTGGAATTCTATGCACTTATGATTGGAACTATTAGCAAGCATCCGCAACTACTAACGTTCATTAAGGTAAAACCCAACCATAGCATTAAGATATATTGGTCCCCCTTCAATCCCGTATGCATCAATTTCTATGCTAGGTTGAAGCTTCTGTCACTCTGCCCTCCAATACATAGTCCTATCAACATACAACTAACCCTATGGTGTGATCCACGCGCGCGCTCATATGATGGGCACCAAAGGACAGCAACATAACCACAAGCAAATTAAATCAATCATAGCAATTCATCAACCACCAATAGGACAAAGAAAATCTACTCAGACATCATAGGATGGCAACACATCATCGGAAAATAATATGAAGCATAAAGCACCATGTTCAAGTAGAGGGTACAACGGGTTGCGGGAGAGTGGACCGCTGAATATAGAAGGGGGATGGTGATGGAGATGTTGGTGAAGATGACGGCTGTGTTGGTGTAGATCGCGGTGATGATGATGGCCCCGGCGGTGTTCCGGCGCCACCGAAAGCAAGGGGGAGAGAGCCCCCCTCCTTCTTCTTCTTCCTTGACCTTCTCCCTAGATGGGAGAAGGGTTTCCCCTATGTTCCTTGGCTCCCATGGCTTGGGAGGGCGAGAGCCCTCCGGATTGATCTATCTCTCTGCTTCTGCGTTCGCTCGCTCTGTTTCACCGCTTGGCGTATATATGGAGATCCGTAACTCCGATTGGCCTGAAACCTTCGCCGTGATTTTTTTCCGAATATTAGCTTTGTCGCGGCAAAATAAGAGCATCAACCGCCTTACGGTGGGCTCACGAGGGTAGGCGGCGCCCGAGGTGCAAAGCGCTTCTACCTACCTCGTGACCACCTCGGGCACCTTCTCGCGTGGAATTTTCTTTCGGAATTTTCCATATTTTCCAAAAATAAGCTCCGTCCGTTTTTATCCCGTTTGGACTCCGTTTGATATGGATATTCTGCGAAACATAAAACATGCAATGCATGTGAACTGCACTGGCAATCGGATCAATATGTTAGTCCCAAAAATAATATAAAAGTTGCCAAAAAGTATATGAAAGTGAATAATATTGGCATGGAACAATCAAAATTATAGATACGATGGAGACGTATCAGCATCCCCAAGCTTAATTCCTGCTCGTCCTCGAGTAGGTAAATGATAAAAAGAATAATTTTGATGTGGAATGCTACCTAGCATAATCTTGATCATATGTCTAATCATGGCATGAATATTAAGACATGAGTGATTCAAAGCAATAGTCTATCATTTGACATAAAAACAATAATACTTGAAAGCGCACTAATAAAGCAATCATGTCTTTTCAAAACAACAAGGCCAAGGCAAGCTTATCCCTACAAAATCATACAGTTTGGCCATGCTTCATTTTCGTCACACAAAATGCCCCCATCATGCACAACCCCGATGACAAGCTGAGCAATTGGTTCATACTTTTTAAAGCGCTTCAGCTTTTTCTGCCCTCACGCAATACATGAGCGCAAGCCATGGATATAGAACTATAGGTGGAATAGAATATATTGATGGAGGTTATGTGGAGAAGACAAAAAAGGAGAAAGTCTCACATCGACGCGGCTAATCAACGGGCTATGGAGATGCCCATCAATTGATGTCAACGCGAGGAGTAGGGATTGCCATGCAACAGATGCACTAAGAGCTATAAGTGTATGAAAGCTCAACAAAAGAAACTAAGTAGGTGTGCATCCAACTTGCTTGCTCATGAAGACCTAGGGCATTTGAGGAAGCCCATCGTTGGAATATACAAGCCAAGTTCTATAATGAAAATTCCCACTAGTATATAAAACTGAAAGCATAGGATACTCTCTCTATGAAGAACATGGTGCTACTTTGAAGCACAAGTGTGGTAAAAGGATAGTAACATTGCCCCTTCTCTCTTTTTCTCTCATTTTTTTGGGCCTTCTCTTTTTTTTGGCCTTTCTCTTTTTTTATTTTTTTTATTTTTTTCGTCCGGAGTCACATCCCGACTTGTGGGGGAATCATAGTCTCCATCATCCTTTCCTCACTGGGGCAATGCTCTAATAATGATGATCATCACACTTTTATTTACTTACAACTCAATATTACAACTCGATATCTAGAACAAAGATATGACTCTATATGAATGCCTCCGGCGGTGTAACGGGATGTGCAATGATCTAGCGTAGCAATGACATCAACGGACAAGCCATGAAAACATCATGCTATCTATCTTACGATCATGCAAAGCAATATGAAAATGAATGCTCAAGTCATGTATATGATGATGATGGAAGTTGCATGGCAATATATCTCGGATTGGCTATGGAAATGCCTTAATAGGTAGGTATGGTGGCTGTTTTGAGGAAGATATAATGAGGCTTATGTGTGACAGAGCGTATCGTATCACGGGGTTTGGATGCACCGGCGAAGTTTGCACCAACTCTCGAGGTGAGAAAGGGCAATGCACTGCATCAAGAGGCTAGCAATGATGGAAAGGTAAAAGTGCGTATAATCCATGGACTCACATTAGTCATAAAGAACTCATATACTTATTGCAAAAGTTTATTAGCCCTCGAAGCAAAGTACTACTACGCATGCCCCTAGGGGATAGATTGGTAGGAAAAGACCATCGCTCGTCCCCGTCCGCCACTCATAAGGAAGACAATGAAAGAAACACCCCATGCTTCAAATTTGTCACACAACGGTTACCATACGTGCATGCTACGGGACTTGCAAACCTCAACACAAGTTTCTCTACAATCCACAACCACCCACTAGCATAACTCTAATATCACCATCTTTATATCGCAAAACTATTGCAAGGAATCAAACATATCATATTCAGCGATCTACAAGTTTATGTAGGATTTTATGACTAACCATGTGAATGACCAATTCCTGTCATCTCTCTAAATAGATATAAGTGAAGCAAGAGAGTTTAATTCTTTCTACAAAAGATATGCCCACGCTCTAACAAGTATAAGTGAAGCAAAAGAGCATTCTACAAATGGCGGTTGTCTATGTAAAGAGAAACATGCAATCCAAACTTCAAATGATATAAGTAAAGCACATGAAGCATTCTATAAAGCCATACTCAAAAGATATAAGTGAAGTGCAATGAGCATTCTATAAATCAACCAAGGACTATCTAATACCAGCATGGTGCATAAAAGAAAAATAAGAACCTAATTGCAAAAGACGCTCCAAGACTTGCACATATCACATGAATGAAACGAATCCAAAAACATACCGATACTTGTTGAAGAAAGAGGGGATGCCTTCCCAGCATCCCCATGCTTAGACGCTTGAGTCTCCTTGAATATTTACTTGGGGTGCCTTGGGCATCCCCAAGCTTGAGCTCTTGCCTCTCTTCCTTCTTCTCACATCGAAACCTTCTCAATCAAACATTTCATCCACACAAAACTTCAACAGAAAACTCGGTAAGATCCGTTAGTATAATAAAGCAAATCACTACTCTAAGTACTGTTGCAAAAAAATTCATATTTTGTTTTTGCATTGTGTCTACTGTAATATAACTTTTTCATGGCTTAATCCACTGATATAAATTGGTAGTTTCATCAAAACAAGCAAACTATGCATCAAAAACAGAATCTGTCTAAAACAGAATAGTCTGTAGCAATCTGAACATTCACCATACTTCTGATACTTGAAAAATTCTGCCAAAATTAGGAAAATAAACAATTTGTACAGCAAGATAGTGCAAAAAGAATCAGAACCATTTGATGTCCCAGGGGGGGCAGGCGCGCCCCCCTACCTCGTGACCACCTCGGGCACCTTCTCGCGTGAATTTTCCTTATTTTCCAAAAATAAGCCCCATCCGTTTTTATCCCGTTTGGACTCCGTTTGATATGGATATTCTGCAAAACATAAAACATGCAACATACAAGAACTGGCACTGGGCACTGGATCAATATGTTAGTCCCAAAAATAATATAAAAAGTTGCCAAAAAGTATATGAAAGTGAATAGTATTGGCATGGAACAATCAAAAATTATAGATACGATGGAGACGTATCACGCCTCGCCGCCCTGAAACAACTCCCCACCGCCGGCCCGCCGCCGCCTCGCTGCCCCGAAACAACTCCCTGATAACCCACAAGTGTAGGGTATCGCAACAGCTTTCGAGGGTAAAGTATTCAACCCAAATTTATTGATTCGACACAAGGGGAGCCAAAGAATATTCTTGAGTATTAGCAGTTGAGTTGTCAATTCAACCACACCTGGATAACTTAATATCTGCAGCAAAGTATTTAGTAGTAAAAGTGGTATGATAATAATGGTAACGGTAGCAAAAGTAAAGATAAATGTTTTTGGGTTTTTGTAGTAGTTGTAACAGTAGCAACGGAAAAGTAAATAAGCGAAGAACAATATATGAAAAGCTCGTAGGCAATGGATCAGTGATGGATAATTATGCTGGATGTGATTCCTCATGCAATAGTTATAACATAGGGTGATATAGAACTAGGTCCAATTCATCAATGTAATGTAGGCATATATTCCGTAAATAGTCATACGTGCTTATGGAAAAGAACTTGCATGACATATTTTGTCCTACCCTCCCGTTGAAGCGGGGTCCTTACGGAAACTAAGGGATATTAAGGCCTCCTTTTAATAGAGAACCGGAACAAAGCATTAGCACATAGTGAATACATGAACTCCTCAAACTACGGTCATCACTGAGAAGTATCTCGATTATTGTCACTTCGGGGTTGTCGGATCATAACACATAATAGGTGACTATAGACTTGCAAGATAGGATCATGAACACACATATATTCATGAAAACATAATAGGTTCAGATCTGTAATCATGGCACTCGGGTCCTAGTGACAAGCATTAAGCATAGCAAAGTCATAGCAACATCAATCTCAGAACATAGTGGATACTAGGGATCAAACATTGGTAAATCTCATCCAACCCATCACCGTCCATCAAGCCTACGATGGAATTACTCACACACGGTGGTGAGCATCATGAAATTGGTGATGGAGGATGGTTGATGATGACGACGGCGACAAACCCCCCTCTCCGGAGCCCCGAACGGACTCCAGATCAGCCCTCCCGAGAGAGATTAGGGCTTGGCTGCAGCTCCGTGTCGTAAAACGCAATGAAACTTTCTCTCTGATTTTTTTTCTCCCCGAACGTGAATATATGGAGTTGGAGTTGACGTCGGTGGAGGTCCAGGGGGCCCACGAGATAGGAGGCCGCGCCCTAAGGGGGGCGCCCCCTGTCTCGTGGACAACCTGTGGGCCCCCCTGGCATTGATTCTTTCGCCAAAAATTCTTATTTATTCCAAAAAGTGCCTCCGTGGATTTCCAGGACATCCCGAGAACTTTTCTTTTCTACACATAAAACAACATCATGGTAGTTCTGCTGAAAACAACGTCAGTCCGGGTTAGTTTCATTCAGATCATGCAAGTTAGAGTCCAAAACAAGGGCAAAAGTGTTCGGAAAAGTAGATACGTTGGAGACGTATCAACTCCCCCAAGCTTAAACCTTTTCTTGTCCTCAAACAATTCAGTTGATAAACTGAAAGTGATAAAGAAAAACTTTTACAAACTCTGTTTGCTCTTGTTGTTGTAAACATGAAAAGCCAGCATTCAAGTTTCAGCAAATATTATGAACTAACCATACTCACAATAACACTTAGCTCTCACAATTACTCATATCAATAACATAATCAGCTAGCGAGTCATAATAATAAAACTCGGATGACAACACTTTCTCAAAATAATCATAACATGATATAACAAAATGGTATCTTGCTAGCCCTTTCTGAGACCGCAAAACATAAATGCAGAGCACCTTTAAAGATCAAGGACTGACTAAACATTGTAATTCATGGTAAAAGAGATCCAATCAAGTCATACCCAGTATAAACCAATAGTAATGAATGCAAATGACAGTGTGTTCTCCAGCGGGTGCTTTTAATAAGAAGGGTGATGACTCAACATAAAAGTAAATAGATAGGCCCTTCGCAGAGGGAAGCAGGGATTTGTAGAGGTGCCAGAGCTCGATTTTAAAATAGAGATTGAATAACATTTTGAGCGGCATACTTTTGTTGTCAACGCAACAACTATGAGATGGTTGTATCTTCCATACTACATGCATTATAGGCAGTTCCCAAACAGAATGGTAAAGGTTTATACTCCCCCAACCACCAACAAGCATCAATCCATGGCTTGCTCGAAACAACGAGTGCCTCCAACATACAACAGCCCCGGGGGAGTTTTGTTTAATTATTTTGATTTGCTTTGATCTTTTTGGATCATGGGACTAGGCATCCCGGTTACCGGCCCTTTCTCGTGAATGAGGAGCGGAGTCCACTATTCGTGAGAATAACCCACCTAGCATGGAAGATATAGGCAGCCATAGTTGTAACATGAGCTGCTCGAGCATACAAAACAGAATTTCATTTGAAGGTTTGGAGTTTGGCACATACAAATTTACTAGGAACGGCAGGTAAATACCGCATATAGGAAGGTATAGTGGACTCATATGGAACAACTTTGGGGTTTAAGGAGGTTGGATGCACAAGCAGTATTCCCGCTTAGTACAGGTGAAGGCTAGCAAAGGACTGGGAAGCGACCAACTGAGAGAGCGACAACACTCATGAACATGCATTAAAATTAATTTGCACCGAGTACAAGCATGAGTAGGATATAATCTACCATGAACATAAATATCATGAAGGCTATGTTGATTTGATTCAACTACATGCGTGAACATGTGCCAAGTTGAGTCACTCAATACATTCAAAGGAGGATACCATCCCATCATACCACATCATAATCATTCTAATAGCATGTTGGCACGCAAGGTAAACCATTATAACTCATAGCTAATCAAGCATGGCACAAGCAACTATAATCTCTAAATGTCATTGCAAATATGTTTACTTCATAATAGCTGACTCAGGAACGATGAATCATCATATTTACAAAAACAAGAGAGGTCGAGTTCATACCAGCTTTTCTCATCCCAGTAAGTTCATCATATATCGTCATTATTGCCTTTCACTTGCACGACCGAACGATGTGTATAATAATAAGAGTGTACGTGCATTGGACTAAGCTGGAATCTGCAAGCATTCAACTCAAGAGAGAAGACAAGGTAATATGGGCTCTAAGTTAAATAAACAATCATGCATAATAGAGCCACTAAGCATTTTCAATTTAGTCTTCTCGACCCCCAAAGGAAGGAAAAGAAAATAAAACTATTTACACGGGAAAGCTCCCAACAGGTAAGAAGAAGAACTAGAAATCTTTTTGGGTTTTCGTTTTAATTTCTACTACAAGCATGGAAATTAAACTAACTAATTCTTTTGGTTTTTACTTAAGGTTTATCAAACACACAAGAAGAAAACTAGAAAAAGAAATTTAAACTAGCATGTATAATACAATGAAAGAGTATGAGCACCGACGACTAGTGTGTGAACATGAATGTAAAGTCGGTGATAAATACGTACTCCCCCAAGCTTAGGCTTTTGGCCTAAGTTGGTCTAGTACCAAGGACCGCTGCTACTCTCCCTGGTGTAATGGGAGGTGTAATCAGGATACCACTGGCTGGTCATCTCCGGATCCCACCGGGATGATGATGCACGATAAGGGTCCAGTTCAGGTTCCGCTCGAGTTCTGAGTAAAAGCTTGAGCTCGATGATTGTTCACCGCCTCTGGTGTAACAAGAAAATTTTCTGCAAGCAAATCAAATAAAAAAGGTGCAGGTAAAATAATAATCTTAAAGTGTTTCTTATTGAACCTAAGTTTATACAAGAGCGTCCTATCTTTGTTGTCAACAATAAACTTGTGTGCTACCATGCTCTTGTAATCTAAAATGTGAGGAGGCAATTTTGTCTCCTCTTCCTCATGGTGGCTAATGGGTATCTGAAAATGTCTAGCAAGACGTGCAACATAGATACCTCCAAATATGGGGCCTTTTGTACAATTCAGGGCTAACCGTTTAGCAACGATGGCACCCATACTAAAAGTATTTTCTCCAAGCAAAGCATGTTGAAGAATGATAATATCAGGAACGCTCAAGTTTCCACTATTCCCATGGCCAATCAAGCATCTACTAGCAAATATGGCAAAGTAGCGTAAAACAGGATAGTGTATGCTAGAGACTTTTGCCTCGAAGCCCTTCTTTGGCTCCTCTACAGCTATAGTATTAACAAAGCCACCCACATCTTCACGATGGGGTTCCTCTAATTCTCCCTCATAAGGTATCCTACACTCCACGCAAAAATTACGTAAAGACATTTCTCTGAATTCATCATATAAATGAAAAGATACTGCAGGCGATGACTTCTTAGGATAATAATAAAAAATTTGCACAAAAGTATTGGTGAGTAAGAGATACTGATCGATTCGGTCGTTGATGAAACCGGTGAGGCATGCAGTCTCGATCAAAGAATAAAAATCTTCATGAATTCCAGCTTCTTTCAAGAAATCCTCACATGGCCATTCACACGACCGTACTTCCGCTAAGCGAGGGAGATTATACTTGGCTTTTTCCTTCTCTTTGGTTTGTTTTTCCTGAGAGCTTTGGCTAGAAGAGCCTTTAAAGAGCCTCCTTAACATTTTCTAAAAATTCCTGAAATTTTAGTAACTTCAAATAAAAGTGAATAAAACTAAACAAGATTGATAGCAACTACTCCTACAAGTGCCTAGAGCCCATATCATGTATTGGAATTGCTTGGGACCTAAAAAATTTAACATGCAAGCTCAAGAACATGGCACCTAAGCAGCAAAAATTTGCAATGAATAAACACTAGTACAAAAACTAATTGGACCAATGGAGGAGTCACATACCAAGCAGCAATCTCCCAAAGCAGTTTTGTGAATGGAGCTTTGAGCTAAGAGATAAAAAATCGCAGCAAAACGAGCTAGAACTCGTGCTTGAGCTGGATGGGGATTTTTTTGGGTAGAAGATGAAGTGTGTGGGTGCTGGCATAAGTGGAGGGGGGCCACCAGGGGCCCACGAGACAGGGGGCGCGCCCTATAGGGGGTGGGGGGGGGGGCGCCCTCTCTCTCGTGGCCTAGTGCTTGCCCCTCTTGCAGTGATTTCGGTGCCTAAAATCCTCAAATATTCCAGAAAAAATCATACTAAGTTTGTAGGGCATTCAGAGCACTTTTATTTTCGGACTATTTTTTTCATGCACGGATAATTCAGAAAACAGACAGATAATACTATTTTTGCTTTATTTATTCTAAATAACAGAAAGTAAAAAGAGGGTACAGAAGGTTGTGCCTTCTAGTTTCATCCGTCTCGTGATCAGCAAAATGAACCCATTAACAAGGTTGATCAAGTCTTGTTAACAAACTTACTCCGAATAACACGGAACCAGAGAAATTTCGAATAACACTAAGTTACCTCAACGGGGATATGAAAATCCCCAACAATAAGAATATCATACTTTTTCTTGACAGTAGGAAGAGGAAATTCAAAACCTCCAAAAATGATGGTTGGAACTTTTTCAATAGAATTAATGCTATGAACTTGAAATTGTTTCCTCGGAAAGTGTACCGTATTCTCATTACCATTAACATGAAAAGTGACATTGCCTTTGTTGCAATCAATAACAGCCCCTACAGTATTAAGAAAAGGTCTACCAAGTATAATAGACATACTATCATCCTCGGGAATATCAAGAATAACAAAGTCCGTTAAGATAGTGACATTTGCAACAACAACAGGCACATCCTCACAAATACCGACAAGTATAGCAGTTGATTTATCAGCCATTTGCAAAGATATTTCAGTAGGTCTCAACTTATTGAATTCAAGTCTACGATATAAAGAGAGAGGAATAACACTAACACCGGCTCCAAGATCACATAAAGCAGTTCTAACATAATTTCTTTTAATGGAGCATGGTATAGTTGGTACCCCCGGTTCTCCAAGTTTCTTTGGTATTCCACCCTTAAAAGTGTAATTAGCAAGCATGGTGGAAATTTCAGCTTCCGGTATCTTTCTTTTATTTGTGATGATATCCTTCATATACTTAGCATAAGGATTTACTTTCAGCATATCAGTTAAGCGCATACGTAGGAAAATAGGTCTAATCATTTCAGCAAAGCGCTCAAAATCCTCATCATCCTTTGACTTGGATGGTTTAGGGGGAAAGGGCATGGGTTTCTGAACCCATGGTTCCCTTTCTTTACCGTGCTTCCTAGCAACAAAATCTTTCTTATCATAATGTTGATTCTTTGATTGTGGGTTATCAAGATCAACAACAGGTTCAATCTCTACATCATTGTTTTTGCTAGGTTGAGCATCAAGATGAACATTATCATTAACATTATCACTAGGTTCATGTTCATCACCTGATTGTGTTTCAGCATCAGAAATAGAAATATCATTGGGATTCTCAGGTGTGTCTACGACAGGTTCACTAGGAGCATGCAAAGTCCTATCGTCCTTCTTTTTCTTCTTCTTAGAAGAATTAGGTGCCTCTAAATTATTTCTCTGAGAATCTTGCTCGATTATCTTAGGGTGGCCTTCAGGATACAAAGGTTCCTGAGTCATTCTACTAGTTCTAGTAGCCACTCTAACAGCAAAGTCATTTTTATTATTTAATTCATCAAGCAAACCATTTTGAGCTTTGAGTACTTGCTCAGCTTGAGTAGCAACCATAGAAGCATATTTGCTAACATAGTGAAGTTCATCTTTAACTCTAGCCAGATTATCACTTACACATCCTATCTCGAAAGCATTATTCTTTAACTCTCTACCAACATAAGCATTAAAACTTTCTTGTCTAGCCATAAAGTCATCAAATTCATCTAAGCATGGGCTATGAAATTTAGTAGAGGGTATTTCAACTTTATCATATCTATAGAGAGAATTTACCTTTACTACCTGTGTCGGGTTATCAAGACAATGTGGTTCTTCAAAGGTATATTAAGACCATGTATTTCTTCAATAGGTGGTAAATTCTTAACATCTTCAGCTTTAATTCCTTTTTCTTTCATTGATTTCTTTGCCTCTTGCATATCTTCAGACTGAGAAATAAAACACCTCTCTTCTTTGGAGTGGGTTTAGAATAGGCTCAGAGTTGGCTCAATTGGTTCAGAATCGCTTGGAATTGGCTCAGAAGAGTCCAATTATTTTCATTAGTCAACATATTATTCAATAATATTTCAGCTTCACGATCGTTCTTTCCCTGAAAACACAACCAGCACAACTATCCAAGTAGTCCTTGGAAGCATCGCCTAGTCCATTATAAAAGATATCAAGTATTTCGTTTTTCTTAAGAGGATGATCAGCAAAGCATTATAATCGAGAAGCCTCCCCAAGCTTGTGGGAGACTCTCTTCTTTGATTTGCACAAAATTATATATTTCCATAAGGCAGCTTGTTTCTTATGAGCAGGGAAATATTTAGCAAAGAAGTAATAAATCATATCCTGGGGACTACGCACACAACCAGGAGCAAGAGAATTATACCAAGTCTTAGCGTCACCCTTTAATGAGAACGGAAATATCTTAAGAATATATAAATAGCGAGACTTCTCATCATTGGTAAACATGTTAGCTATATCATTCAACTTGGTAAGATGTGCCACAACAGTTTCAGATTCAAGGCCATAAAAAGGATCAGATTCAACTAAAGTAATAATTTCAGGATCAACAGAGAATTCATAATCCTTATCAGTAAAACAGATAGGTGAAGTAGCAAAAGCAGGATCGGGTTTCATTCTAGCATTAAGAGACTGCTGCTTCCATTTAGCTAATAGTTTCTTAAGATCATTTTTATCATTGCAAGCAAAAATTTCCCTAGCAACTCCCTCGTTCATAACATAACCCTTAGGAACAACAGGTAATACATAATCATTGGGAGAACCTTCATCATCACTATCATGAGTGATAGGATCCTCAGTAATTTCATTCCCCCTAACTCTAGCAAGTTGTTCATCAAGAAATTCACCTAATGGCAAAGTAGTATCACGCACAGAAGTAGTTTCATCATGCATAGCGTATGGCATCATCAATAACATGTGACATATCGAATTCATAGCAGTAGCAGGTTTAGGTGTCGCAAGCCTACTAATAATGTAAGGTGAATCTAGTGCAAGGCTAGATGGCGTTCCTTACCTCCCTCGTAGTTGAGGGCAAAATCTTGGTCTTAGCGTCTTTCAAGTTCTTCATAGTGATCAACAGATATAAATCCCAAGTGACTCAGAGAATAGAGCTATGCTCCCCGGCAACGGCGCCAGAAATTAGTCTTGATAACCCACAAGTGTAGGGTATTGCAACAGCTTTCGAGGGTAAAGTATTCAACCCAAATTTATTGATTCGACACAAGGGGAGCCAAAGAATATTCTTGAGTATTAGCAGTTGAGTTGCCAATTCAACCACACCTGGATAACTTAGTATCTACAGCAAAGTATTTAGTAGCATAAGTTGTATGATAATAATGGTAACGGTAGCAAAAGTAAAGATAAATGTTTTTGGGTTTTTGTAGTAGTTGTAACAGTAGCAACGGAAAAGTAAATAAGTGAAGAACAATATATGAAAAGCTCGTAGGCAATGGATCAGTGATGGATAATTATGCCGGATGTGATTCCTCATGCAATAGTTATAACATAGGGTGATATAGAACTAGCTCCAATTCATCAATGTAATGTAGGCATATATTTCGTAAATAGTCATACGTGCTTATGGAAAAGAACTTGCATGACATCTTTTGTCCTACCCTCCCGTTGCAGCGGAGTCCTTACGGAAACTAAGGGATATTAAGGCCTCCTTTTAATAGAGAACCGGAACAAAGCATTAGCACATAGTGAATACATGAACTCCTCAAACTACGGTCATCACCGAGAAGTATCCCGATTATTGTCACTTCGGGGTTGTCGGATCATAACACATAATAGGTGACTATAGACTTGCAAGATAGGATCAAGAACACACATATATTAATGAAAACAGAATAACTTCAGATCTGAAATCATGGCACTCGGGCCCTAGTGACAAGCATTAAGCATAGCAAAGTCATAGCAACATCAATCTCAGAACATAGTGGATACTAGGGATCAAACCCTAACAAAACTAACTTGATTACATGGTAAATCTTATCCAACCCATCACCGTCCAGCAAGCCTACGATGGAATTACTCACGCATGGCGGTGAGCATCATGAAATTGGTGATGGAGGATGGTTGATGATGACGATGTCGACGAATCCCCCTCTTCGGAGCCCCGAACGGACTCCAGATCAGCCCTCCCGAGAGAGATTAGAGCTTGGCGGCGGCTCCGTGTCGTAAAACGCGATGAAACTTTCTCTCTGATTTTTTTCTCCCCGAACGTGAATATATGGAGTTGGAGTTGACGTCGGTGGAGGTCCAGGGGGCCCACGAGATAGGAGGCCGCGCCCTAGGGGGAGGGGGGCGCCCCCCTGTCTCATGGACAGCCTGTGGGCCCCCTGGCATTGATTCTTTCGACAAAAATTCTTATTTATTCCAAAAAGTGCCTCCGTGGATTTCCAGGACATTCCGAGAACTTTTCTTTTCTACACATAAAACAACATCATGGTAGTTCTGCTGAAAACAGCGTCAGTCCGGGTTAGTTTCATTCAAATCATGCAAGATAGAGTCCAAAACAAGGGCAAAAGTGTTTGGAAATGTAGATACGTTGGAGATGTATCACTCCCCACCGCCGGTCCGCCGCCGCCCCAAAACAATTCCCCACCGCCGTCCGCCGCCACCCGGCCGCCCTCTAGCCCCAAGGCCGAGCTTTTTCTCCGCGATCCCCACGCCAACACCCCACCATTACGCCCCCACCGCCCCCACCCTAAACCCTAAGATAGATAATGGGTACCTCATGAGCCCCCTCAAGGCCAAGGGTGGTTCTTCCTTAACTCCGGCGAGCCCCCCACTCCCTGAAAGTCGACTGACCCAAAAGTTGATTCAGTCGACTGAAGTGTAGCTAAATCAGAGCAAAGCAACATCATGAGTGAGGGGGAGAGCAGCAGCAGCAGCAGCGCGAGCGGGAGCCGAAGAAGCTGCAGTAGCGCGAGCGAGAGCTGGAGCAGTAGTAGCAGAACCGGCTGGTATGGACGCCCAGCCGAAGGGGCCTCGCAATGGGGGAGAGCCATGGTGGATATGTCGCCCTCGGTGCTGGCTTCGAGGTAGCCGCTCCATGGGGGTGCGGGATTGTAACACCCCGGAAGTAACTTTCCATATTTGTAACTCCGATTCTTGCCATTTTCGGCATTGTTATATGATATTCCCTCCGTGGTTGGGTTTTTCCTCTTTTTGCATTTTGTCCATGCCATGCATTTTATATTATGTCATCATGTGCATCGATTTGCATACGTGTTCGCCTCATGATTCGAGCATTTTTCCCGTTGTCCGCTTTTGCAATCCGACACTCCTATCTCCCCGGCGATCCCTTTTACGCTTTTTCCGCAAAGGGTATTAAACCTTCTCGAAATGGACCGAGGTTTGTCTAGTGGCCTTGGTATAACACCCGGAGACCACCGTCAAGTTTCGGTCATTTGGAGCTCGCTTGGTACTCCAACGGTTAACCGCACCTTCGCAGAGGCCTATTTTAAGTTGCAGCCCAACACCCTCCAAAACAGCCCAATAACCCATCTAAGTCACCTCCATGCTCTCCGTCGCTCGATCACGATCGTGGGCGAAAACTACACCTCATTTGGACTCTCCTAGCTCCTCTATGCCTATTTAAGCAAACCCCCAAAATCCGGATCATTCCACCCGAAACCCTAATTTTTTCCTCCTCGCGCGCCGGACACGTCCGGCGAGCCGGACGCGCTCCGCTCGCCGCCGCCTGCCAATCGCCGTCCGCCACGTGGCCCCTGGCGCCCACATCGCTGCTGCCCGCCTGCCTGCAGGGGCTCCCCGCCCGCCGCCACACCACACGCCCGCAGCCCAATGCTCAAGCCTGCCGCCTCCCGCGCCGCCGCTGCCCGCCTGCGCCTCCGCCGGCGACTCCGGCGACCTCCTCCGCCGCCTCCCACCGCCATCGCCACCTCTCCGCCATCAAGCCTCGCCGGATCCGCTCGCCACACATCACACGCTTATCGCCGCGCCGTCCTCCCACTCCTCGCCGCTGGATCCGCCATGCGCCTCGCCTGCCCAAGGCCCGCCGCTGCGCCATATCGCCGCCTGGTCGGCGGCCCGATCCGCCTCGAGCCGCGCCTGCTGACCTCTCCCTTCCTCTTTTTCCTAAGTTTTTTGCATTTGTGTAATTTTGTGCAATATTCATCATGCTATATCTTCGCATCCGAGATCCATTTTTCGCGATAATATGTCAAAATGTTCGTCTCGAAGAGTAGATCATTTCATTCCATTGCATCATTTTCATTTGAGCTCATCTCGATGCCCGAAATGCTGTTGGAAGAGTGCAAGGTGCTGATAGTTTCTGATTTTTATCAGGAGTTGCACTTTTGTTATTTTTGCTATGATTAATGTGTGCATCCTATGAATTAGAGTCCTACATGAGTTTTGTAAAATGCCATGTCATCTTTCCAGTGGTATATTCCATGTATTTTTGTGATCTATGTGGTGACTAGCACAAGCATGCAAAGTAGGTGTCCTAATGTTGCTGATTTCAGCCCTGTTTTAGCTGATTTTGATGCCATGTTTGCTTGATGATACCAAGAGATCTATGCATATTTTGAGATACTTCAGTAAGGGTGTTTTGTAAAGCATGACTTGCTCTATCCATCCATGCCTTTGTTTGCAATTATGGGATGCCATAGCTTGAGTCAATCGAGCTCTACTTTTGCTACCAAATGATTTCTGGCAGATTGTATACGTGTTATTCAATTTTGCCTAGCTTGTTGTGGTTGATCCATATATGCTATGTTAGTGTTCTTGCCATGGATGTCTTCTATATCATGTCTTCTTGATGTATGTATGCTTAGTTTATCATTTGAGGCTCTGTAGTGAGTGCATTGAGCTTGTTAACATGCCATCTCGTTATCAGTTTTGACATGTCAAGTTGCTGAATCTGTTAACGAGACTTTCAATATTGCCTTGAGTGTTACTATATTTTCTAGTCCTTTTGGCTTATGGTCAGTAAGGGACTTTTGAAATATGCTTTGAGTAGATTCATGCCATGCCATGTTTTGCTATTTTAAGTTTCTGTAGCATGTAGTTTTGATGCTCTGAACATTGCAACCTGTTACTGTTTTTGCCATGTCCAGCCTGTTACTTTGAGCATTTTTGCCATGCTTGTTTGAACATGTTATGATGTGAACTAGCCGTAGCTCAGTGCTCATCTTTTGTCGAGCATCATGTGTAGATCACTGCCATGTGCTTTGTTGTTACGTTTGGGTGCAGTAGCTTAATTATTTGTTGCTTGCTAAGTGGCATCATGCTGTTAATGGCAGATTTGCGCCAATCTTGTTTTGCTTGCCATTTCCAAACCGTGCGTCCGATTCCGGTGATCTTTATATCGATTTCAACCGAAATCATCTCATCTTTCCAGTGGCATGCTTGGTTTGCCAAGTTGATGCCTGGTTCATCATTTTTCCTTCCGGAGTGCACATAAGCATTGCATATCTCATAATGCATATCATGTCATGTTTTGCATCATGTTGATTGTGCCTTGCACCGTGATTTATTGTGGTTCCTTTGTTTGTGTTGTTGCTTTGGGTAGAGTCGGAGACGAGTACGTGAACGAGGAGCCTGTTGAGAACGCCGAGGATCAAGCTTTCGACAACTCGAGAACATTGCGCAAGATGACCATACCTCGAAATCACTTCTATCTTTGCTATGCTAGTTGCTCGCTTTTTTGCTATGCCTATGCTGCGATGCCTACCACTTGCTATATCATGCCACCCATATTGCCATGTCAGCCTCTAACCATCCTTTCCTAGCAAACCGTTGTTTGGCTATGTAGTCGCTGCTCAGCCCTCTTATAGCGCTGTTAGTTGCGTGAAGTGAGATTTGTTCCTTGTTGAACATGGAGATGTTGTTCCTTTTGGAACATGTTTACTTGTTGGGGATATCACAATACATATCTGCTAATTAATACATCTATATATTTGGTAAAGGGTGGAAGGCTCGGCCTTATGCCCGGTGTTTTGTTCCACTCTTGCCACCCTAGTTTCCGCCTTACCGTGTTATGTTCCTTGATTTTATGCTCCTTACACGGTTGGGTGATTTATGGGACCCCTTGACAGTTCGCTTTGAATAAGACTCGCCCAGAAGCCCAACATTGGTTTTACCATTTGCCACCTAAGCCTTTTCCCCGGGTTTTCGCGAGCCCGAGGGTCATCTTTATTTTAAACCCCCGACCAGTGCTCCTTCGAAAGTGCTGGCCCGAACTGAGCTACTCAAGGGCCACCACGGGAAACTCGAGGCTTGGTTTTACTCGTAGCTAGTCTCATCCGGATGTGCCTCGAGAACGAGATATGTGCAGCTCCTATCGGGATTTGTCGGCACAATCGGGCGGCTTTGCTGGTCTTGTTTTATTGCTGTCGAAATGTCTTGTAGTCCGGGATTCCGAGATTGATCGGTCTTCCCGTAGAAGGAATAATCCTTCGCTGACCGTGAGAGCTTATAATGGGCTGTTGGGACACCCCGCAGGTAATATCTTTCAAAGCCGTGCCCGCGTTATGAGGCAGATGGGAATTTGTTAATGTCCGTTGTAGAAAACCTAAAGTTGACCTCAATAAAATACACATCAATCAAGGTGTAACCGTGATGGTCTCTTCTCGGCGGAGTCCGGAAGTGAACACGGTGTTGGAGTTATGCCCGACGTAAGTAGTTCAGATCACTTCTTGATCAATACTAGTTTCACGACCGTGCTTTTGCTTCTCTTCTCGCGCTTTTATGTAAGTAGCCACCATAAATGCTAGTCGCTGTCGCAGCTCCACTTTACTACTATTCCTTCCTAAAGCTTAAATAGTCTTGATCTCGCTGGTGTGAGATTGCTGAGTCCCCGTGACTCACAGATACTTCCAAACACAGCTTGCAGGTTCCGATGAGGCCAAGCAGGTGATTCCACCGAGCTCAAGTGGGAGTTCGACGAGGAACGTGGTCGTTACTATGTATCGCTTCCAGATGATCGTGAGTGGTGCCCAGCTTGGGACGATTCGGGATCTGTGTTAGCAGTTGGGGTATCTTCTTTATTTTGGTTCCGTAGTCGGACCTTGAGTGTTCTCTGGATGATGTATGTTTAATTATGTACTGTGTGACGTGGCGATTGTAAGCCAACTATGTACCTTTCTCCTTAATCTATTACATGGGTTGTGTGAAGATTACCTCACTTATGACATTGCTTTCAATGCGGTTATGTTTCTAAGTCGTGCCTCGACACGGGGAGATATAGCCGCATCGGGGCGCTATAAGTTGGTAATCGAGCCTTCCCGACTTAGGAGCCCCTACTTGATTGTTTGTCGACGTTGTTGAGTCTAGAATGGAAAATGTTTTGAGTCTTAGGATTATATATCGGAGAGATAGGAATTCTTTTTTGCTTCCCAGTCCTTCGACCTTCCGGTGAGGTATCCCGACGAGAGTTTTGACTCTTCTCTCTCAAATTTCACTAAATTTTTTTTAGGATCACGTGGTATCTTGGAATCGTTCGATGGTTTTGTGACGAGAACATTGTTCTTGGTGCCTCCCGACATTTAGGGTTGTGGCGTGTCCCGGGAGTTGAGCTCCGAGGTGTTGTCGCCACAATTTTATCGCTGCAGTTCGAATACCTGAGTTTTGCCGACATCGAAATCTCTTTTGTGCAGTTGTTGGTGAGATAACCCCGATAGCCCAAAGATCGTGGCGAAAAGGGAGTATTGCCATGACTTGCATAACGGATGTTTTTTTCAAGGTCGAGGTACACGATTTCGAGGATTTCTTGGTTATGTGTTGACGGATGGATACAATGGATCTAGGTATTGTTAGTTTGGGTGATATATTTTGTGTCCCCGTATCCCCAACACCAGATTGCATAACCGAAAGTTTCGGAGTTTATAGGTGGGAATTCTAGTAGCTTACAGTGATATTCTTTCCGGCTGATGTATGATTTGAGATTGGGGTTCAACGCTCAGTGGTCCGCCCATTCACGGTCGATTTACAAAGGGTCGCGAGACGCCTTAAAGAATCCTTGGCTATGCTGATTCGGGACGCCTTGTTAGTCATTCGTGACGTCCGCTATACGTCAGGTCCGTGTGGGCCCCACCACTAACACTTTGAGCGAAATCTCTATCATGTGTTTGTTCCGCTCATTGTAGCAGCCAACCTTTTGTTTTCAGTGATATTCGCTTTGTTTCTAAGTCGATGTTGTTTCCATATCTATATCTAAGTGGCTTCTCACCTTAATGGATGTGTGATGTTAACTTTGGGAATTCATTCGCTCATTCTTGTTCAATGTTTATTGTGAAGACTATATGTTGCAATTTTCATCCGCTGATTCTACTTATCAATTTGTCTATCAAAGGACTAACGGATGTCACCCTCTTCAGATGGCCCCGCCAACGCGCCTCAATCCGGACCGCAATGATGGGGATCACGAATCCTCCACCTCCACCTCCACCTCCGCCTCCAGAGGCCCGGCAAGCTATCATGGCAGCCACCAATGCCAATGCTCGATGATTTTGCAGCTCTTGCAAGAACGCACTCAGGGCAAGGCAATCAAGGCAATCAAGGCAATCAAGGTCAAGGCAACAATCAGCCACACTTTGCTACTCTCGCCGGTTTCGCTAATCAGCCAAGTCTTTCGGTTTCGTGTTGAGGCAACAGACGCCGATGATTGGTTAGTGGACATCTGCAAGCACTTTGATCAGTAGCAATGTCGACCTGAGGACTTTGTCAAGTTTGCATCGCTTCAACTCAAGGATCAAGCAGCTGAGTGGTACCAGAATACAAAGATTCCAGAGGAGGTCGTGTCATTACTGGATGAGTTCCGCCGTGATTTCCGAGCTCATCACATTCAAGAGTGTTGTTGAGAGCAAGCGTGAGGAGTTCCGCAATCTCAAGCAAGGCACCATGTCTGTCTATCAATACAATATCCAGCCTCCGTAAGCTCGCTTGCTTTGCTAAGCAAGATGTACCGATGAAAGGAGTATGATCTATCGCCAGAGGTGGTCCGAGAGAAGATCTGCAATTACCTCTTGTGCTGTTTGAGCCAGATAAGTATGATGATTTCTACAACATGGCACTCAAGCAAGAAGCAGCACAGCTCAAATGCGAGGCTTCAAAGAAGAGAATCAGAGATGCAGTTCAGTCCTCCTCGTCCTCTCAAGTGGCAGCCAAGCAGCAGAAGTTTTATCTGCCCCCTCCTCCGTTCCGTCAGCCTTACCAAAGAAGAACTCAGGTGGCCGTGGATCTTCCCACCCACCCAACCCAAGCTATCGTAACAAGTCTAATTCTCAAGCTCCAAGGTCAAGTGCTCCTTACCACCGTCCGCTTCGAGGTCACTTGCAACAAGTGTCGCAGAAGGGTCACTATGCTAACAAGTGCTTCAACCAAAGGCGCCTTCCGCCTCCTCCTCCGTGAAATCTTCCAGCAATGCAAAGGGTCAAGCACAATCCCAAGTATGCCAAGGTCAATATGATGAATGCAGCTCAAGCAGAGGATTCTTCCGATGTGATCATGGGTAATCTCTCGCTTAATGATATTCCTGCAAAAGTCTTATTTGATACTCGGTGCATCGATTCTTTCATGTCATATCCTTTTGCATCAAGCACAATTTTGATACAGAGGAATTGTCTAAAGCTATGCAAGTTATTTCTCCGCTAAGCGCTTGAGCTCTAGCATGATGGTTCCAATGTCGGTATCAAGATGGGCGATTATAGATTTCTGCTAAACCAATTGTTCTCGGTGACTCGGATATTGATCTTATTCTCGAATGGATCGGCTTTCTCAGCACAAAGCTCAAATTGATTGTGCTGCTGGGAAATTCAATTGACTCATTCTTCTAATGATGTGATCATCTATGCCTCTCGTGATGAAACTATTCGGTTGTTTTCTCTCAATGAGAAGGGCGAATTGAATGCCATCTCTCGATTCCAAATGCTTGTGAGTACCAAGATGTCTTTCCGTAAGAGCTTCCGGTATGCCACCTCATCGCCGCTTGAGTTCGTTATCGATCTTGAGCCCGCATGAACCCGCTTGCAAGCGCCCATACAAGCTTGGACCTGATGAGCTGAAGGAATTGAAGAAGCAGCTCGATGAACAAGAGCGTCTGGTTTGATCGCACCGAGTTCATCTCCTTGGGGTTGTGGTGTTCTTTTGTCCGAAGAAGGATGGCACGGACCGACTTTGCGCCGACACCGCCCATTGAATAAGAAGACAATCAAGAACAAGTATCCACTTCCCAACATCAATGAGCTTTTCGAGCAACTCAAGGGTGCTACAGTGTTCTCCAAGCTTGACCTTCGATGGGGTATCATCGATTCGATTCGTGAACAAGATATTCCCAAGACAAAGATTCGTAAAGCTTTGGTTCTTATGAATATACCGTCATGTCTTTCGCCTCGCAATGCTCCTCCAACTTTCTCTCGGATGATGAACTTCATATTCAATCCTTACACCAATGAATTCGTCTTGGTCTATCTTGATGATATTTTGGTCTTCTCCAAGAATAAGAAGGATCATGCCATACATTTGCGATTGGTGCTAGACAAGCTCAGAGAGTATCAATTCTATGCTAAGTTCTCCAAATGTGAATTCTGGCTTGATGAAGTGCTTTATCTTGGTCATATCATCTCTGCCAAGGGCATCGCTGTTGATCCCGAGAAGGTGTCCGCAATCGTGAATTGGGAACCTCCTCAGAATGTCAAGCAGCTCCGCAGCTTTCTTGGTCTTGCAAGCTATTGCCGAAGATTCGTTGAGAACTTCTCCAAGATTGCAAAGCCTCTTTCCAACCTCCTCCAGAAGCAGGTGAAGTATGTCTGGTCTCCCGAGTGTGACGTTGCTTTCAAGACTCTCAAAGAGAAACTCGTCACAGCTCCTGTTCTGACTCCTCCTGATGAATCCAAGCCTTATGAAGTGTTCTGTGATGCTTCCCTTCAAGGTCTCGGTGCTGTGTTAATGCAAGAGAAGAGAGTTGTGGCTTATACCTCTCGCCAGTTGAAGCCCAACGAGAAGAACTACCCCACTCATGATCTTGAGTTGGCGGCAGTTGTGCATGCATTGATTACGTGGAGACATCTCTTGTTGGGAAGGAAAGTGGACATTTTCACTGATCACAAGAGTCTCAAGTACATCTTCACTCAGCCTAACCTCAACCTCAGTGCACTCGATGGGTCGAAATGATTCAAGAGTACAACCCAAGTATTGAGTATACTCCGGTAAAGCCAATGTCATTGCAGACGCTTTGAGCAGAAAGCTTATCGCAATGCCTAATCCTCAAGCCCTTTCACCGGATCTCGTGAATCTTTCCGCAAGCTGAATCTTCAAGTTGTCCTCAAGGCTTTCTTGCCAACCTCATAGTATCTCCTACTTTGGAAGATCAGATTCGTGAGGCTCAACTTCTGGATGCCATGGTGAAGAAAGTGAAACGTGGTATCGACAAGGGCATTTCCAAGTACAAGTGCTTCCATGTTGATGACAAAGACACTCTGTTTTTGAGGACCGGATTGTGGTTCCTAAGGGTGATCTGAGAAAAGTCATCATGAACGAGGCTCACAATTCGCTTCTATCCATTCATCCCGAAGTACGAAGATGTACCATGACCTCAAGCAGTCATATTGGTGGACTCGAATGAAGCGAGAAATTGCTCAATTCGTGAATGAGTGTGATGTCTGCAGAAGAGTGAAAGGAACACCAAAGACCAGCTGGTCTCCTTCAACCTCTTGCTATTCCTGAATGGAAGTTTGATCATATTGAAATGGACTTCGTGGATCGGCTTTCCAAAGTCCAAGCGTGGAAATGATGCTATCTTCGTTGTCATTGACAAGCTTACTAAAGTGGCTCATTTTCTTCCTATCAAAGAATCCATCACTGCAGCTCGCTTGGCGAGCTTTACACCTCCAGATTGTCTCCTTGCACGGCATTCCTCAAGTGATCTCTTCTGCACCGTGGCAGCATCTTTACCTCCAAGTTTTGGGATTCTTTTCGTAAGGCCATGGGCACCAACATTCGCTTTCAAGACAGCTTTCCATCCTCAAACAAGTGGCCAAGTTGAGCGAGTAAACCAAATTCTTGAAGATATGCTCGGGCTTGTGTCATTTCCTTCGGTATGAAGTGGAAGATTGTCTTCCTTATGCCGAAGTTCTCTTACAACAACAGCTTCCAAGCGAGTTCGGCAAGGCCCCATTCGAAATTTCTATGGCGTAAAGTGCCGTACTCTCTCAATTGGTCCGAGACAGTGAACGCCAACTTCTTGGTAATGACTTGATCACGTATGTAAGAAATGTGCAAGGTCATTCGTGAGAATCTCAAAGCCGCGCAATCGCGCCGAAGAGCTATTATGATGATAAGCACCGTGATGTGACTTTTGAAATCGGAGACCATGTCTACCTCCGCTCTCTCCAATGAAAGGCACTCGCCGCTCGGTATCAAAGGGAAGCTTGCCCCTAGATACGTGGGTCCTTTCAAGATCATTGGGAAAAGAGGCGATCTCGCCTATCAACTTGAGCTTCCATCCAACTTTGCAAACGCACGATGTGTTTCACGTGTCACAGCTTCGCAAGTGCTTCAAGACTCCTGAACGCACTATCAACTTCAAGAGATTGACCTTAATGAAGATCTCTTATCATGAGCACCCGCTGTTATTCTTGAAGAAACCGAGCGCAAGACTCGCAACAAGTCAATCAAATTCCTGAAAGTGAAGTGGTCACACCATTCCGACCGAGAAGCTACCGGGAGCGCGAGGATCACCTCCGCTCGAGTATCCGGAGTTCTTTCAGTCCTAGATCTCGGACGAGATCCTCTTGTAGTGGTGGAGTGTTGTAACACCCCGAAGTAACTTTCCATATTTGTAACTCCGATTCTTGCCATTTTCGCATTGTTATATGATATTCCTCCGTGGTTGGGTTTTTCCTCTTTTGCATTTTGTCCATGCCATGCATTTTATATTATGTCATCATGTGCATCGATTTGCATACGTGTTCGCCTCATGATTCGAGCATTTTTCCCGTTGTCCGCTTTTGCAATCCGACACTCCTATCTCCCCGGCGATCCTTTTACGCTTTTTCCGTAAAGGGTATTAAACCTTCTCGAAATGGACCGAGGTTTGTCTAGTGGCCTTGGTATAACACCCGAGACCACCGGTCAAGTTTCGGTCATTTGGAGCTCGCTTGGTACTCCAACGGTTAACCGCACCTTCGCAGAGGCCTATTTTAAGTTGCAGCCCAACACCCTCCAAAACAGCCCAATAACCCATCTAAGTCACCTCCATGCTCTCCGTCGCTCGATCACGATCGTGGGCGAAAACTACACCTCATTTGGACTCTCCTAGCTCCTCTATGCCTATTTAAGCAAACCCCCAAAATCCGGATCATTCCACCCGAAACCCTAATTTTTTCCTCCTCCGCGCCGACACGTCTGGCGAGCCGGACGCGTCTCGCCGCCGCCGCCAATCGCCGTCCGCCACGTGGCCCCGGCGCCCACATCGCTGCTGCCCGCCCGCCTGCCTGGGGGGTTTCCTGCCTGCCTGCCACCGCCACCATGCCTCAAGGCTGGCCGCGCGCCGCCTCAAGCCCGGCGCCGCCGCCCTGGCCGCCGGCGACTCGGCGACCTCCTCCGCCGCCTCGCCACCGCCATCGCCACCTCTCCGCCATCATCCCTCGCCGGATCCTCATTGCCACATACATCACACCATCGCCGCCATCGCTCCCCGGCCCACTCCGCCCCTCGCGGGGATCGCCGCCAGCGCCTCGCCTGCCCACCAAGCAAGCGTCTGCATCGCCATCGCCGCCTCGGTCGGCCGCCCGATCCGCCTCGAGCCGCGCCTGCTGACCTCTCTCCTTCCCTCTTTTCCTAAGTTTTTTGCATTTGTGTAATTTTGTGCAATATTCATCATGCTATATCTTCGCATCCGAGATCCATTTTTCGCAGATAATATGTCAAAATGTTCGTCTCGAAGAGTAGATCATTTCATTCCATTGCATCATTTTCATTTGAGCTCATCTCGATGCCCGAAATGCTGTTGGAAGAGTGCAAGGTGCTGATAGTTTCTGATTTTTATCAGGAGTTGCACTTTTGTTATTTTTGCTATGATTAATATGTGCATCCTATGAATTAGAGTCCTACATGAGTTTTGTAAAATGCCATGTCATCTTTCCAGTGGTATATTCCATGTATTTTTGTGATCTATGTGGTGACTAGCACAAGCATGCAAAGTAGGTGTCCTAATGTTGCTGATTTCAGCCCTGTTTTAGCTGATTTTGATGCCATGTTTGCTTGATGATACCAAGAGATCTATGCATATTTTGAGATACTTCAGTAAGGGTGTTTTGTAAAGCATGACTTGCTCTATCCATCCATGCCTTTGTTTGCAATTATGGGATGCCATAGCTTGAGTCAATCGAGCTCTACTTTTGCTACCAAATGATTTCTGGCAGATTGTATACGTGTTATTCAATTTTGCCTAGCTTGTTGTGGTTGATCCATATATGCTATGTTAGTGTTCTTGCCATGGATGTCTTCTATATCATGTCTTCTTGATGTATGTATGCTTAGTTTATCATTTGAGGCTCTGTAGTGAGTGCATTGAGCTTGTTAACATGCCATCTCGTTATCAGTTTTGACATGTCAAGTTGCTGAATCTGTTAACGAGACTTTCAATATTGCCTTGAGTGTTACTATATTTTCTAGTCCTTTTTGGCTTATGGTCAGTAAGGGACTTTTGAAATATGCTTTGAGTAGATTCATGCCATGCCATGTTTTGCTATTTTAAGTTTCTGTAGCATGTAGTTTTGATGCTCTGAACATTGCAACCTGTTACTGTTTTTGCCATGTCCAGCCTGTTACTTTGAGCATTTTTGCCATGCTTGTTTGAACATGTTATGATGTGAACTAGCCGTAGCTCAGTGCTCATCTTTTGTCGAGCATCATGTGTAGATCACTGCCATGTGCTTTGTTGTTACGTTTGGGTGCAGTAGCTTAATTATTTGTTGCTTGCTAAGTGGCATCATGCTGTTAATGGCAGATTTGCGCCAATCTTGTTTTGCTTGCCATTTCCAAACCGTGCATCCGATTCCGTGATCTTTATATCGATTTCAACCAAATCATCTCATCTTTCCAGTGGCATGCTTGGTTTGCCAAGTTGATGCCTGGTTCATCATTTTTCCTTCCGGAGTGCACATAAGCATTGCATATCTCATAATGCATATCATGTCATGTTTTGCATCATGTTGATTGTGCCTTGCACCGTGATTTATTGTGGTTCCTTTGTTTGTGTTGTTGCTTTGGGTAGAGTCGGGAGACGAGTACGTGAACGAGGAGCCTGTTGAGAACGCCGAGGATCAAGCTTTCGACAACTCGAGAACATTGCGCAAGATGACCATACCTCGAAATCACTTCTATCTTTGCTATGCTAGTTGCTCGCTTCTTTGCTATGCCTATGCTGCGATGCCTACCACTTGCTATATCATGCCACCCATATTGCCATGTCAGCCTCTAACCATCCTTTCCTAGCAAACCGTTGTTTGGCTATGTAGTCGCTTTGCTCAGCCCTCTTATAGCGCTGCTAGTTGCGTGAAGTTGAGATTTGTTCCTTGTTGAACATGGAGATGTTGTTCCTTTTGGAACATGTTTACTTGTTGGGGATATCACAATACATATCTGCTAATTAATACATCTATATATTTGGTAAAGGGTGGAAGGCTCGGCCTTATGCCCGTGTTTTGTTCCACTCTTGCCACCCTAGTTTCCGCCTTACCGTGTTATGTTCCTTGATTTTATGCTCCTTACACGGTTGGGTGATTTATGGGACCCCTTGACAGTTCGCTTTGAATAAGACTCGCCCAGAAGCCCAACATTGGTTTTACCATTTGCCACCTAAGCCTTTTCCCCCGGGTTTTCGCGAGCCCGAGGGTCATCTTTATTTTAAACCCCCGACCAGTGCTCCTTCGAGTGCTGGCCCAATCGAGCTGACTCATGGGCCACCACGGGGAAACTCGAGGCTTGGTTTTACTCGTAGCTAGTCTCATCCGGATGTGCCCTGAGAACGAGATATGTGCAGCTCCTATCGGGATTTGTCGGCACAATCGGGCGGCTTTGCTGGTCTTGTTTTATTGCTGTCGAAATGTCTTGTAGTCCGGGATTCCGAGATTGATCGGGTCTTCCCGGTAGAAGGAATAATCCTTCGTTGACCGTGAGAGCTTATAATGGGCTGTTGGGACACCCCGCAGGTAATATCTTTCAAAGCCGTGCCCGCGTTATGAGGCAGATGGGAATTTGTTAATGTCCGTTGTAGAAAACCTAAAGTTGACCTCAATAAAATACACATCAATCAAGTGTAACTGTGATGGTCTCTTCTCGGCGGAGTCCGGAAGTGAACACGGTGTTGGAGTTATGCCCGACGAAGTAGTTCAGATCACTTCTTGATCAATACTAGTTTCACGACCGTGCTTTGCTTCTCTTCTCGCGCTTTTTTGCGAAGTAGCCACCATAAATGCTAGTCGCTGTCGCAGCTCCACTTTACTACTATTCCTTCCTAAAGCTTAAATAGTCTTGATCTCGCGGGTGTGAGATTGCTGAGTCCCCGTGACTCACAGATACTTCCAAACACAGTTGCAGGTTCCGATGAGGCCAGTGCAGGTGATTCCACCGAGCTCAAGTGGGAGTTCGACGAGGAACGTGGTCGTTACTATGTATCGTTTCCAGATGATCAGTAGTGGTGCCCAGTTGGGACGATTCGGGGATCTGTGTTAGCAGTTGGGGTATCTTCTTTATTTTGGTTCCGTAGTCGGACCTTGAGTGTTCTCTGGATGATGTATGTTTAATTATGTACTGTGTGACGTGGCGATTGTAAGCCAACTATGTACCTTTCTCCCTTAATCTATTACATGGGTTGTGTGAAGATTACCTCACTTGCGACATTGCTTTCAATGCGGTTATGCCTCTAAGTCGTGCCTCGACACGTGGGAGATATAGCCGCATCGGGGGCGTTATAGGGATGGAGCATCGTCAGTGCCGGGAGGTCGAGTTACGGGGAAGGTGCGATGCGATGAGTGTACAACCTCTTTGGTGGCGCCGAGTAGCCTCGGCTTCGTCCGAGGAGTCGGTGAGGATGTTGCGGTTCCGGTGGAGCAGGTTAAGGCGGCGCTGTGGGGATAGAGCAGCTGCGATAGACGAGGCGATCGTCGGAGCAGCTCCTTGGAGGTGGAGGACGGGGCCGATACGTCTCCAATGTATCTATAATTTTTGATTGCTCCATGCTATATTATCTACTGTTTTGGACCATATTGGGCTTTATTTTCCACTTTTATATTACTTTTGGGACTAACATATT
Source organism: Aegilops longissima (assembly GCA_021605205.1). NCBI lineage: Eukaryota > Viridiplantae > Streptophyta > Magnoliopsida > Poales > Poaceae > Aegilops > Aegilops longissima. The sequence continues at coordinate 98,192,458 of CM038681.1, forward strand.
AACCGGAGGCCCAGCCCAGATTTGTTGTTTTTTTGCCTATTTCAGTGTTTCGAAGAAACGGAATATCAAACAGAGTCCAAACGGAATGAAATCTTCGGAACGTGATTTTCTCATCGATAAGATCCAGAGACTTGGACCCTCCGTCAAGAAAGGAGGGAGGCGGCCACGAGGTGGAGGCTCCCCCTAGGGCGCCCCTGCCTCGTGGCCCCCAAGCTCCACCGATGTACTCCTTCCTCCTATATATACCTCGCACTAACAGATCAGATCGGAGCCAAAAACCTAATTCCACCGCCGCAACTTTCTCAGATCCACGAGATCCCATCTTGGGGCCTGTTCCGAGTTCCGCGGAAGGGAATCCACCACGGAGGGCTTCTACATCATCATCATAGACTCTCCGATGAAGTGTGAGTAGTTTACTTCGGACCTTCGGGTCCATAGTTAGTAGCTAGATGGCTTCTTCTATCTTTTTGGATCTCAATACAATGTTCTCCCCCTCTCTCGTGGAGATCTATTTGATGTAATCTTCTTTTTGCGGTGTGTTTGTTGAGACTGATGAATTGTGGGTGTATGATCAAGATTATCTATGAGCAATATTTGAATCTTCTCTGAATTCTTTTATGTATGATTGGTTATCTTTGCAAGTCTTGTCGAATTATCCGTTTGGTTTGGCCAACTAGATTGGTAGTTCTTGCAATGGGAGAAGTGCTTAGCTTTGGGTTCAATCTTGCGGTGTCCTTTCCCAAAGGATGAGGGGCAGCAAGGCACGATTGTGTTGTGGCCATCGAGGATAACAAGATGGGGTTTTTATCATATTGCATGAATTTATCCCTCTACATCATGTCATCTTGCTTAAGGCGTTACTCTGTTTTCATTAACTTAATACTCTAGATGCATGCTGGATAGCGGTCGATGAGTGGAGTAATAGTAGTAGATGCAGGCAGGAGTCGGTCTACTTGTCTCGGACGTGATGCATATATACATGATCATACCTAGATAATCCCATAACTATGCTCAATTCTGTCAATTGCTCAACAGCAATTCGTTCACCCACCGTAAAATACTTATGCTCTTGAGAGAAGCCACTAGTGAAATCTATGGCCCCCGGGTCTATTCTCATCATATTAATCTTCCTACGCTTTATTATTGCTTTGCTTTTTTACTTTGCCTTTTATTTTACTTTGCATCTTTATATGAAAAATACCAAAAATATTATCTATCATCTCTATCAGATCTCACTCTCGTAAATGACCGTGAAGGGATTGACAACCCCTATTCGCGTTGGTTGTGAGGAGTTATTTGCTTTGTGTAGGTACAAGGGACTTGCGCGTGGCCTCCTACTGGATTGATACCTTGGTTCTCAAAAACTGAGGGAAATACTTACGCTACTCTGCTGCATCATCCTTTCCTCTTCGACAAAAACCAACGCAAGCTCAAGACGTAGCAGGGGTGACTGAACCAGCGGGACGACGAGATGGACGACGGATCCTCATCTGGGGAGGTGGATGAGGGACGTCGAGCTGTTGTAGTGGACGACGTCGTCCGAGAAGAGGCTCCGGCTGGGCTGCAGTGAGGTGGCGAGCGGAGGAGGGTGGGGTTTCGCAGCTGGAGCGGAGAGGTTATGTCGGTCTGGGATTTCGAATGGCGAAAAGGAGGCGATGGGAGGGGGAACCATGACTTAGCGACGCGCTTGTCCATAATGTAGGGTGTGTTACGAAAGTACCCCACCGATTTGAACTAGTGGCCCTTTCGGCTCAGGGTTAGAAGGGGGATTTCGCGTGTCGGGATTTGGCAGCTGGAGGGAGTTTTCGCGCGCGTTGCAATTTCGGGATAGCAAGGCGCGGGTTGTGAATTTTCGGGATCATGATATCTGAATTTTCAGGATATAACAAGGCGCAGGTTGAATTTTAGGGACAAGCCTAACGTGTAATATTTTACTTGTACGTACCAAATCAATTCGCACTGCCCTCAACGAAAAAAAACGAAAAAAAATAAAATATTCACACCACACAAAGAGAGAGTGTCGTCCCATTTTACTATACAAATGCTATTCAAAATAGAGTATGAATCCATGTTATGTCCAATTAATTTTTTTTGCTGGTTGTATAATGCATGTAACCTACTCATACCAACATTTTAGTCCATTCCAAATGTCTATACTACCACTGCAATTCGAACTAAATTTGAATCCATTTCTCTATTTCAATAAGAATCTACAATCATGATTGTTGCCAACTTCAACCATCATTCGTGTATTACCTTAACAACACACCACATGATTACTACAAAGATAGATATGAACTATGTGTACTATATGAACTTGAATTCAATTTTTTGAATACACTTGATGTTGATTCCAAATAATAGTACATTTGATGTACTAACTATATATTCATAATCTAAACCATGTTCCATATGTACACCGTGTTTATCACACAAAGTATATGTAACAGCCTGGATTTCTGCCCTTTTTCTTTTTCCTTTGATTTTCTTGGATTTCTGATTTGATTTGCTTTTCTGTGGCTATGTTGTTCTGAAAGTTGGGAAGATCATGTCTTCCTAGGTTTTATAGTGGCTTGTCACCCTCATCATCATCCCAAGATCATGTCATTTCCATCCTTGGCCTAACCATGTATTCTTTTTATTGGTAATATTCCTTTTCTGATAAAGGAATAACCCTTTAAAGCCTAGGTTGTGAAGCAACCTATATTTCTATCACTCCCAAAGTTCCCAAATAACTCTCATAACTTTTTTTGGTCATATCTTCCTCAAATATGGAAAACTATTTCATTGGCCATGTTTCCCATCATGCTCAATTAATTGCTTTTCTGTTCTGTCCTGAATGGCAGTTTGTGAAGCAAGTGCCATTTATCTTTGCCAAATTCAACACAAACTTCTTGGACATCTTTTCCTGTTCAAATAATTGCCTCATGCCAAAATGCAACTCAATTTGCCTAGTAAATATTACTGAGCAAATTTTCAAAGTTCCTGTCTGAGGGAAGTGGTTGTGAAGGAAGTACAAGCTAGGCATATTCAAATGAGTTCAAATTTTGCAAGGTCCTTGATATGATCAAATCATGACTCTACACCAAATTTGAGCTCATGTAACTCATCTATGTGATCCCAGCTTCAAATCTTAGTTTCTGGTCAGATTTTCAGTTTGTGAAGCAACTATATTTTATATTGCTTCATTTAAGCTGAAAATGTTCCAGCGCATTCTCCCATCCATATAAACTCCCTTCACCAAAATTTGGCTCAATCCATTACACCATTTGCCCTGTGCAATTTCTCCAAGTTTCTGTCCAAAGCAAAGCTATATGAAGCAAGTGCTATTTTGGTTCATCCAAATGTCCTGAAACTTTTTGATCATCTTAATATCGTCAAATAATTGGGCCATGACCAAATTTAGCTCAACCCCAATCGATATGTGAGTGCTATTTCATGTTTTGTATTTCTGTCCAGTCTGGTGGTTTCTACAGCAACCACTAGCTAAACTCCCCTTCTTGAGCTGAAACTTTGCCATCTTAATCCACTTAGTGTGTGATCATCACCAGACAAATTATTTACCACGTTACCAAGCTAGTGTCACCACATCAAGTACAAGCACTTTCCTATTGATTTACTTTGGAGCTAGGTGCAAATCTCTTCTTTGCCCCTGGACCGATTTATTTCCTCATTTTGACCAAGGGCACGACGGTCTATCTACTAGACATGGTCCGGTCCGGCCAAAACAAGCCGCTTTCTCTAGTGCGTGTGGTGATCACGCTGATGTCATGCCTAATTGCGTGCTCTGGAGTCTTCCCGCACCTGTTCTTGTCTCCTCCCTCCTCGTCTCGACGTCCAACCATGTCCTGGAGGTTCCCCGTGATTGACTGCATCTCACTGCATCGCCGACTCATCGTGGTTCGCTTTAAATGCGCCGATAGAACAGTGCATGTGCAATGTCGAGCCTCTGTCCACCATTAGAGCACTGCACAAGCTCGCTAGCATTACTCTAGAGCCCTCCCCTCGGCTATATAAGCTTGCCCCGAGCCCTCCCGCAACTCACTCACTCCTCCCCCGCCTCTTTTGCCCACCGGAGCAGCTCTCCCACGCCGTTTCTTCCTCGGATCGCCATGACATCGCCGGAGTTGGTGTCGGTTCCGACCACCACAGCGCTCCTCTCCTCCTCCCGAGCTGTCCACCAGAGCCTCCTCATCCCCGCGGTTCGGCCCATCACCTCGCCCCTCGCCAGAGTCCACCCTGGACGCGTGCCCCACGCACGGCCGTCGCCTCCGTCTCTCGGCCGTCTCTTCGTCCGGTCGACCCGAGCATCCTCGCTCCGCTCCACCACCTCCACCGTCCTTCCCTCATCCCCGCGAGCCTCCCGGACCCCTCAGCCCTCGCCGGAGTGCCCTGCTCCGACGAGCACCTCAACCACCGGCCGCCCATGCCTCCTCTCAGGTCCCCCTCCGCCCGCACCCTCCACTCCCCCCGGCGGTCGCCGTTCCTCTGAAAGGGTGCGGCGCAGCCCTGCGGTCCCGCCGGTGCCCTTTGCCGGGCCGGGGATCGCCAGAGCTGGCCGGCCCCTGGCCGTTTCCCTCCTCTGCTTCTGTTCTGTTCCGCTCGGGAATGAATAGGAGCGAGGGGAGGAGGAAGACGAAGCCTTGCCAGCTCGCCAGGCAGCCGCCCTCCAATGGACCCCACCCGTAAGTGAGCCACCACCTTATCCACTCGGATAAGTGGAAACGTTTTCTCGGAATACGTTTACTCAACCCTGAAAACGTATTTCTGTTCTTCTCTGGGCGGAATGCGTTTTCTCTTCTGGAAAACGTATTCTCTTCTACTGCGGCCAAGGATGCGCTTTCCCTGCTTAGAAAGCGTATTTTCTAATATTCGCCTCTGCCTTATCCACTCAGGGACCCGTTGGTGATGAAAATATTCACAGATTGGTCCCTAATCTTCTACACCTCATAACTCCGCAACCGTAACTCCGATTGAGGTGAAACCAACGCTCACTTCTTCGTCTCGTCGAGATCATTCTGTTGGTACCATAAAGTGTTCACATGGTGAAAATGATCATTATACCCTTGCCTCTAATCAGCCCCCTCCGAGAGAGAACCGTCCGACGTTTCGTTCCGCGGCTTCATCGCACTTCTTCCCGGAGTCTCCGTCACCCCCAGGCAAGCCACAACAACCACTTGCATGATAGTCATGCAGTAGCCATGGTTTTCAACTTGAATATTTAATAAATGTTTGCTTGTTTTGATACGGTTATCGTTGTTTCGGTGATGCTTATAGATCTGTGTTCACTTTCATGATATGATCTTCTGCAGCTTGTTATCTTGCACTTATTACTAGTATTATTGTTACATGTCATGATTGATAGTAGTAGCAGTGTGTTCTTTCGGATGCATGTTTATGAGATGTTATCTAGTGCCATTGCTATGTATGTTACTTTGTATCCTGCTGGGTATATGCTTACTTGGTAGTATTCTGGATGAGTTCTTGCATGTTATTTATTTATGATGCTAGTGGTCATGATATGCTCATGTGTAACGTTATGCCCGTCAGCTTACCATGATCATTTGGATAATGTTTCATTATGGTTATGCTCGATGAATATGTTGCACCTCCATTCTTATGTTGATTCATGTTCATGCATTGTTGTTGCATCATGTTATTTTTATATGGCTCAGCTTATTGCATTCAAGTTTAACCAGACTTAATTGAACTTGAACAACTATTGGCTGAGTCATGGTGCCACCATATCGAGCTAACCAGTGCAACCACACTTGCCTTATGGGAAGGTCTTAACTGGGTCTATTGTTGTGCCTCTCGCTGGTGCCTCCAACGAGAGAAGGTTATGGGCGCGCGCTACCCTGATCAGGTTGGCGGACATAAGCCTTGTGTGCCCGTAGTTGTTGTTAGGCGCCTTTTTGTCCCCGTTTGGGACCGTTTATGTTTTGCCACGACGGTGGCTGTTAGTGTCTTTGGTAGGCACGGGGCCACCCAGGACTGAACCCTGAGGAGGTGTTGGTCGGAGTGGCTGGGAGAGTGTCATGGCAGTAGGACGGTTTTGTCGGAACGCCGTTGGTCCACGCGAATGGGAGTGCGAGGCCATGGGTTCCGTGGTGTGGGTACAGTGTGCTAACCTCTACAGAGTGTGTATTAAATCTATCGATAGTCGTGCCTGCGGATAAGGGCCCAGTTCGTGTCGGTCACACTATGGGTCAAGAGTAATAATAATAACTTGATTAATAACAACCCCGGTTTGATGATGGGATAAGTTGGTTCTTTGATCCGTGAATGATCACAGTTTGGTTACGAGGTAACCCGTTGAGCCCAGAGTGGTTCTGTTTGTGATTCGTGAATGATCACCGTGGTATCGAGGATACTGAGTTGATAAATATTTGTGGTATCATGCGAGAGTCAAGGGTGAAGATCAAGCTCCTTGTGGTCATGTAATGATTACTATGGTATTGTTAATACCAAGCTTGATTTGATCCTGAGATGATCGTGTGATGCCCGTGTTGGTTACGAGGTAACCCGAACAGAGTAAGTTGGTGCATGATAATGTCATCATGTTGCATGATAGTGTCATCATGTTTATATGTTCATGCCATGTTCGTATTGTTCTAGTGGTATCATGTTGTTCATGCCTTGCTCATATTGTTCTAGCAGTATCATGTTCATGTTGTTCATGCCATGTTATCCTGATGATCTCATGAAAATTCCTGCTTAATCCTGTAATTGCCATGCTGTTGTTTGTCTTGAATGCTTTTGGTTATTGTGAGCTTGCAAGTACATTCAATGTACTGACCTGGCGTGTCATGCCACTTTGCAGGTCGTGCCTGGATTACTTGCTTCTTTGGTGTGGTTCCTGCGTTAGCGAGCTAGGATAAACGTTCCAGCCAGAGTCCGTGCGGATTGGAGTCCATCATCGCCTTTCGTTGTTCCGCTGCCAGTAGTTGTTCCGCTTCCTCGAGTTGTTATGCTGCTGGTATAGAGCAAGCGCGGTTGGCGTAGTGTCGTCGTGCCGATGTTATTCATTGTAATATTGGAGACCTTGTATTCGTATTTGTGTTGTAATAGAGAGCTGGTTTGTTCTATGCTAAGCAGTGTCGTATTCCAAAAGACTTCACCTCGATCTCTAGGCTGGAATACGGGGCGTTCCGGTTTTCTCTGAGCCGGGGTGCCGCAGTATAGTGCCCCGCCCCCTACATTATGACAAGTATTTAGCCCTGAGCTGCAAAAGGCCAAATTATAATCAGTGTTCTATATATTATATGTAGTACTAGCAAGATGCCCATGCGTTCCACGGAACATCAAGATGATCGAGGGGAGGCCTTATTTGCAAACATGGAGAGGGGTGTGGGTATCTTTTTTCAAAATTGCCATAGTTTCCTTCCTATCCATCAGATATAAATCGAAGGGCCTATATTGCAAGATGGCAGGCACACCATCATCAACAACTCTGTTTTTTTATAAGATTAGAGATAAAATATATTATATGTAGTATAACATGTTCATAACCACACCATGTGTATCACCATTATATATATATATATATATATATATATATATATATATATATATATATATATATATATATATATATATATATATATATATATATATATATATATATATATACAGACGGTCTATTCTGCTAATATTAGCAGAATAACTATTCTGCACACCACTTGAACTGCGCGCTCAACAGAAGCGCACTGCATCATTTTGACGACGAGCAGTGCAACAGAGACTAGTGAACTTCTCGTCGGAAAAAATTGCACACGTTATTTTTTCGGTACTGTTTTCGCTCTAATTTTTTTAACCGTTTATCGGAATAAGGCGTGTAATATACCATTAAAAAGCTATGGATTAGGCGCAACTTCGACATGTTGAACACTTTTCGAGATTCCACACGGTTTAAGAGCAGTTTTGAAAATAGTGCGGCGGATGACGAGTGACAGCGAGCGTTTTTTGCGTTTTTTCTAAACCGTTTGTCGGAACGAAGAAAATGATACGCCGTTGGATAGATATCGTCGAGGCGCATCTTTTTCATATATAAATCTTTCTATAATTCATTACGGTTTAAGAGCAGTTTCAAATTTACTAAATCACGGAACTCTGTTTTTCAAATTTTTTAAAATTTTCGGTACTGTTTTTGCTCCAGTTTTCTAACCGTTTGTCGAAACGAGACATATGATATGCCGTTGGAAAGCTACGGACAAGGCGCAACTTCCATATGTTGAAATGGTTTTGAGATTCCTTACGGTTTTTAGTTAATTTTGAAAATCGTGTGGCTGACGAGAGGAGGCAGTCGCCGTTTTTCGCGATTTTTTTTGCAAACCGCTGGTCGAAATGATTAGAATTATATGCCAATGGAAAGATATCGACGAGGTGCAACTTTTTCATGTAGATCACTCTCTTTGATTTCTTACGGTTTAGGAGAAATTTTGATTTTAACGAAATGCGGACACTCTGTTTTTTCGCGATCCAAAATTGTCGTATGTACTGCATCAGACAGAAAACCGCACTGCTTTCAGACCAAAAACCGCACTTCATCAGACGGACAAGTGCACTGCATGATTTCTTTTTTTGTGGGACGTAAATTTTCCCAAGGTAGCAAACCGCATTTCTTTAGACTAAAACCCGCACTCCATCATACGGACAAATGCAATGGATGATTTTTTTTATGGGATGTAAATTTTTCCAAACAAGGTAGCAAACCGCATTTCTTTAGACTAAAATCCGCACTTCATCAAACGGACAAGTACATTGCATGATTTCCTTTTTTATGGGACGTAAATTTTCCCAAACGAGATGGAATGCACTTCATGTAAGCGTTGGTGAAACCGCAATACTATAAAAAGTGAACCTCAAGACTACCGTAAACTCTGTGAATCGCAAGAGTTACTGCTGACTTTTTCATGTAACACTTTTTTTGGGATAATGTTTTTCATTAACATGCTTTTGGGACTGTAGTGACCAGCCATGTGCACTGCATTCTTCTATTTTTGTCCTTTTTTTCTTCTTTGTTTTTTCCACTGCACAACGAAGCACCACCTCGTACCCTAGCAAAACTGCATCTGCGCAACAACTAAACCGCAACTGGATGTATCTTATATGCATCATTTTTCTGCAACCGAAATGTAAGACAACATGCACCAAACTGCAAGCACGCTGCCACTAAACTGCTTGCTACCTTGGCTGCTGGAACTAGATGCCTGCATTACAAATCGAACTGCTGCTCTCTACTTGAGAGAGGAGCATGGCGGTGAGGGACAACCGAGAGCACACTGCAGCGCCGCGCCGGGTGGACTGCAGTGTCCCCATCAACTGCGCCGCGTGGGGGGGAGCAGTGAATGGCATGCACGACGCGTCAGGGTAGAGCTCCACTCCAGCTTGCAGTAGCACCACCACTAGCGGGAAGGAACACCACCACCAAGATTTAGACAATCTCCAACGGCAAATCCTAGATGAAAAAACAGATTTCTGAGCTGCACTTCTTTTAGCACCCAACTTAATTGAACTGTACTGCATCCTGAAAAACACTAGAAAATGTTTATAAACAGCAACAAACCTGGACAGGTTCGCACAGCAAACTGCACGGCATCACCATCCGTATTGCATGCCGTGGGTGGCTGGGACCTCGCCAAGTTTGATGAAACTTGTTGCTGCAGCCAGGATAATATAGTTGTTACCGACACTAGGATGGAACTGACAATAAAGAATGTTAAAATCACCAAAAACAGTCTATATATGTATTGGTTTGTATACTACTCGTACTTGCATATACATTGAGGATTTTAGAGGATAAAAAAATGGATCAACGGGAAGCACCAAACACCAAATTCGAATTCCATAGTGACAACACCAAATTGCTAACTAAGAGGTTCAGTTGCTATATATAACCTTTTCTACAGGGAGTGAGGTGAAATTGGGGGGGGACGGGTGTAGCCTTGCCGAGCCAGGATAAGTGTTTGGTAGCGTAAGCTTTTGAGGGCCAACTAGCCTCACCGGGCCAGAAAAATCTAGCCCGCCAGAGAGAGCCGAATTGGCTCGCCTTCGATGGCAAACTCCCACGCAATGAAAAAATGAAGCGAACTTCTCAGATCTTTTCCCCAACTGCCAATACTCAGGCTGGATGGTCGCACCAGATCTCTCCAATAAATAAATAAATTTGCAATTACTTTTACAAACAGATTTCTCTTCCTCATATGATGTTTTCCCCTACGTTAATCTCAGATTTCTGCAACTATACTAGCATCCCTACTGGCAGCCGTTCTCTGGCCATTTGTCCGATGCGTGCGACATGTATTATGCATTGAAGCTAGCTAGCTCGGTTGGTGCCCAACCAACCAGCTAGCCAAGGCAAGCATGGCAAGGCTATAAGAGTTAGCTGAGCTATAGCCTAGTTAAGAAAAGAACCAAACGCACCTTAAATTAACTGCGAGAATGGAGAGGATCTGGCCGTCATTGGGCAGGAAGCTAAACACACAAACTGCACGCTGGCGACGCGTGGACTGCAAACCGCTTCTTCTTCATCTGGACAACAGGTGGCAGCCTCCGTTGACGAGGAGCACGGGATCTGCAGGGGTCCTCCGTCGCTGCTCGTCGGATCGGCAGGATGCCGGTGATGGAGCGGGTCCAAGGAGCAGCGCCATGTGAGCAGTTGCCGTTGTGTTGGAGTTGTGTCGAATATTGTGTACAAGGTAGGTTACAGTTGGACTTGTAGTTGTATCGTGTTTACATAGGATGTGGAGTCGTGTCCTAGTAGGACACTTGTATCCTAGGCCTCTCTTATATAGCGGGGGTAGACACACGATGTAACCTATGCCAACATAATAGCACAGGCTCGCAAGGGGGAGCCGGCAGCTTGTGCCGGCGCCCGGGTGGCCGGTGTGCGGTATTGTGACGGTGTCACGGGGAGGAGCGCCCGTAGTCAAGCCCCGGGGATGTAGCCATATCGGTGAACCTCGTTAACAAATCTCGGTGTCGTGCTCGTGTGATTGCTTGGTCCTCGGATGATCAACGGTATGCCTCGGATTTATTCTAACAAGTGGTATCATGAGCTAGGTTGTTTTGAAGGTCGTGAAAGTTGATCTAGAGGAAGAAGATGCATCGGCATAAATCTGCGGAAGTGATCGTAATACGGGATGAATATCATCGACGAGTTACCATCGAGGCATGATTGGTCGTGGTGTGATCTTCGAGCAGTAATGAGAACGAGATGCGGATACGAGGCGAAAGCATCGGCCGCGGCAGACGTGCGGCGATCGATCGTGTTGATCCATCGGGCGAGCGTACAGGCGGCGCGGCTGAAGCCAAGGCAAGCAACGCACGGTGTGGGCTGGCCCAGCGGGGCTAGCTGGTGCGTGTGGCAGCGTGCTACATGGCAGGGCTGATCGACTCAGGAGATTTGTTTGGAGACCAAAACGGGACCGAGTCCCGGAAGGAAGTCGTCTCAGGAACGGAGTCGTGCATGCTCGCTTGAAAGGCTGGTGTAGGCAGTCGTAGAAGAGACGTACGACGAGACACAGGCAAAGCAGATCAATCGGCAGAAAGGAAATCCATCGAGCGATACATACTAGCTGGGACATTGACAAAGCAACAGCCAGCATGGGAGGTTGAGCCAGGGCTACAACACACGTGAAGATCAAAAGTTTTTTTTTGGAACTGCTAGCAGTACACGGATGTCGTGTACTTGTGCATCACATGGAGATTGCTCATGTATTTTTCATAAAATCAACCATACGAAGAACCAGGCGCCAACGGGTACCGGGTTTGAGGTGGAGAAATTCAACGGAACTGAAAGCCTTGGGTTATGGCAGACAAGGATGGAAAATTTGTTGGCACAACATGGATGCTTGAGGGCGTTGCGGGAACTCATGTCAGCTAAGATGGAATTATCATGTGATGGATGGAAATTCGTGGAAGACGATTTGGAAGCCTTGAGTGTGTTGTACAGTCGGATATGTTCGGCTGGGTCGGACTGATCAGTCTGATGGATCGACTTGGATGTCGGTTGGTACAGAAGACGGTGGTGGAATCGACGCTGACGACATAGGAGCGTGATGCTAATGGTGACCGACTTCTGGGCGTGGAAACACGTGGCGCAGGCCGAGGGCTTGTGCGGCTTTGACAAGACTATGACGCGGGGTTGATTCAAGACGGTGCACATGTGAGCTTGAAGTCGACGGGGCGTGAGAGTGGACTGATCATCTACCATGAAGTCATGTTGAAGGTGGAGCTGAATTGAGGGGCTACGGTGTAAGGATCCATGGAATCGAAGCATATTCAGCAAGGAGGAAAAGCGAGTGACATGCAGTTCGGACTGGAGCCCAGTGGTCTGATGGAAGCGTGAAACTCGTCATCGGTCGGTGATGATCGGTGGTACTCTGCAGTGGGGGTTGAGTGGTGTGGTTTTGCGACCCTTGAGACTCGACCGGGACAGCGGAGGCTCGACGCGGTAATAGCGGCGAGGCGTGCGGTGCGCACGGGACATGGAGACGGGCCAGGGCTCTGGTGGTCATACATGTGGTGAGACAACTGCGAATTTGACTCGGGATGACTACAAGCAATGGAGAAATTCCTTCAAGTTTCAGACAGACGGTCAAGAAAGGAGCGGTGATGTTGAGTTCAGGTAACTCTTATGTGTCACACCCAATATGTGAGTTGTTGACTTTCACGTAGGTCAGTGATCGATGTGTGATGGCGTTGGACTGATACTCTGGAAGTTGGGAGCGCAAACTAGAGTAACAATGAACTTAATTTTGCTCGAGTGTTGACTGTGGTCAAGAAAAGAAGGGACTACAAGTTGCAGGTGGAGTCACATGGAGTCTTTGGAGTAGCAGCGATGCTCATGGGATAAACTCAAGTCCAATGTACATGGAAGTTTGACGCATTGACGAATTCAAGGTGGTGGAGAATATTCGCCAAGGTGGAGTTTGTTGGAGTTGTGTCGAATATTGTGTACAAGGTAGGTTACAGTTGGACTTGTAGTTGTATCGTGTTTACATAGGATGTGGAGTCGTGTCCTAGTAGGACACTTGTATCCTAGGCCTCTCTTATATAGCGGGGGTAGACACACGATGTAACCTATGCCAACATAATAGCACAGGCTCGCAAGGGGGAGCCGGCGGCTTGTGCCGGCGCCCGGGTGGCCGGTGTGCGGTATTGTGACGGTGTCACGGGGAGGAGCGCCCGTAGTCAAGCCCCGGGGATGTAGCCATATCGGTGAACCTCGTTAACAAATCTCGGTGTCGTGCTCGTGTGATTTCTTGGTCCTCGGATGATCAACGGTATGCCTCGGATTTATTCTAACACGTTGGTAGAGAGACGGGATCGAGGGGCTGTTGGCCACTGCATTTGGTGCTCTACTGCATTGCACGCCTCCGATTTGGGGACTGCACGCACGCGCTCCGCACTGCACCTTGGGGAGCACTGCCCTGCACATCGACACCCCCACCCAACTTTCTGGATCGGCCCGGGGTGACGCCGGCTAGCAAAGGGTCAAGAGAGAAGAGCAGACGCTCGAGCCTGGTGGCTGCGGCACCATGGCCGACGACGAGGGAAGGGCGCCGCTGGTTGAGGACGTGGCCATGGAGGTCTAGGTGAGGGGGCCCGTGGTGGCCGCGAACTACACGGCCACGCGTCACCGAACAGCATCGCGCGCCCCGGCGCACTTCAATTCTGTCGGCCAAACTGCACGCGGTGAAAGACCGAACGACACGTAGGAGAGCTTGCCGGAGGGGAGGGGAGGTAGGATAGCTCGCCGGGGGGATGGGGATCCCGCGCCATGGAGCCAGTAGACCAGGCGGTGGCGCGTCGTCGAGCTAACCGTTGATGAGCGACGGGCCGGTGCCGCACTGCCCACTGGCGACTACGACTTGCACGCAATGTTCCCTGCGGCAACCTCCGCATTGCTGCTCGCGGGCGAGGATGAAGGGAGCTCGAGGGGGTGGGGGCAGTCGCCGGGACGAAGCGGGGAACCGGCCGCGCACGGATCTGTTGCCGTGGCGGCGCGGTGGGGGGCTGGTATGAGCTCCGGCGCGTAGCAGTGTGCGGGGGCGGCCGGACGCGGAGAGGGTGGCGGCGCCGCGAGGGGGGGCGGCAGGAGAAGGAGGTGGGAGGGATTTGGGGGGGCTCGTGCTGCGGTAGGCGGTGGGAGGAAGAAGGCGGTCGTGGGTGGGGTGGTGACGAATGGATAAGGTGGGGTGGGTGGGGGTGTGCAGAATAAGACTCTAGAGGGTGTTATCATAATAGACTCACCTATATATATATATATATATATATATATATATATATATATATATATATATATATATATATATATATATATATATATATATATATGAAGATGATTTCCTGTGGAACATGAAGTTATTAAAATTATGAAACTTTAAACTTTCAGGGATTGGATAGTGAAAGTTGTTTTGATCATGCTAACACCATTGAAGATCATGCCATGTGTATCACCGTTATATATATACACTCATGCGTCGGTTTAAAACACTATGATAAATTCTTCAAATATTCGAGTTCACTTTTTATAATGAATTATGATCTCTATTCGTCTTTTACACCCACACAATCCTCTTATCTTTGTAGCTAGCGCTAACTTTCTCTCATGCATGCACACGCCCGCATCCCTCTCACCCTCCCTCAGCATTCTCTAGCTCCATCACGCAAATTCGTCTTTTCACTTTAGGTCATTCACCCACGGTGTGTGTAGGCCCCCCATCTCCTTATTTACGGCACACATCGATCGATATGCCTCTCTAGCCAGGTGTGCCTACCACAAACACAAGCTTTCCCTCTTCTCTTCTCACTGTCCATGCCTCACTCCCACCGCTCTTTTCATTGATCTCGTACTCGCACACTCCTTCCCCCTCGATATAGTATGCCTCTCGCACCACCTCCTAGATGCAACCCTCTCTCTCTATCCTTCTTCCCGGGCCTTATTTGCTTCTAACACATACATGCATGTATACCGATCGATCTCCCTACATATACCTAGGTCGACTTTAACTATTTTCCCCCACCCATCGATCAACGTACCTCACAAGTTATGTCTCTCCTTTCTCTAACAAAGGACGATTGATCTTCCTATGTAGTTATGTCTGCTTACCACAGCCATATCGCCCCCCCTCATCATTCGTGCTTGCCTCCTGGCCCGTCTCTCACACGCACATGCACAGAAAGGCAGCCATCCCCTCTCTTATTGATATTGCAGGCAGCCCTCCGTTTGTCTAGCAAGCCTCTCCCACCATTTGTTAGAAGCAACTCCACCACCACCCCCTCCAACACTCTAGCTCCGTCTCTCTCCCAACCTTATTCCTCTCCTACACATATGCATGGATGCCGATCGATCTCCCTCAATACATAAGGTAGGCCTCTCTCCTCCGACACACATATACCAGCCATTGTACCTCTATAGTTAATAAGGTCTCCCCCACCCCACCCCCACCACACATCGATAGTCGAGCGATGTAGGTAGGTATCCATGCCACAGAGACAAACTACACCTCTCCCCTCTCACATTCCAGTAGGCCGGCCACACTATATCTTTGACGTGGGCACACACAAATTCGATGGCACTCTTTATCGATCGCGCGCGCACGCACACACACATCATCCCTCTCTTTGATTCTATGGATACCTCAACCCGATGATACCTCCACTCTCTTCTCATTGATTGCCCCTATATATATATATGATATATCCAGGACTCTATTTCACACACATTGCATATGTTACATTTTTTGATTGAAATATCATTCACATATATTGCTTGTCTATTTCTCAACCCCCCCCCCTAAAAAAACACTCACGAACCCACACACTATATCTCTCTACGTTTGTATCTCTCTCACACAACCCCACGTAGGTGGTGTATGTACACGAAGAGAATAGGTGCACGTACTCACGCTTCCTACCCAGCCACACCCGCGCGGGGACATGGTGAGGCTCATTTCTGTACGAAATGGTAGCCCACGTGCTAATTTGAACGCGCGTAGCGGTTGTTTACCTACGGAGGTCATGTACCATGTGTGCACGAAACAAAGTTCGACTTGATGCGTTGGCGCGTTATTTTTAAATAAAGTTATATCGCTCAATGGCACGTACACAGAATATAAAATGATTTTTATGGAGAAAAAGGTATTCCGCTACACTATATACAATGGAGCCTGCCTGCCTGGGTTTGTCTCTCTTTAGAGTATCTCACACAAGGCGGCCGTGGCCTCTCTCTCTCTCTCTCTCTCTCACCATTGGTCACTAATCCGGCCGCATCCCGTCCGCCGGCGGAAAGGGAGGATTGCATCATTTCTCTGTTCGACGGCGCCGAGGTAGCATGTCCCGATCTATGGTGCCCGCCATTCTCTCACACCAAGCTCCGGTGCGGTAGGGCCTATGCCACCTGCTCGCTGCCGCTGTATGGCCAGATCCCGCCCGCTTCTGCTCACCTAGTTACATCCCGACGACCCCCAGGTATCCCAGTCTTCCGACGTCGCTGCATGTGGATCTTCGATAGTTCTTTGCCCAAAACATAGCTCGTCCGGCGTACTTTCCTTATTGCAATCTCGTCCTCACACCGTTTTAGACAAACACAACTGTGTTGTTATCTTGCCTTAGGACAAGGAACATGCTTCTTTTTTGTCGTCGTATGTGTCATCAACTGTTATTGGCCAGTAATTGTTTCCTTCCTACCTCTTTTTTGCAAACAGGGCTATCCATTTCACCTCGTTGCTATTGTGAAATTTTGGTGAAGTTCACAAATCACTTTTTTCTTAAGAGTGTTTTGTGCAGTTGTACTAAAATGTCACACGGCAACGCGTCTCTACATTCAGTCTTGTTGCACAAAGGGAGATTGGTTTTGCTCTATCCTCCTCATCCAACTCCGAGCCTAATCTCCTCCAACTATTTGCTTAATCTTCTCCAACTAGTTAGTCTTAAGAGAGACTGCAAAGGTGACTGGCTTCTATTTGTGTGTTTATTGTTCACCAGCAGTCCTCTATTATTGTAATCACACTTAATATCTTTGGAACAGGGACGCTCAACTCTGTTTTAGTGGAACTGCACAAAATGAGCAGAATGTTGCATGCTCCAGACAGCTACGTTTTTCCAACATGCCTTGTTGATTTAGACAGAGCTGGGGGGATGTTGCTGCCAATGAAAGCATGGATCAATTTTAATTTAACACCTTCTCACAACTTTGTCTTGAGCTGTGATGTAAATATTAGCTCTGATCTGCTAATCATTCAGACACATTAGCAATGAAGTTAGTTTTTTATTGTTTCCGAAAGAGCATGGATGGCAAGACACACGAAACAAAAGTTGAAAGCTCAGAGCATTGCACAATTTCATGTCGCTGGAAAATTATTTGTATAGTACGTCAATTATGTAAACAAATGCTGGAACTTGATAGCATTGCCAGAAGCCTCTTCAGCATCCGGGTCCATGTGCCATGCACAAAATTATACTTCCTCCGTTCCTAAATATTTATCTTTTTACAAATTTCAAATGGACATATTTTAGAGTGTAGATTCACTCATTTTGCTTCGTATGTTCACTCGTTGAAATCTATAGAAAGACAAATACTCTGGAGTATATTTAAGAACAGAGGGAGTAGTGCACAACCGCATGGGAGACTCAGCCGGTCGTTGCGTCACACTAATAGTGAGTAAATGAAGGAAATATGCCCTAGAGGCAATAATAAAGTTATTATTTATTTCCTTATATCATGATAAATGTTTATTATTCATGCTATAATTGTATTAATAGGAAACATGGTACATGTGAATACAAAGACAAACAGAGTGTCATTAGTATGCCTCTACTTGACTAGCTCGTTGATCAAAGATGGTTATGTTTCCTAACCATAGACATGAGTTGTCATTTGATAAACGGGATCACATCATTAGGAGAATGATGTGATTGACTTGACCCATTCCGTTAGCTTAGCACTTGATCGTTTAGTATGTTGCTATTGCTTTCTTCATGACTTATACATGTTCCTATGAGTATGAGATTATGCAACTCCCGCCGGAGGAACACTTTGTGTGCTACCAAACGTATCAACGTAACTGCGTGATTATAAAGGTGCTCTACAGGTGTCTCCAAAGGTTCCTGTTTGAGTTGGCATATATCGAGATTATGATTTCTCACTCTGATTGTCGGAGAGGTATCTCTGGGCCCACTCGGTAATGCACATCACTATAAGCCTTGCAAGCATTGTAACTAATGAGTTCCTTGCGGGATGATGTATTACAGAACGAGTAAAGAGACTTGCCGGTAATGAGATTGAACTAGGTATTGAGATACCGACGATCGAATCTCAGGCAAGTAACATACCGATGACAAAGGGAATAACGTATGTTGTTATGCGGTTTGACCGATAAAGATCTTCGTAGAATATGTAGGAGCCAATATGAGCATCCAGGTTCCGCTATTGGTTATTGACCGGAGACGTGTCTCGGTCATGTCTACATAGTTCTCGAACCCGTAGGGTCCGCACGCTTAAAGTTCTATGACGATTGGTTTATGAGTTTTTGTGTTTTGATGTACCGGAGGTAGTTCGGAGTCCCGGATATGATCACGGACATGACAAGGAGTCTCGAAATGGTCGAGACGTAAAGATCGATATATTGGACGACTATATTCGGACACCGGAAGTGTTCCGGGTGGTTTCGGACAAAACCGGAGTGCCGGAGGGTTAACGGAACCCCCCCCCCCCCGGGAGAAATAGTGGGCCTTATGGGCCTTAGTGGAGAGAGAGGGCTTGCCTAGGGCAGGCCACGCCCCTCCCCTCTGGTCCGGTGGACTAGGAGAGGGCGCGCCCTTTCCTTCTCCCTCTCCCCCTTCCTTTCCCCCTCCTAGTAGGAGTAGGAAAGAGGGAGGACTCCTCCTCCTGGCGCGCCCCATAGGGCCGGCCGGCCTCCCCCTTGTTCCTTTATATACGAGGGCAGGGGGGCACCTCTAGACACACAAGTTGATCTGTTGATCTCTCCCAGCCGTGTGCGGTGCCCCCCTCTACCATAATCCACCTCGATCATATCGTAGCGGTGCTTAGGCGAAGCCCTACATCGGTAGCATCATCATCACCGTCATCACACCGTCGTGCTGACTGAACTCTCCGGCGAAGCTTTGCTGGATCGGAGCTCGCGGGACGTCATCTAGTTGAACGTGTGCTGAACTCAGAGGTGTCGTGCGTTCGGTACTTGGATCGGTCGGATCGTGAAGACGTACAACTACATCAACCGCGTTGTGCTAACACTTCCGCTTTCGGTCTACGAGGGTACGTGGACATACTCTCCCCTCTCGTTGCTATGCATCACCATGATCCTATGTGTGCGTAGGAATTTTTTTGAAATTACTACGTTCCCCAACAGTGGCATTCGAGCCAGGTTTTATGCGTAGATGTTATATGCACGAGTAGAACACAAGTGAGTTGTGGGCGATACAAGTCATACTGCTTACCAGCATGTCACACTTTGGTTCGGCGGTATTGTTGGATGAAGCGGGCCGGACCGACATTACACGTACGCTTACGCGAGACTGGTTTTACCATCGTGCTTTGCACACAGGTGACTACCAGGTGTTAGTTTCTCCAACTTTAGTTGAATCGAGTGTGGCTACGCCCGGTCCTTGAGAAGGTTAAAACATCACTAACTTGACAAACTATCGTTGTGGTTTTGATGCGTGGGTAAGAACGGTTCTTGCTCAGCCCGTAACAGCCACGTAGAACTTGCAACAACAAAGTAGAGGACGTCTAACTTGTTTTTGCGGGGCATGTTGTGATGTGATATGGTCAAGATATGATGCTATATTTTATTGTATGAGATGATCATGTTTTGTAACCGAGTTATCGACAACTTGCAAGAGCCATATGGTTGTCGCTTTATTGTATGCAATGCAATCGCCCTGTAATTGCTTTACTTTATCACTAAGCGGTAGCGATAGTCGTAGAAGCAATAGTTGGCGAGACGACAACGATGCTATGATGGAGATCAAAGGTGTCGCGCCGGTGACGATGGTGATCATGACTTCGAGATGGAGATCGCAAGCACAAGATGATGATGGCCATATCATATCACTTATATTGATGCATGTGATGTTTATCTTTTATGCATCTTATTTTGCTTAGATCGACGGTAGCACTATAAGATGATCTCTCACTAAATTTCAAGGTACAAGTGTTCTCCCTGAGTATGCACCGTTGCGAAAGTTCGTCGTGCCGAGACACCACGTGATGATCGGGTGTGATAAGCTCTATGTTCACATACAACGGGTGCAAGCCAGTTTTGCACATGCAAAATACTCGGGTTAAACTTGACGAGCCTAGCATATGCATATATGACCTCGGAACACTGGAGACCGAAAGGTCGAGCGTGAATCATATAGTAGATATGATCAACATAGTGATGTTCACCATTGAAAACTACTCCATCTCACGTGATGATCGGACATGGTTTAGCTGATATGAATCATGTAATCACTTAGATGATTAGAGGGATGTCTATCTAAGTGGGAGTTCTTTAATAATTTGATTAACTCAACTTTAATTTATCATGAACTTAGTACCTGATAGTATTTTGCATGTCTATGTTGTTGTAGATAGATGGCCCGTGTTGTTGTTCCGTTGAATTTTAATGCGTTCCTTGAGAAAGGAAAGTTGAAAGATGATGGTAGCAATTACACGTACTGGGTCCGTATCTTGAGGATTATCCTCATTGCTGCACAGAAGAATTACGTCCTGGAAGCACCACTAGGTGCCAAACCTGCTGCAGGAGCAACACCAAATGTTATGAACGTCTGGCAGAGCAAAGCTGGTGACTACTCGATAGTTCACTGTACCATGCTTTACGGCTTAGAACCGGGACTTCAACAACGTTTTGAACGTCAAGGAGCATATGAGATGTTCCAGGAGTTGAAGTTAATATTTCAAGCAAATGCCTGGATTGAGAGATATGAAGTCTTCAATAAGTTCTAAAGCTGCAAGATGGAGGAGAATAGTTCTGTCAATGAGCATATACTCAGAATGTCTGGGTATAACAATCACTTAATTCAACTGGGAGTTAATCTTCCGGATGATATTGTTATTGACAGAATTCTTCAATCACTGCCACCAAGCTACAAGAGCTTCGTGATGAACTATAACATGCAAGGGATGGATAAGATGGTTCCCAAGTTCTTCCCAATGCTAAAGGCTCTGGAGGTAGAAATCAAGAAGGAGCATCAAATGTTGATGGTCAACAAGACCACCAGTTTCAAGAAAAAGGGCAAAGGGAAGAAGAAGGGGAACTTCAATAAGAACAACAAACAAGTTGCTGTTCGGGAGAAGAAACCCAAGTCTGGACCTAAGCCTGAGACTGAGTGCTTCTATTGCAAGCAAACTGGTCACTAGAAGCGGAACTGCCCCAAGTATTTGGCGGATAAGAAGGATGGCAAGGTGAACAAAGGTATATGTGATATACATGTTATTGATGTGTACCTTACTAATTCTCGCAGTAGTGCCTGGGTATTTGATACTGGTTCTGTTGCAAATATTTGCAACTCGAAACAAGGACTACGGATTAAGCGAAGATTGGCAAAGGACGAGGTGACGATGCGCGTGGGAAATGGTTCCAAAGTCGATGTGATCGTAGTCGGCACACTACCTCTACATCTACCTTCGGGATTAGTATTAGACCTGAATAATTGTTGTTTGGTGCCAGTGTTAAGCATGAACATTATATCTAGATCTTGTTTGATGCGAGATGGTTATTCATTTAAATCAGAGAACAATGGTTGTTCTATTTATATGAGTAATATATTTTATGGTCATGCACCCTTGAAGAGTGGTCTATTCTTTTTGAATCTCGATACTGGAGATACACATATTCATAGTATTGAAGCTAAAAGATGCAGAGTTGATAATTATAGTGCAACTTATTTGTGGCACTGCCGTTTGGGTCATATTGGTGTAAAGCGCATAAAGAAACTCCATTCTGATGGACTTTTGGAATCACTTGATTATGAATCACTTGGTACTTGTGAACCATGCCTCATGGGCAAGATGACTAAAACGCCGTTCTCTAGAAGAATGGAGCGAGCAACATATTTGTTGGAGATCATACATACTGATGTATGTGGTCCGATGAATGTTGAGGCTCGCTGCGGATATCGTTATTTTCTCACCTTCACAGTTGATTTGAGCAGATATGGGTATATCTACTTGATGAAACATAAGTATGAAACATTTGAAAAGTTCAAAGAATTTCAGAGTGAAGTGGAAAATCATCGTAACAAGAAAATAACGTTTCTACGATCTAATCGTGGAGGCGAATATTTGAGTTACGAGTTTAGTCTTCATTTGAAACAATACGGAATAGTTTCGCAACTCACGCCACCTGGAACAGCACAGCGTAATGGTGTGTCCGAACATCGTAATCATACTTTACTAGATATGGTGCGATCTATGATGTCTCTTGCAGAGTTACCGCTATCGTTTTGGGGTCATGTTTTAGAGATGGCTGCATTCACGTTAAATAGGGCACCATCTAAATTCGTTGATACGACTCCTTATGAACTGTTGTTTGGCAAGAAACCAAAGTTGTCGTTTCTTAAAGTTTGGGGCTGCGATGCTTATGTAAAAAAGCTTCAACCTGATAAGCTCGAACCCAAATCAGAGAAATGTGTCTTCATAGGATACCCAAAAGAGACAGTTGGGTACACTTCTATCACAGATCCGAAGGCAAGACTTTTGTTGCTAAGAATGGATCTTTTCTAGAGAAGGAGTTTCTCTCGAAAGAAGTGAGTGGGAGGAAAGTATAACTTGATGAGGTAACTGTACCTGCTCCCTTATTGGAAAGTAGTTCATCACAGAAACCGGTTCCTGTGACATCTACACCAATTAGTGAGGAAGCTAATGATGATGATCATGAATTTTCAGATCAAGTTACTACCGAACCTCGTAGGTCAACCAGAGTAAGATCCGCACCAGAGTGGTACGGTAATCCTGTTCTGGAGGTCATGTTACTAGACCATGATGAACCTACGAACTATGAGGAAGCGATGATGAGCCCAGATTCCAAGAAAAGGCTTGATGCCATGAAATTCGAGATGGGATCCATGTATGAGAACAAAGTGTGGACTTTGGTTGACTTGCCCGATGATCGGCAAGCCATCGAGAATAAATGGATCTTCAAGAAGAAGACATACGCTGACGGTAATGTTACTGTCTACAAAGCTCGGCTTGTTGCGAAAGGTTTTCGACAAGTTCAAGGAGTTGACTACGATGAGACGTTCTCACCCCTAGCGAAGCTTAAGCCCGTCTGAATCATGTTAGCTATTGCCGCATTTTATGATTATGAAATTTGGCAAATGGATGTAAAGACTGCATTCCTGAATGTATTTCTGGAAGAAAAGTTGTATATGATGCAACCTGAAGGTTTTATCGATCCAAAGGGTGCTAACAGAGTGTGCAAGCTCTAGCGATCCATTTATGGACTGGTGCAAGCCTCTCGGAATTGGAATAAATGTTTTGATAGTGTGATCAAAGCATATGGTTTTATACAGACTTTTGGAGAAACCTGTATTTACAAGAAAGTGAGTGGGAGCTCTGTAGCATTTCTAATCTTTTATGTGGATGACATATTGTTGATTGGAAATGATATAGATTTTCTAGATAGCATAAAAGGATACTTGAATAAGATTTTTTCAATGAAAGACCTCAGTGAAGCTGCTTACATATTGGGCATCAAGATCTATAGAGATAGATCAAGACTCTTAATTGGACTTTCACAAAGCACATACCATGACAAAGTTTTGAAGAAGTTCAAAATGGATCAGACAAAGAAAGGGTTCTTGCCTGTGTTACAAGGTGTGAAGTTGAGTAAGACTCAATGCCCGACCACTTCAGAAGATAGAGAGAAAATGAAAGATGTTCCCTGTGCTTCAGCCATAGGCTCTATCATGTATGCAATGCTGTGTACCATACCTGATGTGTGCCTTGCTATTAGTTTAGCAGGAAGGTACCAAAGTAATCCAGGAGTGGATCACTGGACAATGGTCAAGAACATCCTGAAATACCTGAAAAGTACTAAGGATATGTTTCTCGTTTATGGAGGTGTCAAAGAGCTCGTCGTAAATGGTTACGTCGATGCAAGCTTTGACACAGATCAGGACGATTCTAAATCGCAAACCGGATACGTGTTTATATTGAACGGTGGAGCTGTCAGTTGGAGCAGTTCTAAACAAAGCGTCGTGGTGGGATCTACGTGTGAAGCGGAATACATAGCTGCTTCGGAAGCAACAAATGATGGAGTCTGGATGAAGGAGTTGATATCTGATCTAGGTGTCATACCTAGTGCATTGGGTCCAATGAAATTCTTTTGTGACAATACTGGTACAATTGCCTTGGCAAAGGAATCCAGATTTCACAAGAGAACCAAGCACATCAAGAGAAGCTTCAACTCCATCCGGGATCAAGTCTAGGTGGGAGACATAGAGATTTGCAAGATACATACGGATCTGAATGTTGCAGACCCATTGACTAAGCCTCTTCCATGAGGAAAACATGATCAACACCAAGACTCCATGGGTGTTAGAATCATTACTGTGTAATCTAGATTATTGACTCTAGTGCAAGTGGGAGACTGAAGGAAATATGCCCTAGAGGCAATAATAAAGTTATTATTTATTTCCTTATATCATGATAAATGTTTATTATTCATGCTAGAATTGAATTAACCGGAAACATGATACATGTGTGAATACATAGACAAAAAGAGGGTCACTAGTATGCCTCTACTTGACTAGCTCGTTGATCAAAGATGATTATGTTTCCTAACCATAGACATGAGTTGTCATTTGATAAATGGGATCATATCATTAGGAGAATGATGTGATTGACTTGACCCATTCCGTTAGCTTAGCACTTGATCGTTCAGTATGTTGCTATTGCTTTATTCATGACTTATACATGTTCCTATGAGTATGAGATTATGCAACTCCAGAATACCGGAGGAACACTTTGTGTGCTATGTCACAACGTAACTGGGTGATTATAAAGGTGCTCTATAGGTGTCTCCAAAGGTACTTGTTGAGTTGGCATATATCGAGATTAGGATTTGTCACTCCGATTGTCGGAGAGGTATCTCTGGGCCCACTCGGTAATGCACATCACTATAAGCCTTGCAAGCATTGAAACTAATGAGTTAGTTGCGGGATGATGTATTACAGAACGAGTAAAGAGACTTGCCGGTAACGAGATTGAACTAGGTATTGAGAGACCGACGATCGAATCTTGGGCATGTAACATACCGATGACAAAGGGAACAATGTATGTTGTTATGCGGTTTGACCGATAAAGATCTTCGTAGAATATGTGGGAGCAAATATGAGCACCTATGTTCCGCTATTGGTTATTGACCGGAGACGTGTCTCGGTCATGTCTACATAGTTCTCGAACCCGTACGGTCCGCACGCTTAATGTTCTGTGACGATCAGTTTATGAGTTTTTGTGTTTTGATGTACCGAAGGTAGTTCGGAGTCCCGGATATGATCACGAACATGACGAGGAGTCTCGAAATGGCCGAGACATAAAGATCGATATATTGGACGACTATATTCGGACACGGAAGTGTTCGGGTGGTTTGGAGAAAACAGTCTGGGAGGGTTCTGGAACCCCGGGAGAAATAGTGGGCCTTATGGGCCTTAGTGGAGAGAGAGGGCTGGCCTAGGGCAGGCAGCGCTCTTCCCCCTCTCGTCCGAATTGGACTATGAGAGGGGGGGCGCCCCCTTTCCTTCTCCCTCTCCCCCTTCCTTTTCCCCTCCTAGTAGGAGTAGGAAAGAGGGGAGTCCTCCTCCTACTAGGAGGAGGACTCCTCCTCCTCACGCGCCCCATAGGGCCGGCAGGCCTCCCCCTTTGCTCCTTTATGTACGGCGGTAGGGGGCACCTCTAGACACACAAGTTGATATGTTGATCTCTCCCAGCCGTGTGCGGTGCCCCCCTCCACCATAATCCACCTCGATCATATCGTTGCGGTGCTTAGGCGAAGACCTACGTCGGTAGCATCATCATCACTGTCATCACACCGTCGTGCTGACGGAAATCTCCGGCGAAGCTTTGCTGTATCGGAGCTCGCGGGACGTCATCAAGTTGAACGTGTGCTGAACTCAGAGGTGTCGTGCGTTCGGTACTTGGATCCGTCGGATCGTGAAAACGTACAGCTACATCAATCGCGTTGTGCTAACGCTTCCGCTTTCGGTCTACGAGGGTACGTGGACATACTCTCCCCTCTCGTTGCTATGCATCACCATGATCATGTGTATGCGTAGGATTTTTTTTGAAATTACTACGTTCCCCAATAGTAAAGAGCAGTCAAATCATAAGCCCCACCTTTCCCACTGTAAGTTGCTCGGAAGAAGCAACCATCAATACGCTCTTCTTTGAATCCGCTCATACTACTCCATCTGTCACTATTTATAGAGCGCGCTTCGAAGAAAACAATCTCTGGGACCAAGGCGACTAGCGATCGGCCTGAAAAATAGCATTGGTAGTTATAGCATGGCGTCTATTACTAGAGAAAATAATGCATACACACATGCATGAAGTGTTTCCACCCCGGGTACACACATGCATGCACTTACTCCACTCCGTAGTACATCGAGAGAAAATTGTGGACTTGATTGCGGTTACCACGCCCTAATTAATTAAGAATTAAACCAAACGCGTCTAAAGTATCTCTGGTGGTGGAAATGCATGGAGAGAAATGCATCAGAATGAAGTGCGCCCTGTAAACTGTGACGGAGGGAGGAGTATTATGAAGGTGCAAAACCAAGTACGCGTATGGCCAGTCGGTCAACGCACTTCCTCTTAGCATATCACTGACACGTGGGACTGGAGTGTGAGCAAACCGATCTCAATTGACGGCAAAATGGCAAACCCGCCGTTCCTTGAGAGAGAAGATGAGCGAGAATACACAGACGGGCTCGCACGGAGGCCAAGATATATTCGAGCATGGTTCATCGAAAAGGTGATTTTTCATTTTGGCTTTCCCCATAGCATTATAACTGATAATGGCACTAATCTGTCCAAGGTTGTTATGAAACAATTTTGTCGACATGAGCATATCCGACTTGATGTATCATCAGTGGCTCACCCCTAGTCCAATGGTCAAGCTGAGAGAGCCAATCAAGAGATTTTGAGAGGCATCAAGCCCGGGCTTATGTTTCCCTTATAGAGGACGCCCGGTTGTTGGGTGGAGGAGTTACCCTCAGTGTTATGGAGTATCATTACTACCCCAACAGATCTACGAGTTACACGCCTTTCTTCATGGTTTATGGAGCAGAGGCGGTTCTCCCTAGTGACATCCATCACAATTCACCTCGTGTGGCGGCTTATGGTGAAGCTGATAATGAAAAAGCACATCAGGATGCACTTGACCTGTTGGATGAGGAGAGTGACCTTGCGGCGGCTCGTTCGGCGATTTACCAGCAAGATTTGCATCGTTATCACAACCGCCGGGTTAAAACCAGAACCTTTCAAGAAGGAGACTTGGTGCTCCGGCTTATCTAGGAGCAGACTGATATGCACAAACTATCCCTACCTTGGGAAGGGCCATTTGTGGTCAGCAAAAATCTGAACAATGGGTCATACTACCTTATCGATGCTCGAGACCACAAGGACTCAGGCACGTCGGAGGAGGAGACCCGCCAGCCGTGGAATATTGCTCATCTTCGGCCTTACTACACCCGAGACACTGGTTCTTGTGATGTACATATTTTAACAATGTATATATTATGATGCATATAATAAAGTCGGCATCCCTGATAATTCAGGGCCTCTGTCGTTTCATTTTTAAGAATATGATTCGTTTATAATATTATCATAAGAGCACAGCTCTGGTTACTCTGGTAATCCGGCTATCAAGCTAATATGATAAATTCTTAAGAGCACAGCTCGAGTTACTTCGGTAATATGGCTATCAAGTCAATATTATCATAAGAGCACAACTTTGGTTACTCTGGTAATCCGGCTATGAAACCAATATGATAAATTCTTAAGAGCACAGCTCTGGTTACTTTGGTAATTTGGCTATCAAGCCAATATTATCATAAGAGCACGGCCTGGTTACTCGGGTAATCCGGCTATCAAGCCAATATGTAAAATTCTTAAGAGCACAACTCTGGTTACTCTGGTAACTTGGCTATTGATACGTCTCCAACGTATCTATAATTTATGAAGTATTCATGCTATTATACTATCCTTCGAGGATGTTTTATATTCATTCATATGATATTTTATATGATTTTTGGGACTAACCTATTAACCTAGAGCCCAGTGCCAGTTTCTGTTTTCTCCTTGTTTTAGAGGAAGCACAAGGGGGAGAACCTCTCCTCCTCTCTTCCGGTGGCGCCGGAGTGCCATCAGGAGGGGAATCATCGCCACGGTGATCGTCTTCATCAACATCACCATCATCATCATCATCCTCACCTCTTTTACGCGGTCCACTCTCCCGCACCCCGCTGTAATCCCTACTTGAACATGGTGCTTTATGCCACATATTATGATCCAATGATGTGTTGCCATCCTATGATGTTTTGAGTAGATATCTTTTGTCTTTGGGTCGATTGATGATCTAGATTGGTATGAGTTGTATGTTTTACTTTGGTGTTGTCCTATGGTGTCCTCCGTGTGGGTACAAGCGTGAGGATTCACGCTGTAGGGTGTTGCAATCGTTCATGATTAAGCTTATAGTGGGTTGGTGAGTGGTGAAGCACAAACCCGAGTAAGAGGATTGTTGCGTACGGGAATAAAGAGGACTTGATGCTTTAATCCTATGGTTGGGTTTTACCTTAATGATCTTTAGTAGTTGCGGATGCTTGCTAGAGTTCCAATCATAAGTGCATATGATCCAAGTAGAGAAAGTATGTTAGCTTATGCCTCTCCCTCATATGAAACTGCAATAGTGATTACCAGTCTTGTTAACAATTTCCTAGGACAATTCTGCACAACGATCCACCATTATTCCACACTCGCTATTTATAATATTTAGTATTATATTCTAACTTTAGGATAGAAGCACCTACTTTCATATTTTAGCTCTCCGATATCATGCCAAGTTATCCTCTTGATACCCACAACATAGTTTTATTTCTCGTTTCTAGTTGGAAGCAAACGTTCGGTGTAAGTAGAGTCGTATTAGTGGCAGATAGGGCTTGAGAGAATATTGATCTTACCTTTAGCTCCTTGTGGGTTCGACACTCCATACTTATCACTTCCACCTTTGGAAATTGCTACGATGATTCCCTGCACTTGGGGATTATCAGCTATCAAGCCAATATGATAAATTCTTAAGAGCGTAGCTCTGGTTACTTTGGTAATCCGACTGTCAAGCCAATATGATAATTTTGTAAGAGCACATCTCTGATTACTTTGGTAATCCAGCTATCAAGCCATATAACAATTTGATAAGAGCATAGCTCTGATTACCTTCCTGGTCAGTCTATCAAGCCAAATAATTATAAATATGAGCATAGCTCTAATTAATTTACTAATCCGGCTACCAAGCCAATCTTATAACTCCTCATAAGCATAGCTTTAACCTATTTGGAGGCGTGATGCCCGGGTCAAAGGGACCAAAGAGAGTCTGTTGCATAAGCACAGCTCAAACATAGGTTGCCAGCTTTGACGGTTTAAAATACGTCCCTTGGGTGCTCCTTGATTCATAGATGCATAGTTTTGATAACCCCGGCTTGTTTTCAAACGCCAGGGGTCTGATAAGTCGGCAGTATGAGAAAATATCATAGGTATGATATTTTGTTATAATTATATAAGGTTATGATTGAACCGGCCCTGGTTATGAACTGTCTTAGTCACCAGCGGTTTTTATATAGGGTGTTGTGACCCGCCCTGGGGTAAACCGCCAGGGTACTTGTGATCTGTTTTGTGTGCAGGTAAAATAATAAATCTAGCATACATAGTTGATGAAGTCATGAGCATAGGTGGTTGAGCTTAAATTGGTAAAGCGGCAGTGTTATGCAAAACAAAACATGCACGATGGCATGGCAGGTCAAGAGTTTAACTAGCCTATTACAAGGCATCTGATGGCCCAATGAGAATAAGTGTTTTGGAGCTGACAACAGAGCAAAGTATTCTGCTTAATAAACCAGCTTATCACTGTTGGCGGGTTGAAGCCTCCGGGTCCTCCTGCACTTCCTCTTCATCTTCAGCTCCTTGCCTCCTGCACTTCCTCTTCATCTTCAGCTCCTTGCTTATCCATCAACTAGAAGTCAGGCGTAGCCCAGTTGATACCGGTCAACGCTCTAAACACAACTTCATCATCAATAAGATTGGATGATCAATGTCAGGAGCGAAGGTGTGCTTACGAATCGGCAGGATGAGATCTTTTGGCTCATGAATCGGTGCGCTCACTCTCTTGTTTTCAGCATCATAAGCCGCCTGGTATGTGGAAGATTGGTTTCGTCAGCCAGCTTGCTTGCTAAAGGATGCATGGCTCTTGCTATTTCTTCAAAATCATCAGCGCTGAAGGTAGATCCGTCCTCTTTAACACTGGGGCAGCCGTTGGCCAAATCTACCATGTTGAGATCGGCTTGCCATGCCTTTGCCCAGCTTAAGGAAGTCAAGGCGCCGGCTCTGGCAGCTACCCGTTTCAAGTCTTCAATTCTTTTGGGCAGCACAGATAGCTGCTTCAGTGCATCTTTGATAAGTGTGGAGGGAGTTTTCTTGTGCAGCATAGCAGCAATGGTTCGGTGGGCACCAGTATATAACTGTTCTACAAGAGTGTAGACAACCTTAAGCTGGACGCGCATATCTGAGCCTAACTTGTCACTCCGAGAACCTATCAGTAAAGTTAGGAGTAAGCCAGGTAGATGTTTACAACATGATTCTTAAGGTACAAGGAAGGCATATTTTCCTACTTACCAAAGATGGCTGATGACATGATATTAACTGTTGCTTTAAGCCGGATAACTCTTCAATCACCGACTTAAGTGCCGCTTCAGCATCATTTTCTCTTTTCAGTAGAGCCGCCTTTTCAGTTTCCCAGCCATCTTTCTCAGAGTTGAAGTTCGGTTTCAGCTGCTCAATATTCTCCAAAGCAGGTTCTTACTTGGCCTGGGATGTCTCCGATTGCTGAGTTTTGATGTTGAGCTTAAGATCATGAAGCTACGAGTCTTTCTCAGTCAATTCAACCTGTGACATAAGCGCACACAAACAAGATTACAGTCATGATTACTCTTCGAAGTCCTAATCACAATACAAGTATTACTCTTGGCACTTGGGGGCTAATGCATATTGCTCCTTTTTAAGACAAAATTTTGAAAGTCCCAAGTACAATACAAGTATTATCCTTGGCACTTGGGGACTAATGCCTATTGCTCTGTTCCAAGACAAATTTATGACCCGGACAAATGATGCGATCTGGTTTAAAAAGTCTACAAGCTGGAATATTGGTTTTTGGCAGGATGCTTAGTCCTGGTTTACTCATGACTGACCAAACCGGCCCTTGGGGGCTACGGATGCAATATTGATTCTTGCTACTTAAAGTCCCGATTTAACATATTTATTAAGGCGGTCCTTGGGGGCTACACATACAAAGTTGAAGTGCTAATATTATAAGTCCCGGTTCATATTGAAAGCATAAACCGGCCCTTGGGGGGCTATTGGATTTGATCTATGCAACTATTAAAGTTTACAGTACATTCTATTCTATCATGTCCAATAAACTTGGCGACTAAGGGAAGTATATTCATATAAAAAAAGAGTTGAGCGTTTACCTCATAATGCTCCTTCATCAGGTTTACTAAGTCGTCTTCAAAGTCACGGCTGGTGTACAGGCGGTTCAAGTAACCAGAGTGGATGTCTTGGGTGCTGAAATGGGCGTAGCTATCCAAATCTACCTTCAACTTGCCTTTATCTTCAGCAGAAATTTCTTCCTTGGCGCTGTGCTTAGATAAGACTGTAGGTTGACCCGAAGCTGTGAATCCAAACCCAGTGACAACAACATCATCGGTCTTCTCCTTAGCAGGCTTAATCGGGCTTGGCGGGTTACAAATAGCCGGCTCAACGTCCATATGATCTGTGGATGCTTCATGATCTTGTGGTGGTGGATCATCAAGGTTGGCCTCAGCAATTGGGTTAGAAAGTTCTGGGACATCGTCGGCCGGCTTATTTAGCTTTGCTTTCTTGTTGGGTTTGGCCTGGCCCCTGAAAATAAGAAGCATAAAGAGGTCAGTTTAATGATCAGGTATAAGGTCTAAATAATTGAACATATTCTTACCCAGGTACAGTCCTGAAAGCGGGGATTTGAGTTCTAGTTGACTCGCCGGAGGAGGAATGAGAAGTCCCCTGATAGTTTGAATGAGACGGGTTAAGTGGTTGACGGAAATGACCCGCCATGGGATAAAGTATATCAGAAATATGTAAGACCTCTGGGCGGCATTTGCGAACCGGTGTGTTTGGTAAGCCGGAGGAAGTAATCACGCTGCCACTATGCCAGGTGGTGCGGCGAGCTTCATGTTGCTGTTTCTTCAAAATAAAGTTGGGATCCAAGTGAGCTAGAGGGTGAGAAAATCTTACTTACTAGCTTGCTTGTCGGGTTTGCTATGTTGGCAGAGGTTCTGAGCTGGAGGAAATAATAATTACCTCTGCGTCACCTGCATGGCTGGCCTCTGCATCGTCCTGATAACAATCATTGTCAATGAGATGTATAAAAAAGGAGCCAAGAGAGTCAAGTTCTACCTCTGACTCATTATCATCATCGTCATCATCCATGTTTAACTCGACGGACTCGGTGGTTTTCTTCTTGGCAGGCCTCTTGGTGGCCTTGGTTTTGGTACGAGCCAGCTTGGTCGGATTATCTTGCGGTTTCTTCTTCCAAAATGGAGAATCAGCCTATTAAGGTCAAAAAAATCATAACTGGGCATAATCATTGAAAATATTGATTGCACGGAAGGTGTGCAACACTTACGGCTGGCGGCTTGTTGAAGGTCCTTAAAGGACTAAGTCCTATTTTGCTGCATTCCTTTAAAGGTTCGTTCAGCAATTTTTTGGTGGCTTCAGTAATTTCTGCATCAGACATTTGAATGTCACAGTGGCGCCGGGGATCTTTTACATTGCCAGTGTAATCGCACATTAAGCCGGGGCGATGTCTTAATTGCAGGATACTCCAGGACACCCAGCACCGGACAAAGTCGATGCCGGTTAAGCCATTGGCCATAAAGGCTCTAAGTTTTGAAAATGATGGCGCGTATTTGTCTCGTTCCTTCGCACTCAGCAGTGAGGGGAGTGGATGTGTGCTGCTAAGTCGGTGATAGCGGTAACCCGTGATAACTCTCCATCGTATCTACTTTTCCAAACACTTTTGCCCTTGTTTTGGACTCTAACTTGCATGATTTGAATGGAACTAACCCACACTGACGCTGTTTTCAACAGAATTGCCATGGTGTTATTTTTGTGCAGAAATAAAAGTTCTCGGAATGACCTGAAACTTCACGGAGAATATTTTTGGAATTAATAGAAAATACGGGAGAAAGAATCAACACCAGGGGGCCCACACCCTGTCCACGAGGGTGGGGGGCGCGCCCCCTGCCTCGTGGGCCCCCTGAGGCTCCACCGACCTCAATTCCTGAAGGAAATATGCCCTAGAGGCAATAATAAAGTTATTATTTATTTCCTTATTTCATGATAAATGTTTATTATTCATGCTAGAATTGTATTAACCGGAAACATAATACATGTGTGAATACATAGACAAACATAGTGTCACTAGTATGCCTCTACTTGACTAGCTCGTTGAATCAAAGATGGTTAAGTTTCCTAGCCATAAGACATGAGTTGTCATTTGATTAACGGGATCACATCATTAGGAGAATGATGTGATTGACATGACCCATTCCGTTAGCCTAGCACTTGATCGTTTAGTATGTTGCTATTGCTTTCTTCATGACTTATACATGTTCCTGTAACTATGAGATTATGCAACTCCCGTTTACCGGAGGAACACTTTGGGTGCTACCAAACGTCACAAAGTAACTGGGTGATTATAAAGGAGTACTACAGGTGTCTCCAAAGGTACATGTTGGGTTGGCGTATTTCGAGATTAGGTTTTGTCACTCCGATTGTCGGAGAGGTATCTCTGGGCCCTCTCGGTAATGCACATCACATAAGCCTTGCAAGCATTGCAACTAATAAGTTAGTTGTAAGATGATGTATTACGGAACGAGTAAAGAGACTTTCCGGTAACGAGATTGAACTAGGTATTGGATACCGACGATCGAATCTCGGGTAAGTAACATACCGATGACAAAGGGAACAACGTATGTCGTTATGCGGTTTGACCGATAAAGATCTTCGTAGAATATGTAGGAACCAATATGGGCATCCAGGTTCCGCTATTGGTTATTGACCGAGAATAGTTCTAGGTCATGTCTACATAGTTCTCGAACCCGTAGGGTCCGCACGCTTAACGTTTGATGACGGTTTATTATGAGTTTATAAGTTTTGATGTACCGTAGGTTGTTGAGTCCGGATGTGATCACGGACATGACGAGGAGTCTCGAAATGGTCGAGACATAAAGATTGATATATTGGAAGCCTATGTTTGGACTTGGAAGGTTCGGATGAAAACAGGATTTTACTGGAACACCGGGGTTACGGAACCCCGGGGTCAATGGGCCTTGATGGGCCATAAGGGAGAAGAGGAGGGCGGCCAGGGCAGGCGCGCCCCCTCCCCTCTAGTCCGAATAGGACAAGGAGAGGGGGGCGCCCTTCCCTCTTCCCCTCCCCAAGACCTAATCCAACTAGGAAAGGGGGAGTCCTACTCCGGTGGGAGTAGGAGTCCTCCAGCGCCCCCTAGGGCCGGCCGCACCCCTTGCTCCTTTATATCTGGGGCAGGGGACACCCCATGACACACAAGTTGATCTACGGATCGTTCCTTAGCGTGTCGGTGCCCCCTCCACCATATTCCACTTCGGTCATATCGTCGCGGAGCTTAGGAGAAGCCCTGCGCCGGTGGAGCATGATCATCATCACCACGCCGTCGTGCTGACGAAACTCATCCCCGACGCTTTGCTGGATCGGAGCCCGGGGTTGTCATCGAGCTGAACGTGTGCTGAACTCGGAGGTGCCGTCGTTCGGTACTTGGATCGGTCGGATCGTGAAGGCGTCGACTACATCAACAGCGTTGTTATAGCGCTTCGCTTTCGGTCTCACGAGTGCGTGGACACCTCTCCCTCTCGTTGCTATGCCATCACCATGGTCTTGCGTGTGCGTAGGAAATTTTTGAAATTACTCGTTCCCCCAGTGGCATCGAGCCTGGTTTTATGCGTTGATGTCATATGCACGAGTAGAACACAAGTGAGTTGTGGGCGATATAAGTCATACTGCTTACCAGCATGTCATACTTTGGTTGGCGGTATTGTGAGATGAAGCGGCCGACCGACATTACAGACGCTTACGCGAGACTGGTTTCACCGCTTGAGCACTCGTTGCTTAAAGGTGACCGGCGGTATCTGTTTCTCTCACTTTAGTTGAACCGAGTGTGGCTCGCCGGTCCTTGCGAAGGTTAAAACAGCACCAACTTGACAAACTATCGTTGTGGTTTTGATGCGTAGGTAAGAACGGTTCTTGCTCAGCCCGTAGCAGCCACGTAAAACTTGCAACAACAAAGTAGAGGACGTCTAACTTGTTTTTGCAGGGCATGTTGTGACGTGATGTGGTCAAGGCGTGATGCTATATTTTATTGTATGAGATGATCATGTTTTGTAACGAGTTATCGGCAATGGCAGGAGCCATATGGTTGTCACTTTATTGTATGAAATGCAACGCCATGTAATTGCTTTACTTTATCACTAAGCGGTAGCGATAGTCGTAGAAGCAATAGTTGGCGAGGCGACAACGATGCTACGATGGAGATCAAGGTGTCGCGCCGATGACAATGGTGATCACGACGGTGCTTGGAGATGGAATCACAAGCACAAGATGATGATGGCCATATCATATCACTTATATTGATTGCATGTGATGTTTATCCTTTATGCATCTTATCTTGCTTTGATTGACGGTAGCATTATAAGATGATCTCTCACTAAAATTATCAAGAAGTGTTCTCCCGAGTATGCACCGTTATGAAAGTTCTTCGTCTTGAGACACCACGTGATGATCGGGTGTGATAGGCTCTACGTTCAAATACAGCGGGTGCAAAACAGTTGCACACGCGAATACTCAGGTTAAACTTGACGAGCCTAGCATATAACAGATATGGCCTCGGAACACGGAGACCGAAAGGTCGAGCGTGAATCATATAGTAGATGTGATCAACATATTGATGTTCATTGTTGAAACTACTCCATCTCACTTGACGATCGGACATGGTGTAGTTGATATGGATCACGTAATCACTTAGAGGATTAGAGGGATGTCTATCTAAGTGGGAGTTCTTAAGTAATATGATTAATTGAACTTTAATTTATCATGAACTTAGTACTGGTAGTATTTTGCAAAATTATGTTGTAGATCAATAGCTCGCGTTGTTGCTTTCATATGTTTGTTTTGATATGTTCCTAGAGAAATTATGTTGAAAGATGTTAGTAGCAATGATGCGGATTGGATCCGTGATCTAAGGTTTATCCTCATTGCTGCACGTAAGAATTATGTCCTTAATGCACGCTAGGTGACAAACCTATTGCAGGAGCAAATGCAGGCGTTATGAGCGTTTGGCTAGCTCAATATGATAACTACTTGATAGTTTAGTGCACCATACTTAACGGCTTAGAATCGGGACTTCAAAGGCGTTTTGAGCGTCATGGACCATATGAGATGTTCCAGGAATTGAAGTTAATATTTCAAGCAAATACCGAGTTGAGAGATATGAAGTCTCCAACAAGTTCTATAGCTAAAAGATGGAGGAGAATCGCTCAACTAGTGAGCATGTGCTCAGATTATGCAGGTACTTCAATCGCTTGAATCAAGTGGGAGTTAATCTTCCGGATAAGATAGTGATTGACAGAATTCTCTAGTCACCATCACTAAGTTACTAGAACTTCGTGATGAACTATAGTATGCAAGGGATGATGAAAACAATTCCCAAGCTCTTCGCGATGCTAAAATCGGCGAAGGTAGAAATCAAGAAAACATCAAGTGTTGATGGTTGACAAGACCACTAGTCTCAAGGAAAAGGGCAAAGGGAAGAAGGGAACTTCAAGAAGAGCGGCAAGCAAGTTGCTACTCGGTGAAGAAGCCCAAGTCTGGATCTAAGCACGAGACTAAGTGCTTTTGCTGCAATGGAACTGGTCCTTTGAAGCGGAACTACCCCAAGTATTTGGCGGATAAGAAGGATGGCAAAGTGAACAAAGGTATATTTGATATACAGATTATTGATGTGTATTTTACTAGTGTTCGTAGCAACCCCTCGGTATTTGATACTGGTTCAGTTGCTAAGAGTAGTAACTCGAAACGGGAGTTGCAGAATGAACAGAAACTGGTTGAAAGGAAAGTGACGATGAGTGTTGGAAGTTGTTCCAGGATTGATATGATCATCATCGCACACTCCCTATACTTTCGGGATTAGTGTTAAACCTAAATAAATGTTATTTGGCGTTTGCGTTGAGCATAAATATGATTTGATCATGTTTATTGTAATACGATTATTCATTTAAAGTCAAAGAATAATTGTTGTTCTGTTTACATGAATAAAACCTTCAATGGTCATACACCCAATAAAAATAGTTTGTTGGATCTCGATCGTAGTGATACACATATTCATAATATTGATGCCAAAAGATGCAAAGTTAATAATGATAGTGCAACTCATTTGTGGCACTGCCATTTAGGTCATATTGGTGTAAAGCGCATGAAGAAACTCCATGCTAATGGGATTTTGGAATCACTTGATTATGAATCACTTGATGCTTACGAACCATGCCTTATGGGCAAGATGACTAAAAACTCGTTCTCGGAACAATGGGCGAGCAAATGACTTATTGGAAATAATACATACTGATGTATGCGATCCAATGAGTGTTGATGCTCGTGGCAAGTATCGTTATTTTCTGACCTTCACAAGATGATTTGAGCAGATATAGGTATATCTACTTGATGAAACATAAGTCTGAAATAATTGAAAGGTTCAAAGAATTTCAGAGTAAAGTGGAAAAATCATCGTAACAAGAAAATAAAGTTTCTGCGATCTGATCACGGAGACGAATATTTGAGTTCTGAGTTTGGTCTTCAATTAAAACAATGTGGAATAGTTTCACAGCTCACGCCACCGGAACACCACAACGTTATGGTGTGTCGAGCGTCGTAACCGCACTTTATTGGATATGGTGCGATCTATGATGTCTCTTATTGATTTACCATTATCGTTTTGGGGTTATGCATTAGAGACAGCTGCATTCACGTTAAAAGGGCACCATCTAAATCCGTTGAGACGACACTATATGAACTGTGGTTTAGCAAGAAACCCAAGTTGTCGTTTCTTAAAGTTTGGGGCTACGATGCTTATGTGAAAAAGTTTCATCTGATAAGCTCGAACCCAAATCGGAGAAGTGCGTCTTCATAGAATACCCAAAGGTAACTATTGGGTACACCTTCTATCACAGATCCGAAGGCAAGTTATTCGTTGCTAAGATGGATCCTTTCTAGAGAAGAAGTTTCTCTCGAAAGAAGTGAGTGGGAGGAAAGTAGAACTTGATGAGTTAATTGTACCTTCTCCCTTATTGGAAAGTAGTTCATCACGAAATCAGTTTGATGATTCCTACACCAATTAGTAAGGAAGTTGATGATGATGATCATGAAACTTCAGATCAAGTTGCTACCAAACCTCGTAGGTCTTCCGGAGTAAGATCCGCACCAGTGGTACGGTAATCATGTTCGGAAGTCATGTTACTAGACCATGATGAACCTACGAAATATGAGGAAGCGATGATGAGCCCAGATTCATGAAATGGCTTGAGGCCATGAAATCTGAGATGGGATCCATATATGAGAACAAAGTGTGGACTTTGATGGAGTTGCCCGATGATCGGCAAGCCATATTATATAAATGGATCTTCAAGAGGAAGACAGATGCTGATAGTAGTATTACTATCTACAAAGCTCGACTTGTCGCAGAAAGGTTTTCGACAAGTTCAAGGTGTTGACTACAATGAGATTTTTTCAATTGTAGCGATGCTTAAGTCTGTCCGAATCATGTTAGCAATTGCCACATTTTATGAAATCTGGCAAATGGATGTCAAAACTACATTCTTTAATGGATTTATTAAAGAAGAGTTGTATATGATGCAACCAGAAGGTTTTGTCAATCCTAAAGGAGCTAACAAAATGTGCAAGCTCCAGCGATCCATCTATGGACTGGTGCAAGCATCTCGGAGTTGGAATAAACGCTTTGATAGTGTGATCAAAGCATATGGTTTTATACAGATTTTTGGAGAAGCCTGTATTTACAAGAAAGTGAGTGGGAGCACTACAGCATTTCTGATAATTATATGTGAATGACATATTGTTGATCGGAAATAATGTAGAATTATTCTGCAAAGCATAAATGAGTATTTGAAAGGAGTTTTTCAAAGAAGGACCTCGGTGAAGCTGCGTACAAATTGAGCATCAAGATCTATTGAGATAGATCAAAACGCTTGATAAGGTTTTTCAATAAGTACATACCTTGTCAAGATTTTGAAGTAGTTCAAAATGGAACAGTCAAAAAAAGTTCTTGCTGTGTTGCAAAGGTGTGAAATTGAGTAAGACTCAAATCCCGACCACAGCAGAAAATAGAAAAGAGAATGAAAGTCATTCCCTATGCCTCAGTCATAGGTTCTATAAAGTATGCTATGCTATGTACCAGACCTATTGTATACCTTGCTCTGTATTTGGCAAGGGAGTACAATAGTGATCTAGGAGTAGATCACTGGACATTGGTCAAGAACATCCTTAGTGAGGACTAAGGAAATATTTCTCGATTATGGAGGTGATTAAAGAGCCCGTCGTAAAGAGTTACATCGATGCAAGCTTTTTACACTGATCCAGATGACTCTAAGTCTCAATCTGGATACATATTGTAAGTGGGAGCAATTAGCTAGAGTAGCCCCGTGCAGAGCATTGTAGACATAGATATTTGCAAAATACATACGGCTCTGAATGTGACAGACCCGTTGACTAAGCTTCTTTCACGAGCAAAACATGATCATCCCTTAGTACTCTTTGGGTGTTAATCACATAGCGATGTGAACTAGATTATTGACTCTAGTAAACCTTTTGGGTGTTGGTCACATGACGATGTGAACTATGGGTGTTAATCACATACAGATGTGAATATTAGTGTTGAATCACATGATGATGTGAACTAGATTATTGACTCTAGTGCAAGTGGGAGACTGAAGGAAATATGCCCTAGAGGCAATAATAAAGTTATTATTTATTTCCTTATTTCATGATAAATGTTTATTATTCATGCTAGAATTATATTAACCGGAAACATAATACATGTGTGAACACATAGACAAACATAGTGTCACTAGTATGCCTCTACTTGACTAGCTCGTTGAATCAAAGATGGTTAAGTTTCCTAGCCATAAGACATGAGTTGTCATTTGATTAACGGGATCACATCATTAGGAGAATGATGCGATTGACATGACCCATTCCGTTAGCCTAGCACTTGATCGTTTAGTATGCTGCTATTGCTTTCTTCATGACTTATACATGTTCCTGTAACTATGAGATTATGCAACTTCCGTTTACCGGAGGAACACTTTGGTGCTACCAAGCGTCACAACGTAATCGGGTGATTATAAAGGAGTACTACAGGTGTCTCCAAAGGTACATGTTGGGTTGGCGTATTTGAGATTAGGTTTTGTCACTCCGATTGTCGGAGAGGTATCTCTGGGCCCTCTCGGTAATGCACATCACATAAGCCTTGCAAGCATTGCAACTAATAAGTTAGTTGTAAGATGATGTATTATGGAACGAGTAAAGAGACTTGCCGGTAACGAGATTGAAATAGGTATTGGATACCGACGATCGAATCTCGGGTAAGTAACATACCGATGACAAAGGGAACAACGTATGTCGTTATGCGGTTTGACCGATAAAGATCTTCGTAGAATATGTAGGAACCAATATGGGCATCCAGGTTCCGCTATTGGTTATTGACCGAGAATAGTTCTAGGTCATGTCTACATAGTTCTCGAACCCGTAGGGTCCGCACGCTTAACGTTTCGATGACAGTTTATTATGAGTTTATAAGTTTTGATGTACCGAAGGTTGTTCGAGTCCGGATGTGATCACGGACATGACGAGGAGTCTCGAAATGGTCGAGACATAAAGATTGATATATTGGAAGCCTATGTTTGGACTTGGAAGGTTCGAGATGAAAACAGGATTTTCTGGAACACCGGGTTACTGGAACCCCGGGGTCAATGGGCCTTGATGGGCCATAAGGGAGAAGAGGAGGGCGGCCAGGGCAGGCAGCGCCCCCCCCTCTAGTCCGAATAGGACAAGGAGAGGGGGGCGCCTTCCCTCTTCCCCTCCCCAAGACCTAATCCAACTAGGAAAGGGGGGGAGTCCTAATCCCGTGGGAGTAGGACTCCTCGGCCAGCGCCTCCCTAGGGCCGGCCGCACCCCCTTTCTCCTTTATATCTGAGGCAGGGGGCACCCCATGACACACAAGTTGATCTGGATCGTTCCTTAGCCGTGTCGGTGCCCCCTCCACCATATTCCACTTCGGTCATATCGTCGCGGAGCTTAGGCGAAGCCCTGCGCCGGTGGAGCATCATCATCGTCACCACGCCGTCGTCTTGTGGAACTCATCCCCGACGCTTTGCTGGATCGGGCCGGGGATCGCCATCGAGCTGAGCGTGTGCTGAACTCGGAGGTGCCGTACGTTCGGTACTTGGATCGGTCGGATTGTGAAGACGTACGACTACATCAACCGCGTTGTTATAACGCTTCCGCTTTCGGTCTACGAGGGTACGTGGACACACTCTCCCCTCTCGTTGCTATGCCATCACCATGGTCTTGCGTGTGCGTAGGAAATTCTTTGAAATTACTACTTTCCCCAACAATTCCAACTCTATATATTCACGTTCGGGGAGAAAAAAATCAGAGAGAAGGATTCATCGCATTTTACGATACGGAGCCGCCGCCAAGCCCTAATCTCTCTCGGGAGGGCTGATCTGGAGTCCGTTCGGGGCTCCGGAGAGGGGAATTCGTCGCCATCGTCATCATCAACCTTCCTCCATCACCAATTTCATGATTCTCACCGCCGTGCGTGAGTAATTCCATCGTAGGTTTGCTGGACGGTGATGGGTTGGATGAGATTTATCATGTAATCAAGTTAGTTTTGTTACGGTTTGATCCCTAGTATCCATTATGTTCTGAGATTGATGTTGCTATGAATTTGCTATGCTTAATTCTTGTCACTAGGGCCCGAGTGCCATGATTTCAGATCTGAACCTATTATGTTTTCATGAATATATGTGAGTTCTTGATCCTATCTTGCAAGTCAATAGTCACCTACTATGTGTTATGATCCGGTAACCCCGAAGTGACAATAATCGGGACCACTCCCGGTGATGACCGTAGTTTGAGGAGTTCATGTATTCACTAAGTGTTAGTGCTTTGGTCCGGTACTCTATTAAAAGGAGGCCTTAATATCCCTTAGTTTCCAGTAGGACCCCGCTGCCACGGGAGCGTAGGACAAAAGATGTCATCCAAGTTCTTTTCCATAAGCACGTATGACTATATTCGGAATACATGCCTACATTACATTGATGAACTGGAGCTAGTTCTGTGTCACCCTATGTTATAACTATTGCATGAGGAATCCCATCCGACATAATTATCCATCACTGATCCCTAGTATCCACTATGTTCTGAGATTGATGTTGCTATGACTTTGCTATGCTTAATGCTTGTCACTAGGGCTCGAGTGCCATGATTTCAGATCTGAACCTATTATGTTTTCGTGAATATATGTGTGTTCTTGATCCTATCTTGCAAGTCTATAGTCACCTATTATGTGTTATGATCCGACAACCCCGAAGTGACAATAATCGAGATACTTCTCAGTGATGACCGTAGTTTGAGGAGTTCATGTATTCACTATGTGCTAAT
Organism: Aegilops longissima; assembly: GCA_021605205.1. Classification (NCBI taxonomy): domain Eukaryota; kingdom Viridiplantae; phylum Streptophyta; class Magnoliopsida; order Poales; family Poaceae; genus Aegilops; species Aegilops longissima. The sequence goes on from CM038681.1 coordinate 98,235,566, forward strand.
GCTTTGTTCCGGTTCTCTATTAAAAGGAGGCCTTAATATCCCTTAGTTTCCGTAAGGAGCCCGCTTCAGCGGGAGGGTAGGACAAAAGATGTCATGCAAGTTCTTTTCCATAAGCACGTATGACTATTTACGAAATATATGCCTACATTACATTGATGAATTGGAGCTAGTTATATATCACCCTATGTTATAACTATTGCATGAGGAATCACATCCGGCATAATTATCCATCACTGATCCAATGCCTACGAGCTTTTCACATATTGATCTTTGCTTAGTTACTTTTCCGTTGCCACTGTTACAATTACTACAAAACTTCTACTGTTACTTTTGCCATTGTTACCGTTACTTGCATACTACTTTGCTACTAAATACTTTGCTGCAGATATTAAGTCTTACAGGTGTGGTTGAATTGACAACTCAGCTGCTAATACTTGAGAATATTCTTTGGCTTCCCTTGTGTCGACTCAATAAATTTGGGTTGAATACTCTACCCTCAAAAACTGTTGCGATCTCCTATACTTGTGGGTTATCAAGACTATTTTCTGGCGCCGTTGCCGGGGAGGATAGCTCTATTCTTTGAATCACTTGGGATTTATATCTGCTAATCACCATAAGGAACTTGAAAGACGAAAAGACTAAGATTTATCCCTCAACTACGAGGGCAGGTAAGGAACTGCCATCTAGCTCTGCACTTGATTCACCTTATGTTATTAGTAAATTTGCGACACCTACTCCTACTATTGATTTTGATATGTCGCATGTTATTGATGATGCCAGTTCTTCTTTGCATGATACATATGATGAAACTACTACTATGCTTGATAATACTGTGCCATTAGGTGAATTTCTTGATGAACAACTTGCTAGGGTTAGAGATAATGAAATTATTGAAACAGATAATATTGATGAAAGTGATGATGAAGATTCTCCCCCTATATATGAATTGTCTGATTTGCCCGAGGGTTATGTTATGGATGAAGAAACTGCTAGAGACTTTTTTGCTTGCAAAGATAGATATGATCTTAAGAAACTGTTAGCTAAGCTGAAAGAAAAATCATTGAATGCTAGAATGAAATATGCCCTGCTTTTTCTACTTCACCTATCTATATTTCTGATAAGGATTATGATTTCTCTCTCATCCTGAGTTAATTACTTTGGTTGAATCTGATCCTTTTTATGGTTATGAATCTGAAACTGTTATGGCACATCTTACTAAATTAAATGATACAACCACTGTATTCACTAATGAGGAAAAAAATTGGTACGGCTATATCCTTAAGTTACTTCCGTTTTCATTAAAGGGTGATGCTAAAACATGGTTTAATTCTCTTGATCCTGCTTGTGTGCGTAATCCCCAGGATATGATTTATTACTTCTCTGCTAAATATTTCCCCGCTCATAAGAAACAAGCTGCCTTAAGGGAAATATATAATTTTGTGCAAATTGAAGAAGTGAGTCTCCCACAAGCTTGGGGGAGGCTTCTCCAATTACTTAATGCTTTGCCTGATCATCCTCTCAAGAAAAATGAAATACTTGATATCTTTTATAATGGACTAATCGATGCTTCCAGAAACCACCTGGATAGTTGTGCTGGTTGTGTTTTCAGGGAAAGAACTATTGAGCAAGTTGAATTGCTATTGAATAATATGTTGAGTAATGAAAATGATTGGACACTTCCTGAACCAACTCCTAAGCCATCTACGAAGAAAAGGAGTATTCTATTTCTCAGTCCTGAAGATATGCAAGAGGCAAAGAAATCTATGAAAGAAAAGGGTATTAAAGCTGAAGATGTTAAGAATTTACCACCTATTGAAGAAATACATGGTCTTGATAACCCGACATAGGTAGTAAAGGTAAATTCTCTCTATAGATATGGTAAGGGTGAAATCCCATCTTCTAAGTTTGCTAGCCAATGCTTGGATGAGTTTGATGATTTTATTGTTAAACAAGAAAACTTCAATGCTTATGTTGGTAGACAATTGAATCGTAATGCTTATATGATTGAACACTTGAGTGATTTTATGTCTAGAGTTAAAGGTGAACTTAAACTTATTAGTAAACATGCTTCTATGGTTACCACTCAAGTAGAATAAGTGCTTAAAGCTCAAAATGATTTGCTCAATGAATTAAATAATATGAAAATGATAATGTTGTTAGAGTTATGACTAGAGGGGGTAAAATGACTCAGGAACCTTTGTATCCTGAGGGCCACCCTAAGAGAATTGAGCAAGATTCTCAGAGAACTAATGTTGATGCACCTAGTCCTTCTAAAAAGAAAAAAAAGAAAAATGACAGGACTTTGCATGCTTCTAGTGAACATGTCGTCGACACACCTGAGAATCCCAATGATATTTCTATTTCTGATGCTGAAACACAATCTGGTAATGAACATGAATCTAGTGATAATGTAAATGACGCTCAACCTAGCAATAACAATGATGTAGAGATTGAACCTGCTGTTGATCTTGATAATCCACAATCAAAGAATCAATGTTATGAAAAGAGAGACTTCGTTGCTAGGAAGGACGGTAAAGAAAGAGAACCATTGGTTCAGAAACCCATGCCCTTTCCTCCTAAACCATCCAAGAAAAAGGATGATGAGGATTTTGAGCGCTTTGCTGAAATGATTAGACCTATCTTTTTGCGTATGCGTTAGACTGATATGCTTAAAATGAATCCTTATGCTACGTATATGAAAGAAATTGTTACAAATAAAAGAAAGATACTGGAAGCTGAAATTTCCACCATGCTTGCTAATTACACTTTTAAAGGTGGAATACCTAAGAAACTAGGAGATCGAGGAGTACCAACTATACCATGCTCCATTAAAAGAAACTATGTTAAAACTGCTTTATGTGATCTTGGAGCTGGTGTTAGTGTTATGCCTCTCTCTTTATATCATAGACTTGATTTGAATAAGTTGACACCTACTGAAATATCTTTGAAAATGGCCGATAAATCAACTGTTATAACTGTCGGTATTTGTGAGGATGTGCATGTTGTGGTTGCAAACATACTATTTTAACGGACTTTGTTATTCTTGATATTCCCAAGGATGATAATATGTCGATTATCCTTGGTCGACCCTTTCTGAATACTGCAGAGGCTGTTATTGATTGCAACAAAGGCAATGTCACTTTTCATGTTAATGGTATTGAGAATATGGTACACTTTCTGAGGAAACAACCTCAAGTCCACAGTATCAATTCTATTGGAAAAATTCCAACTATTACTATTGGAGGTTTTGAATTCCCTCTTCCTACTGTCAAGAAGAAATATGATATTCTTATTGTTGGGGATGTGCATATCCCCGTCGAGGTAACCTAGTGCTATTAAAAAATTCTCCGGTTTCATGCAATTCAGAATGAATTTGTTAACAAGACTTGATCAACCTTGTTAGTGGATTCCTTTTGATGAGCATGAGATGGATGAAGTTAGAAAGCACAACTCTCTATACCCTCCTTTTACTTTCTATTATTTAGATTAAATAAAGCAAAAATCGTATTTTCTATCTGTTTTCTGAATTATCCTTTCAATAAAAAATACTCCGAAAATAAAAGTTCTCCAAACGTCCCGAAAATTAAGTAGGATTTTTTGTAGAATATTTAAGAATATCTGGCACTAAGAACACATCAGAGGGAGCCACCACCTGGCCACGAGGGTCTAGGGCGCGTCCCTGCCTCGTGGGCCCCATGTGGCCCCCCCTCCACTTATTCCTGCACCCACTCACTTCTTCTTCCTCCAGAAAAAAATCCTCCCATAGCTCAAACCCATGTTCTAGCTCATCTTGCTGCAATTTTCGATCTCCTTGCTCAAAGCTCCATTCAAAAAACTGCTTTGGAGGATTGTTCTTCGGTATGCGACTCCTCCAATGGTCCAATTAATTTTTGTTCTAGTGCTTTATTTATTGCAAATTTTTGTTGCGGAGGTGACCCTGTTCTTGAGCTTGCATGTCAAATTTATATGGTCCCAAGTAGCTCTAATGCATGATATAGCCTCTAGGCACTTGTGGGAGTAGTTGCTATCAATCTTGTTGAGTTTGGTTCACTTTTATTTTGAGTCACTAAAAATTTCAGAAATATTTCAGAGGAAGAAATATGTTTAGGAAAATGTACCAAGGTGGTTCTTCAAGGAAGCAAGGACCCAGGCTCGCGATACGTGAGCCGGACAATGAACTACCAAGGGAAGCTCAAGTGCGGCCTTGTGAATGGACGTCAGAGGAGTTTATGGTCCAAGCAGGTATCAAGGAAGAATTTGACGTGTACGTGCGTAATGCTGATCTTGAGGGCTTCGTATCAGATAAGTGCCCTCAATACCAATACCTAACTAATTCATTTGTGAGAAGGTTTAAGTTTACATCCTTGCACAATTCTCACATTGTTTTATTTGATCTATATGATAAATCATATACCATGGACCTAGAAGATTTTACTGCTGCTTGTAAACTCCCACAGTGGGGTAATGTTAGTGAACTGTGCAAATCTGAATATAAAGATTTTCTTGCTAGTATCACTGTGGGGGAATCTAGAGAAATCACACAAGCTACCATAGGGAGCATTCATTTTCCTGCCATACATTATTTTGCTCTCTTCATAGGTATATGCATTAATGGTAAAGATGAGGCTTGTCACATGTGCGTTCTGGATCTTTGCATCCTCAAGAGTGTTGTATTAGGAGATAAACAATATAACTTGGGGGCTATTGTTGCACGAAGGTTGCACCTTAATGGTTTAAGCGGAGATCTGTTCGGTGGAATTTATGCAACTCGTGTAGCTAATTATCTTGAGGTACCTATACATGAAAATGAGATTAGGTTGCCTCCTACTTATCTAGATTATAATGCTATGGTTCGCCATCAGTTTGTTGAGAGGAATGAACAGTCCCTCCAGTACCGACTAATCTTCGATAGACATCGCACTGTCCATATTGGTCTCCCTGCTCCTGCTCTCTTTGACTTTCAGGCAAAAGGGAGATATGTTATAACCAGGGAGGAGGCGAACGAGTATGAGAGGAGGACGGAGGCAGCTCACATCCAAGCTGCAGCTCATCAGGCAATAGCCGCTGCATCTCAGTACGACCCTAGTTACAACTTCGCATATCCGCCAGGCCAGCTGTGGCCATAGACCAACTTAGGCCAAAAGCCTAAGCTTGGGGGAGTACGTATTTCTCACCGACATTACATTCATGTTCACACACTCATTCTAGTTGTCGGTGCTCATACTTTTTCATTGTACTATCCATGCTAGTTTATTTTCTTTTCTAGCCTTCTTCTTGTGTGTTTGAAAAACCTTAAGAAAAAAACCAAAAAAATAGTTGTAGCTTTTAGCTAGTTTACTTTCCATGCCTGTAGTAGTAGTAATTAAAAAGAAAACCCAAAAAAATTTCTCGTTCTTCTTTTGCTTGTTGGGAGCTTTCCCGCGTAAATAGTTTTACTTTATTTCTTTTCTTTGGGGGTCGAGAGGAGAAGACCATGATGAAAATGTTGAGTGGCTCTTATATGCGTTATTGTTGATTTAACTAAGAGCCCATATTCCCTTGTGTTCTCCCTTGTATTAAATGCTTGCAGTTTCCAGCTTAGTCCAATACACGTGCACTATTATTATTATCCACACCGTTCGGTCATGCAAGTGAAAGGCAATAATGACGATATATGATGGACTAATTGAGATGAGAGAAGCTGGTATGAACTCGACCTATCTTGTTTTTGTAAATATGATTAGTTCATCATTCCTAATTCAGCCTATTATGAATGAAACATGTTTGCAATGACAATTAGACATTATAGTTGTTGATTCCATGCTTAATTAGCTACGAGTTCATAATGGTCTACCTTGCGTGCCAACGTGCTATTAAAATGGTTGTGATGTGGTATGATAGGGTGGTATCCTCCTTTGAATGGTACGAGCTGGACTTGGCACTTGTTCACGCATGTAGTTGAAACAAAATCAACATAGCCTCCACGATATTTATGTTCGTGGTGAATTATATCCTACTCATGCTTGCACTCAGTGTTGATTAATTTTAATGCATGTTCATGACTGTTGTCGCTCTCTAGCTAGTCGCTTCCTATTCTTTTTCTAGCCTTCACTTGTACTAAGCAGGATAACTGCTTGTGCATCCACTTCCATAAACCCCAAATTTATTCCATATGAGTCCACAATACCTTCCTATATGCGGTAATTACCTACCGTTCCAAGTAAATTTGTATGTGCCAAACTCTAAAACCTTCAAATGAAATTCTGTTTTGTATGCTCGAATAGCTCATGTATCAACAAGGGTTGTCTGTATCTTCCATGCTAGGTGGGTTATTCTCATTAGGAGTGGACTCCGCTCCTCACTCACGAGAAAATGGCCGGTCACCGGGATGCCCAGTCCCATGCTCAAATCAAAATAATTACAAACAAAACTCCCCCAGGTCTGTTATTAGTTGGAGACACCCGTTGTTTCGGGCAAGCCATGGACTGATGCTTGTTGGTGGTGGGGGAGTATAAACTTTACTATTCTATTTGGGAACCACCTATAATGTGTATAGCATGGAAGATATCGAGATCTCTCAGTTGTTATGTTGATAATGAAAGTATGCCGCTCAAAATATTATTTATCTCTATTTCAAAAATCGAGCTCTGGCACCTCTACAAATCCCTGCTTCCCTTTGTGAAGGGCCTATCTATTTACTTTTATGTTGAGTCATCATCCTCTTATTGAAAAGCACCAGCTGGAGAGCATTGCTGTCATTTGCATGCATTACTATTAATTTACATTGAGTATGACTGGATCTCTTTTACCATGAATTCCAATGTCTAGTCAGTCCTTGATCTTCAGAGGTGCTCTGCATTTATGTTTTGCGGTCTCAGAAAGGGTAGCGAGATACCATATTTTTATATCATATTATGATTGTTTTGAGAAAGTGTTGTCATCCGAGATTTGTTATTATTGCTCGCTAGTTTATTATGCAATTGATATGAGTAAACATGAGACCCATGGTTAGTTCATAATCTTTGCTGAAAACTTTAATGCTAGCTTTACATATTTACAACAACAAGAGCAAACAGAGTTTGTAAACTGAATTGCTTGAGGACAAGCAAAGGTTTAAGCTTGGGGGAGTTGATACGTCTCCATCGTATCTACTTTTCCAAACACTTTTGCCCTTGTTTTGGACTCTAACTTGCATGATTTGAATGGAACTAACCCGGACTGACGCTGTTTTCAGAAGAATTGCCATGGTGTTATTTTTGTGCAGAAATAAAAGTTCTCAGAATGACATGAAACTTCACGGAGAATATTTTTGGAATTAATAAAAAATACTGGCAAAATTATCAACACCGGGGGGCCCACACCCTGTCCACGAGGGTGGGGGGCGGGCCCACCCCCTGGGGCGCGCCCCTGCCTCATGGGCCCCCTGAGGCTCCACCGACCTCAACTCCAACTCTATATATTCACATTCGGGGAGAAAAAAATCAGAGAGAAGGATTCGTCGCGTTTTACGATACGGAGCCACCGCCAAGCCCTAATCTCTCTCGGGAGGGCTGATCTAGAGTCCATTCGGGGCTCCGTAGAGGGGAATCCGTCGCCATCGTTATTATCAACCTTCCTCCTTCACCAATTTCATGATGCTCACCGCCGTGCGTGAGTAATTATATCGTATGCTTGCTGGACGGTGATGGGTTGGATGAGATTTATCATGTAATCGAGTTAGTTTTGTTATGGTTTGACCTTAGTATCCATTATGTTCTGAGATTGATGTTGCTATGACTTTGCTATGCTTAATGCTTGTCACTAGGGCCCGAGTGCCATGATTTCAGATCTGAACCTATTATGTTTTCTTGAATATATGTGAGTTCTTGATCCTATCTTGCAAGTCAATAGTCACCTGCTATGTGTTATGATCCGGTAACTCCGAAGTGACAATAATCGGGACCACTCCTGGTGATGACCGTAGTTTGAGGAGTTCATGTATTCACTAAGTGTTAATGCTTTCATCCAGTACTCTTTTAAAAGGAGGCCTTAATATCCCTTAGTTTCCAATAGGACCTCGCTGCCACGGGAGGGTAGGACAAAAGATGTCATGCAAGTTCTTTTCCATAAGCACGTATGACTATATTCGGAATACATGCCTACATTACATTGAGGAATCGCATCCGACATAATTATCCATCACTGATCCAATGCCCATGAGCTTTTCACATATTGATCTTTGCTTAGTTACTTTTCCGTTGCCACTATTACAATTACTACAAAACTACTCATCATTACTTTTGCCATCATATCAAGTTATTTCCATACTACTTTGATACTAAATACATCTCTGCAGATATTAAGTCTTACAGGTGTGATTGAATTGACAACTCAGCTGCAAATACTTGAGAATATTCTTTGGCTCCCCTTGTGCCGAATCAATAAATTTGGGTGGAATACTCTACCCTCGAAAACGGTTGCAATCCCCTATACTTGTGGGTTAACAACCCGGCAGAGGATTCTCACTAGCTGGAGATGTGTCTTGACAATAGAACCAAGTTTGGTTCCAGTCTTTGGGATGACTCGGCAGCTTAGCACGGGGAAAGCTGACTTCTTTCCTCTTTTGAATTGAGACCCCACCGAGTCCAGTGTTGGGCCTGTCAACAAACTCTGTCTGATGGCTTAAATAGTTGATTTCTCAGAATAAATCAACTATGGGCTCCTCTTGAAGATAAGCTTCACAGAATACTTGGAAATTGCTAATGTTGGACACTGAGTTGTTCCAATATCTTGAGGGTGAAGTTGGAAAAAATTAAGCACATCACGGAAAAACTTTGAGCCGGGTGGGCTAAACCCCCGACTCAGGTGGTCAGCGAAAACAATCACTTCTCCATCCTTGGGTTCAGGAGGATTTTCTTCACCTGGGGCCCTCCAGTGGATGTCCTCTTTTTTGGCTAATGCGCCAGTGGCAACGTAATTGTTCAAGTCTTCCTCAGTAAGCCGGGATTCGACCCAGTTGCAAGCGGTGTATGTCTTAGCCATTTTTCAATGATCTGAAAGAAAGATTATGCCGGTTCAAGATTAAATGGTTAAGCCGGCTGTTGGTTTAAAAGGAAAGGAATAATGAAATATGCATAGGTGTCAAACCGGAGATTGACATTGAAGTTATAAAGATAAGCTATTGGCGGCTTAAGAGGGGACTAATGGTACCTGGCGGGTTACGATTTCTAAGTTAAGCCGCCCACATAATTATCGATCTACAGATCTGAGAAAGGAAAAATTGCTAAGTGTTGGAAAAACAGGTTTCACAGATTGGTGTTATGATTTTGGATCTACGGCACCTCAGTTAATGGAAAATATCTAGACCTAAAAATTGAAGTATTTGAAGCAGTTCATGTATCCCGAGTGGATTTTTTTATGCAAAAAGGAGATCCTTAACAACAAAAATGAGTACTACGACTACCGCCGCGAAGGAGGAGTACCAAGTTTGAGTCCAAATTACAAGCTACGGTGAAGAGCAAAGATGAACTCCGGCGAACTCATGGAAACCCTAATGAGATCTATGGGAAGAGGAAGGAGGAGAACTCACCAGAGTTGTTCAACAGCGGAAGCGCGCGGACGAACTCTGGTCGATTCGGGTTGATGCAGCGGCCATTGTTTAGACAGTGTCAAAGGTCGACGGCGGCGGAGGAGCTCGGGTGCGGAGGCGACGCGAGGTGGAAGACAGAGATGAGGAGGCAAGGGGGAATGTGAAAGGGACCCCTGGCCCTATTTATAACGCCGAAAGGATAAGTGGCATGCGCGGGAATCGAGGAGGCCAAAAAATGGATATACGACAGCGCAGACGCCTCGATTTTTGGGAGCTTATTAAAAGAGAGGATATATTAAAGATTTGGGCCTTGTGTAATATTAATGACAGGTGACGTCACGACTGGTTACTAAGATCTTAAAAGATGACATCACGACGGGTTACAGGGCATCGTAAGAATAAAAGAAGAAGGATTTTTCTAAGTGTTGAAGACTGATATGAACAAGTTCAAATCAACCTGGGGCCTAATGTTGCGGATATAAATATTGGGTATGACCCGCCTAAGAGGGGCCGGGCTATACCGCTGGTAGTTTGTTATGACAAAGCCGATAAAGATGTTGAAGATGGCGGTTCACGAAGCAGGCTTACTGAGGGCCTGGAGCCCAAAAGCGACTTGAGGCCCACAGGTGTAAACCGCCATATATCTGTGACTTGTATTGTAAGGCATGTATAGTTGGTCACCGAGCCGAACATATTATGTATGAGCCGGCTGGGACTTTGTGAGCCGCTACGCGTCAACCTGTGTATATAAAGGGACGACCCGGCGGCGGTTTAGGGCAAGAGACAACAGATCGAAAGCTAGGTTAAGCGTATTTGCTCCCTGGTAATCTAAACATAAGCAATACCACCTCAAACTGGATTAGGCCTTTACCTTCACTGCAAGGGGCCGAACCAGTATAAACTCCTTGTGTCCTTTGTACCGTTTAACCCCTTTAAGCTAACCTAGCCGCGATTGCTCCACGACTAAGTCCTTCTGCTAGGACATCTGCCGTGACAATTCCACGACAACATGCGAGAACCCTCGAAGAGAACCAAATGTGTTGAAGATTGCTTTATCACATTTGAAAATAAAATAAGAGTACAGACGCTCCTCCATCCGGTTTCTAGTAGTAGTACATACCTCTATAGTAGTAGTACTAGTACTAGTAAACTTTGCGATTGGCTGTTCGCTTCTTCGAAAAGTAGAGCAATAATAGTACTAGTATAGTGTATGCTTTTGGCAATCTGACACCGAATTAACTGTTGCACGTCCACCTCCTGAGCGAGGGAGAGCTTGCATTAGTCAAAAATTTCTCCTTGTCCTGCGGGCCACCGTGCGCAAGCTTCTCCGGTCCTGCAAGCTTCTCCTTGTTCGGCAAGTTGACAGGACACAGCAAAGTAATGCTAGTCTATACTGCCTCCTCTCCGGTTAATATGGCTTAATTTGAATCGAGATAAATACACTGTCTGTCACTTTGTATTCGTAAAAATATGGTCAGTGTACTTCATAATACGCTCATTGCGCTCAATATATACATTTTCCGGTGTTTATACGGTCATGAGCTCACCCTGGCTGAGTATGTGTGTGCATGCACATGTAGGTTGAGCACTTGAGCGTGACTGAGGGAGTCCTGGATTAGCGGGTGTCCGGATAGCCAGACTATAACCTTTGGCCAGACTCCTGGACTATGAAGATACAAGATTGAAGACTTCGTCCCGTGTCCGGATGGGACTTTCCTTGGCGTGGAAGGCAAGCTTGGCGATACGGATATGTAGATCTCCTCCTATTGTAACCGACCCTGTGCAACCCTAGCCCTCTCCGGAGTCTATATAAACCGGAGGGTTTTAGTCCGTAGGACGAACAATCATACCATAGGCTAGCTTCTAGGGTTTAGCCTCTCTGATCTCGTGGTAGATCTACTCTTGTACTACCCATATCATCAATATTAATAAGGCAGGAGTAGGGTTTTACCTCCATCGAGAGGGCTCAAACCTGGGTAAAAACATCGTGTCCCTTGTCTCCTGTTACCATCCGCCTAGACGCACAGTTCGGGACCCCCTACCTGAGATCCGCCGGTTTTGACACTGACATTGGTGCTTTCATTGAGAGTTCCTCTGTGTCGTCAACTTTAGGCCCGATGGCTCCTCCGATCATCAACAACAATTCGGTCCAGGGTGATACTTTTTCCCCGGACAGATCTTCGTATTCGGCAGCTTTGCACTGCGGGCCAATTCACTTGGCCATCTGGAGCAGATCGAAAGCTACGCCCCTAACCACCAGGTCAGATTTGGAAGTTTGAACTACACGGCTGAAGTTTGAACTACACTTGATCTTCGACGGGTTTGAGCCACAGCCGAGCGCGCCGCACTTTCACGATGGGCATGATCTAGCTCTGCCACCGAACAGTGCCCTGGAGGCCGCACCCGTGTCCGCTCCGACCCCTAGCTCGAAGCCGACTGCGCCAATCGAGGACGGGTGGCTGGACACCGCCTTGGGGGCTACAATCTCTACGGCGATCGAGCCGAACACGAGCTGTCGGTGTCAAAACCGGCGGATCTCGGGTAGGGGGTCCCGAACTGTGCGTCTAGGCGGATGGTAACAGGAGACAAGGGACACGATGTTTACCTGTGTTCGGGCCCTCTTGATGGAGGTAAAACCCACGCCCCGCTTGATTGATATTGATATTGTGGATGTTTACAAGAGTGGATCTACAACGAGATCAAGGAGGCTAAACCCTAGAAGCTAGCCTATGGTATGATTGTAAGGGTTGTTAGATCGTAGTCCCACGGACTAAAGCCATCCGGTTTATATAGACACCGGAGAGGGCTAGGGTTACATAGACTCGGTTACAATGGTAGGAGATCTACATATCCAGACGCCAAGCTTGCCTTCCACGCCAAGGAAAGTCCCATCCGGACACGGGTGAAGTCTTCAATCTTGTATCTTCATAGTCTTGGAGTCCGTCGATGATGATAGTCCGCAAATGATAGTTCGCCGATGATGGTAGTCCGCTATCCGGACACCCCTAATCCAGACTCCTCAAGAGCCCCTGAACCAGGCTTCAATGACGAAAAGTCCGCGGTATATTGCTTGGCATTGCAAGGCGGGTTCCTCCTCCAAATGATAGAAGATTGTGAACACCAGATAGTGTCCGCTCGCAAAATAAATTCCACATTCCAATCAAGAGAGAATAATAATATATACACAAGTTCAATCTGCTGACGCTTTTCGTGGTATGACGTCACACCACTACCAAGCCATTACTCAATTGTTTTTACTTTACCACCTCAACGATTTAGCGAAGCGGTTTCTTGGCACGCCTTGTCGGCGTAGATCGTGGTTTCCTTAATCCGAGATTCTCATCAATACGGGCGTAGGTAACCCAACCGCCGCCTGCTCGCCACGCCTCTATCGAAGGTGAGTCCCAAACGGTCACGGAGACGGCTCTTGGTATTCTCCCTCTTTATAACGGGACCAAGGCTCGTTTCTTTTTCTTCAATCTTCCATCGAATTCTCTCCACGCTCCAAGTTCCAGCACCTAGAGCTCCAGATTCGAGCGCTTTGGACCTTCAACGATGTCCGGTTTCGACCTCCAGGGCTGGTGGATGTCCTCCTCCGTTACGGAGGGGGACGTGCTAAAGCTGCGGGAGGCCAAGTACTGCCTTCGAGATTTCAGACAGGTTGCTCGCCAAGGGCAGGCCATCCCCACCCCGAGCCCGGCGAGTATGTCGTCTTCGTTTCCCGATGGATCCTTTTGTGAGAGGGCTCATGTTTTACTATGGGTTGGAATTCCACGACTTGGCTCCGGAGTCCGTCCTCCATATATCCGCATTTATTGTCATCTGCGAAGCCTTCGTCTCAAGTCACCCCACACTTCGCATGTGGTCAAGACTTTCAATGTGGCGCCAAGATGATCGGGGCGCCAAGCGGAGTGCGGCGGGCGGCCATAAGTAGGAGGGCCGATGCCCGCGGGTCCCGCTGGCTCCTTCCAAGAGGAGCTCGGCCTGTGGCAGCAAGAGTGGTTCTATATTACCGCTCCGAGGGGCCGCAGCAAAGCCGCCGCCTTATTCCGCCGGGACCTCCACGACGATTGATGTCGTGGTCAACCATGGTTCAACTGGGGCCGCCAAAGGACGTGCCCCTCACCGCAGGCCGGATTCGAGATCTCTTAACGAGGGAGATCGATATGGTGGTCGTGATGCAGGTTATGCTAATTAGGCGCCTCCTGCCCTGCAAACGCCGCCCTCTCCGGCTATGGGAATTCAACCGAGGGCCCACGGATTCTCCAACACTTCATGGGTATGACACCTCGAGATGTATAACTTATTCTTCGGATCGCAAGAGGTGCGTCCGAATCGACCGAGGATGCTGGACTAAGCTGCAATCGCCTGGATACTCAAGTAAGTAGTTCCAAGTCCGACATACCGCTTGTTTGCCTTCGATGATCCGCTTTATGACCGATCTCCTTCTACACAGGAGTGGATAGCGGAAGCAAAATTAATACGTGTCCGCCCTCCCCGAGACCGCGCCGGATCCCGTGCTGGTCCGGATGTTGAGGTTGCGCCGAGGAAGGCGAAGGGGAAAGCAGAAAGCTACTGCCTCACCCGAGGAGGCTCTGAACGAGGGGGATCGAGAATCCTCCTCCCAAGGGGAGAAGAGGACTGCCTCGAGGACCTGGGAAAAAGCCCCTAAACGGGGAAGAAATTCGCGGAGGGTCTCAAGGTCCGGGAGGCCCCGCCGCACAATCTCCCTTAATGAGCCAGCCTCTAACGAGCCGTAAGTAGAAAGAAAGTAGTTTTATAATAAGGGACATCCCTATTTGTTCTTCTGAGGATAACTGAAGTTTTTACCTTGTAGTTCGGATCTCCGTCCTTCGCAGATGAGCTCGTCTTCGGGGGACATTCGTCCGGAGATGATAGAGAGCAAGACGCCCTCGTCCGGGGCACCGTTGGATAGGGCGGACGAGCCTGAAGTGTCGTCACGGAGGGATCCCCCGGGTGTGGCAAAGCCGGATAGTTCGGCGCCAACTGGTGTACGGCTGAAGGATCTGCTTAAGAAGGCATCTATCTCGTAAGATCAGCACGCATTGATGATCATGGTGATTGAAAGGATTTCGCTCACCAAGGCGGGTTGCATGATGCCGCCGAGTTTATCAAGGGGTTTGAGGTACGTAAAATGACACACCTTTTAACATTTTTGCATATAGAATGCGCCCTGTATAGATAGTAGCCCCTGAGACTCGGTAGGTTGTCGATATCGACAGCGTGCCGAGGATCAAAATCACAGGTTTAAATTCCCGTCGTGCCGATGCAGGTGGCGGGTCGTCCGGGGGCCAGCCGGACTGATGGAGTTGCTGAACTAAAGCGGCAACTCGATGTGGCGGATGAAGACATCGCGCTGATCAACAGGCAACTTGATGAGTCGCAAGGTAAGTGTTACTACGCGGTCACATGGTAAGGGAGCCAAAGCCAACTCCTTACAATATGTGCGTGAAATGCAGATAGTGCCGCTGTTGCGGAGAGTCTTCGGCCGAACTTGCTCAAACCAAGGAGCAGGCCGAAGGAGTAATGCGGCAGCCTCAAGGCGGTCAAGAGTTAGCGGCCGAAAGGGCCGCACACCACGGAGCAGGAAGAGATAGCTGAAATGGCATTGAAGTTAAAGAGGCTACCGACCGCAATGAGGCTCTTGGGAAGGAGCGCCTAGCGGGCAGGAAGACCTCCGGACGGCCACCGCCGGTTAAGAATGCCCGCCTCGCAATGCGGGCTATGAAGGAAGAGCTGCGCCAGCCGTGGAAATTGTAGCCGGTAAGCCTTTTCGCTGCGCCAAGGTTCACGGATTCAAAATATGCTCACTGGGCTAACTGTGGTGTCCGGAGGACCCTTATATGGACTTAGCAGCGAAAAGCGGCGGATGTCGCAGCATTTTCGCCGTATGATCACCAGACGGAAGAGCTGTTTTGGTCTCAATTCCATAGTTCGGAGCGCTCACTTCCGCCGACCGATGGCTTGGCTGAGTGGGCTGAGCTAAATAGGTTGTCCAGGCTTGCTATGGCGGATATAGTGACCCATATCCGCCGGATAGGCCCCACCAAGAGTTACTTTGGCTTATTGCAGCACTTTCTTGGGCGGTGCCGCGATCAAGGCGATGAAGCGGTCAGCCTGCATAGAGGGTGCGAGGATGGCGCCGCCGTGTGAAAACACATTGATAGAGAAGGATGCCACCGCTGTTGCACTTCGGTTTGATAATAACCGCTACCCGCCGAGCACTATTTTGGCGGCGCTGCCGGTGCTCGTAATAGAGTCGCAGTTGCTCAAAAATGTTACGCTCAATGAACTTTTATATGATGTAAACACGATTTTTATGATGTAAGCGCCTTTTATACTTGTGCGCTCAAGTAATAGAATATCTCCTTTGCGGCCGCTCATGTATACGTATGTATAACCTGAAAGATGGCAGTCGTCGGTTTCAGCCCCCACGCACAAGGTGCGGGGTGTTCGCAAAAAAGCGCTTTCACACTTAATCCGACGCCTCGGTCCTGTAAAGGAGGTGGTAGCGAGCAAACGAGGCAACCGGACTATAATGCTTTATCACTTTCACTTAGCCATGGAGTTCGAGGGTGGGCTACGACATAGCCCCTGGGGCACCGTGCTCTCCGAATTGGGCGCCAGATGTGCTCGCCAGAAACGCCCTTCACAAAGCGGAGGAATCCTAAACATTCCCAAGGTCGATCGAGTGGTTGACCAGTCCTCGCTGTATCATGACAGTCAGTTTTCGCTTTCATCGAGGTGCTCGCCAAATTAACTAGGGCACAATCGCATTAGTTCTCCCGAGCCGCGTTAGCCGGCGATACGGAACGAAGGCAGCAAAACACGGAGCCGGGCAAACCCAACATTTGACCAAAGACATGATTCGAGCTGATGCATATAAGGCCTAACTCGAGACGCCAACACTCCCGAAGGTGTTCGGTCTTTATAATAGCGGCAAAACAAAGCCCTAAGCCCCTTGTGTCCGTGTACGGCAGGTTCTTCGGCGCTGCCAATGCCAAAACGCCAGCCCACTCTGGTTATACTGAAAACCAGGGATTATAGCAACAAGAGACAGAAGAAATGTTTACGAGGGTCTTAGTCTGAAAAGAGTCCTTGCAAATGGTCCCTACTGCAAGTCTGCGCCGTGTTCCGCGCAGCCGTATCCTCGACGGGTGCACGCTGTTCATCTCGTAAAAGAGAGGAACTTGGTTGGAAAAGAAATCGTATGCAGAAAGTGCATAAAAATTGAAATATAGATTAAGAAAGCTGAGCCTATGCTAGCTCATTATGGCTTATATGCGCAAACCCTTGTGAAGGGGTGCGGCTAGGTAGCCCTAGCTTATTTATTCCGGACTTGTCCAGCCGTGTCCGGGTTCTCCGCCACCCTATGATGAAACGATGCCACGTGGACCGGCATTTTAAGCATAAGAGACGCGAATGTGGTATTAGTATTGAAGCGGACGAGCTTCCCGTCCGGTGGTGCTTGATAGCTGGCTTAAGGGCCCGGGCGCCACCTTTTAAGGAAGTGCGGCTATGCCAATTGTGATAGGGTCTATCCTCGCTATGGATTGTGTCCGGATATAGCAGGTTTAAGTCACCGCCGCCGCCCATCAACACCGCGTAATTGCAGTCCGCCTATTATGGGATCCGATATCGTGGCAGTCTATCCTGTGTCCGGATACATCCGTACTAATCCAGATGGTCGAAAGTGATTGGTTTTGACATCCAACCTTGGTCCACTGGGTGGATCGTCCGACACTTGTCTTGGCGAAAGTGCCGTGTTGGCTTTCCGTGTTATTCCGTGAAGCGAAGTTTACTGTTTTGACTTCTCGAGGAAAGTCCTTGACTTCCGGTGCTCGCTGGTGGGGCTTGTCATTGTCCTTTCTTAGCGATCGAGTTTCTTTGTGTCCGCATTAAGTCTGCCGGACTGTTTAAAACCCAACAATTTCGTTGGTATGGTTTGCGTGCCTTCCGGGTACCGTGGATTTGACATATCCGATCTAAGATTTTTTAAATTTGATAGCTCGCTCTGTTGTCCTTAAGAGGCCGTGGTTTTATTGTCCGCCACGAGCTTTTGAATCCGGGCGTTGACCGCTGTGCCCTATGGGCTTTTTTTCTTTATTCCGCGCTGATCTTTCCTGCGCCGTGACTTTCCGCTTCCATCTCCGATCTCGGATGTACTGGTCGCTGGTGCTGCATCTTGCTAGCCAGTTGTCTTCTCCTCGCGCAAAAGCGCGCCATGAGGCTTGTTAGCGCCCATTGTTCTTGGCTTCTTGGCCGAGGTGTCTCGGCGCAGCCATTCGCCTCTGACGCTGAGTTTAAAAGCTGCTAAGGCTTCCGTCCGGACAATCGACTATTTGGTTCTTTTTGGTAAGGAACCTGTTCCAGAATTTGCGCTACCGACTCTTCGGGCTGTTGGGTTATATGACTCAGATCGTCAAGATCCGGAGGGCGGACATAAGTCCCTTGAAAATTTGTTTAAACGCATCCTCAAGCTCTTCCCAACTTCCAACAAGTGTTTTCGGGAGGCTTTTGAGCCAATGCCGAGCTGGCCCTTTGAGCTTGAGGGGTAGGTATTTTATGGCGTGGAGATCATCTCCTCTAGCCATGTGTATGTGTAGTATGTAGTCTTCTATCCGCATCTGGGTCTGTTGTGTCGTCAGATGCCTCTATGTTTATGGGTTTAAACCCCGCTGGAAATTCATGATCCAAGACCTCATCGGTGAAACATATGGGTGTGCGGCGCCTCAGATTTGGGTGTGCCGCTGTCTTTGAACACTTGTCGTGGTGTGTTACTCCTGGGTCCTCTTTTGGGCCCGTAGATGGGCCTAGTTGGTCCATCCGCTTTACCAGGATTATAGTTCGGCTTGTGTGTAGCCCCGCTTGTCGCTTTGGGCCCGCTATCCGCCGCCTATCCGCCAAAGCACTTCTTTATTTTTTGACCGTGAAGGCTCGATGGCTTCCTCATCAAATTCGCAGCAACTTGCGCTCGGTAGTTTCTTAGTTTGATGGCCATTGCCATATTTGTTCCGCGGTCTTGAATACTTTGCTCCACTTCATTCTCGAGCGTGTCTTCGCTGTTTTGAGCTTCCGCTTTCGCTTTCTTCAAACTTCTTGCAAGGGCGACGAAGTTTTTTGCGATGTTCTTATGCTCGTGTTGTGGCCGGACTGTTGATTGCTCCGTGAAGGGGTTGATTATCCGCTCGCCCTGTTCGCTGTTCGCTGGCTTGCCCTGCTCTATCGCTGGTCGTTGGGAAGGCTGCTTTGATCGAGGCGGACTTAGGGCGGCGCTTACGCCGCCGCTTTTGGTTCTTTATCGGCGAGATTATCTTCGCCGGCCCCGTTGTTCCTCGTTATCGC
Organism: Aegilops longissima; assembly: GCA_021605205.1. NCBI lineage: Eukaryota > Viridiplantae > Streptophyta > Magnoliopsida > Poales > Poaceae > Aegilops > Aegilops longissima. Next base: position 98,254,479 of record CM038681.1, read on the forward strand.
TTCTTCGGGTGTCCACCATATATATGTTGTATGACGAGGTGGTCTTCCAAAGGTCCTGTAGGCACTGGTTCTTGGGAGTCTCCGCATCGCCGCCCATACCGCCGATGTCTTCGTAGTCATAGTCGAGTATGTCGGTTAAATCGCCGACGGTGGCTACGGTTGGTGGTGGTGGATCTGAATTTCTTCGCATCCGCTGTTCCAACCGCCCCGGCCGTAGTTAGCCAGGCTCTCCGGATAGCGAGAGATGCTTCAATGAATTTATGATATCGCCAAAGGGCGAGTGCTGAAAGATGTCCGCAGCGGTGAATTCCATGATCGGCGCCCAATCGGATTCGACTGGCAGCGGCGCAGGAGGTTCGGAGTCCGGCAGGGAGTCCGGCACCTCGGAGTCATGGGCTTTACGTGGGACAAGGTAAGTGTTCGGCTCCATCGCCGTAGGAATTGTAGCTCTCGAGGCGGTGTCCAGCCATCCGTCCTCGATCCGAGCGATCGGCTCCGGACTATGATTCGGAGCGGATTCGGGTGCAGCCTCCAAGGTGCTGTCTGGCGGCAGAGTTAGGTCATGCCCATCGTGACAGCGCGGCACGCTCGGCTGTGGCTCAGATCCATCGAGGATCAAGTCCCCGCGGATATCGGCCGTGAAGTTTAGGCTTCCAAACCTGACTCGACGGCCAGGGGCGAAGCTGATCTGCTCCAGATGGCCAAGGGAGTTATTCGCAGCCAAGCCGCCAATACGAAGATCTGTCCGGGAGGAAGGTCTCACCCAGACTCGCTGTTGTTGATTGAAGAGGCCATCAAGTTTATCGGTGACGACACAAAGGAACTCTCAATGAAAGCACCAATGTCGGTGTCAAACCGGCGGATCACGGTAGGGGGTCCCGAATCAGTGCGCCTAGGCGGATGGTAACAGGAGACAAGGGACACGATGTTTACCTGTGTTCGGGCCCTCTTGATGGAGGTAAAACCCTATGTCCCGCTTGATTGATATTGATATTGTGGATGTTTACAAGAGTGGATCTACCACGAGATCAAGGAGGCTAAACCCTAGAAGCTAGCCTATGGTATGATTGTAAGGGTTGTTAGGATCGTAGTCCCACGGACTAAAGCCATCCGTTTATATAGACACCGGAGAGGGCTAGGGTGACATAGAGTCGCTTACAATGGTAGGAGATCTACATATCCAGACGCCAAGCTTGCCTTCCACGCCAAGGAAAGTCCCATCCGGACACGGGTGAAGTCTTCAATCTTGTATCTTCATAGTCTTGGAGTCCGGTCGATGATGATAGTCCGCAAATGATAGTTCGGCCGATGATGGTAGTCCGCTATCCGACACCCCTAATCCAGACTCCTCACCAGCCTTGTCCGCCGCGAAGCTCGTGGATTCCAAGGTGCTGGACTCTCTCCGACTACTTAACCTTCCGCGCCCGCGGATCGAATCCGATTATGCCGATCATGGAGTTCGCCGCCAAACATCTTTCAAAGACTCGCCCTTCAAATGACATTCTGAATTCACTAAAGTCTCTCTCTTTATCAGGAGAGCCCTGGCCGGACTATGGTCAACAAGGTTGGGATGCGGATGACGAAGAAATTCAAAGCCCACCCACCACCCACTTTATAGCCATTGTCAATGATTTAACCGACATGCTCGACTTCGACTCCGAAGACATCGACGGTATGGACGATGATGTAGGAGACGAACAGGAAGCAGCCCCTATAGGGCACAGGACAACCACCTCATCTCACGATGTATACATGGTGGACACACCTAAAAGAAATGACAACGAGGAACAAAGGGATGCAACGAGGGATCGTTCCCTCAAAAAGCAGTCAAAGCAGCGGCGTAAGCGCCGCTCCAAACCCCACCTCGACAGAGACAACAGCCATATAGACCCAGCCATGGAGCAGGGCGAACCGGCGGACGACGAACATGCCATCGAAAGCAACCGTCCTAACAGGGCAACTTGATAAACAAACCGAACAACCCGCCCCGGCGAAGATAATAGTCCGCACGACCTCACGCTGCATAAGTTGCCGGAGCAGAAGAACTCCACAAAGGCTCGCCGCCATCGCTGTAGCCTGAAAAAAGCGTATGAAGCTCAAAACAGCGGAAGATGCACTCGAATTAGATGGAGCAAAGTACTCAACACCGCAGACAAATACGGGCGATACCGCCACACAAAGAGCTATCTGCGAAAATTATCGCCGAATTTGATGAGGAGGCCTTAGAGCCCCGCAATCAAAAAATAAGGAAGCCACCTGGTTGGATAAACAACCCCATGGACAACATAGAGCGGCAAACGGCGCCGCACACAAGCCGGCACGCGATCCGCACAAGGATTCGCATCAAAAAGATGGCCCAGCCAGATCTATCTACGGGCCAAGAAAGCAAGCTCTAGTAAGCAATGCAACACAACAAATATCCGAGCAGTGCGACACACCCAAATATAGGGGTGCCGCACACCCCCTATGTTTCACCGATGAGGTGCTGGACCATGAATTTCCAGCGGGATTCAAGCCCGTAAACATAGAGGCGTACGACGGAACAACAGACCCTGGAGTCTGGATTGAGGATTATATCCTCCACATACACATGGCTAGAGGAGATGACCTCCACGCCATAAAATACTTACCCCTCAAGCTCAAAGGGCCAGCCCGGCATTGGCTTAAAAGCCTTCCCGAAAACACCATTGGAAGTTGGGAAGAGCTCGAGGATGCCTTTCGGGCAAATTTTCAAGGGACCTATGTCCGACCTCCGGATGCAGACGATTTAAGTCATATAACTCAACAAACCGGAGAGTCAGCCCGGAAACTCTGGAACAGATTTCTTACCAAAAAGAACCAGATAGTCGACTTTCCGGACGCCGAAGCCTGAGCAGCTTTCAAACACAGCGTTCGAGACGAATGGCTCGCCAGACACCTCGGCCATGAAAAGCCAAGAACAATGGCCGCATTAACAAGCCTCATGACCCGCTTTTGCGCAGGAGAGGATAGCTGGTTGGCAAGATGCAGTACCTGCGACCCAAGTACATCCGGGTTAGGGATGGAACGGAAACCGCGACACAGCAAGGACCAGCGCCGGACCAAGGGAAACAGCCCGAAGAGCACGACAGTCAACGCCGGATTCAAAAGCTCTCGGCAGAATCAGAAAAAGCTGCCCCTCAAGGATAACAGGGACAAACTATCTAACCTAAACAAAATCTTGGACAAGATATGCCAAATCCATAGTACTCCCAGGAAGCCTGCAAACCATACCCACAGAGATTGTTGGGTCTTCAAGCAATCCGGCAAACTCAACGCCAAACACAAGGGGCTCGACACACCAAGCGAGGACGATGACGAACCCCACAAGCAGAGCACCGGAAAACAAAAGAATTTCCCACAAGAAGTTAAAACAGTAAACTCACTTCACGTGACAAAAGGAAAAAACAGAGTGGCAACTATAGAGGTACGCGCCATACGGCCTATCCCAGAGGAGTCCCGCCACTGGTTGTTAAAACCAATCACCTTCGACCATCAAGATTACTCTAGAAGTATCCGGAACGCAGGCTGGACTGCCTTGATATTAGATCCGATAATTGACGGACTCCACTTTACACAAGTCCTAATGGACGGCGACAGTGATCTAAACCTGCAACATCAGGACACAATCCGCAAAATGGGGATAGAACCAACAAAAATTTGCCATAGCAACACTTCCTTTCAAGGGGTAACGCCAGGCCCAGATGCCCAGTGTACGGTTCTCTCCTGCTAGAAGTTATGTTCGGCTCCCCCGACAACTTCCGCCACGAAAAGCTAACCTTCCACATCGCCCCATTTACATGTAGCTATCAAGCACCACTGGGACGCGAAGCTTTCGCCCGCTTTAACGCAATACCGCATTATGCATCTCTTATGCTTAAAATGCCAGGTCCGCGAGGCATCATCTCATTAAAGGGAAATATCGAGTGTTCCTCGAGCACGAAAGACTATGCGGCTGCCTTGACAGCCACACGCTAAACCGGCTTCACTAATCAAAGCACCTAAACAGGTCGTTCAGACCCCGGACATGGCTAGACGAGTCCGGCGTAAACATACAAGGGCTTACTAGCCGCCTACCCCAGTACAAGGGGCTCCGTGCATGTACAACAAGAGACAATAAAGCTCAATTTTACCAATTTTTTGAATTATACTTTGTTTATTTAATGTAACATACATTTTCGCAAGATCTTTTTCAACTAAGTTCCTCTCTTTTATAGATGAACACCGTGCTACACCCGTCCAGGATACGGCACAACGGAGACACAGGCGCAGACGTGCAGTAGGGACCCGTTCCAAGGATTCTTTTTAGATTAAGACCCTGCGTAAACCTTTTTCACTGTCTCTTGTTGATACACATCCCCCGGTTTTTTGGTATAACCGAGGAGGAGGCTGGTGTCTTGGCATGTGGCCACGCCAGAATTTTGCGCGTACCTGGACACCAGGGGCTTATTACCAACGGCGTTGTCTAGCCCGTTTTCATAAAGACTGGATACCTTAGGGAGTGTTCGGCGTCACGAGTTTGGCCTTATATGCATCAGCTCCGAATCATGTATTTGGTCAAATGTTGGGTTTGCTCGGCTCCTGTGTTTTGCTGCCTTACGTTCCGCTCTATCGGCTAAGGCGGCACCAGAGAACTACTCCGATTGTGCCCTCGTTCGCCAAAGTAGCACCTTAGTAGAGAAAGCCAAAACTGACTGTCGTGATATAGCGTGAGACTGGTCAACCACTGATGACCCGCCGAATCTTTAGGATTCCTCCAAGATTAACGAAGGGCGCTTTCCGCCAGCACACACAAGCCCCAAATTTGGGTGAGCGCGGTGCCCTAGGGGCTATATAGTAGCCCCACCGCCAAACTCCAATGGCTAAGTGAAAGTGATAAAGCATTATAGTCCGTTGTTAGTTCGCTGCGCTATCACCACCTTAATAGGACCAAGACGTTGGATCAAGTGTGAAAATGCGCCTTCTGCGAACACCCCCGCATTATATGCGTGGGGGCTGAAGCCGAAGACTACCATCTTTCAGGTTATATACACATATACATTAATGGCTGCATATGAGGTATTTCAATTCTTGAAGGCACAAGTATAAAAAGCTTTTATATTCCCTCAAAACATTGTTTTACAATAATACATGTTATTCGAACATAATATCCTTCGAGCACCGCGTCTCTATTAAACGAAGCGCCTGCAGAACTTCCTGAAAATAGTGCTCGGCAGTACTGCTCCCGTCCAATCTTGGGATGCAACAAGATGGCATTCATCTCCGCCAAAGATGTTTTGACATGGGCAAGAGCCATCCGTGCACCCTCTATGCACGCTGACCTCTTCATTGCATTGATATGCGGCACCGCACCAAGGAACTGCTGCACCAAGCTAAAATAACTCTTCGGCTCAGGACTTTCCGGCCACAGATGACTCACGACATACTTCATGGCGAGTCTGGATAACCTATTCAGCTCCGCCCATGCGGCCAAACAATCGATTAATGGAAGTGGGCGCTCTGGATTGTGGAACTACGACCAAAAAAGCTTTTCTTTGATCTCGGAAGTGTTCGGCCTCGTCCGCGGCACTCGCCGCCAGATAAGTGTCTGCCGCACTCCACAGCCGGTCCAACGGAGCATATTTAGGATCCCCGAACTTCATCCGCAGCATAAAGGGCTTTCTAGCCGCGATATCTCCGGCCTGACGTAGCTCCTCCTTCATAGCTCTCATCGCAGAGCGAGTATCCTTGGCCTCGATAGTGGCCTTTTTCAGGTCCTTCTATTCCGCCCGATCTTCTTTTTCAAGAAGCTTGCAGCGGTCGGCAGCATTTTTCAACTTCATAGCCATCTCGGCCATTTCCTTCTTGCTTCGGCAGTGAGCAGCCTGTTCGGCTTTCAGCTCTTCAGCCGCCTTTAAGGCAGCCGCATCGCTTTTCCTGGCCTGCTCCTTGGCTCGGGCAAGTTCTGACCGGTTCTCCATGGCAGCGCACCATCTGCATCAAGCACACATGTTGTAAGATACGGGCATCAAGCTCCTCTTACCAGGTGTCTTCGGAGAAATTACATACCTTGTGCTCGCTGCCGCTTGTTGACAAGCGCGATGTCGGCATCTGCCACGCAAGTTGCCGCTTAAATCGGCAAATCCATCAGTCCGCTAGCCATCAACACTTCGCCACCTACGCATTTAAGGGCGACATATTATAATCTGATTATGATCCTCGGCGCGCCATTTTTTTGACAACGCACCGAGTCTCTGGGGCTACTATCTACACAGGGCGGATCTTATATATGCGGAACTGTCAAAAGGTACATCATTTCGCGTACCTCAAAACCTGTCAGTAAACTCCTGACGGCCTCGCACAACCCGCTCTCCGCGGATGAAATCCTTTCAATCACCGTACCCATCAACGCACGGTGTTCTTCTGAGATAGACGCTCGCCCGAGCAGATCCTTCAGCACCTCCGACCATGCACCAGACGGTGCCGGACTCGTCCGATGGCCTTTTTCGAAGGCCGGACATGGAGGGCTTTGGGGGGCCATACGACTGCCCTCCGGCCCTGCCGGATTCGGAGAAACCTCCGTGATTTACACCTCGGGTCTCCGCCGCAAGGCGGTATGGCAGGGGAGGCGCCCGCCTCCATCATCTCCGGACGAAGATCCCCTGAAGACGAGCTCTACTGAGAAGGGCTGAGATCTGAACTACAAGGTAAAATTTTGGTTATCTTCCTCAGAAATAGAACAGGGATGTCTCTCATTTTAAAACTCCCCTCTCTACTTACAGGTCGGTGGAGGGCTGATCCCCTTGGGGGCACAGTGCGGCCGAGGCATCCCCCGGCGCAGGACCCTCTGACAAAGATTTCTTCCCCCGCTTTGAGACCATGGTCTCCGGGTCTTCAGAGGCGGTCCTCTTCTTCCCCTGGATAGAGGAATCCTCGATTCCTCCTTTCCTGACAGCCTCCTTCGGGGAGGCGGTAGCTTCCTTATTCCCCCCCTTCGCCTTCTTCCAAAGGCGCAACCTCCAGCATCCTGGTTAACACGGGATCCGACGTGGTCTTAGGGAGGGGGGCCGGACACCTGATTAGCTTTGCTTTCGCTATCCACTCCTGTTTAAGGGACAACTCTTTTAAGGGCAATTTTATGATAAATATACGGATAGTGTGTCCGGGTACAAGGCTACTTACTTGAGTATCCGGGCGATTGCAGCTCAGACCTGCGTCCTCGGTCGAGTCCGGACACATTGCTTGTGATCCGAAGAACAATTTGTACATCTCCATGGGTGTCGCGCCCGTAAAATGTTGGAGGGCTCGTGGTCCCTCCGGATTAAACTCCCACAGGCGGAGGGGGCAACGTTTGCAGGGCAGGGAGCGGCGAATCAACATGACCTGCGTCACTACGACCAGATTGATGTCTCTTTCTAGGAGATCTCGAATGCGGCCTCAGAACAAGGGCACGCCCTGGACGGCCCCTACCAAACCCTTTATTGACCCATGACACTAGCTGTGGTGGGGACCCGAGCGAAGGCAGGTGGCGCCACCCACTTGGTGCCCCTGGGAGCTGTGATATAAAACCACTCTCGTTGCCATAAGCTGAACTCCTCTTGAAAAGAGCCCTCGGGCCATGGAGCGTCATCATTCTTGCTTATAATAGCACCTCCGCACTACGCGTGCTGCCTCTCGATCATCTTCGGCTCTACTTTGAAGGTCTTAAGCCACAATCCGAAGTGAGGAGTAATACGGAGGAAGGCTTCGCACACGACAATGAACAATGAGATGTGGAGGATGGACTCCGGAGCCAAGTCGTGAAATTCCATCCCATAATAAAACATGAGCCCCCTCACGAAGGGGTCCGTCGGGAAGCCTAGCCCCCGAAGGAAGTGAGACGCGAACACCACGCTCTCACCAGGCTTGGGAGTGGGAATAACCTGCCCTTGAGCAGGCAGCCTATGCGAGATTTCGCCAGTTAGATACCTGGCATCTCTTAGCTTTAGCACATCTTCTTCCGTAATGGAGGAAGGCATCCACCGGCCTTGAAGGTCGGAACCGGACATCATCGAAGGTCTGAAGCGCCTGAATCTGGAGCTTTGGGTGTTGGAACTCAAGGTGAGAGGCAGATTCGATTGAGATTGAAAGAAAGGAGTCGAGCCTTGGTCTCTTTATAAAGAGGTTGAATACCAAGAGCCCTCCCCGTGACCGTTTGGGACTCGCCTTTGATGGAGGAGACATACCAACGGACACGATTGGGTTACCCACGCCCGTATTGATGAGAATCCCGGAATAAGGGGACAAAATCTCTGCTTCGACAAGACGTGCCAAGGAAACCGCCTCGCTAAGTGCGCTGAGGTGGGACAGTAAAACGATTCGAATAAAGACTTGGCCGTGGTGTGATGTCATGCTACGGAATACGTCAGCAGATTAGATTTGTGCAAATATTATTCTCTCTACGGTGGTATGTGGAACTTGTTTTGCAGAGCCGGACACTATCCTTGTGTTCAAAATCTTCTATGAAGTATTCGGAGGAGGAACCCGCCTTGCAATGCTGAAGACAATCTGCGCGCCGGACTCTTCGTCATTGAAGCCTGGTTCAGGGGCTACTGAGGGAGTCCTGGATTAGGGGGTGTCTGGATAGCCGGACTATAACCTTTGGCCGGACTCCTAGACTATGAAGATACAAGATTGAAGACTTTGTCCCATGTCCGGATGGGACTTTCCTTGGCGTGGAAGGCAAGCTTGGCGATACGGATATGTAGATCTCCTCCTATTGTAACCGACCCTGTGTAACCCTAGCCCTCTCTGGTGTCTATATAAACCGGAGGGTTTTAGTCCGTAGGACGAACAATCATACCATAGGCTAGCTTCTAGGGTTTAGCCTCTCTGATCTCGTGGTAGATCTACTCTTGTACTACCCATATCATCAATATTAATAAAGCAGGAGTAGGGTTTTACCTCCACCAAGAGGGCCCGAACCTGGGTAAAAACATCGTGTCCTTTGTCTCCTGTTACCATCCGCCTAGATGCACAGTTCGGGACCCCCTACCCAAGATCTTCCGGTTTTGACACCGACAGTGACCATGTGTGTTCCGTCGTGTGCTCGAACATGCATGCATTAGGGCGTCGCACGCGTTTTGCGTCCATGTGTACGTGTGACTATTGCATGCATGCACGAGGTTGTAGTCCCTCACATTCACATGTTCATAAGTCAATGCTTTGTCAAAGCGTTGCATGCAAGGTTTAATCATTCGTTGTTCACGCATGCATTCCTGATATTAATACGTTGGTAAAGACAATTTGTTGAGGAAAATGAGCCCATGAATTGAGTACAGAGGGGACCAATAAGCCAGGACGGAGGGAGTACCAGTAGTGAACCGGAAGGAGGGAGTAGGTACTAGTAGTACTACGTAACAATGTGCAGTAACAAAATTCCTCTATGTACATCATGTGGAACGGTCATACATGTAGGGGGAGTATGTGTAGGGGCCACTAAGGAGCAGTCAAATCACACAATCAGTTAGTCGGAAGAAGCAACCATCATTTCACTCTTCAATGACATGTACGCAATATAAAATGGTTGATATGGAGAGAAAAAGAAAACCACTATATATATACACTAGCAGGAGCCTAAGCTACAAGCCTGCTTGCTTGGGTTGCTCTCTTCAGAAGCATAGAACGACGGTGGCATATCAGGCCTGACCCCGCCATTGGGGGAAGGGAACGATGTTCTGCGTAGACACGACGACATCGGCGAGGGAGAAAACCCACAGTCTGTGCGCCCCAATCGGGTGCCCCCACGGTATGGGCTGATGCCGCGTCCCAATCGCCCTTCTAGCTACAGCCCGACGCCCCAGGTACATCTTCCTTTTGGAGCCGGCTTGCTCCACTGCCGGAGCTCCCCACGTAGCTCCATCTCCATGTCGATCTTTCTCTACTTCTACTGGCTTCTATTTGTGATGAGTTTATGTCTCATGAACTAGTGCCAATGCTATTATTCTAATCACACTTCTTCAATATCTTTGCCATCAGGGATGCTCAGCTCGATTTTAGTGGAACTGCACAAAAGCATCGTATGATCTGAGGGTGCCAACCATCTTTCGTTCAACAGGTTCTACTTAGCCAGGAAATTAAATCATGTTTAGGGTTTAGGGTTTAAGTCGTAGTGACCCCATCAGTAGTTTTTCTTTTGTACACGCTCTCACAACTTTTGTCTTTAGTTGTGAAGTAAATATTGGCTATGATCTGTGAATCATTGAGATGCATCAGCATGCGTGTTATTTTTCCTTTGTATTTGGTGGAATGTTGTAACAGGGCAACCTTGGAGTAGGAATGAAAATGGAGTGGAAAGTTTCCGTTTTTCCCGAAAAAAATGGAAACGGAGAAACCAACATTTCATTTCGTTGGATCGCGCCATCGAGGAAAACCAATGTTTAAATCACGTATGTTGCGTTCGTGTCTCACCCTCCTCCACGACTCCACCCCACACGGTCGCTTGGCATGCCACACACCGCAAACCGATGATACGTCCATTTTGCATCATGCTTTTATATTATTATTTATTGCATTATGGGCTGTTATTACACATTATGTCACAATACTTATGCCTATTCTCTCTTATTTTACAAGGTTCACATAAGGAGGGAGAATGCCGCCAGCTGGAATTCTGGGCTGGAAAAGGAGCAAATATTAGAGACCTATTTTGCACAACTCCAAAAGTCCTAAAACTCCACGAAAGTTATTTTTGGAAATAATAAAATACTAGAAGAAGAATCTACGTCAGGGGGGCCTCCACCTGTCCACGGGGGTGGGGGCGCGCACTACCCCCCTGGGCGCGCCCCCCTGCCTCGTGGGCCCCCTTTTGGCCCTCCGGTGCCTATCTTCTGCTATATGAGGTCTTTCGTCCGAAAAAATCATAAGCAAGCTTTCGGGACGAGACTCCGCCGCCACGAGGCGGAACCTTGGCGGAACCAATCTAGGGCTCCTGCAGAGCAGTTCTGCCGGGGACACTTTCCTCCGGGAGGGGGAAATCATCGTCAACTTCATCACCAACGCTCCTCTCATCGGGAGAGGGCAATATCCACCAACATCTTCACCAGCACCATCTCCTCTCAAACCCTAGTTCATCTCTTGTATCCAATTCTTGTCTCCAAGTCTGGGATTGGTACCTGTAGGTTGCTAGTAGTGTTGATTACTCCTTCTAGTTGATGCTAGTTGGTTTATTTGGTGGAAGATCATATGTCCAGATCCTTTATGCATATTAATAACCATCTGATTATGAACATGAATATGCTTTCTGAGTAGTTACGTTTGTTCCTGAGGACATGGGAGAAGTCTCTCTATTAGTAGTCATGTGAATTTGGTATTTGTTCAATATTTTGATGAGATGTATGTTGTCTATCCTCTGGTGGTATTATGTGAACATCGACTACATAACACTTCACCATTATTTGGGCCTAGAGGAAGGCATTGGGAAGTAATAATTATATGATGGGTTGCTAGAGTGACAGAAGCTTAAACCCTAGTTTATGCGTTGCTTCGTAAGGGGCTGGTTTGGATCCATATGTTTCATGCTATGGTTAGGTTTACCTTAATACTTTTGTTGTAGTTGCGGATGCTTGCAATAGAGGTTAATCTTAAGTGGGATGCTAGTCCAAGTAAGGGCAGCACCCAAGCACCGGTCCACCCACATATCAAATTATCAAAGTACCGAACGTGAATCATATGAACGTGATGAAAACTAGCTTGATGATAATTCCCATGTGTCCTCGGGAGCGCTTTTCTCTATATAAGAGTTTTTCCAGGCTTGTCCTTTGCTACAAAAAGGATTGGGCCACCTTGCTGCACTTTATTTACTTTTGTTACTTGTTGCTCGTTACCAATTATCTTATCACAAAACTATCTGTTACCTATAATCTCAGTGCTTGCAGAGAATACCTTGCTGAAAACCGCTTATCATTTCCTTCTGCTCTTCGTTGGGTTCGACACTCTTACTTATTAAAAGGACTACGATAGATCCCCTATACTTGTGGGTCGTCAAGACTCTTTTCTGGCGTCGTTGCCGGGGAGTGAAGCGCCTTTGGTAGGTGGAATTTGGTAAGGAAAAATTTATATAGTGTGCTGAAATTTACTGTCACTTGTTACTATGGAAAGTAATCCTCTGAGGGGCTTGTTTGGGGTATCTTCACCCTGACCAGTAGAGCAAAGAGTTGCTCCTCAACCTACTGAACCTACTGAAAATGAAAATGTCTACTTTGAAATTCCTTTAGGTATGTTAGAAAAACTGCTAGCTAATCCTTTTGTAGGAGATGGAACAATGCATCCTGATGAGCACCTAATCTATGTGGATGAAGTTCGTGGATTATTTAAGCTTGCAGGTATACCCAGTGATGTTATTAACAAGAAGGTGTTCCCTTTATCTTTGAAGGGAGATGCATTGACATGGTATAGGCTATGTGATGATACAGGGTCATGGAACTACAAACGATTGAAATTGGAATTTCATCAGAAGTTTTATGCTATGCACCTTGCTCATCGTGATCGCAATTATATGTATAATTTTTGGCCTCGCGAAGGAGAAAGCATCTCTCAAGGTTGGGGGAGGCTTAAATCTATTTTATATTCATGCCCCAATCATGAGCTCTCAAGAGAAATGATTATTCAAAAAATTTATGCTCGGCTTTCTGATAACAATCGCACCATGCTCGATACCTCTTGTGCTAGCTCTTTTACGATGAAGACTATTGAATTCAAATGGAACTTATTGGAAAGAATTAAACACAAATCTGAAGATTGGGATCTCGACGAAGGTAAGGAGTCAGGTATGACACCTAAGTTTGATTGTGTTAAATATTTTATGGATACCGATGTTTTTCGTAAATTTAGCACTAAATATGGACTTGAGTCTTAGATAGTAGCTTCTTTATGTGAATCTTTTGCTACTCACGTTGATCTCCCTAAGGAGAAGTGGTTTAAATATCATCCTCCAATAGAAGTAAAAGTAGATGCACCTATTAAAGTTGAAGAAAAGATTATCACTTATGATGATCTTATTGTTCCTACTTCTTATGTTGAGAAACCACCTTTCCCTGTTAGAATAAAGGATCATGCTAAAGCTTCAACTGTGGTTCATAAAAGCAATATTAGAACATATACACCTCCTAAGCAAGTTAAAGTTGAACCTAATATTGCTATTGTTAAAGATCTCTTGTCTGATAATATTGATGGACACGTTATTCATTTCCGTGATGAAACTGCTAGAATTGCCAAACCTTATGCTAAAGATAAACATAGACCTGTGATAGGCATGCCTGTTATTTATGTTAAAATGGAGATCATTGTTATCATGGCTTACATGACATGGGTGCTAGTGCTAGTGCAATACCTATTGACTTATACAAAGAAACTATGCATGATATTGCACCTACTGAGTTAGAAGATATTGATGTCACAATTAAACTTGCCAATAGGGATACTATTTCACCCATGGGAATTGTTAGAGATGTTGAAGTCTTGTGTGGGAAAACTAAATATCCTACTGATTTTCTTGTTCTTGGTTCCCCACAAGATAGCTTTTGTCCCATTATATTTGGTAGACCCTTCTTGAACACTGTTAATGCTAAGATAGACTGCGAAAAGGATGTTGTTACTATTGGTTTGGGTGATCTGTCTCATGAGTTTAATTTCTCTAAATTTAGTAGACAACACCGTGAAGAAGAATTGCCTAGTAAGGATGAAATTATTGGTATCACTTCTATTGCCGTACCTCCTAATGATCCTTTGGAACAATATTGCTAGACCATGAAAATGGTATGTTTATGAATGAAAGAAGGGAAATAGATGAAGTATTCTTTAAATAGGAACCCATCCTGAAACACATTTGCCTGTTGAAAGCCTAGGGGATCCTCCTCCACCCAAGGGTGATCCCGTGTTTGAGCTTAAGCCGTTACCTGATACTCTTAAGTATGCTTATCTTGATGAGAAAAAGATATATCCTGTTATTATTAGTGCTAACCTTTCAGAGCATGAAGAAGAGAGATTATTGAAAACTCTGAAGAAGCACCGTGCTGCTATTGGATATACTCTTGATGATCTTAAGGGCATTAGTCCCACTCTATGTCAACATAAAATAAATTTGGAGAAAGATGCCAAACCAGTTCATGATCATCAACGACGGCTGAATCCTAAGATGAAAGAAGTGGTAAGAAAGGAAATACTAAAGCTCCTTGAGGCAGGTATAATTTATCCCGTTGCTGATAGTCAGTGGGTAAGTCATGTCCATTGTGTCCCTAAGAAGGGAGGTATTACTGTTGTTCCTAATGATAAAGATGAATTGATTCCACAAAGAATTATTACAGGTTATATGATGGTAATTGATTTCTGAAAATTAAATAAGGCTACTAAAAAAGATCATTACCCCATACCTTTTATTGATCAAATGCTAGAAATATTATCCAAAACATACACATTTTTGCTTTCTAGATGGTTATTCTGGTTTCTCTCAAATACCTGTGTCGGCTGATGATCAATCAAAGACCACTTTTTCTTGCCCTTTCGGTACTTTTGCTTATAGACGTATGCCTTTTGGTTTATGTAATGCACCTGCTACCTTTCAAAGATGCATGATGGCTATATTCTCTGACTTTTGTGAAAAGATTTGTGAGGTTTTCATGGACGAATCCTCCGTCTATGGATCCTCTTTTGATATTGCTTGAGAAACCTTGATTGAGTTTTGCAGAGATGTGAAGAAACTAATCTTGTCTTGAATTGGGAAAAGTGCCACTTTATGGTTAATGAAGGTATTGTCTTGGGGCATAAAGTTTCAGAAAGAGGTATTGAAGTTGATAAAGCCAAGGTTGATGCTATTGAAAAGATGCCATGTCCCAAGGACATCAAATGTATAAGAAGATTCCTTGGTCACGTCGGTTTTTATAGGAGGTTCATTAAGGACTTCTAAAAAATTTCCCGGCCTCTGACTAATTTATTGCAAAAATATATACCATTTGTCTTTGATGATGATTGTGTAGAAGCATTTGAAATACTTAAGAAAGAATTGATCTCTGCACCTATTGTTCAAGCAACTGATTGGAATTTACCCTTTGAAATTATGTGTGATGCTAGTGATTATGCTGTAGGTCCTGTTCTAGGGCAAAGAGTTGATAAGAAATTAAATGTTATTCAATATGCTAGTAAAACTCTAGACAATGCTTAGAGAAATTATGCTACTACTGAAAAAGAATTTTTAGCAGTTGTATTTGCTTGTGATAAGTTCAGACCTTATATTGTGGATTCTAAACTATTCACACGGATCATGCTGCTATTAAATATCTTATGGAAAAGAAAGGTGCTAAACCTAGACTTATTAGATGGGTTCTCTTGTTACAAGAATTTGATTTGCATATTATTGATAGAAAGGGAGCTGAGAACCCCGTTGCAGACAACTTGTCTAGGTTAGAAAATGTTCTTGATGACCCACTATCTATTGATGATAGCTTTCCTGATGAGCAATTAAATGTCATAAATACTTCTCGTGCTGCTCCATGGTATGCTGATTATGCTAATTACATCGTTGCTAAATTCATACCACCTAGTTTCACATACCAGCAAAACAAAAAGTTTTTCTATGATTTGAGACATTAGTTTTGGGATGACCCACATATTTATAAACAAGGAGTATACGGTGTTATTAGACATTGTGTACCTGAGCATGAACAGGAACAAATCCTACGCAAGTGTCACTCCGAAGCTTATGGAGGACACCACGCTGGAGACAGAACTGCGCATAAGGTATTGCAGTCAGGTTTTTATTGGCCTACTCTCTTCAAGGATGCCCGTAAGTTTGTCCTATCTTGCGATGAATGTCAAAGAATTGGTAATATTAGTAGACTTCAAGAAATGCCTATGAATTATTCACTTGCTATTGAACCATTTGATGTTTGGGGCTTCAATTATATGGGACCTTTTCCTGCCTCTAATGGATACACACATATTTTAGTTGCTGTTGATTACGTTACTAAGTGGGTAGAAGCTATTCCAACTAGTAGTGCTGATCATAACACTTCTATTAAAATGCTTAAAGAAGTTACTTTCCGAGGTTTGGAGTCCTAGATATTTAATGCCTGATGGTGGTTCACATTTTATTCATGGAGCTTTCCGTAAAATGCTTGCTAAGTATGATGTTAATCATAGAATTGCATCTCCTTATGACCCACAGTCTAGTGGTCAAGTAGAATTGAGTAACAGAGAGCTCAAATTAATTTTGCAAAAGACTGTTAATAGATCTAGGAAGAATTGGTCCAAGAAACTTGATGATGCATTATGGGCCTATAGAAATGCATATAAAAATCCTATGGGTATGTCTCCGTATAAAATGGTTTATGGAAAAGCATGTCACTTACCTCTCGAACTAGAACATAAGGCATATTGGGCTATTAAAGAGCTCAACTATGATTTCAAACTTGCCGGTGAGAAGAGGTTATTTGACATTAGATCACTTGATGAATGGAGAACCCAAGCTTATGAGAATGCCAAATTGTTTAAAGAAAAAGTTAAAAGATGGCATGACAAAAGAATACAAAAGTGTGAGTTTAATGTAGGAGATTATGTATTGCTATACAGTTCTCTTTAAGATTTTTTGCAGGAAAACTTCTCTCTAAATGGGAAGGACCTTACGTTATCGAGGAGGTCTATTGTTCCGGTGCCATAAAAATCAACAACTTCGAAGGCACAAATCCGAAGGTGGTGAACGGTCAAAGAATCAAACATTATATCTCAGGTAATCCCATAAATGTTGAAACTAATGTTATTGAAACCGTAACCCCGGAGGAATACATAAGGGACACTTTCCGGAACATTACAGACTCCAAAAAGGAATAGGTATGTGGTACGGTAAGTAAACCGACTCCAAAATAGTTCTAATGGCAATTTTCTCCGTTTTGGAATATTTAGAAAAATAGAAAAATAAGAAGCAGTGCGGGAAGGACACGAGGTCTCCACGAGGGTGGAGGGCGCGCCCTACCCCCCTGGGCGCGCCCCTCTGCCTCGTGGGCACCTCGTGTGCTCTCCGGACTCCGTTTTCTTGCACGATACTTCTTTTGGTCGGTAAAAAGTCACTATATAATCTCCGAAGGTTTTGACTCCTATATCACGCGAATATCCTCTGTTCTTGTTTCGAGCTGTTTTCTGTCAGGGTTGTCAAGGCCAGGCATCATGTCGTCTCCCTCCTCCAACAATGGTGACAACGATGCTTGGCTAATGAAGATAGATCTTAAGAGGGAAGAACCCATGGAGTTCAACAAGGATGAAGGGATCAAGAAGGCCACGGAGGACCAAGTTCCGGCAGCAGAAGACACCCTTCAACTTGATCACAATCTTCTTACCCCAACTGAGATCGAAGCTTTCAAGATGATTGAGTTAGCTCGTATACAAAAAAAGTATCTCACACGTGAAAATATTTTGTTGAAGGAGAATATCATCGCACTCAAGGGCATTATCCGCAAGTTGGAGGACCTCTTACGCTCGATGTGCGACTACCCATCACCAACAACTCCACAATCTTCTTCACCAGCAAAGGAGACATAATCACATGGGTATGGGCACTCCCCTTGGCAACTGCCAAGCTTGGGGGAGGTGTCCCAGTATCGTATCACCACCACATCTCCTATCTTTACTATTTTTCTTAGTTCGATCCTTTTAGTAGTATTTTGATCTAGTAGAATAAAGTTTTGGTATGATCTAGTTTTGAGTTTTGCTTTATGATCCCTCTATGTAATCGAGTCCGTGATCTATATATAATAAATATTAGTGTTGGGTCAAGGGCTTGATTATCTTGCTATGATCTTGAGTGAATAAAAGAAAAGATAAAAGAATAAAAAGAAATAATAAAAAGAGATCATATTGATCTTATTGAGAGTAATGACTTCACATAGGAAGAGTATGATGATTAAAAATTGTTGAGAGTTGACAAACATAGCTTTGGTCATCATTGCAATTAATAGGAACTAATAAAGAAAGAGAGGTTTCACATATAAATATACTATCTTGGACATCTTTTATGATTGGGAGCACTCATTAAAATATGACATGCTAAAGAGTTGATGTTGGATAAGGAAGACAACATAATGGGTTATGTTTTCTTATATCTGAGATAAAGTATATTGTCATGGATCATCCAACATGTTGAGCTTGCCTTTCCCCCTCATGCTAGCCAAATTCTTTGCACCAAGTAGAGATACTACTTGTGCTTCCAAATATCCTTAAACCCAATTTTGCCATGAGAGTCCACCATACCTACCTATGGATTGAGTAAGATCCTTCAAGTAAGTTGTCATCGGTGCAAGCAATAAAAATTGCTCTCTAAATATGTATGACTGATTGGTGTGGAGGAAATAAGCTTTATACGATCTTGTGATGTGGAAGAAATAAAAGCGACGGACTGCATAATAAAGGTTCATATCCCAAGTGGCAATATAAAGTGACGTTCTTTCGCATTAAGATTTTGTGCATCCAAACCTGAAAGCGCATGGCAACCTCTGCTTCCCTCTGCGAAGGGCCTATCTTTTATTATTATATTTTATCTTATGCAAGAGTCATGGTGATCTTCACCTTTCCTTTTTACATTTTTTCCTTTGGCAAGCACAGGGTGTTGGAATTCCAGCATGAACTATTATTGTTGACATTACCCTTGAGGTAAAAGGTTGGGAGGCGAAACTATAAGCCCCTATCTTTCTCTGTGTCCGATTAAAACTCCGTAACCACAAGTATTGCGTGAGTGTTAGCAATTATGAAAGACTAAATGATAGTTGAGTATGTGGACTTGCTAGAAAGCTCTGATAGAGATTCTTTCTGATGTTATGATAAATTGCAATTGCCTCAATGACTGAGATTATAGTTTGTTAGTTCCCAATAAAGTTTCTGATTCATACTTTGCATTGTGAATAGATTATTACTTGAGCATAAAGAATCATATGACAATATCCATATATGTTGTTGTTATGAGAATAATCATGATGCCCTCATGTCCGTATTTTATTTTATCGACACCTCTACCTCTAAACATGTGGACATATTTATCGTTATCGGCTTTCGCTTGAGGACAAGCGAGGTCTAAGCTTGGGAGAGTTGATACGTCCATTTTGCATCATGCTTTTATATCGATATTTATTGCATTATGGGCTGTTATTACACATTATGTCACAATACTTATGCCAATTATCTCTTATTTTACAAGGTTTACATAAGGAGGGAGAATGCCGACAGCTGGAATTCTGGGCTGGAAAAGGAGCAAATATTAGAGACCTATTATGCACAACTCCAAAAGTCCTGAAACTCCACAGAAGTTATTTTTGTAAATAATAAAAATAATGGAAGAAGAATCTACGTCAAGGGGGCCTCCACTTGTCCATGAGGGTGGGGGGCGCGCACTACCCCCCTAGGCGCGCCCCGCTGCCTCGTGGGCCCCCCTGTTGGCCCTCCGGTGCCCATCTTCTGCTATATGAGGTATTTTGTCCGAAGAAAAATCATAAGAAAGCTTTCGGGATGAGACTCCGCCGCCACAAGGCGGAACCTTGGCGGAACCAATCTTGGGCTCCGGCAGAGCTGTTCTGCCAGGGACACTTCGCTCCGGGAGGGGGAAATCATCGTTAACGTCATCACCAACGCTCCTCTCATCAGGAGAGGGCAATATCAATCAACATCTTCACCAGCACCATCTCCTCTCAAACCCTAGTTCATCTCTTGTATCCAATTCTTGTCTCCAAGTCTAGGATTGGTACCTGTAGGTTGCTAGTAGTGTTGATTCCTCCTTATAGTTGATGCTAGTTGGTTTATTTGGTGGAAGATCATATGTCCAGATCCTTTATGCATATAAATACCCCTCTAATTATGAACGTGAATATGCTTTGTGAGTAGTTACGTTTGTTCCAGAGGACATGGGAGAAGTCTCGCTATTAGTAGTCATGTGAATTTGGTATTCATTCAATATTTTGATGAGATGTATGTTGCCTATCCTCTAGTGGTGTTATGTAAACATCGACTACATAACACTTCACCATTATTTGGGCCTATAGGAAGGCATTGGGAAGTAATAAGTAGATGATGGGTTGCTAGAGTGACAGAAGCTTGAACCCTAGTTTATGTGTTGCTTCGTAAGGGGCTGATTTGGATCCATATGTTTCATGCTATGGTTAGGTTTACCTTAATACTTTTGTTGTAGTTGCGCAAGCTTCAATAGAGTTTAATCATAAGTCGGATGCTTGTCCAAGTAAGGGCAGCACCCAAGCACCGGTCCACCCACATATCAAATTATCAAAGTACCGAACGTGAATCATATGAACGTGATGAAAACTAGCTTGACGATAATTCCCATGTGTCCTCGGGAGCGCTTTTCTCTATATAAGAGTTTGTCCAGGCTTGTCCTTTGCTACAAAAAGGATTGGGCCACCTTGCTGCAATTTATTTACTTTTGTTACTTGTTGCTCGTTACCAATTATCTTATCACAAAACTATCTGTTACCTACAATCTCAGTGCTTGCAGTGAATACCTTGCTGAAAACCGCTTATCATTTCCTTCTGCTCCTCGTTGGGTTCGACACTCTTACTTATCGAAAGGACTATGATAGATCCCCTATACTTGTGGGTCATCACCGAGTATACGATAGCTTTCCCGCCTGCTTGTCGATGGATCGCGCCATGGATTACTAGCACTACTGGAAGAGATTGACGAGTTGGGGGAGGATAGATAGCTGTAGCACGAACTCCCAAGAACTTTTTACCTGCATGTTGTGGCCGGCTATTGCTACCTTCAAAAGCGGAGAAGTCGCATGCACCGGGAAGCGGCATGGGCAACGCTCTCTCGGCCGCCACGTCGCTTCAATACCGGTGCCAGTGAAAGGTCGCGTCCGCTCTGGCCGGGCATGAATGCGGCACTGACCGTTTTGGGCGGGAAGCACATGCGGGTGATGAAGAGGGTTTGGGTTGGTCAGGAGCGGGCGTGACAGCGGTCCGGACACTCGCAAACAAGAGATGATGTATGTTAATATTGCTGCATATATAATTAACAATGTAAATAATGTGCGAGTTGGACAAATATGATTGGAGGTGGAGATGGAGATGGAATTTTACTAAACACGGATATGCATGTCTATGTCTATGTGTGTGTGCGTGACGACTCTCGCGACCTTGAAGCGGGGGCGTGTTTTAGATCGAGTTTTCTTTGTTGGTACATTAAAAAAATTTGTCCACCAGTTTTCGTTTCTTTTTTCCGGGAACGCGCGTCTTCTATTTAAAACCACTACTATGGAGAGATTTTTTTACTCCATTGTATATATAGCCTCTTCTTTGATAGGGTTTCTTGCCTCTCGCTCTCTCACCCTCTCCATATCAAAACAAGATGACAGTGTCCACTATATCTTTCTCCTCACCGATGGTCACATATCCGGCCGAGTACCGTCGGCTGCGGGAGGTGAGGAGGTGCAGCGTTGACGTTGTCGCCGTCGGCGATAGAGGAAGCCGATGCGCACCGTCCTCTCCAAGCCGGCGCTGGCACGGTCGAAGGTCCTCCGCGCCCTTGTTCACTGCTGTCGTGTGGGCAGATCCCGCCCGCCTAAGCAAGATCTCGCCCAGCTGAGTTATAACTTCTTGTACTGGTCCAGCTCCACAGGTCGCTGCATGCGGGTTTTCTTCTATGCGACTACTCCCCAGCTCCCCATGTATAGTAGCTAGGGTTCGTCGGCTGGTCCAACATCACCTACTATTATAGAGGAAATGCCACTCGAAAAGTTGTCCTGGTTTATGCCTCGGTGGAGGTATATATGTTTTTTCAACAAAAAGTACATGGTGGTTGTGCGGTCATTGTCCATATGCTCCTATTGCTGCTGCTAATCTAATACTATCACTGGTTAAATGAAAAAGGCTTTTTTTCTCGGGTATCCTGGTTTAGTTCCCATCAAGATAATCATGATGCTTCTATTTGTTGGTGTACTTTTCATTAATTATTATTGACAATTGAGATGTTCCTGTTAATCTTGTACCACTGCCAAAACAAAGTAACAACACTATATCCCTTTTTTATATTTTTTCAAACAGCGATGGTATCTCCATACCCGGGCATGTCTTCCTCAATTTTAGTGGAACTGCACAAAATTGGATGGCCATTGTTGTTCCGACTCACTATTCTTTGCCACGTGGTTCTTCCTTCCTCGAGCTTGATTACTGAGAAGAAACAGACCACAGTGAGGATTTGTCGAACTTCATCGGTGCCTCACCCAAACTTTATGCCAAATGGATGATGCATCACCACGATGACCTATCGATGCTCATGGTTGCATCGGCTGGTGAAGCTAATCGATTTTCAATGAGAAACAAGCTGTCTTCCATTAGTGCTCTTTGCTTGTTACCCACAAAGATGATATCCTTCATCAGTTCACCTTGGTTGCGTTGGAGATGCAGTCTTCTTTCACGTTGGTGCAATTTAATCACACAATTGGCTATGAACCAAATGTTTCCTCGAAGAAGGATCGATGTTGGTACTAAGAGCATAAGTTTTGTATCGATTTCTAAGACTTATCACAACTTTGTCTTCAGCTCCCCTGTAATTTTATTTGTCCAGCTATTAACTTTGATTAAAAAATGGTGTGGACTACCCGGATGGACATAGTAGCCCTCCATTTTTTACTCTGCATATTAGTTTTGACTGAAGTCAAACTTTGTAGAGTTTGACCAAGTTTAGGCCGAACACAACAAACCATAATTATTGAGAGAGGGCAAATTGTACATTCTCTCAAACCTTTCCGATAATTGAAATTAAAATTCTTTATTTGTACACACTCTCACACGTTTAGGATAATTTGGCGCATGTGTGGTTGTTCACTTAACGGAGGGTAGTGTACCGCATGTGAAGGACAGGAAGTGCGACCAGGACGCGTGGATCATTAGTTCAGCGTAAGTAGTAGTTTTCTTCACTGGTACGTTAAGTAAAGAGTTTCGTTTCGTACTTACACAATTTAAAACGATTGTTATGGAGAGAATAAGAAAACCACCCACTATATATTAGTAGTATACATGAGTACTATATGGACGCATCTTCATTGACTTAGTGCACCTGCCTTTGGGTGTATGAGAGGTGGGCCCAACATGTGTCTGGCCCACCTGTTATACAGCCAAAGGCAGGTGCAGTTAAGGCATCGGAGCTCAGTCCATACTATATATGTTGTACTATATAAGTTGGAGCCTCAGCGCTAGTTCGCTAGGGTTTTCCCTCTCCACACTCTCGCCGCACTATATATACACGCTGGAGGCTTAGCGTTCTTTTGCTAGGGTTTGCTATATTCACAGTCTCTCACCCTCTTAACCAGATCTAAACAAGACTTCGTTGGCCTCTGTCTCTCTCTCCCCGCTCACAGCTAGTGAAGGAGCCGTCCGAATCCTGTCGCACCAGGAAGGGGAGGAGTTGCAGCATTCACTCTATCGCCTTCGGCGAGGGAGGCAATCCACTCCCGGATGCGCTGTTCTCTTTCACCCAGCTAGCGCCTATGCGGGAGGGCCACCGACCCCTTCTTCCTCGTTGTTGTACATAGTGTGGGCAGATCCGGCCTCCCGCCGCACGTCTAGCCACATCCCGACGACCCTAAGGTATAACTTTCTTTGAAACCGTCATTGCTCTAGCTGCATGCAGATCTTTTTCAATTCTATAGTCGAATCTAGGTCTTGGTTCGAAGAGTAAAAAAGGGTGGGGTGGGGTGGAGCATGAATCTAGGACGTGGTTCAATGAGGAAAGGAGGGAGGGAAAGTAGTATAGACTGGCTATCCAGCCGCTTTGTTGGTCGAAAAGGGAAAAAGGGGGTAACCCAGGACACACATGTGTAAGGAACCTATCTCTTTGTTGAAAAAGGAAAGAAACTAGGGGGTCGGGTAGTTTGTGCAGGACTAGATTTGCTGCCCTCACATAGGAAAAAGGTTCAAAGAGAAGAAATATGGGACCAAAGCAGATATGCTGCTTGGCAACAGACTCTGCATCACCCATTTATGTGTGTGGATGCACATGGTGCTAGCATGTCCCATGTCCCATACAACTATTTTGCTGTTGTTAATCTAAGAATGCCGCTGGTAAATTGAAACAATGCCATTGTTAAAAGTAAATTACATTTTTAATGAATGTTATTTTAAGAGAATTTCTCGGTTAATATGAATCAATGCAACCATTTTAGAAATGCTACTGTCCTATACTTTGTTTTCCATAAAGATAAGGTAGATGCTTCTTTTTGTGGCCGCATGTTTTAACCTCCTTTATTGGCGAGTAATTGATTCCTTTTTTGCCTCTGTTAAAACAGGGATATCTATTCAACTTGTTGCTATTTCGTCATTTTGCTTGGCTACGTGAAACACTTCTGTTTTAAGAGTGTTTTGTGCAGTTCAACTTGAATGTCACACCGGTGACTTTGCTTAATTTTGGTTGAACTACACAAAAGGAGATCGGATTCCCATATATGTGTTGAGAGATTTCGTTCAAATCCTCCTCGCGAGTTGTTTCAAATCTTGGTCGACTTTCATCCACATGATGGTGCAGTGTGCTTTGAGATGTTGTGCTACATTTATTGGTACTGTTTTGGATTAATGTTGAACTGAAGCTATTGAACTGCTGTCTTTTACCACTAAGTGAGCAAAAATTGTTCCAACCCACACATCATGCTTGTTTCTTTGTTACAACAAACTCTGCATCATCCCCTTTATAAGTAGATGGAAGCACATGGTGTTGTTGCGCCCGCTCTCCCCTGGAACTGTTTATGCTTTTTCTTAATCTAATGCTGCTGGTAAAATTAAGCAATGCCACTCTTAGAATTAACTACTGAACTGTTTTAAGAGAATTTCTCTGTTAAATGAATTAATGCAACCGTTTTAGAAATGCTACTGTCCCATACTTTGTTTTCCATCAAGATAAGGTAGATGCTTCTTTTTGTGGCCGCATGTTTCATCTTCCTTTATTGGCCAGTAATTGTTTCCCTTTTTGCCTCTGTTAAAAAAGGGATATCTATTCAGTTGTTGCTATTGTGACATTTTGCTTGGCTACGCAAAAAACTTTTGTTTTAAGAGTGTTTTGTGCAGTTCAACTTGAATGTCACACAGGCGACTTTGCTTAATTTTGGTTGAACTACAAAAAAGGAGATCGACTTTCCATATATGTGTGGAGGTTTGTTTCAGGTCCTCCTCATGTGTTGTTTCAAATCTTGGTCAAGAAAGGTCAGTACCAACTTTCATCCACATGATGGTGCAGTCTGCTTTGAGATGTTATGCTACTTGTGTATTGGTACTGTTTTAAATAAATCCTGAATTGAAGCTATTGTATTGCTGTCTTTTCCCATTAAGTAGTGAAAAAAATGGGACCAACCCAGACATGATGCTTGTTGCTTTGTTACAACAAACTATGCATCACCCCCTTTATAAGTAGATGGAAGCATATGGTGTTTTTGCACCCACTCTCCCGTGGAACTGTTTATGCTTTTTGGTAATCCAATGCCGCTGGTAAAATTAAGCAATGCCACTCTCAGAATTGACTACTGAATCTTAGTTCAAAACTGCAACACTTGTTAGGGATCGGCGGGAGTACCATTTCAGTTAGGGATCGGCCAGAGTACATGTTTAAGAAATGTATTGTTGAGATAATGTCTCTGTTATTATATATCAGTTACAGTGTTTTACAAATGGTACTATCCTGCTTTGTAGTTCTTTCTACATGTTTAACCAAGGTATTGTTAAGATAATGTCTTTGTTAATATGAATCAGTCGAATTGTTTTAGGAATGGTACTTTTCTGCTTTGTCATTCTTTATACATGTTCAAATAAGGCATTGTTAAGATAATGTCTCAGTTAATATGAAGGAATCACACAGATTGAGAATTGCTCCTCTCTTCCTTCATTTTCCCTTAAGATAAGGTAGATCAGTAGATGTTTTTCTTCTGGGAGTACAAGTCATCAACCGTTATTTCTCATTAATTGTTTCCCTTATACCTATTGTTGCTTATAGGGATATCAAAATTAAAGCTCGGTTTTATTTCAAATTTGATTTTAGTTGAACTACACAAAAGGAGCCAATGTGTCTAAGGCAAACTGCTGCATTAGTGGGTCCATTTGGTCTTACCACTTTGCAGAAAGAAGCAGTCACTGTTTGCGCTACATTACAGCAAGAATGATCGAGAAGCTTTACAGAGTATTAGTAGACACTGGTGACATGACTAGTCTGTAGAGAGCATGGGCAACTTAACAACACCTGGAGTGCAAAATTCACTCCACAAGGAAAGGTATGACCAAGTCAATTGCCGACGCATCTGTAACAAACAAGGTCAGTATCGGCCTTCATCCACATGATTGTGCTTTGTTATGTTGTGCTACTTATATTGTTGTATTGTTTTGAATAAATGTTTAATTCAAGCTATTGTATTGCTATCTTTTCCTGTTAAATATAATGAAGATGATTATAGTTGTAAGCATGTGTTTAATCAACTAGTACCACTATTATATTCATCATGCTTTTTCTGTATTTATGCAGACAGGGATGCTGAGCTTGATTTTAGTGGAACTGTAGAAAATGTTTAGATGGTTCGTGTCCTCCATAATACTTCATCGTGCACAATACATCGAATGGTTCTCTAATCTTTCATCATCACCTTGAGCCACCGGACTATCTGTTTGAATGGAGCTGCCAACGTCGGCCATTAAGAAGGGTAAGAAGAAAGACAAAAAGAGAGAAGGCTGCTTTACTTGTGGCTCGGAGGAACACTGGGCAAACAAGTGCCCAAACAAGTACCAAGAAGCCAGGACAGGACTCCAAGTCTGTCAATGTCACTCTATGCAACAATGATGGGGCATCTGGGTATGGTAATCTGTTTACCGTACTTTCAGTTTGTTAGTCCAACGATTGGTGGGTTGACACTAGGGCCAATATTCATGTGTGTGCTGATGTGTCTTTGTTTTCTTCCAGCATATAAATATGAAATCCACAGGGATGCTCAGCTTGATTTTAGTGGAACTGCACAAAATGTTCAGATGGTTCGTGTCCTCCATAATACTTCATCATGCACAATACATCGAATGGTTCTCTAATCATTCATCATCACCTTGAGCCACCGAACTATCAGATGACAAAGTGATGACAAACCTTGCCCGTTCCACAATCATAGGCATTACATATTTTGAATGGGAAAAGCTTGTTAAAGTTTAATCATTGATGTTAGCAAGAAGACATTAGTTTAATACATTGGAATTGGAAAACCTTGTCAATTTTTGCTCATTGATGTTAGCCAGAAGACATGCATTTGATATTTTTGAGTGGGACGCCCTTTGCTATGAGCAACGTCGATTGTTTTTTCCAATTCCTATCTTCAGTTCAGAAGTAAATATTTACTCTGCTGAGATGCATAGTCACATGAATGTTGACTTATGTAAGGTATTTTAAGAGTTTGTTCTAAATGTTTTCTATGTAATGCCAGGCCTTGTGAGTTTGATTGCAAAGTTGAGCTTGGAAACCGTGCCTCCTGAGAATAAAGATTCATATTGTCTTGCATGTCGATCCTCTTCTGTTGTTTCTTTGCTTAAGAAGTTTATTGACTTATGTTTCATTCATAGCCTATACGACAACTCGGGTAGGTTAGAGGTGAAACCATATGATCTTCCGACCAACTCATCATCTTAGGCCATGATTGGATCATCACTTTCCAACCAAAACCGCTTGTAAAACTGATGCTTGTAAATAAAAGCAGATTGTCTTGGGCGAAGCGCTTGGTTGGTCGATTTTGACCAGTAAAATATACACTGTTCTCTCAAATTACACGTGTAACTCGCCGGTTTTCTTTACAGACCTCGGGCCCTCGGTTTCATTATGCCTGTTTTTTTACGCATTGTTTCTGATGATGAGTAAATTACACTTGTATCTCAATACTGGTGTGAAACAATCTAGAGCTCCCAAGCGCGGCCTTACCGTTTCATGCCGTCTCAGTCTCTCGAAGGTGCTCATAGGTGTGCGATGATCCTGGCTTCCTGAAGGAGCAGCGGGCGCTGTATTAGACCATCCGCAGGGCCCGCGAGGCCCTCTCCGTCGTCCTTCTAGTTGTTGCACTCGCCATGGTGCTGAGCATTGTCAACATGGTCAACGAACATGAGGATTCAGGAGATGACTTTATTTTGACTAGATGACAGTGGGGACCCACTAGGGCCATAGCCGTACGTACGCAAGTTCCTCCTTATTATATACAACTATAATTTTTTTGCTTCCTCCTGGTTTCCTGACATCATGGTCCCACACCATCGTCAACCTATATAGTCAATAAACAAGAGAATTGCACAAGGAGCGGCAGACAGTTGTGACCCAGCAGCTCGAGCAGTATTTGTTTTTTTAGGTGTAAGCGGAGTTTTTCTTGAGCGATGTTTTTGTTGTTGTTCAAAGGAGCAGGGTATCAACTGGGTGGGCTGTGGCCCATCTAGCCGAGGCTATTATTTTATGTCAACCAAATATCCAGCCCAGACATTAGTTTTTCAAAATGAAAATGGCTAGCCCAGCTATACTTTTTTTGCGGAATAGCCAACCCAGGTCAACTTGTTATTCTCCGCCCCGCTGGGCTGTAAATCTTTCCTATTAGGCCTAACAAGAAAATAGGCTTTAAGAAATAATAAATGGGATGTAATTATAAAAACTGGGCTGTAAATATACAAAAATGCACCAAGCAGGTAATTAGTTTCAAAAATATTATTGTTTGAATTTGGAAAATTTCATTTCATTACTTATTGCGCGCGCAGTATTTTTTTAGTTTTTTTACCTAATACACATTCATTTTGAAATTATATTTAATCTGACTGTGAATTTCGGGATAATTTTTTCGAATCCCATCAAATGTGGGATTTTTGGTTGAATTCTGTTCTGAGAGGTTGGTTTAAATTATTAATTGTTATCCTCGCTAGAAAATGGGCTATAATTTTACAGACTGTAAATGGGTTGTACTATTCCATTAGAATTCAAAAATGGGTTGTACACTATTACAAATCGCAAATGGGCTATATGTTCTATACCACAGGTGTGATGCTCACTTGTGGGCCTACTATTTTATTGAGAATTATAGTCAGTGACGTGTGCGGAAGGCTTCTGGGCCTACTAAGGCGTACAGAAGGCTTTGTAAACTTATAGTCAAGGCACGACTCTAGCAGCAGTGGCCGTTGGATGTCCATTCAATGGCTGTAGTGCTTCTTCAATCTCGGATATTGTTGCTTCAGCCACCCAAACCACCACCGGCGGTACCGCCAGCTACCGCCTCCCGTGGCTGGCTGTGCTGCCGCGCAGGCTTCACCGGCCCACTCTAGTCCCAAACGTCGTCCAGGCCATTCCTCTACTCACCAACACCTCATGTTCTTCACCTGCGATGGCAGCCTCACATCGCAGCCGAACCAGTGAACCCTCATACTCCCCTCTGTGTGGGCATCCACTGTTGTGTCTTCGCCGGCTCCAGGTCATTCCCTTCGTAATACTCGCCATCGTTCACTGCGTTGGTTCTCTCGGCGCGGCGTGGTCAACTTTGTCAACAAATGAGGCACGGCGTAACTGGCGGCCAGCCAGCCGTTGTATCAAGGGGGGCGGCTCAGATGAGGCATGTACGTGGACTGGCTGACAGTAGGGATGCACATGGCCCATGGCCGCACGTAGCAAGTGCCCCTGTATTATGCGAAAACAAATAATTTCTCCCCCTGACAGTTTGACCCACCAGCTAGATCTTCGCATGCAAGGAACTGCTTCCTTTATTATGCGGAAATAAAAAGTTTCCTCTCCGTGACAGCTGGGGCCCACTAGCTTTATTATGATCATTTTCGTGAAAATATAGATTGTACCAAACATCCTAAATTGTTTTATTTTTATTCTAACTCGAAAAAGAAGAAATAAAAAACAGAAAACATCTTCACACGCAAGGAAGTGCCACCTTATTACGCAAAAAAATAATGATTCCCCTGCTAGCTGGGACCCACCAGATTTGTAGACTGACTTGTGGGCCTACTAAGTTAATGCGTACGCGGGGCTTTGTCAACTTAGTCAATAAATGATTCTAGCCGCACTGATCGTTCGATGTTAATCCAACGGCCAAGCTGCGTCTTCAACCTCTGGTCTTGTTGCTCCAACCGCCCAAACTTGCGCCCAGACGCTTCGCTCCAAGATCCCGTGGCGGTCAGGCTGCCACGAGCCTCACCGCCCGACCATACTACTTCTGGCCAGGCCTTCCCTCTACTCACCCACGCCCCCTGTTATTCTCCGGAGACGACAGCCTCAAACCGCAGCCAAGCAAATAACCTCGTATTCTCCGTGGGCATCCACTACTGCATATTCCCCGGCTCTGGGTCGTTCCCTTCCTAGGTCGCACCGTCGTCCACCACCTTGGTGCTCTCGGGCGATACATCATTTTCAACACAGTCAATGAACGACAGCCGTGAGAGGAGGACTGTAAGTGGAGAGGCTGATAGCTGGGTCCATGGCCGCACGCAAGGAAGTGCCTCCTTATTACGTGCAAAATAATGATTCCTCCACCAGACACCTCGGACCTACCAGAAAGGCCTCTGTATTTTGCGGAAAAACCCCTGACAGTTGGGAGCCACCGGCTTTATCTTCGCACGGAAGGAACTGCATTCTTATCCCCTGACAGCTGGGACCCACCAGGTTGAATCGAAGGTAGCGTTATTTGTCCGGCCGTGAAACTGTACCTACATAGCGGTCGATCACTGTCTTGCAGCGACGTACCATGGCCGAGTAAGGAGCGGCACGCGTTGAAGTAGAGGCGCCGACGTAGCATGTCACGCAGTCCCGTCTTTGTCATGTACACGTACGTACGGCCATGCTGCAACATAGTAAATATGGCTACGTACGTACATACGGGCGGGGTCTCTAACGCGTACATCAACTAATCATGTTCATCGGAAGCCAACCGGCTGGGTCGGAAAGGAGAAACTGTGTCGTCGTGTTCATGGGGAGGCAACGGAATGCGTCATGTTCATCGGGAGGCAACGGAATACGTCGTGTTCATCGAGAGCCAACCGGCTTGGACGGAACAGCCGATCGAAACGAGGCCCGGCGTACCGTAGAACAGAGGAAACGGCCTTGTGCTCGACCGGTCACGGTCAAAACAGGATCCTGTTCATTGGGAGGGGTTTGGCGTACCACAAAAGGGAGGAAACGGACTTCTCTTGGACTTCCTATGGTCGAAATGGGGTCCTCTTGATCGGGAGGGGTGTGTCGTACCGCAAAACGGAGGAAACAGACTTGTGTTGGAGCGCTACAGTCGAAACGGGGGTCCTGTTCATCGGGAGGGATGTGGCATACCGCGAAACGGGACTCCACGGGATACTTTTCATCTCCACGGTTGACTGCCTCCACGGGCTACTGTTCATCCACCATCGACCTCCTCCAGCATCCACCTGCAACTGTTCCTCCATGCGCTCCTGTTCATCCAGCCTTCACCGCTCCTCCACCGGCTACTGTTCAACCAGCCACGAGGTCCTGTTCAACCACCACTCCACGGGCTACTGTCCATCCAGCCCTCCACCGGCTTCTATCAACCAGCCCACCACGGGGTCCTGTTCATCCAGCCCTCCACGGGGTCTTGTTCATCCACCCCCAACCTGCTCGATCGGGGTCCGGTTCATCCAGCGGCAACGACCTCTACTACCACGGGGTCCTGTTCATCCAACCCCCACCAGGAATTGTTTATCCACCCCCCAACAAAGCTCACTGTTCATCCAGAGGCAGCATCGATCGGCTTCAGTTCGCAACAGTAGCGAAGGAATCGCTCGATCGGGTTTAGTTAACAGCCATCGATCGATCGCTCGGGTTCAGTAACGCCGAGCGTGCAAAGGTAATCGCCGGGTTCGATGGGCGAACGCCTCGCCAGTTCGATTAGAGCCCAATGCCTCGCACCCACGCGCGTACGTGTACGAGAGAAACGTGGATCGCTCGGCCCCCGACCACCCACCATAACCAGGAACTCCCCGATATTTTCCTCGCCCTCGCTTCTACCACAGTTTTTTCCGTCATGGACGGCCCAAAGAATGTCATGCAGTTGCGTCTCCGGCCCGTCTAGGGTGAAAAGCCCATTTTCTGTCATGATCTTTTTTCATAGAAGTAGGAGCCCACCACATCTATGATGCTACTGGGTTTTGTCACAATTATCGTCATAGATGTGTCATAAGCATGACAGGAAAAAAAATCGTTCGGCCCAAAATGTCACGGATGTGTCTTTTCTTGTAGTGCAATCACCTGACAGTCCATCTCCAAAACAATGGGACCACTATAGATTTTCGCCAGGGATTCCAGACCAATGATAGTTGCACGCGCTTCGGCTTCCTCCACACTATAGCAAGCTGCCAGATTCTGATAGATGGATATGAGAACCTATCCTTTACTATCTCTTGTGACTGCTCCCACTGTACAAATACCCATACTTGCACAGAAAGCTGCATCGGAGTTTAACTTTACTGCTCCTCTAACTGGGGCCGAGCAGTGCAACTCTGCGACACTATCGGACAGGCCTGCTAGGTGGGCATGACTCCCATGCATTTTTCGGTGTTAGATTCATTCGAATGAGATGAGATTTTTAATTCTTCCTCATACGGCAGCAGGAATTGTACTGATCCCATGATTGATTCTCTGCCATCGTTGCGCAGGCAATCCCCTCTCAGCTGGTGCCAACGTCTCCAGAGTAAAAGCATCATTTTAGCATGCATTTCCTCTGACATAGAGTCCAGTAATACTTGCAGCTAGTCAGTACTAGTGTACCAAAAGGCTTTCTCAGCCGGCAGATCCCATGCCCCCTTCATGGCATTTTTCAACGCCCTGCTCTCAGTGCATGTGATCACATCATAATATTCATTCTCCTCCCCGGTACCACAATTGTGCAAATTATGTGCAAATGGATTATGTTAATAGTACATTCAAATTACTCCTATAAAGGATGTTGGAGTACATGCCTTGCTGGGCTCCTCATGGGTGAGAGTGCCCTCCTGGCCATCCATTGTCGGCTATCCTGCTGCGAGAGCCTTTTGGGGATGATGCGAGCCATCCGATATGCACAGACTGCTTGTGCCCAAGTGACCCAGTTGAAGAGTCCATGATGGGTGGACCGTTGGATGCTTCCGGTCCATTGTCATTGGGCGGCGGCGGTCGCGGCCGCGAGGTACGCCCTGTGCGTCGTTCCGCGTGCAAGAGTGCCCTCATAGCCGTCTGTTTCCGTCTGCGTGTCGTGAGGGCCTCTACTACTTGTGATAGTGTTGGGATTCCCTGAAGAGAAGAGTGATGTAATATATTAGTAGATAGTTCCCTCAGTTAAGAACCAAAATTAGTCGAACCAATAGAAGACACCACATAGACAAATTTAATAGTACCGCAGAGACACAAACAAATGCTTGCACCCCAATAAGGATGTCGTTGCAAACGACACCTATGGGATCACAGGGATCCCTTCTGTGGTTGGCGGGCATGAGGTTGTGCAAAGAGCAGGTCTAGGAGCCAGCACACAGGTCGTTTACCCAGGTTCGGGCCACGAAGATGCGTAAAACCCTAGTCCTGCTCTGGTGTGTATTTGAGTGTTCTTGAGCTCTCGAACTTGCTATGGCCCAAACATCCGAATCGTTCTCTTGGACGCCTCAGGCCTCCTTTTATAGCCAAAAGGGGTCGCCATAATGGCATACATGAGGTGGAAAGGTATAGAATGTACGATCTTATCGCCTGTCATTACGGGACAAGGCGCATTAAATGCGCTCCTTAGGTGTCCCGTTGCTTTATTGGGGACGGCAACGAGGCTTGTCCCATATGTTGCCACCCCGCCTTGCTTCGACACGCGTCCAGGCCAACGAGGAATGCAACGCCATGTAGGCTGGCAGGCTGCTGAGATCGCGTGGTGGTAGGGTCTTCACGAAGATTTGCATGCCACCACGTAGGTGTTTGCTGAGTTGGCCTGGAAGCCGCACGTCGCCACGTAGGTGCCTGCCCAGCTGGTTGGGCTAGCAGCTGTATGGGAACGGCGGTGGAGTCTTGGCAGACACGGGCCTGGCTATGGCCCCGTAGGTGTCCTCGGCAAGGGCCTTGCCGAGGCCTCGGCAAGGGTCTTGTCATGGCATCGCGGTCGTCCCCGGCAAGGATCTTGCCGGAGGTCTCGTGGATTTCCTCGGCAAGGATCTTGCCGAGGATCGTCGTCTTCTAGTCCTCATCTGATCTTGTGTGTTTATGATCTTGACAAAGATCTGCATGCCACCATGGAGCTGCCTCCCGAGCCTTGGTTCTAATGTGGTTGATGACGTCTGGAACCCTCAGGCTCAAGGGTGGCGCGCTCCGCAGGCATTGGGCAAGTTGCCCCGGCAAGGGTCTTGTCGGGGCCGCGGAGGCCACACTGGCAAGGGTCTTGCCGGGGGAGTCCGCCTCGCCCCCTTGCTCTTTCTGCCTCTGGTCTTGGCGTTATTTTGCCTGTCTTGTGCTTCTGGCTGGGGCGCTGCTCTGGTATTGTTGTGCTTCTGCTCCCTCCCCTTGCCCTGTTAAGTGTGGCCGTAGGTTCGGCTCTGACTGCCCGTGCCCAAGTATAGGAGTAAAAAGGAGAGCCCCTACTTTTGTACACAGATAGGAGCCCCCGGGCCGGGGCCACACATAAGCGCGATGCATTGTTGGGCTAGGCCCAGAATGGTGCACTGGCAGTCGGGGCGGATTTTTACTGCAGTTACTCCTTCGCTCGCTGTGCTTCCCCACAACCTCCGTTGAATGCGCGATGTGGAGGGCCGCGTGTGACGTGCCGGTCGTGCGTGGGGAGGCTGCTTCCCTCATGCGTCACATCACAGTAAATTGTTACGAGGCGGCCCGCGCCTTCCCCATAAAAAGGAGAAACCGCAGGCGCGACGCCCATTTTACCCTTCGTGCCTTCTCCAATCTCGGAACCGCCGTCCCTTCCCCCAGCCTCCTCAAGCTCTTGCCTTCACTCGCCGCCATCGCCCCCATTGCTCTTGATTCTTCGACCCTCCTCAAGCTCCCATGGAGCCCAAAACCAGCAGGGGCAAGGGAGCGGCCAAGGATGCCGAGGAGAGGGAGGCAGCAGAGAGTGAGTTGGCGGCGCAGCGGACGCAGCTCGCCTACTTTCCGTCGACGATCGATGCGATCCACCTCCGGGACTACTTCAAGCCCCTATGGGGGTGCAAGACGAAGGGGCATCCTGCCACACGCATCATCCCCGCCAGTTTCGCCGAGCCTGGCCCGAATCGGTATCCCTTCTTCGTCGATTACTTTTCATGCGGGCTCTACCTTCTCTGATTTCTTCAACGACGTCGTGCACACCTACGGCTTCCACCTTCTGGATTTCACTCTGAATGTCGTGGCGTGCATGGCCCTTTTTGCCCATCTCTGTGAGGGCTTCGCCGGAATGCATCCTAGCATGGCACTTCTCCGCCACTACTTATATCCTCATATCCAAAAGGGAGGCGTGATTTCCGCTTGTGTCGCCTGGATCCCAAGGATCGAGGGAAAGGGGACATATCCGGAGGGCGCTCAGAAGGAGAGGTAGGAGGAGTGGCGGGGCCGATGGTGCTGGATTGTGGAGGAGGGCCCGGAGGAATTTTTTCGGGTTCGCCTGGCGCCACCGGTTCGCAGAGATGATTGGAGCAATGTCAGCACCGATGATGAGAAGCTCACGGTCGCCACCCAGGATTCACCGCCTTAACGTGGCCGGGCTCACCCTTGAGATGATTGGGGCGGATTTCATCTGCCGCCGAATAGCTCCACTGCATAACAAGGGGAGACCGGCCTGGCTTTTCAGGAACACGGTTGTCATCATCAGGCTTCGCCCTGGCTTTGACCACAACTTCATGGTGAAGAGGCACGCCCACCTGTGCCAAAGGCTTTTTCCACTCGATGTCTACCATGACGGCAGGGCCGAGATGTCCGGCAAGGCCGCGAAGGCCGGCAAAGTCTTCAAGTGATGACCCACAAGTATAGGGGATCTATCGTAGTCCTTTCGATAAACAAGAGTGTTGAACCCAACGAGGAGCGGAAGGAAATGATAAGCGGTTTTCAGCAAGGTAGTCTCTGCAAGTACTGAAAAAAGTGGTAACAGATAGTTTTGTGATACGATAATTTGTAACGAGCAACAAGTAACAAAATTAAATAAAGTGCATCAAGGTGGCCCAATCCTTTTTGTAGCAAAGGACAAGCCTGGACAAACTCTTATAATAGGAAAAGCGCTCCCGAGGACACATGGGAATATCGTCAAGCTAGTTTTCATCATGTTCATATGGTTCGGGTTCGGTACTTTGATAATTTGATATGTGGGTGGACCAGTGCTTGGGTGCTGTTCTTACTTGAACAAACATCCCACTTATGATTAACCTCTATTGCAAGCATCCGCAACTACAAAAAAAGTATAAAGGTAAATCTAACCATAGCGTGAAACATATGGATCCAAATCAGCCCCTTACGAAGCAACACATAAACTAGGGTTTAAGCTTCTGTCACTCTAGCAACCCATCATCTACGTATCACTTCCCAATGCCTTCCTCTAGGCCCAAATAATTGTGAAGTGTTATGTAGTCGACGTTCACATAACACCACTAGAAGCTACACAACATACATCTCATCAAAATATCGAACGAATACCAAATTCACATGACTACTAATAGCAAGACTTCTCCCATGTCCTCAGGAACAAACGTAACTACTCACAAAGCATATTCATGTTCATAATTAGAGGGGTAATAATATGCATAAAGGATCTGAACATATGATCTTCCACCAAATAAACCAACTAGCATCAACTACAAGGAGTAATCAACACTACTAGCAACCTACTAGTACCAATCCCAGACTTGGAGACAAGAATTGGATACAAGAGATGAACTAGGGTTTTGAGAGGAGATGGTGCTGGTGAAGATGTTGATAGAGATTGCCCTCTCCCGATGAGAGGAGCGTTGGTGCTGACGATGGTGATGATTTCCCCCTTCCGGAGGGAAGTGTCCACGGCAGAACAGCTCTGCCGGAGCCCTAGATTGGTTCCGCCAAGGTTCCGCCTCGTGGCGGCGGAGTTTCGTCCCGAAAGGTTGCTTCTTTTTTTCCCGACGAAAGACCTCATATAGCAAAAGATGGGCTTCGGAGGGCCACCAGGGGGCCCACGAGGTAGGGGGGCGCGCCCCCCACCCTCGTGGACAGGGTGTGGGCCCCCTGGCCTTCATCTTTGGCAGGGATTTTTCATTTTTTTTTATAACATGTTCCGTGGAGTTTTAGGACTTTTGGAGTTGTGCAGAATAGGTCTCTAATATTTGCTCCTTTTCCAGCCCAGAATTCCAGCTGCCGGCGTTCTCCCTCCTTATGTAAACATTGTAAAATAAGAGAGAATAGGCATAAGTATTGTGACATAACGTGTAATAACAGCCCATAATGCAATAAATATCGATATAAAAGCATGATGCAAAATGGACGTATCACCAAGGGGCCCTTGTTTGGGCTGCCGGCGGGAGTGGTCCCGCTGAGCAACAACTCTCGCCTAACCGACATCATCGCCATGATGCCGGACTTCAACGCGCACGGCCTCGACCCAAATTGGGCCAAGCCGGGGGCAGATCAGGTGCAGGAGTTCTTCGACAGCCTGTCAGAGAAGTACGTCCATGCCGAGCCATTGCTCATCCAGGACACCAACCAAGTGGAGCTGGACTACATCGCCGCTAGGGCGGCGGAGGCGGAGCTCGCCAAGGAGGCTAGCAGCGTCGGCCACGTGGAGGACGAGGCCGAGGCTGCCGCGCAGGAGAAGGAGCTTGCCGGGTGGGCGGAGTCCGCTGGGGAGGCCAGCAGCGCTGACACCGGGGCCCCTCTCATCAAAGACGTGGTCAACGAGTCAACCGAGGAGGATGCCGAGGCTGACGATCCTCCGGCCTTGGAGAGAAAGCGCGTCCTGCAGCGGGCCACCTCTGGCAAGCCGGTCCGGCCCGACAGGACCGAGCAGGGGCAAGAGATCTAGGGGGAGTCCGTGTGCCTGACGAGGGTCGCGGTAGCGAAGAAGGTGGTGAAGGTCGCGGTGGCGAAGAGGAAAGCGACTGCCTCTTCTTCGTCCAAACTCCCTCGGACTCCACCCGCTTCCCCTCCCCCTGCGGATGTCGACACGAAGGTTGTCTTTGACCTTGGGTCTCTGAGCCCGAGGAGGAAGAGGAAGGCAGCGGAAGAGGAGGCGGAGGATGAGTAAGTATCTTGTCTTCTGTCATCTCCGTCCCCTCAGATCGCGCCGCTTTTCTTGACTTGTTTTTATTTTTGCAAGGATATCGAGACGCTGGCCCAGAGGGTGGTGAAGAGGGCCAGGGCCTCGACGGGCGGTCAGCCCCCGGCGGGTACCTCGGGCACGCCGCTGGTGGTGGAGAGCAGCCCGAATAGCAGCCCCCGGCGCAACCCCCAGGGTGCATTCATCGCTCGCTCGCTATCGACGTGCGTTGGGGTATGATCTTTTGGCGCTGACCTTGTCGTGGTTGCAGGAGGAGGACGGTAGCAGGAGGAGCCACTGAGAGCCATCCCCAACACGCCGCCCCCATCAACCATGCCGCCCAGAGGGGCATCCACGGCAAGGGCGCCAAGCACCGAGCCCATGCGCACGGAGGAGGAGGAGGAGGAGAACCCGGGCGTCGGCGGCTCCGTCTCGGCACCGAATGTTGGTGGGGAGGGGGCCACTTCTTCCCAGCCTGGCATGGGTGAGTTATTTGCCTTCTTTCCCTGCTCGTGTTTCTTCTTTCTGAAACTTGGTCTTGGCTCTGCCTCATCCTCCTTCTTGGCATCTAGGCGCTCCCCCGGCGGACCAGGAGAACATCGATACTGTCATCGAGGAGGTCGCCAGGGATGCTGAGGCCGAGGCCAACAAGATCGCCGCCAAGGAGGCCATCAAGGGTGCTGCTGAGGACGCCGCCAAGGAGCCGGTTGGGGAGACTAGCAGGGCCGCTGCCGAGGAGGCCGGCAAGGGGCCTGCCGGGGAGGCCGGCAAGGCCACTGCCGAGGAAGGGGTGGTTGACGACTAACCTTCCTCCTCCGCTACCTCTGGTTTGGGCAGGTACCTGAAGGTGAGAGACGACCTGTTCGTCCACCTCCCAGGGGCGGCGAGCACCGAGGCGCCCACCGAGGGGGAGGTGTTTGATGACGAGGTACTCGCCGCCGCCGGGCTTGAGGTTGTTGACGAACCGAGCGCCGGTGGTGGCGGTTTCCAGGAAGAGCGGCTCCTCTAGGCCATGAGTGCCAACTTCCAGAAGCTCCAGGTGCTTCACCGCGCCCGCCTGGAAAAGGCCAAGTACAGGATGGCGGTGGTGGACGAGGCAGAGGCGGACCTCAAGTACTGTGTCGCTGAGACGTGGGCTTGGTTCTGTGAGGCCCACAAGGAACTGAAGGCCGCCCAGTATGTGCTGGCTAAGCACAAGCTGGAGCTTGTCATGAAGCAGGCCGACATCGAGAAGACCCAGGAGCTGGCGAAGGAGCGGGCCGCTAAAGACGAGGCCGCTCGGCACCAGCACCAGGCCGAGCTAAACTCCTAGGAGGAGGACCTTGCCGCTCGTGAGGAGAATCTCGCCGCAACACTCCACAACAAGGATGAGGAGGTGGAGAAGCTTGTCGTACAGCAGACCCAGGAGCTGGAGCAGAGGCACAAGGAGGCGCTCAATGCCCAAGCTCTGGTCCATGCCGGCAAGGTGAAAGAGCTGGAGGTGGAGCGGGACGGGCTGAATGTCACGCCCAAGATGCGACCCTATCCTAAAGGAACTCGAAGGTCCCACCAAGGATAGAAGCGCATCTTGAAGACGCTTTTGCAACGTGGATATCATTACATCAACATTATATAATAGATGGGGATACATACGTAAGGCACAAATGCCACAAGAATACATCAACATCATATACAAGATCAACATCCGACTACGGATGAAACATAAACAGAAGCTCAAACGACATCCACCACTAGCCCAGGCTGCCGACCGGAACCTATCCCCGATCGAAGAAGAAGCGGAAGAAGAACTCCAACACAAGCAAACATCGCTCTCGCGTCATGATCATCGCAAACCTGTACACTGCAATCGGTGGTGTAGTAATCAGTGAGCCACGAGGACTCAGCAATCCCATTACCATGGGTATCAAGACTAGCAAAGCTTAATGGGAAAGGAAGGGGTAAAGTGGTGAGGTTGCAGCAGCGACTAAGCATGATATGGTGGCTAACATACGCAAATGAGAGCGAGAAGATAAACTAAGGAACGGTCGTCAACTAGTAATGATCAAGAAGTGATCCTGAACTCCTACTTACGTCAGACATAACCCAAGAAACCGTGTTTTCCTCTCGATCAACCCCGAAAAGAGACACTCACGGTTACGCACACGGTTCGTGTATTTTTGACGAGTTTGCTTCAAGTTTACTACAACCGGATATTAACAAATTCCCATCTGCCACATAACCGCGGGCACGGCTCTTGAAAGTCTATACCCTGCAGGGGTGTCCCAACTTAGCCCATGATAAGCTCTCGCGATCAACGAAGGATATTCCTTCTCCCCGGGAAGAGCCGATCAGTCTCGGAATCCCGGCTACAAGACATTTCGACAGTACAAGAGCAGCAAAGCCGCCCGGATGTGCCGACAAATCCCGATAGGAGTCGCACGTACCTCGTTCTCAGGGCACACCGGATAAGTCAAGCTACGAGTAAAACCGACCCTCGAGTTGCCCGTGGTAGCCCGCAGAAGTTGCCTGTTCGGACCAACACTCGAAGGAGCACTGGCCGGGGCTAAAATAAAGATGACCCTCGGGCTCCGGAAACCCAAGGGAAATAAAAGGGCATAGGTGAGGCAAATGGTAAAACCAATGTTGGGCCTTCTTTGGAGGAGTCTTATTCAAAGCGAACTGTCAAGGGGGTCCCATAAATCACCCGACCGCGTTAGGGACGCAAAATCCGGGAACATAATACCGATATGACGGAAACTAGGGCGGCAAGAGTGGAACAAAACACCAGGCATAAGGCCGAGCCTTCCACCCTTTACCAAGTATATAGATGCATTAATAATATAAGATATATTGTGATATCCCAACAAGTAAACATGTTCCAACAAGGAACAACATCTCCATGTTCCAACAAGGAACAAACTTCAACTTCACGTGCAACTAACAATGCTATAAGAGGGGCTGAGCAAAGCGGTAACATAGCCAAACAACGGTTTGCTAGGAGGGGTGACAAAGGTTAGAGGCTGACATGGCAAATTGGGAGGCTTGAGCAGCAAGTGATAGGTAACGCAGCATAGCGATAGAACGAAGCAACTAGCATAGCAATGATAGTAATGAGATCCAAGGTGACGGTCATCTTGCCTGAAATCCGCAAGGAACAAGAACGAGTCCACGAAGAAGACGAACGGATGAAGCCGAACCGAGCGTAGACGAACGAATCCTCACGATCGCAACGAAACAGGAACTAACAAGAAGAAGCACACAACAAAGTAAACACACCACACATAGACAAGACATGATGCTCAACCAAGCATGATGCATGACAAAGCTACATGAAGCTACTCATGGCAAGAGATGATGCATACAAGAGAAACACATCAAAGCAAGTTTAAATGAGGCCGGAAACAACATATAACAATTCCGGTAAGTCCTCATATGCAAATTTCGAAATTGGTCCAGATCTGAATAAACCTTATGTTCAAGTTGTTAAACAGCAAGTTAAAATGCACCACGATGATCTACACGAAATTCTAGTCAAGTTACATATAAAGTTCATTTAATTCGGAGCTACGGCCTAGAAGATATCAGCAAAACAAGTTAAACATGGCATTGATGCAAAAAGCATACAAACATCAAGCAAAAACCTCAAAACAAGGATGCAACATGATAATAT
Source organism: Aegilops longissima (assembly GCA_021605205.1). Taxonomy (NCBI): domain Eukaryota; kingdom Viridiplantae; phylum Streptophyta; class Magnoliopsida; order Poales; family Poaceae; genus Aegilops; species Aegilops longissima. The sequence goes on from CM038681.1 coordinate 98,296,341, forward strand.
GAAACTACATGCAAAATCAAGCAAGTTTCATATAGAGCACACTCAAAACGGAGCAACGGTTCAACACATACACACAATACAAGTTATAGCAACAATCTGTCCAAAACAGCAACTAGGCATATTGCAAGCATCAAAACAACATGCTACAGCACCATAACATGATAACAAAAGGCATGAGCATGATGTACAGGTAAAGCATGACAAAACATGAACACTGAGCTATCTCCAGAAATCACTAGAACATGCTCAAAATGACATGACAAGATTGCAAATAATAACAGTTTCAGACTTATCAGGAAATAACATCAGGTTGCAATGTTTAGAGCTATCAAACAACATGTTACAGGAACTTATCATGGAAAACAAAGGCATGGCATGAATCTACTAATTGCATAGAAATAAAGTCCCTTACTGACCATAAGCCAAAAAGGATCAGAAGATATGATGGCACCCATGTAAACATGACAAGTTACATTACAGATTCATACATGGCAGGAACAACAATAAGTAGGCATGTTGGTGAGCTTGAACCACTCACCACAGAGCAATACATGGCATGGCAAGGCAACTCACAGTAAGAAGACATGGCATAGAAGCTATACATGACAAGAACAACATCATATCATACACGGGTCAACTACAACAACCTTGGCAAAATTGAATAACATGTAAACAACCTGCCAGGAAACATTTTATAGCAAAAGTAGAGCTCGATTGACTCAAGCTATGGCACTCCATAATTGCAAAAAAGGGAATGGATGGATAGATCATAACCATATGTTCACAACATCCTTACTGAAGTATCTCAAAATAAGCATGGATCTCTCGGTAGCATCAAGTTTACATGGCATAAAAATATCAGCAAAACAGGGGCTGAAATCAGCAACATCATGAAGACTAGTTTGCATGCTTGTGCTAGTCACCACATAGATCACAAAAATACATGGCATACACCCCTGTAAAGATGGCATGGCATATTACAAAACACATGTAGGACTCAAGTTCATAGGGTGCACACATGAATCATGGCAAAAATGACAAAAGTGCATGTTCTGATAAGAATCTGAAACTAACATCACATAGCCCTCTTCTAACAGCATTTCGGGCATCAAGATGAGCTCAAATGAAAATGATGCAATGAGATGAAATGATGTACTCGTCGAGGCGAACAATTTGAAGGATCAGGCCCTGAAGTTGGCAAAGGAGAAGGACACACTCAACGGTGCTCTGGTGGATGTGCAGGGCGTAGTCCTCGGCAAGGCTGAGCAGCTCTCCAAGGCCAATGACTCCATCAAAGACCTGAAGCTGAAGATGGAGGGTCTTGAGGAGACGCTTTCAGGGGTCAGGGCCCGGGAGGAGACCCGACCAAGGATCTGGAGAAGGAGAGGCAGCTGCGGAGGAACGAGGCCGCCAACCACGCGGATTTTGTGAAGGGCGAGAACCTCTGGATCAGCCGCCTTGCCGACGTCGCCGGCAGGATCACCACGAAGCTGGCGGCCATGGGGATGCCAAACGTGAGGTAAAACCCGGAGCCGAACGTGAGTCCCAACACCAAGCTGACCCTGTTCTTCGAGGGTGTTCTCGGAGCCCTGGAGCAGTTCTGCTCCAACAGGGCGGCCTCTTTGGCCGATGAGGCCCGGAAGCTCTGCCGAGGTGTCATGACCAAGGTCCTCACGAAGGTGACGTACTGGAACCACAACCTCGACTTCAACGCCGCGCTGGAGAGCTTGCCGGAGGATGCGGACCTCGCGGCGCTCGAGGAGCGTATCGAGCCCATCGTCAGCCGCGTCGACGGAGTTCGGAGGGTAGAGGGCCAGCGCCGGGATTAGGCACCCCGTTTCTCATCGCCGCTGCAGGTTCATGACCAAGACAATTTTTATCTTTAGTTAGAACCGCAGCAACAATTGATGTAATATAACTCTACGGTACCTTAATATCATGCATGCTATCTTCCCGTTAGATCTTTCTTCATATGTTTGTACACTACGCTTGTTTAGATAAGGTTGTCGGTGCGTAAACCCATACCGTGGTGCTTTAAGGACGGATCCTTAGCACCGTGCCGAAAGGGCGCTTGCTGCCGGGCGAGCCACCTTGCTGCTTCCAATGTGGTCGCTTGAACTGTCCAGCGGACTCAAGGCACTACAAGAGCGCAACTGGGAACAGGGTAGGCCACCTTGCCGCCGCCAGCGCGGCCGCATGAAGTATCGAGCGGGCTCGAGACAGAAACAAAGGCGTTGCCAATAGCAGAAGGGTCCCATCGCGTGCAGGTTTGCCGTACAAAGAACGAGATCTCTCGGGGAGAACAACCTTATATAAGTGAAAATAACCAAGATTTTGCGTGACTTAGCTTTTCTGTCGTTCCGCGGGCGTGCACCGCATCCGCAGGCGACGCCGCCCGTTTGGTCGTCTTCTTCCTTGGAGTGACGACCACGATGAAGCCGCTGCTCCAACCAGATCAGATTTCCACAACTGCGCCCCTACCAGGCGCGCCAAAGGTGTCAGTGGAAACGACACCTATGGGATCACAGGGATCCCTTCTGCGGTTGGCGGGCGCGAGGTTGTGCAAAGAGCTGGTCTAGGAGCCAGCACACACGTCGTTTACCCAGGTTCGGGCCGTGAAGATGCGTAAAACCATAGTTCCGCTTTGGTGTGTATTTGAGTGTTCTTGAGCTCTCGAACCAGCTACGGTGCGTGTGTAGTCCCAAAGATCTGAATCCTTCTCCTGGACGCCTCGGGCCTCCTTTTATGGCCAAAAGGGGTCGCCAAGTGGCACACAGGAGGTGGAAAGGTATACAGTGTACGAGCTTATCGCCTGTCATTACGGGACAAGGCGCATTAAATGCGCTCCTTATGTGTCCCGTTGCTTTATTGGGGACGGCAACGAGGCATGTCCCGTCTGTTGCCACCCCGCCTTGCTTCGACACGTGTCCAGGCCAACGAGGCATGCAGTGCCACGTAGGCTGGCAGGCTGCTGAGATGCACTACAAGAAATATTTCAACTTGTGACCCTCACTATTGGACGCTGAAAGGTCATTGTTTTTCATTTGCGACCTTTTTTGACCAAAAACAGATGGTCAAAAGTTGGCGGTCGTAAACTGAAATTGACGACCTTCTGTAAAAGGTCGTTGTTTCTTCGACCAAAATTTTGGTCACTAGCAGCCTCCCCAGACCATGTAGGATCCAGCATGGCAAACTGACGTGGATAAGAATCAGCCGGGTCCAGTTCGGTGTTTTACATGGGCCGAGCCCAACAATTCAATCGGTGCTTTACTTGGGCCAAGCCCAACAATTCGGTCTTTCTATTATTATTTTCCTACAAATTTTGTTCGGCTATATGGGTCAAGCCCAATAATTCAGCCTTTTGAATTTTTGGACCGTGGCCTTCCTGGCTCAATGGTTTCAGTTCTTTTTCTCATAAGACGGGTCCTGATTGTCAGTTTCTGGTAATGGGTCCGGTCAGTTCATATTTCAATTTGACAGTAAATAAGTAACCAATATTTAAATCAGCACCGACAAAAAACAATGTTTGAAATATAACTAGAATGGCAATCACAGTATTACAATGCGGATACATTTTTTTATAGGTAAACACAGATACATCATACAACAGAAATACAATGGCAGTCACAGTAATACAGATACATGTATTACAAGCTCTACTGCTCTTGTCCATGGACCTCCTTTGAATCTTATTTTGCATGGAGCTTCTTTTGCATAGAGCTCCTATCAGAGGAAATCCACATTGTTAGTACTACTAACAATAAAAAATAATAATAATAAAATACAGAACAAGTATACAAGCAAGCAGTTGGGTACAAATCACTTTGGAAAGCACAAACCACATTAACAGTCTTTTATTGCAGGGTCAACAATGAAATAGAAGCATAATTAACAGCTCTAAATCTATAAGAATCATAATTAATAACTAATAAAAGGTACATGTAATTGACAGGAAGCGCATAACTCAACACTCATTATTAACATGTAAACTGTTTAGAGCATTTAAGTTGGCACATGACAAAATAAACATTCGGTGAACATTGAATATCCAGGAGTGAATGATTTAGCATGTAGTGAACATGGCAGAATTCACAAACACAAAAACTCAAGCTGCTAGTGTACACGGGGTGCTTGAGCTCCTGCTGCTTAGTACATATACATGGTTGAATCCTGCTGCTAGTGTTCTAAACCAATAGAGCATGCTATAGGAGCAGAAAAGAGGGAGCTATTGGAAATATGCCCTAGAGGCAATAATAAAAGCATTATTATTATATTTCCTTGTTCATGATAATTGTCTTTTATTCATGCTATAATTGTATTATCTGGAAATCGTGATACATGTGTGAATACATAGACCACAATACGTCCCTAGTGAGCCTCTAGTTGACTAGCTCGTTGGTCAATAGATAGTCATGGTTTCCTGAGGATGTCGTTGATAACGGGATCACGTCATTAGGAGAATGACGTGATGGACAAGACCCAATCCTAAGCATAGCACAAGATTGTGTAGTTCATTTTGCTAGAGCTTTCTCAATGTCAAGTATCTATTCCTTAGACCATGAGATCGTGTAACTCCCGGATACCGTAGGAGTGCTTTGGGTGTACCAAACGTCACAACGTAACTGGGTGACTATAAAGGTGCATTACGGTATCTCCGAAAGTGTCTGCTTGGGTTGACACGGATCGAGACGAGGATTTGTCACTCCGTATTACGGAGAGGTATCACTGGGCCCACTCGGTAGTGCATCATCATAATGAGCTCAAAGTGACCAAGTGTCCGTCACGGATCATGCATTACGGTGCGAGTAAAGTGACTTGCGGTAACGAGACTGAGCGAGGTATTGGGATACCGACGATCGAGTCTCGGGCAAGTAACATACCGTCTGACAAAGGGAATGGTATACGGGGTTGCTTGAATCCTCGACATCGTGGTTCATCCGATGACATCATCAAGGAGCATGTCGGAGCCAACATGGGTATCCAGATCCCGCTGTTGGTTATTGACCTGAGAGCGTCTTGATCATGTCTGCATGTCTCCCGAACCCGTAGGGTCTACACACTTAAGGTTCGGTGACGCTAGGGTTATTAGGAAGACTTGTATGTGATTACCGAATGTTGTTCGGAGTCCCGGATGAGATCCCGGATGTCACGAGGAGTTCCAAAAGGGTCCGGAGGTAAAGATTTATATATGGGAAGTTGTCAAACGGACACCGGAAAGGTTTCGGGGCATATCGGTATTGTACCGGGGTCACCGGAAGGGTTCCGGAGGTCCACCGGGAGGGGCCACCCCTCTCGGGGGGGCACTTGGGCTGTGTGGGAAGGGGCCAGCTGTAACACCCCGGATTCGATGCGCCAGGTGTCCGTCAGTTATTCGCCGTCGTTGCCATGTCATTTGCTCGCGTGTTGCACTTTGCCATGTCATTATCTGCATTTTCATCATGTCATCATGTGCATCTCATTTTGCGTACGTGTTCGTCTCATGCATCCGAGCATTTTCCTCGTTGTCCGTTTTGCAATCCGGCACTCCTATGCTCCCCGGCGCCCCCTTTTACCTATTTTCGTGTGCGGGTGTTAAACGGTCTCGGAATGGACCGAGGTTTGTCAAGCGGCCTTGGTATAGCACCGGTAGACCGTCTGTCAAGTTTCGGATCATTTGGAGGTCGTTTGGTACTCCAACGGTTAACCGGGTAACCGCAAAGGCCTCTTTTGTGTGCAGCCCAACACCCCTTCCAAACTGGCCCAAAACCCACCAAACTCCCCTCCATGCTCTCGGTCGTTCGATCACGATCGCGTGGCCGAAAACCGCACCTCATTTGGACTCTCCTAGCTCCCTCTACCTATAAAACTAGATCCCCCCCGGATTTTTCACGCAGTCCAAACCTACCCTAACCTTCCCCGCCGCCGCCGGACATTTCATCCCGCGACGGCCGGACATGTCCGCCGCCCCGCAGCCACGTCGCCCGGACCAATCCGGGGCCGACACGTCATCGCGCCGCCGCCCCGGACCACTCCCCACGCGCCACGTGGCACCGCGCCACCCACCTCCACCGCCCGGCCCATGAGCCGTCCGGACCCGTGCGGGCGGATCCCGCCGCCGCTTTCCCCGTCCCGCCGCCGGCCGGACCCGCGCGTCCCACGGTTCGCGCCGTCGCCGGCGACCAACTCCGCGGCGGAGCGCGCCCTCCGCCCTCCGCTCTCCGCCGCTGTCGGCGTGCCTCGCCAGCGCGCCCGGCCCGTGCCGCCCGCTCCGCGCGCCCGGGCAGCTCTGCCGCGCCGCCATCGCCTCCCGCCGCCCGGCCTTCGCCCCGCCGTCCGCCGCCCACAGCGTCCGCCGCCGTCATCCGCAGCCGCCTCGCCCCGCCGCGCTGGAGCTCGAGCTCGCCACGAATCCGCCGCGGTGCCGTCCCTGCCGCCGTCGCGCTCCTCCAGCGACCCAGCGCCTCGCCGAGCTCCATCGGAGGTGCCGTCGCCGCCGCCGCCGCCTCTCCTCGTCCGGGATCGGCGGGCGCTCTCCTCGCACTTTGAGCCCGTGAGCCACGGCCCAGCTCCTCCCAGCGGGCCCCGCAGCCCAGCTTCCCCGCCGGCCCGATCCACCACCGTCCTGGGCCGAAGCCCTTGATGAGCCATCTGTCTCTCCCCCGCCCGGTGCACGTTATAGCTAAATCACGCTCATATGTTTTTTTCCTGAAACGACCAAGTCCCCGATTTCTGCAGTATTTTCATGCATTTTCATCGCATCACAACTCTCTGCATATAGCTCTGTTTCGTGCGTGTAATATGTCAAATTGTTCGTCTCGAAGAGTACATCATTTCATCTCATTGCATCACTTTCATTTGAGCTCATCTTGATGCGCGAAATGCTGTTGGAAGAGTGCTATGTGATGTTAGTTTCTGTTTCTTAACAGAACATGCACTTGTCATTTTTGCCGTGATTGATGTGTGCATCCTATGGACTTGAGTACTACATGTGTTTTGTAATATGTCATGCCATCTTTCCAGGGGTATATGCCATGTATTTTTGTGATCTCTGTGGTTACTAGCACAAGCATGCAAAGTAGGCTTCCTGATGTTGCTGATTTCAGCCCTGTTTAGCTGATATTTTGATGACATGTTAACTTGATGCTACCGAGAGATCCATGCTTATTTTGAGATACTTCAGTAAGGATGTTTTGTTCTACATGTCTTTCTCTATCCATCCATGCCCTTGTTTGTAATTATGGAGTGCTATAGCTTGAGTCAATCGAGCTCTACTTTTGCTATAAAATGTTTCCTGGCAGATTGTTTACATGTTATTCAATTTTGCCAAGGTTGTTGTGGTTGATCCGTGTATGCTATGATGTTGTTCTTGCCATTTATATCTTCTATGCCATGTCCTCTTGATGTATGTATGCTTAGTTTATCATATAAGGCTCTGTAGTGAGTGCTTTGAGCTCTTAAACATGCCTACTTGTTATCTGTTTTTGACATGCCCTGTTGCTGAATCTGTTAACGAAACTTGCCATATTGGCAGGGGTGTTACTATATCTTCTGATCCTTTTTGGCTTATGGTCACTAAGGGACTTTTGTTCTATGCAATTAGTAGATTCATGCCATGCCTTTGTTTGCCATGTTAAGTTCCTGTCACATGTCGTTTCATAGCTCTAAACATTGCAACCTGATGTTATTTTCTGCTAAGTCTGAAACTGTTATTATTTGCAATCTTGCCATGTGTGTTTGAGCATGTTCTAGTGATTTCGGGAGATAGCTCAGTGATCATGTTTTGTCATGCTTTACCTGTACATCATGCCCATGCCTTTTGTTTTTATGTTGAAGTCCTGTAGCTTGTTGTTTTGATGCTTGCAATATGCCTACTTGCTGTTTTGGTCAGATTGTTGCCATGACTTGTATAGGGTGTATGTGTTGAACCGTTGCTCCGTTTTGAGTGTGCTCTATATGAAACTTTCTTGATTTTGCATGTAGTTTCATATTATCATGTTGCATCCATGTTTTTAGGTGTTTGCTTGATGTTTGTATGCATTTTGCATCAATGCCATGCTTATCTTGTTTTGCTCATATCTTCTAGGCCGTAGCTCCGAATTTAATGAACTTTATATGTAACTTGACTAGAATTTCGTGTAGATCATTGTGGTGCATCTTAACTTGCTGTTTAACAACTTGAACTTAAGGTTTATTCAGATCTGGACCAATTTCGAAATTTGCACATGAGGACTCACCGGAATTGTTCTATGTTGTTCCCGGCCTCATTTAAACTTGCCTTGATGTGTTGCTCTTGTTTGCATCATCTCTTGCCATGAGTAGCTTCATGTAGTTTTGTCATGCATCATGCTTGTTGTGCATCATGCCTTGTTCATGTGTGGTGTGTTTACCTATGTTGTGCGCTTCTTCTTGTTAGTTCCCGTTTCGTTGCGATCGTGAGGATTCGTTCGTCTACGCTTGGTTCGACTTCTTGGCTTCATCTTCTTCATGGACTCGTTCTTCTTCTTGCGGGATTTCAGGAAAGATGACCGCTACCCTGGATCTCACTACTATCATTGCTATGCTAGTTGCTTCGTTCTTTCGCTATGTTGCGTTACCTATCACTTGCTGCTCAAGCCTACCTAATTGCCATGTCAGCCTCTAACCTTTGTCACCCTTCCTAGCAAACCGTTGTTTGGCTATGTTACCGCTTTGCTCAGCCCCTCTTATAGCGTTGTTAGTTGCAGGTGAAGATGAAGTTTGTTCCTTGTTGGAACATGGAGATGTTGTTCCTTGTTGGAACATGTTTACTTGTTGGGATATCAAGATATCTATTGTTTAATTAATGCATCTATATACTTGGTAAAGGGTGGAAGGCTCGGCCTTATGCCTGGTGTTTTGTTCCACTCTTGCCGCCCTAGTTTCCGTCATATCGGTGTTATGTTCCCGGATTTTGCGTCTCTAACGCGGTCGGGTGATTTATGGGACCCCCTTGACAGTTCGCTTTGAATAAGACTCCTCCAGCAAGGCTCAACATTGGTTTTACCATTTGCCTCACCTAAGCCCTTTTTCCCTTGGGTTTCGGAGCCGAGGGTCATCTTTATTTTAGCCCCCGGCCGTGCTCCTTCGAGTGTTGGTCCGAACCGAGCAACTCTTGCCGCCACCACGGGAAAATCGAGGCTTGGTTTTACTCGTAGCTTGACTTATCCGGTGTGCCACGAGAACGAGTACGTCGACTCCTATCGGGATTTGTCGGCACATCCGGGCGGCTTTGCTGTTCTTGTTTTATTGCTGTCGAAATGTCTTGTAGCCGGGATTCCGAGACTGATCGGGTATTCCCGGGGAGAAGGAATATCCTTCGTTGATCGCGAGAGCTTATCATGGGCTAAGTTGGGACACCCCTGCAGGGTATAAACTTTCGAGAGCCGTGCCCGCGGTAATGTGGCAGATGGGAATTTGTTAATATCCGGCTGTAGTAAACTTGAAGAAAACTCTTCTAAAATACACCCACCGTGTGCGTAACCGTGAGTGTCTCTTTTCGGGGTTGATCGAGAGGAGAACACGGTTTCTGTGTTATGTCTGACGTAAGTAGGAGTTCAGGATCACTTCTTGATCATTACTAGTTGACGACTGTTCCTTTGTTTCTCTTCTCGCTCTCATTCGCGTATGTTAGCCACCATATATGCCTAGTCGCTGCTGCAACCTCACCACTTTACCCCTTCCTTTCCCATTAAGCTTTGCTAGTCTTGATACCCATGGTAATGGGATTGCTGAGTCCTCGTGGCTCACAGATTACTACACCACCAGTTGCAGGTACAGGTTATGCGATGATCATGACGTGAGAGCGATGTTTGCTTGTATTGGAGTTCTTCTTCCGCTTCTTCTTCGATCGGGGATAGGTTCCAGTCGGCAGCCTGGGCTAGCGTGGTGGATGTCGTTTGAGTTTCGTTTATGTTTCATCCGTAGTCGGATGTTGATCTTGTATATGATGTTGTTGTATTCATGTGACATTGTATGTCTTGTATGTACCCCCACTATTATGTACTGTTGATGTAATGATATCCACCTTGCAAAAGCGTTTCAATATGCGGGTCTATCCTTGGTGGGACCGTCGAGTTCCTTTTGGATAGGGTCTCATATTGGGCGTGATAAGTTGGTATCAGAGCCTCGACCGACCCTAGGAGCCCCTTGATTGATCGTGTAGTTTGGCCGTTGTTGAGTCTAGAAGGAAACTGATTTCTGAGTCTAGTTATATCGGAGAGTAGGAATTCTTTTTACTCCTCAGCCCCTTCGTCGCTCTGGTAAGGAATCTTGACGTAGGTGTTTTGAAATACTCCTCTTCCCCTTCAAATTTTTTTTTAGGATCACGCAGTTGGTTTTCCGATCGTTGGCCCTCAGCTCTTTTCATCCGGTGCATTTCTCGTCAAATCGACTCGAGCCCCTTCATCTTTGCAAACTCAATCCTCAGTTGTCTTATTTTCCCACCCGCCCACCCCTTTTTCTTGTCGGAACCGGAGTCCGTAATCGAGTATCCATCCTACTCGTGCGAAGTCTTTGTTCAACCGGTGTTTTCTCTTCAAGATATTCGTCGATTTCCCCTTTGTAACATCCCAAATTTTCAATTTGGAATGTTATACATTAGGTCATCATGCATATCATATTTTCTCGCATTTTTCCGATCCTAGAAAATTTCAAGCAACTCAAGGACCCTTGGAGAGAGTTGGAGATTTCATTATTTTCATATTGGGATTTCTCAAAATTATGAAAATATAGGATCATTGGATTTATTTAATTATCTTCATAAGTTTTTCGGATAAAAAAATTAAGAGAGGAAATAATATGACTTTCCCAACATTTAGGAAAAACGAAGATTTTATAAATAAATCAAATATTGGTTTTTGAAAGTTTATTTGCTTTAGGCAAAAAAATGAGCATTTTAAAAATATGCATATTTGCCTCGTTTTAAAGTTCATTTTGTTCGACTCTTTTTTAGGAGTCGGGGAAAATTAATTTTATTTAATTTGGAGTTCGTTTGGTTTTATTTTAATTTCGTTTAGTTTTGTTTTAAAAAACTCATACTTCCTTTGGGCCAAGGGCCCAGCCCAACCGCCACCGCCCGCCCACCCGCCTCCCTCCTCCTCATCGCTGCCCAGCAGCAGACCGCGCGCCGCCCCGAGTCCGGCTCGGACCCGCTGCCCCTGGCTTGCCCCCTCCCCAAGGCAGCAATCCCTCTCCTCATCCCGCCGCCCCCCACCCGACCCAAGCCACCGCCGCGCGCCCGGCCCGCCCGCCGCCGCCGCCGCTGTCGCCGTCGCCCGACCTCGCCGCCCTCGCCACCCTTGACCCGCCGCCACCCGCCGACCACGACCTCACCCGAGCCGCGAGCCCCACCCGGCGACCTCGCCGGAGGTAGCCGGCCTCGCCGCCCCCTCGATCCGGTTTTGCTTTAAAAACCGATCCGGTTTTCGTTCGTTGTTCGGTTTTTTTAAAAAAAAACCCTAGATGGTTTTATTTTTCGGTCTTATTATTTAGTGAACGTTCACCGACCCGTTCGTTTCAATGAACGTGTTCGTCGGATTAGTTATTTTAACGAACGTCCGCTGTTTTAACTGTTCGTCGTTTTTCTTTTAATCGGATTTAATCCGTTATTTTCTGATTTTGATTTCCGATTCGATTTTCAAATCTGTTTATTTTCTCGCTCGTTTATCGGAATCAGGTGATTCAAGCGCCTGGAGTTTCGTTACGAAACCGCCGTTCCGACTAACCTACTTAAACAAAGTTTTGCTACTGTAAAATTTTGACCTAGTTTCAGATTGCTAAACCGAGTCATTCTCTCTCGATTTTCGACTTTCGATGTTTTATTTGGTTTGATTCTTTTGTAACCAGGGTTCTTAAGTTGAACTCTCCGGTTAGATCGTTTAATTCGAGATTTCCCTGTGCATTAGTTGAGTACTTATTGTATGCTTGTTGTTTGTCTGCGTTAGATCACCCGGAGTGCGCCGCTTGTTACTTCGAATCTCTAGGTCTCGTGGATCATCGGCAAGGCAAGTAACACTTGATCATACCTTTTCTACTACCCAGTTTTTATGCATTAGATCAAACCCTCAAACACTTGCATGTTTAGGATCTAATTAAATTGTGGGATTGGGAAGTAGATTGAGGTAGTACCTATTACATTACTTATGAAACCTTGGGAGTTACTTCTCGTTTGCTTATTATGCCATGCTATGCTAGTAGACGTGGATTGGGTGAGTGAATATCCATGACAGATGTGAGATTGTTAATTAATGGTTTATCTAAGGTGGCAACCTAAACACACATCTGGGTGGATTGAGGCACCTGGTTTCTATCGAGACTTGCTGTATTTCTTGGACCGCCACCCGTGCTCTAAGGGATCATAAGATTATTCAGACTGAAACTTCCGTGTGCAGCCACAAGCCAATTATGGGCTCTGGCGTAGTTGACTAAGTTGTGCGAACTCTTACGGGTAGGCTAGCTGATGTAGGGGATGTAGGTTGGTACGGTCTACCCACATGTAAGGTGCTAGCGCTTCTGAAAGACTATGTCTCGGTCATCCGTTTCTCAAACACCATGTAGTCACGAGAACCAAGCGGAGGCGATCGAGTCTTGTGGGGAAAAGTCGCAAACCTCTGCGAGTGTATAAACTAATCATGATTAGCCGTGTCCCCGGTTATGGACGTTTTGAGTATCTGGTAATTGAATATCATGTGAATCTCAACATGTTACTTCTAATAAATGTTATTGGGATTTGATGAGTACTTTTTAATTGGGATTGAGGATGCTGTCAACCATTCTCAATGTTTAACAACCACCATGATAGTTAAATAAAATTATTCCTTTGTTGTAGGGAAAAACTAGCTTTATGCAAAAATGTAGTATAGGCTTATTCCTTCATTGCTCTCTATGTCTTACATTGCCAGCATATTCCACGTGCTGACCCGTTTTCGGGCTGCAACTTTCACGTTGCAGACTTTTCAGACGACGAGTAAGGTGTTAGGTCGTGGTTCTATACTCAGTGATGCCGATGGAGTTGATGGACTCACTTATCTTCCAAGCCTTCCGCTGTTATTATTAGATGGCCTTAAGCCATATTATTGTAATAAGTTCCCTTGTGGACAACGATGTAATAAGTGTGTGATTGCTACTCTGCTATAAATCCTTGAATCTTGTGTGGTGTCAGATTACTGATCCAGGATGACACCGAGCACGAGACTTGATCCATTCGGTCTGGTCGCTACACCTTCAAGTTGCCTTTGTTTTCCGCCCTCCCACCCTATTATTCCCGGAGTTCGAGTTTCTTCCGACCATCAATTCCATTCGTGTGGAGCGTCTTCAGTCTTTCGTCAATTGTTTCAACCGGTAAATTCTCGTCTTGTTCGTCATTCTTCATCCCTTTTCTTTTTCCGGTGGATCCAATTCAAGTTTTTCGTGTCGATCGTATTCTTTCCATCAGCTCAAATATTTCCCTTTGCTCGTTCGCCTCTCGCCAATTTATCCTTCCGGAGTGCTGAAGACATCTCAGGAGATTCGTCTGTGTTCCTATTAATTCGAGGTTGTCACCTCACTCAAATATTTCATTTGTTCCGGTGCATCATCTATCTGTTCAACAATCCTTTTCGACGGTGTTTTCTCTTCAGTGGGCCCTAACCCACAGGTCTTTTCCCAGGATCTTACCTGACTCTTCTAATTTCCCCCGGAGTTATTCTCAATTCTTTTCAAGTGTGATGTAAGAATGGATCCCATTAGTCACATGCCTTCTCCAAGATCGCTTTCAAATTCGTTTCATTGTTGACTCAACCTCTCTGTTTTACATTCTTCCGGAGTATCTCATTAATTTTGGTGGTGTTTCTCGTCATCATTTGAAGACCGAAGAAGAGTTTTCCCTCTAAATCTTGTCCGTTCTACCGGAGATTCCCGGTGCTAGCTCGATGCTATCCTATCTAATTGTTTCCAATCGTGCAATTCTTTTCATCAATCCGGAGTATTTCAGGTGTTGCTTTCCCTCTCGATCATCCGGAGGTCACCTTTTCGGAAGATTTCTTCGTTCTAAGTTTTCAGATTCGTTCTCCAATTATTCCATATTCGTGCCCCTTCGTTCGTCTCAACATTCTTCCGGTGCTTCATTCAAGTATTCTTCTATCAGTTCGCGATCTCTTTGTTCTCTTGCATTTTAATTCCCTCAAGTATCTTCGTGCTTTTCTAATTCTTCCCGGTGATTATTTATTTTTCATCAGTCATTTTCGAATTCTTACGGTGGTTCGTTCAAGATTCTTTTTCCTTGATTATCACTTTAATCCATTCGTTCTTTCAAATCCTACCGGTGGTTCATGAAGACCTTCTCAAGTTTGCGATATGTCACTTCTCAATTCTTTTTCAAGAAGAATAAGTAATATGAAAAATCCATTTCTTGTCATCAATTTAATTTGATGAAGGATAATCATACAATAAATCTTATTCTTATTTCATCCTAGTGAGTAATCCTTTTCCTTCGGAGTTTGTTCTTGATAAATAAATTCTAGTTCCAAGTGTTTTCATTTTTTCTTTTCCGAAGTTCAAATTTTCTCGGCCATTTCGTCAGGAACCTCCATCTAAATCATCGCAACGCTCATCTTATTCTTTCGTCCTTCATTTTATCTCATCATCCTTTTGTTACCGGAGTTCTTCATGGTGGATCTTCATGATTTAATTCATTCTTCAAGTGTTCATCAAGATTTTGTTGGTGGAGCTCAAGTATCTTTCCTTCTTGCTTCTCGAAGTGCAATTAATTCTCCGTTTTCTTTTGAAGTGGAGTTTTGCATTTATTCGTTCTTCTCAACGATCAAATCATTTCCGTTTGTGGCCGGTTATCACCTTATGATCTTGAGATGTTACCTATAAGACCACAACAAGCTTATTCTTTTCGTTGTTGATTGTCTCAACTACTCCGTTTAAAACTTCCTTCTAAAGATGTTTTCAATTTCATTCATGGCACAAGTTGTCATATTCTTATCCGTTCTTTTCATTCAACTTTTTCAATTCTTCCGGAGGCATCGCTTTGTTCATTTCGTCAAGTATCATTCCATCCTCTCAAGTTCAAGTTCTATTCCTCCATGATTTAACCGGTGTGCTGCCTAAATCCTTTCAGTCTTATTCGTTTCTTTTCTCATTCTAGTTGTTTCATAGTCTATCTGATTCAGCGAGCTTTTGATTCTCATCATTCTCGTCGCTCATCTCTTCTTCTCGAGTGCTCTCGATTCTCTGATTCTTCTCTTGAGTTCTTGCTTCACCTCATCCCTTTTTCCTTCTGTCTCGGTCCTAAGATCCCGGGACGAGATCTCTTGTTAGTGGAGGAGTGTTGTAACGCCCCGGATTCGATGCGCCAGGTGTCCGTCAGTTATTCGCCGTTGTTGCCATGTCATTTGCTCGCGTGTTGCACTTTGCCATGTCATCATCTGCATTTTCATCATGTCATCATGTGCATCTCATTTTGCATACGTGTTCGTCTCATGCATCCGAGCATTTTCCCCGTTGTCCGTTTTGCAATCCGGCACTCCTATGCTCCCGGCCCCTTTTACCTCTTTTAGTGTGTGCGGGTATTACGGTCTCGGAATGGACCGAGGTTTGTCAAGCGGCCTTGGTATAGCACCGTGAACCGTTTGTCAAGTTTCGATCATTTGGAGGTCGTTTGGTACTCCAACGGTTAACCGGTAACCGCAAAGGCCTATTTTGTGTGCAGCCCAACACCCTTCAAACTGGCCCAAAACCCACCAAACTCCCTCCACGCTCTCGGTCGTTCGATCACGATCGCGTGGCGGCTCGCACCTCATTTGGACTCTCCTAGTTCCCTCTACCTATAAACTAGATCCCCGGATTTTTCGCGCAGTCCAAACCTACCCTAACCTTCCCGCCGCGCGGACATTTCATCCCACGACGGCGGACATGTCCGCCGCCCGCAGCCACGTCGCCGGACCAATCCGGGCCGACACGTCATCGCGCCGCCGCCCGGACCACTCCCCACGCGCCACGTGGCACCGCGCCACCGCCTCCACCGCCGGCCCATGGAGCCGTCCCCGACCAGCGGGCGGATCCCGCCGCCGCTTTCGGCCCGTCCGCCGCCCGGCCGGACCCGCGCGCCCACCGTTTAGCGCCGTCGCGGTGACCAACTCCGCGACCGAGCGCGCCCTCCGCCCTCCGCTCTCCGCCGCTGTCGGCGTACCTGCCAGCAGCGCCCGGCCCGTCGTGCGCCCCACTCCGCCCGCGCCGCCATGCGCCTCCCCGCCCGCCCGCCTTCGCCCGCCGTCCGCCGCCGCAAGGCGTCCGCCGCCGTCATCCGCAGCGCCGCCTCGCCCCTTCGCTGAGCTCGAGCTTCGCCACGAATCCGGCCGCGGTGCCCGTCCCTGCCGCCGTCCCGCTCCTCCGGCGCCCCCGCGCCTCGCCGGAGCTCCGTCGGAGGTGCTTCATCGCCGCCGCCGGCCTCCTGCTCGTCGGGATCGAGCAGGGCGCTCTCCCTCGCCCACCTGGGCCACGTGGGCCACGACCCAGCTCCTCCCAGCGGGCCCCGCAGCCCAGCTTCCCCGTCGGCCCGATCCACCACCGTCCTGGGCCGAAGCCCTTGGTGAGCCATCTGTCTCTCCCCCGCCCGGTGCACGTTATAGCTAAATCACGCTCATATGTTTTTTTCCTGAAACGACTAAGTCCTCGATTTCTGCAGTATTTTCATGCATTTTCATCGCATCATAACTCTCTGCATATAGCTCCGTTTCGTGCGTGTAATATGTCAAATTGTTCGCCTCGAAGAGTACATCATTTCATCTCATTGCATCACTTTCATTTGAGCTCATCTTGATGCGCGAAGTGCTGTTGGAAGAGTGCTATGTGATGTTAGTTTCTGTTTCTTAACAGAACATGCACTTTTGTCATTTTTGCCGTGATTGAGGTGTGCATCCTATGGACTTGAGTCCTACATGTGTTTTGTAATATGCCATGCCATATTTCCAGGGGTATATGCCATGTATTTTTGTGGTCTCTGTGGTGACTAGCACAAGTATGCAAAGTAGGCTTCCTGATGTTGCTGATTTCAGCCATGTTTAGCTGATATTTTGATGCTATGTTAACTTGATGCTACCGAGAGATCCATGCTTATTTTGAGATACTTCAGTAAGGATGTTTTGTTCTACATGTCTTGCTCTATCCATCCATGCCCTTGTTTGTAATTATGGAGTGCCATAGCTTGAGTCAATTGAGCTCTACTTTTGCTATAAAATGTTTCCTGGCAGATTGTTTACATGTTATTCTATTTTGCCAAGGTTGTTGTGGTTGATCCGTGTATGCTATGATGTTGTTCTTGCCATGTATATCTTCTATGCCATGTCCTCTTGATGTATGTATGCTTAGTTTATCATATAAGGCTCTGTAGTGAGTGCTTTGAGCTCTTAAACATGCCTACTTGTTATCTGTTTTTGACATGCCCTGTTGCTGAATCTGTTAACGAAACTTGCCATATTGGCAGGGGTGTTACTATATCTTCTGATCCTTTTTGGCTTATGGTCACTAAGGGACTTTTGTTCTATGCAATTAGTAGATTCATGCCATGCCTTTGTTTTCCATGTTAAGTTCCTGTAACATGTCGTTTCATAGCTCTAAACATTGCAACCTGATGTTATTTTCTGCTAAGTCTGAAACTGTTATTATTTGCAATCTTGCCATGTGTGTTTGAGTATGTTCTAGTGATTTCTGGAGATAGCTCAGTGTTCATGTTTTGTCATGCTTTACCTGTACATCATGCCCATGCCTTTTGTTTTTATGTTGAAGTCCTGTAGCTTGTTGTTTTGATGCTTGCAATATGCCTACTTGCTGTTTTGGTCAGATTGTTGCCATGACTTGTATAGGGTGTATGTGTTGAACCGTTGCTCCGTTTTGAGTGTGCTCTATATGAAACTTGCTTGATTTTGCATGTAGTTTCATATTATCATGTTGCATCCATGTTTTGAGGTGTTTGCTTGATGTTTGTATGCATTTTGCATCAATGCCATGCTTATCTTGTTTTGCTCATATCTTCTAGGCCGTAGCTCCGAATTTAAAGAACTTTATATGTAACTTGACTAGAATTTCGTGTAGATCATTGTGGTGCATCTTAACTTGCTGTTTAACAACTTGAACTTAAGGTTTATTCAGATCTGGACCAATTTCGAAATTTGCATATGAGGACTCACCGGAATTGTTCTATGTTGTTCCCGGCCTCATTTAAACTTGCCTTGATGTGTTGCTCTTGTTAGCATCATCTCTTGCCATGAGTAGCTTCATGTAGTTTTGTCATGCATCATGCTTGTTGTGCATCATGCTTGTTGTGCATCATGCCTTGTTCATGTGTGGTGTGTTTACCTATGTTGTGCGCTTCTTCTTGTTAGTTCCCGTTTCGTTGCGATCGTGAGGATTCGTTCGTCTACGCTTGGTTCGACTTCTTGGCTTCATCTTCTTCATGGAATCGTTCTTCTTCCTTGCGGGATTTCAGGCAAGATGACCGCTACCCTGGATCTTACTACTATCATTGTTATGCTAGTTGCTTCGTTCTTTCGCTATGCTGCGTTACCTATCACTTGCTGCTCAAGCCTACCTAATTGCCATGTCAGCCTCTAACCTTTGTCACCCTTCCTAGCAAACCGTTGTTTGGCTATGTTACCGCTTTGCTCAGCCCCTCTTATAGCGTTGTTAGTTGCAGGTGAAGATGAAGTTTGTTCCTTGTTGGAACATGGAGATGTTGTTCCTTGTTGGAACATGTTTACTTGTTGGGATATCACAATATCTATTGTTTAATTAATGCATCTATATACTTGGTAAAGGGTGGAAGGCTCGGCCTTATGCCTGGTGTTTTGTTCCACTCTTGCCGCCTAGTTTCCTTCATATCGGTGTTATGTTCCCGGATTTTGCGTCCCTAACGCGTCGGGTGATTTATGGGACCCCTTGACAGTTCGCTTTGAATAAGACTCCTCCAAAGAAGGCCCAACATTGGTTTTACCATTTGCCTCAACTAAGCCCTTTTTACCTTGGGTTTCGGAGCCCGAGGGTCATCTTTATTTTAGCCCCGGGCGGTGCTCCTTCGAGTGTTGGTCGAACCGAGCATCATGCGGGCCACCACGGGAAACTCGAGGCTTGGTTTTACTCGTAGCTTGACTTATCCGTGTGCCACGAGAACGAGTGCGTGCGACTCCTATCGGGATTTGTCGGCACATCCGGGCGGCTTTGCTGGTCTTGTTTTATTGTGTCGAAATGTCTTGTAGCCGGGATTCCGAGACTGATCGGGTCTTCCGGGAGAAGGAATATCCTTCGTTGATCGCGAGAGCTTATCATGGGCTAAGTTGGGACACCCTGCAGGTATAAACTTTCGAGTCGTGCCCGCGGTTATGTGGCAGATGGGAATTTGTTAATATCCGGTTGTAGTAAACTTGAAGCAAACTCTTCTAAAATACACCCACCGTAATGCGTAACGTGAGTGTCTCTTTTCGGGTTGATCGAGAGGAGAACACGGTTTCTATGTTATGTCGGCGTAAGTAGGAGTTCAGGATCACTTCTTGATCATTACTAGTTGACGACCGTTCCTTTGTTTCTCTTCTCGCTCTCATTCGCGTATGTTAGCCACCATATATGCCTAGTCGCTGCTGCAACCTCACCACTTTACCCCTTCCTTTCCCATTAAGCTTTGCTAGTCTTGATACCCATGGTAATGGGATTGCTGAGTCCTCACGGCTCACAGATTACTACACCACCAGTTGCAGGTACAGGTTATGCGATGATCATGACGTGAGAGCGATGTTTGCTTGTATTGGAGTTCTTCTTCTGCTTCTTCTTCGATCAGGGAATAGGTTCCAGGTCGGCAGCCTGGGCTAGCAGGGTGGATGTCGTTTGAGTTTCTGTTTATGTTTCATCCGTAGTCGGATGTTGATCTTGTATATGATGTTGTTGTATTCATGTGACATTGTATGTCTTGTATGTACCCCCACTATTATGTACTGTTGATGTAATGATATCCACCTTGCAAAAGCGTTTCAATATGCGGGTCTATCCTTGGTGGGACCGTCGAGTTCCTTTTGGATAGGGTCGCATATTGGGCGTGATACCAGCCCCTAGTGGGCTGGGCGCACCCCCTCCCTTGGGCCCTTGCGCCGAGGGTTGAGGGGGGAACCCTAGAGGGGCGCCCTTGGCAGGGGGCAATCCCCCTCCCTTGGCCGCCCCCTCTAGATGCATCTAGAGGGGCCGGCCCCCTTCTCCCTTCCCCCTATAAATAGAGGGGTGAGGGGAGGGCAGCCGCACCCAAGCCAAGGCGCAGCCCTCCCCTCCCCAACACCTCTCCTCCTCCGTTGTGTGCTCGGTGAAGCCCTGTCGGAGTACTGCTTCTCCACCATCATCACGCCGTCGTGCTGCCGGTGGAGCTGTCTTCCTCAACCTCTCCTTCCTCCTTGCTGGATCAAGACGGAGGAGACGTCACCCGTACCGTACATGTGTTGAACGCGGAGGTGCTGTTCGTTCAGCACTTGGTCATCGGTGATCTGAATCACGTCGAGTACGACTCCATCATCACCGCTCCCTCGAACGCTTCCGTACGCGATCGACAACTGGTATGTAGATGCAAACTCACTCCCTTGACTCGTTGCTTAGATGAACTCATAGATGGATCTTGGTGAAACCGTAGGAAAAAATTTAATTTTCTGCAACGTTCCCCAACAGTGGCATCATGAGCTAGGTCTATGCGTAGTTCTCTATTGCACGAGTAGAACACAATTTTGTTGTGGGCGTGGATCTTGTCAACTTACTTGCCGCTACTAGTCTTATCTTGCTTCCGCGGTATTGTGGGATGAAGCGGCCCGGACCAACCTTACACGTACGCTTACGTGAGACCGGTTCCACCGACTAACATGCACTAGTTGCATAAGGTGGCTGGCGGGTGTCTGTCTCTCCCACTTTAGTTGGAGCGGATTCGATGAAAAGGGTCCTTATGAAGGGTAAATAGAAGTTGACAAAATCACGTTGTGGTTATTCGTAGGTAAGAAAACGTTCTTGCTAGAACCCAATTGCAGCCACGTAAAAGATGCAACAACAATTAGAGGACATCTAACTTGTTTTTGCAGCAATTGTCATGTGATGTGATATGGCCAAGTTGTGATGAATGATGAATGACATATTGTGATGTATGAGATCATGTTCTTGTAATAGGAATCACGACTTGCATGTCGATGAGTATGACAACCGGCAGGAGCCATAGGAGTTGTCTTTATTTTGTATGACCTGCGTGTCATTGAAGAACGCCATGTAAACTACTTTACTTTATTACTAAACACGTTAGTCATAGAAGTAGAAGTAGTCATTGGCGTGACAACTTCATGAAGACACGATGATGGAGATCATGATGATGGAGATCATGGAGTCATGCCGGTGACAAGATGATCATGGAGCCCCGAAGATGAAGATCAAAGGAGCTATATGATATTGGCCATATCATGTCACTACTTTATATAATTGCATGTGATGTTTATTATGTTTTATGCATCTTGTTTACTTAGAACGACGGTAGTAAATAAGATGATCCCTTACAACAATTTCAAGAAGTGTTCTCCCCTAACTGTGCACCGTTGCTAAAGTTCGTCGTTTCGAAGCACCACGTGATGATCGGGTGTGATAGATCCTTACGTTCACATACAACAGGTGTAAGACAGTTTTACACATGCAAAACACTTAGGGTTAACTTGATGAGCCTAGCATGTACAGACATGGCCTCGAAACACGGAGACCGAAAGGTCGAACACGAGTCGTATAGAAGATACGATCAACATGAGAATGTTCACCGACGATGACTAGTCCGTCTCACGTGATGATCGGACACGGCCTAGTCGACTCGGATCGTGTAACACTTAGATGACTAGAGGGATGTCAAATCTGAGTGGGAGTTCATTCAATAATTTGATTAAGATGAACTTAATTATCATGAACTTAGTCTAAAACTTTTGGCAAAATATGTCTTGTAGATCAAATGGCCAACGCTCATGTCAACATGAACTTCAACGCTCCTAGAAAACCAAGCTGAAAGATGATGGAAGCAATTATCGGACTGGGTCCGAACCCGAGATCATCCTCATAGTTGCCAAGAAGGCATATGTCCTAGAAGCACCGCTAGGTGACCCACCTGCTCTCCCAAAGACTTGCAAGACGATTTGAACGTTTGGCGACACGCATCGATGATTACTCCCTCGTTCAAGGCGGCATGCTTTACAGCTTAAAACCGGGCTCCAAAAGCGTTTTGAGCAACACGGAGCATATGAGATGTTCAAGAGCTGAAACTAGTTTTCCAAGCTCATGCCCGGTCGAAGATATGAAGTCTCCGACAAGTTCTATAGTTGTAAGATGGAGGAAAACAGTTACATCGGTGAGCACATACTCAAAATGTCTGGGTTGTACATCCGCCTGTCCCAGTGGAGATTAACCTCCTGACGAGGCGGTCATTGGCAGAATCCTTGTCGCTCCCACCAAGCTACAAGAGCTTCGTGATGAACTACAATATGCAGGGATGGTGAAGACCATTCCTGAAGTATTTTCAATGCTGAAGTCAGCAGAGGTTGAAATAAAGAAAGAACATCAAGTGTTGATGGTCAATAAGACCACTAAGTTTAAAAAGGGCAAGGGTAAGAAGAACTTCAAGAAGGACGGCAAAGATGTTGCCGCACTTTGGTAAGCCGATTCTTGGGAAGAAGTCAAAGAATGGACCCAAGCCCGAGACCGAGTGCTTTTATTGCAAGGGAAGGGTCACCGAAGCGGAACTACCCCAAATACTTAGCGGATAAGAAGGCCGGCAACACTAAAGGTATATTTGATATACATGTAATTGATGTGTACCTTACCAAGACTCGTAGTAACTCCTGGGTATTTGATACCGTGCCGTTGCTCATATTTGTAACTCACAGCAGGGAGCTGCGGAATAAGCGGAGATCGGCGAAGGGCGAGGTGACGATCTTGCGTCGGGAATGGTTCCAGTCGATGTGATCACCGTCGCACGCTACCTCTACATTTACCTACGGGATTAGTTTTGAACCTTAATAATTGTTATTTGGTGCCAAGTTTGAGCATGAACATTGTATCTGGATCTCGTTTAATGCGAGATGGCTACTCATTTAAATCCGAGAATAATGGTTGTTCTATTTATATGAGAGATATGTTTTATGGTCATGCTCCAATGGTCAATGGTTTATTCTTAATGAATCTCGAGCGTAATGTTACACATAATCATAGCGTGAATACCAAAAGATGTAAAGTTGATAACGATAGTCCCACATACTTGTGGCACTGCTGCCTTGGTCACATTGGTGTCAAGCGCATGAAGAAGCTCCATGCTGATGGACTTTTGGAGTCTCTAGATTATGAATCATTTGAAACATGCGAACCATGCCTCATGGGCAAGATGACCAAGACTCCGTTCTCCGAACAATGGGCGAGCAACCAACTTGTTGGAAATCATACATACCGATGTGTGCGGTCCAATGAGCGTTGAGGCTCGCGGAGGATATCGTTATGTTATCACTCTCACAGATGACTTGAGTAGATATGGGTATGTCTACTTGATGAAACACAAGTCTGAGACCTTTGAAAAGTTCAAGGAATTTCAGAATGAAGTAGAGAATCAATGTGACCAAAAGATAAAATTCTTACGATCGGATCGTGGAGGAGAATATTTAAGTCACGAATTTGGTACACACTTAAGAAAGTGTGGAATCGTTTCACAACTCACGCCGCCTGGAACACCTCGGTAAGCGGTGTGTCCGAACGTCGTGTCGCACTCTATTGGATATGGTGCGATCCATGATGTCTCTTACCGATTTACCGCTATCATTTTGGGGATACGCTCTAGAGACAGTTACATTCACTTTAAATAGGGCACCGTCTAAATCCGTTGAGACGACACCATATGAATTATGGTTTGGGAAGAAACCTAAGCTGTCGCTTCTAAAAGTTTGGGGATGCGATGCTTATGTCAAGAAACTTCAACCTGAAAAGCTCGAACCCAAGTCGGAAAAATGCGTCTTCATAGGATACCCTAGAGAAACCATTGGGTATACCTTCTACTTAAGATCCGAAGGCAAGATCTTTGTTGCCAAGAACGGATCCTTTCTGGAAAAAGAGTTTCTCTCGAAAGAAGTAAGTGGGAGGAAAGTAGAACTCGATGAAGTACTACCTCTTGAACAGGATAGTAGTGCAGCTCAGAAAATGTTCTGTGATGCCTACACCAACCGAAGAGGAAATTAATGATGATGATCCGGTACTTCGGATCAAGTTGCTCTGAACCGTGGGTCCACAAGGACACGTTCCGCACTGCAGTGGTACGGCAACCCTGTCCCGGAAATCATGTTGTTAGACAACGGTGAACCTTGAACTATGAAGAAGCGATGGCGGGCCCAGATTCCAACAAATGGCTAGAAGCCATGAAATCCGAGATAGAATCCATGTATGAAAACAAAGTATGGACTTTGACTGACTTGCCCGATGGTCAGCGAGCGATAGAAAACAAATGGATCTTTAAGAAGAAGATGGACGCGGATGGTAATGTCACCATCTATAAAGCTCGACATGTCGCTAAGGGTTATCGGCAAGTTCAAGGGATTGACTACGATGAGACTTTCTCTCCCGTAGCGAAGCTTAAGTCCGTCCGAATCATGTTAGCAATTGCCGCATACTATGATTATGAGATATGGTAGATGGACGTCAAAACAGCGTTCCTTAACGGTTATCTTAAGGAAGAGCTGTATATGATGCAGCCGGAGGGTTTTGTCGATCCTAAGAATGCTGACAAAGTATGCAAGCTCCAGCGATCCATTTATGGGCTGGTGCAAGCATCTCGGTGTTGGAACATTCGCTTTGATGAGATGATCAAAGCGTTTGGGTTTATCTTGAGACTTATGGAGAAGCCTGCGTTTGCAAGAAAGTGAGTGGGAGCTCAGTAGCATTTCTCATATTATATGTAGATGACATACTTTTGATGGGAAATGATATAGAATTCTTGGACAACATTAAGGCCTACTTGAATAAGTGTTTTTCAATGAAGGACCTTGGAGAAGCTGCTTATATATTAGGCATCAAGATCTATAGAGATAGATCGAGGCGCCTCATAGGTCTTTCACAAAGCACATACCTTGATAAGATTTTGAAGAAGTTCAAAATGGATCAGTCCAAGAAGGGGTTCTTGCCTGTATTGCAAGGTGTGAGATTGAGCTCGGCTCCATGCCCGACCACGGCAAAAGATAAAGAAGAGATGAGTGTCATCCCCTATGCTTCAGCCATAGGACCTATTATGTATGCCATGCTGTGTACCAGACCTGATGTAAACCTTGCCGTAAGTTTGGTAGGAAGATACCAAAGTAATCCCGGCAAGGAACACTGGACATCGGTCAAGAATATCCTAAATTACCTGAAAAGGACGAAGGACATGTTTCTCGTTTATGGAGGTGACGAAGAGCTCGTCGTAAGGGTTACGTCGGCGCTTAGCTTCGACACGATCTGATGACTCTAAGTCACAAACCGGATACGTGTATATGTTGAATGGTGGAGCGATGGCTGGTGCAGCTGCAAGCGAGAGCGTCGTGGCGGGATCTACATGTGAAGCGGAGTACATGGCAGCCTCGGAGGCAGCGCATGAAGCAATTTGGGTGAAGGAGTTCATCACCGACCTAGGAGTCATACCCAATGCGTCGGGGCCGATCAAACTCTTCTGTGACAACACTGGAGCTATTGCACTTGCCAAGGAGCCCAGGTTTCACAAGAAGACCAGGCACATCAAGCGTCGCTTCAACTCCATCCGTGAAAATCTTCAGGATGGAGACATAGAAATTTGTAAAGTACATACGGATCTGAATGTCGCAGATCCGTTGACTAAACCTCTTCCGCGGGCAAAACATGATCAACACCAGAACTCTATGGGTGTTCGATTCATCACAATGTAACTAGATTATTGACTCTAGTGCAAGTGGGAGACTATTGGAAATATGCCCTAGAGGCAATAATAAAAGCATTATTATTATATTTCCTTGTTCATGATAATTGTCTTTTATTCATGCTATAATTGTATTATCCGGAAATCGTTATACATGTGTGAATACATAGACCACAATACGTCCCTAGTGAGCCTCTAGTTGACTAGCTCGTTGGTCAATAGATAGTCATGGTTTCCTGACTATGGACATTGGATGTCGTTGATAACGGATCACGTCATTAGGAGAATGACGTGATGGACAAGACAATCCTAAGCATAGCACAAGATCGTGTAGTTCGTTTTGCTAGAGCTTTCTCAATGTCAAGTATCTATTCCTTAGACCATAAGATCGTGTAACTCCCGGATACCGTAGGAGTGCTTTGGGTGTACCAAACGTCACAACGTAACTGGGTGACTATAAAGGTGCATTACAGGTATCTCCGAAAGTGTCTGTTGGGTTGACACGGATCGAGACAGGGATTTGTCACTCCGTATTACGGAGAGGTATAACTGGGCCCACTCGGTAGTGCATCATCATAATGAGCTCAAAGTGACCAAGTTTCTGGTCACGGGATCATGCATTACGGTATGAGTAAAGTGACTTGCGGTAACGAGACTGAACGAGGTATTGGGATACCGACGATCGAGTCTCGGGCAAGTAACATACCGTCTGACAAAGGGAATGGTATACGGGGTTGCTTGAATCCTCGACATTGTGGTTCATCCGATGACATCATCGAGGAGCATGTAGGAGCCAACATGGGTATCCAGATCCCGCTGTTGGTTATTGACCGAGAGCGTCTCGGTCATGTATCGCATGTCTCCGAACCCGTAGGGTCTACACACTAAGGTTCGGTGGCGCTAGGGTTATTAGGAAGACTTGTATGTGATTACGAATGTTGTTCGAGTCCGGATGAGATTCCGGACGTCACGAGGAGTTCCGGAAGGGTCCGGAGGTAAAGATTTATATATGGGAAGTTGTCAAACGGACACCGGAAAAGTTTCGGGGCATATCGGTATTGTACCGGGGTCACCGGAAGGGTTCCGGAGGTCCACCGGGAGGGGCCACCCCTCTCGGGGGGCCACTTGGGCTGCGTGGGAAGGGGCCAGCCCCTGGTGGGCTGGGCGCACCCCCTCCCTTGGGCCCTTGCGCCTAGGGTTGAGGGGGGAACCCTAGAGGGGGCGCCCCCCTTGCTTGGGGGGCAAGCCCCCCTCCCCTTGGCCGCCGCCCCCCCCTCTAGATGCATCTAGAGGGTCGGCCCCTCTCCCTTCCCCTATAAATAGAGGGGTGAGGGAGGCAGCCGCACCAAGCCAAGGCGCAGCCCTCCCTCCCAACACCTCTCCTCCTCCGTTGTGTGCTCGGGAAGCCACAGCCGAGATCTTGCTTCTCCACCATCATCACGCCGTCGTGCTGCCGGTGGAGCTGTCTTCATCAACCTATCCTTCCTCCTTGCTGGATTAAGACGGAGGAGACGTCACCCGTACCGTACGTGTGTTGAACGCGGAGGTGCTGTCCGTTCAGCACTTGGTCATCGGTGATCTGAATCACGTCGAGTACGACTCCATCATCACCGCTCCCTCGAACGCTTCCGTACGCGATCTACAAGTGGTATTTAGATGCAAACTCACTCCCTTGACTCGTTGCTTAGATGAACTCATAGATGGATCTTGGTGAAACCGTAGGAAAAATTTTAATTTTCTGCAACATTCCCCAACAGGAGCTAGGGGTAGGAGATGGAGCCAACTCACCGGAGAACTTCTGGTCGCCACCGTACACAACCGCCATAACACCGGTCACCTTGTTGATCTTGTCCTTGAAGTTCTCTAACTCCAGGGTGTTCCACTACAGCTCGGTATTTGCTCAACCGTGTGTGTACATGCATAAGGGCATACATAAAATATTCAAGTCAATATTCTCAGCTAACTGTGATGTAATGAAAATAATTACTCAAGGACTTTCCAGTGCTCATTTCAGCCATGTTCAGATAAACTTGGGGTAAATTAGCAGTAAGGATATTAGTTGCAAGCTAGGTGAAACACAAACGAAGTCCTATTGTATTTATGGATCCCAACTTGTTTAAGCTAGAGCAGATCATTCAACTTGTACAATCTAGCAGTCCAAAAAGAGAGAAATATGTTCATTCTCAGTTACACATTAATTAGGACAGAAATGAAAGACACTAATATAAGCAAGAACTTACAACAAAGTATACATTAAATATTTCGCAGCATCTCTGGCACTTCTGTTGATTGCATATTAAAACCAATGGTTGACAACTATGGATCATCACTGATAAATTTGCATCTTATGCTACCACTTAATTTCAGCACATGGCAAGACCAAAAGAGAAATCGAGCGGACTAGAAGGGGATGTCATGCGAGGTGCGGGCAATGTGACTGAACTGCCCCAGAACATAAATCGTAAAACACAACAATCATTTAGGTAATTGCAGAGAATCAGTGAATCAAGAATCAAGAAAACAATAATATACGAGTGTCACAGCAACATTAATATACAAGTGTTATAATATTCACACAATCAAGAATCAACAATCATCTAACTTGTTTCTGTTAACTCTGTAGCAAAATTAATAGGCAAGCTTAGCATGTTTTGTTGACAATGTATCACCGAAAAGGCTTGTACTGTGTCGGGGAAGCTGATCGTGTCCCACGAACACCTATGGGACCTGGTCCCTTGTGGTTCGGAGGGGGGCGGAGATTGCACAAAGAGCGGATCGAGGCGATGCACACGAGCAGATTTACCCAGCTTCGGAGCTCTCCGGAGAGATAACACTCCTACTGCTGCTTGGTGGATTCTATTGAGTTCTTGCTAGGGAGCAATGGGAGCTACAAAACCTAGCCTGAGTGAATGCGGCCTCGTATGAGTCGAATGAACCGAACGAGCCGAACCCTTTCTACGTTGCCCTTGGGCCTCCTTTTATAGGTTCAAGGGGTCACCACAGGTGGCAAGTAGACAAGGGTAAAATAGGAAAAACAGAGGTTGGTACACCGCTTTGTACAGTGTACAGTGCCTTATACCTAATTCTGACGGCAAGGGACAAGAGTAATAAATGCCCGTCTCAGTCGCCTGAACAATGCAACAGGGACCGTCAAGTGCGCCTCCGTGTGCCACGATGGTAGCTTGTCAGCACCGCTTATCGCCGCTCCCCGCTGGCTGCACAGCCCATTGACACGCGTGCCTGGGAAAGCCCCATGGCGACACGTTGGCGGATGAGCTGGAGCGGAGATGAAGAGAGGTTACCTGCCGCGGCAAGCGCCTCGCCGCGGCAAGGTCCTTGTCGCACTCGGGTGCTTGTCGCTCACCAAGCCTTCCCGGCAAGCTCCTCTTGCCGGGGTCTTGTTTCCTTCGTGCCTTGAGTGGCCTTCCCGGCAAGCTCCTCTTGCCTGGGCCTTGATTACTTTGTTCTTGAATGGCTCCAAAGGAGCCGCTGAGGACCTTGGCGGTTACCAGGCCAGCCCTGCCGCGGAGTGCTGCGACTGTCCGTGCACGAAGTTCGGGTGCTAGGGTACCCTACTCTAGTACACCGACAGAGCCCCGGCCTGGGCCACACGGCGCCAAGCTCATGGGCCAGGCCCAAAACAGTGCTGCACGGGCACGCGCGGCCTGGATCGCGCAGTTATTCGCTTCGGACCCACCACGTCCCCCACGAACGGCACGTTCCGGACGTGGCGTCGTGGGAGAGATATTGGGGGCTTTCTTTAATGGGAAAAGCGGAACGCCCACCCCCTCTCCCCCCTTATAAGCAGGGGAAACAGGAGCAGAACGCCCACTTACCATTGTTGTCACATCAAAAACCACCGCCGCTCCCCCCTTCTTCTCAAGTCCAAAGAGAGCGACGCTCCGCCCCTTCCCCATTGCCACCGGCGCCACCAACGCCGTCGGATTCCTCCACCACCTCCGCCATGGCTCCGAAAGCCGACAAGGGCAAAGGGGTGAGGTCGGCCGAGGCGCAGCGGCTCGCGGCGCTGCGGAAGGAGCGGGCCCTCTTCCATCCCCTGCTCGACCGGAAGGAGATGCGAGAGCTGTACTACCTCTTCTGGTCGACGGAGACGCGGGCGCACCCGCGCACGAGGGTGATCTCCGCCGCCACATCCGAGAAGGTTTCCGTCGGGTACCCTTTCTTTGCGCTTTTCTTCCACTGCGGGCTCTGCCCGCCCTATTCCGAATTCTTTTGCGATGTCATGAACACATATGGCCTCCGCCTCCTTGATTTCACCCCCAACGCCGTCCTCACCATGGCCATTTTCGCACACCTCTGCGAGAACTTTGTCGGGGTCCACCCAAATGTAGCACTTTTCCGCCATTACTTCATGCCCCGCGTAGAGAGAGGAGAGCCGCTTGCCGGAGGAATTGCATGGATCTCCAGGATCGGCAAGAAAGAAGCATATCTTGACGGAGAGCTGCGCAGCAAGTGGGAGGAGTGGAGAGCTGACTGGTGTTGGATTATAGAGGAGGAGCCACAGCCTTTTACTGCCCTCCGCCAAACTCCCATAGTGCGCGGCGATGATTGGAGCAACTTGGCGCCGGAGGATGCCAAGTTGAAGATTGCCGTGACTAGGATCTTGCGTCTCAGGCATGCCGGGCTTACAGTAGGAGCAGTTGGTGCGGACTTCCTTCGCTGCCGCATTGCGCCCTTGCAGGAGAGGGGGAGGCCTGCTTGACAATTCCAAAACGTGGCGGACATCATGAGGCTACGTCCTGGACTCAATTGGAACTTCACCGTCTTGGAGCTGGATGGCGTGCTGTGGGAGTTGTTCAAGCCTGATGCAGATCACCCCGAGTGGTTTATGTTGCCAAAGGGAGTCGTGCCCTTGTGCAACAACTCGTCGCTTGACCGCATCCGCGCGATGATGCCGTTGTGCGATTCCCATGGAATCGTTCCAACTTGGCAGGAGCCCGCCGACGACGTCGTGCAGCAGTTCTTCGACAACTTGGAAGAAGTGCCGATCCGTGCCGACGAGCAGAAGCGGCTCACCCGCGACACCACTGAGCAAGAGATGGCGCGCATCGCCACAAGGTTGGAGGAGGCGGCAGAAGCTGCTGCCGCCGGCGCGTTTGGGTTCTCCGTCGAGGAGGCAGAGGTAGCCGAAGCGGCAAGCCTTGCCGATCGAGAGGAGTTCGCCATTGAGGAGGAGCAGGCCGAGCCCGACGCTGACCCGGACGAGCCTGTTGGGGGCGCCTCCCCTCCGCCGTCAAGTAGCTTGTCACGGGAGGAGCCCGCGGCCCCGCCAAGAAGACGTCTCCGCAAGACCGGAGAAGTGGCGGGGCGGCAGACGGCTCAACAGCCGCCTCGCCGCCCGACGCGCTCCACCGCGGCAAGCACTGTTGCCGCGGGAGCGCCTCCTGCCGCCACAGCAACGGGAGCAGGGCCTTCTGGAGCCACCGCCCCCGCACCCGCCAAGCGTCCGAGGGAGCCTACTCCTCCAGCTCGTCGTACCGGAGCGGAATTTGACTTCTCCGCTCTCAGCTCCAAGGAATAAGAGGAAGAGTAAGTTCTTGTCGCTGCTACTTGTAATTCTTCAATTTACTGCTTTGTCTTGTACTTGACTTGCTTCATTCTGAGCTCTTTCCTTCTTCAGGACGCTGGCTCAGAGGGCGTCGAAGAGGGCCAAGACTCCGGTGGTCGTCGTCGAAGACGATTCCCCTGTGGCGACAGGAGGCGCGTCTGAGACTCCCTTGCCGGATCCGGCAACCCTTCAATAGAGCAGCCCCCAGCGTAGCCCCCAGCGTAAGTATTTGATTCATTTCTTATGGTTAGGTGTGCTTGGGTGCTCCTTCTTTACTGATTTCTGGCTTGTTGATTTGTGTAGGAGCAGAGCAACCTCATCAGGAGGTCCCGGAAGTCACTCCTGAAGTCCTGTCTGCTTCAACTACGCCGCCAAGGGAGAAATCCCCGCCAAGGGAGCGTTCTCCGGCAAGGGAGGCCTCTCCGACAAGGGGAGCTTCTCCGACAAGGGGCAGCGCCGACGAACCTCCGGTGGTGGAGACCGCGGCAACAGATCCCACTGCAGGTAATCTTCTTGTTTGAAAATCTCCCTTGGGTTCTCTTTTCTTCTGTTCTTCTTTTCGAACATTTGCTTGACTTGTTCTTTTCTTTCTCTGATCATCAGATCCATCTGCCGGAGAGCCGATGGAGAATGAGGTTGCCGGCGAGGAAGACGCTCGCGGCAATAATGACGACGCCGCCAACATGGAGGAGGAGGCCGGCGCCGATGGGTCCGCCGGCGAGGAGGCTGCCAAGGCTGCTGGCGCAGAGGCTGGGGAGGGGTCCGGCGATCGCACTGAAGGCCCTGGGGCCGCAGGAGCGCCAGAACACTTTGCACCGACCGCCGATCCCCGCCACCGATGCCGCACCAGGACTCAAAGCCCCAGCCAGCGCCTATCGAAGGCCGGCGAAGGTGTCTTCATCAAGCTTCCATGGGCATCGAGCTCCAGGGCGCCGGTCGAGGGAGAGACCTTCGACGTGGAGCTGCTCGCCTCCGCTGGGCTGTCGCTGGTTAATGCGCCAAGCAGCAGCAGTGGCGAGCCTGAGGAGGAGCAGCTGCTGAGGAAGCTGCTGTCGCTCTACCGCGCCCGACAAGCTAAGCTGGAGTCGCGGGAAGCGCTTGTCGCGAGGGCGGGAGCTGACATGGAGAAGCGCGCAGAGGAGCTCCGGCGCGCCAACAAGGAAACTCTCCGGGATATAGCAGAAGCACGGGAGCAGCTTGCTGAGGAGCGCACGGCCTTCATCTTGGAGAAGGCCGAGGTCGAGGAGCAGGAAAGGCTTGCCGGCGAAAAGCTCTCTGCGCAAGAAGGTGAGCTGGCGCAGCGGAAGATCAACCTCGACAGCTATGAGGAAGATCTTGCGCTGCGAGCAATCAATTGGCGGGCACTCCAGAGGCAAAGGGCGTCGCCCGCAGCTGCCGAGGCCGCCAAGAAGGAATTGGAGACGAGGGTGGCCCAGCTGGAGGCCACCCTCCAGAAGAGCGCCGAGGAGGTCACCGGGCTGAAGCGCGAATGCGAGAAGGACGCCTACACTCTCGGCGAGCTGCAGGGTCGTTTCGCTGAGAAGATCAAAGAGCTCGACACCGCCAAGGACTCCAAGGCGGATCTGGAGCTGAAACTGACCACCCTGACAGAGACGCTGATGTTGGGGAACGTAGTAATTTCAAAAATTTTCCTACGATCACGCAAGATCATGGTGATGCATAGCAACGAGATGAGAGTGTTGTCTACGTACCCTCGTAGACCAGCAACGGAAGCGTTGACGCAACGTAGAGGAAGTAGTCGTACTTCTTCCCGATCCAACCGATCCAAGTACCGAACGTACGGCACCTCCGAGTTCTGCACACGTTCAGCTCGATGACGTCCCTCGAACTCCGATCCAGCCGAGTGTTGAGGAGAGTTTCACAACCTGACGGCGTGGTGGCGATGATGATGTTCCACCGGCGCAGGGCTTCGCCTAAGCTCCGCAACGGTATATTCGAGGTGTAGTTTGGTGGAAGGGGCACCGCACACGGCTAAGGAACGATCTCAATGATCAACTTGTGTGTCATGGGGTGCCCCTGCCCTGTATATAAAGGAGGGAAGGGAGGGGCTGGCCGCCAGAGAGAGGAGGCGCACGGGTTTCCTACTCCTACTAGGAGTAGGATTCCCCCAATCCTAGTCCAACTAGGTTTTCCCAAGTGGGAAGAGAGAGAGAGAGGGGGGCGCCCCCTTCTCCTAGTCCTAATAGGACTAGGGAAGGGGGGAAGGTGCGGCCAGCACTATGGCCCCTTTTCTTTTCCCACTAAGGCCCATCATGGCCCATTGACCCCCCGGGGGGGTCCGGTAACCCCTCGGTACTCCGGTAAAATTCCCAATTTCACCCGGAGTGATTCCGGAGTCCAAACATAGGCTTCCAATATATCAATCTTTATGTCTCGACCATTTCGAGACTCCTCGTCATGTCCGTGATCTCATCCGGGACTCGAACAACCTTCGTACATCAATATCATATAAACTCATAATAACCGCCATCGAAACGTTAAGCGTGCGGACCCTACGGGTTCGAGAACTATGTAGACATGACCGAGACACCTCTCGGTCAATAACCAATAGCGGGACCTGGATGCCCATATTGGCTCCTACATATTCTACGAAGATCTTTATCGGTCGAGACCGCATAACAACATCGTTGTTCCCTTTGTCATCGGTATGTTACTTGCCCGAGATTCGATCGCCGGTATCCAATACCTAGTTCAATCTCGTTCTCGGCAAGTCTCTTTTCTCGTTCCGTAATACATCATCTCACAACTAACACATTTAGTTGCAATGCTTGCAAGGCTTATGTGATGTGCATTACCGAGAGGGCCCAGAGATACCTCTCCGACAATCGGAGTGACAAATCCTAATCTCGAAATATGCCAACCCAACATGTACCTTCGGAGACACCTGTAATGTACCTTTATAATCACCCGATTCGTTGTGACGTTTGGTAGCACCCAAAGTGTTCCTCGGGCAAACGGAGTTGCATAATCTCATAGTCATAGGAACATGTATAAGTCATGAAGAAAAGCACTAGCAACAAACTATACGATCAGGTGCTATGCTAATGGAATGGGTCATGTCAATCAGATCATTCAACCAATGATGTGATCCCGTTAATCAAATAACAACTCCTTGTTCATGGTTAGGAAACATAACCATCTTTGATTAACGAGCTAGTCAAGTAGAGGCATACTAGTGACACTCTGTAGGTTTATGTATTCACACATGTATTATGTTTCCGGTTAATACAATTCTAGCATGAATAATAAACATTTATCATGATATAAGGAAATAAATAATAACTTTATTATTGCCTCTAGGGCATATTTCCTTCAGCCTCCCACTTGCACTAGAGTCAATAATCTAGATTACACAAGAATGATTCTAACACCCATGGAGTCTTGGTGCTGATCATGTTTTGCTCGTGGAAGAGGCTTAGTCAACGGTCTGCAACATTCAGATCCGTATGTATCTTGCATATCTCTATGTCTCCCACCGACCAAATCCGGATGGAGTTGAAGCGTCTTTTGATGTGCTTGGTTCTCTTGTGAAATCTGGATTCCTTTGCCAAGGCAATTGCACCATATTGTCACAAAAGATTTTCATTGGACCCGATACACTAGGTACAACACCTAGATCGGATATGAACTCCTTCATCCAGACTCCTTCATTAGCTGCTTCCGAAGCAGCTATGTACTCAACTTCACATGTAGATCCCGCGAACGACGCTTTGTTTGGAACTGCACCAACCGACAGCTCCACCGCTTAATGTAAATACGTATCCGGTTTGCGATTTAGAATCGTCCGGATCAGTGTCAAAGCTTGCATCGACGTAACTGCCATTTACGAGCTCTTTGTCACCGCCATAAATGAGAAACATATCCTTAGTTCTTCTCAAGTACTTAAGGATGTTCTTGACCGCTGTCCAATGATCCACTCTGGATTACTTTGGTACCGCCGCTAAACTTACAGCAAGGCACACATCAGGTCTGTACACAGCATTGCATACATGATAGAGCCTATGGCTGAAGCATAGGAACATCTTTCATTTTCTCTCTATCTTCTGCGGTGGTCGGGCATTGAGTCTTACTCAACTTCACACCTTGTAATACCGGCAAGAACCCTTTCTTTGCCTCGATCCATTTTGAACTTTTTCAAAACTTTATCAAGGTATGTGCTTTGTGAAAGTCCTATTAAGCGTCTTGATCTATCTCTATAGATCTTAATGCCCAATATGTAAGCAGCTTCACCGAGGTCTTTCATCGAAAACTTTTATTCAAGTATCCTTTATGCTATCCAGAAATTCTATATCATTTCCGATCAATAATATGTCATCCACATATAATATCGAAATGCTCAGAGCTCCCACTCACTTTCTTGTAAATACAAAGCTTCTCCAAAAGTCTCAGATAAAACCAAATGCTTTGATCACACTATCAAAACGTTTATTCCAACTCCGAGAGGCTTGCACCAGTCCATAAATGGATCGCTGGAGCTTGCACACTTTGTTAGCTCCTTTGGATCGACAAAACCTTCTGGTTGCATCATATACAACTCTTCTTCCGTAAATCCATTCAGAATGCAGTTTTAACATCCATTTGCCAAATTTCATAATCATAAAATGCGGCAATTGCTAACATGATTCGGACGGACTTAAGCATCGCTTCGGGTGAGAAGGTCTCATCGTAGTCAATCCCTTGAACTTGTCGAAAACCTTTTGCAACAAGTCGAGCTTTATAGACGATAACATTACCATCAGCGTCGCCTTCTTCTTGAAGATCCATTTATTCTCAATTGCTTGCCGATCATCGGGCAAGTCAACCAAAGTCCACACTTTGTTCTCATACATGGATCCCATCTCAGATTTCATGGCCTCAAGCCATTTTGTGGAATCTGGGCTCACCATCGCTTCTTCATAGTTCGTAGGTTCATCATGTTCCAAGAATATGACTTCCAAAATAGGATTACCGTACCACTCAGTGCGGATCTTGTTCTGTTGATCTACGAAGTTCTGTAGAAACTTGATCTGAAGTTTCATGATCATCATCATTAGCTTCCTCCCTATTTGGTGTAGGTGTCACGAAACTGTTTTCGTGATGTACTACTTCTCAATAAGGGAGTAGATACAGATTATCTCATCAAGTTCTACTTTCCTCCCACTCACTTCTTTCGTGAGAAACTCTTTCTCCAAAAGTTTCCAATTTAGCAACAAAAATCTTGCCTTCGGATCTGTGATAGAAGGTGTACCCAACTGTCTCCTTTGGGTATCCTATGAAGACACATTCTCGATTTGGGTTCGAGCTTATCAGGTTGAAGCTTTTTCACATAAGCATCGCAGCCCCAAACTTTCAAAACGACAACTTTGGTTTCTTGCCAAACCATAGTTCATAAGGCGTCGTCTCAACGGATTTAGATGGTGCCCTATTTAAAGTGAATGTAGCCGTCTCTAAAGCATAACCCCAAAACGATAGCGGTAAATCAAGAAGAGACATCATAGATCGCACCATATCTAATAAAGTACGATTCGACGTTCGGACACACCATTACGCTTGTGGTGTTCCGGTGGCGTAAGTTGCGAAACTATTCCGCATTGTTTCAAATGTAGGCCAAACTCGTAACTCAAATATTCTCCTCCACGATCAGATCGTAGAAACTTTATTTTCTTGTTACGATGATTTTCCACTTCACTCTGAAATTCTTTGAACTTTTCAAATGTTTCAGACTTGTGTTTCATTAAGTAGATATACCCATATCTGCTCAAATCATCTGTGAAGGTGAGAAAATAACGATATCCGCCACGAGCCTCAACATTCATTGGACCACATACATCAAGATGTATGATTTCCAATAAATCTGTTGCTCTCTCCATAGTTCCGAGAACGGTGTTTTAGTCATCTTGCCCATAAGGCACGGTTCGCAAGTGCCAAGTGATTCATAATCAAGTGACTCCAAAAGTCCATCAAGATGGAGTTTCTTCATGCGTTTTACACCGATATGACCTAAACGGCAGTGCCACAAATAAGTTGCACCATCATTATCAACTCTGCATCTTTTGGTTTCAACATTATGAATATGTGTATCACTACTATCAAGATTAAGTAAAACAAACCATTCTTCAATGGTGCATGACCATAAAAGATATTATTCATATAAATAGAACAACCATTATTCTCTGATTTAATGAATAACCGCCTCGCATCAAACAAGATCCAGATATAATGTTCATGCTCAACGATGGTACTAAATAACAATTATTTAGGTCTAATACTAATCCCAAGGTAGATGTAGAGGTAGCGTGCCGATGCGATCACATCGACTTTGGAACCATTTCCCACGCCAAGATCGTCACCTCGTCCTTAGCCAATCTTCGCTAATCCGTAGCCCTGCTTGAGTTGCAAATATTAGCAATGTAACCAAGATCAAATACCAGTGCTACTGCGAGTATTAGTAAGGTACACATCAATAACAAGTATATCACATATACCTTTGTTAACCTTGCCATCCTTCTTATCCGCCAAATACTTGGGGCAGTTCCGCTTCAAAGGACCAGCCTGCTTGCAATAGAAGCACTCGGTTTCAGGCTTAGGACCAGACTTGGGTTTCTTCTCTTGATCAGCAACTTGCTTGCCGCTCTTTTGAAGTTTCCTTTTCTTTCCTTTGCCCTTTTCTTGAAACTAGTGGTTTTGTTAACCATCAACACTTGATGCTCCTTTTGATTTCTACCTCCATGCTTTCAAAGATCGCGAAGAGCTCGGCATAGTTTTGGTCATCCTTGCATATTATAGTTCATCACGAAGCTCTTGTAGCTTGGTGGCAGTGATTGGAGAATTCATCAATGACGCAATCATCCGGAAGATTAACTCCCAGTTGAATCAAGTGATTGTTATATCCGCACATTCGAGTATATGCTCACCGACAGTAACCATTCTCCTCCATCTTACAGCTATAGAACTTATTGGAGACTTCATATCTCTCAATCCGGCATTCGCTGGAATATTAACTTCAACTCCTGGAACATCTCATATGCTCCATGGTGTTCAAAACGACGTTGAAGTCCCGGTTCTAAGCCGTAAAGCATGGCACACCGAACTATAGAGTAGTCATCAGCTTTGCTTTGCCAGACGTTCACAACTTCGGCGCAGCCCTTACACCAGGCCTGGCACCTAACGGTGCTTCCAGGGCGTAATTCTTCCGTGCAGCAATAAGGATAATCCTCAAATTACGGACCCAGTCCGTAATTGCTGCCATCATCTTTCAACTTTGCTTTCTCAAGGAACGCATTAAAATTCAACGGAACAACAAAGACGAGCCATCTATCTACACATCATAGACAAGCAAGATACTATCAGTACTAAGTTCATGATAAATTTAAGTTCAATTAATCATATTACTTAAGAACTCCCACTTAGAAAAATATCCTCCAATTCTCTAAGTGATTGCGTGATCCATATCAACTACACCATGACCGATCATCACGTGTGATGGAGTAGTTTCAATGGTGAACATCAATATGTTGATCATATCTACTATATGATTCACGCCGACCTTCGGTCTCCGTGTTCCGAGGTCATATCTTATATGCATAGCTCGTCAAGTATAACCTGAGTATTCGCGTGTGCAACTGTTTTGCACCCGCTGTATTTGAACGTAGAGCCTATCACACCCGATCATCACGTGGTGTCTCAAAGACGAAGAACTTTCGCAACGGTGCATACTCGTGGAGAACACTTCTTGATAATTTAGTAAGGGATCATCTTATAATGCTACCGTCAATCAAAGCAAAATAAGATGCATAAAGGATTAACATCACATGCAATCAATATAAGTGATATGATATGGCCATCATCATCTTGTGCTTGTGATTCCATCT
The DNA here is from genome assembly GCA_021605205.1 of Aegilops longissima. Taxonomy (NCBI): domain Eukaryota; kingdom Viridiplantae; phylum Streptophyta; class Magnoliopsida; order Poales; family Poaceae; genus Aegilops; species Aegilops longissima. The sequence continues at coordinate 98,335,702 of CM038681.1, forward strand.
CCGGCACCGCCATGATCACCATCGCCACCGCGCGACACCTTGATCTCCATCGTAGCATCGTTGTCGCCTCGCCAACTATTGCTTCTACGACTATCGCTACTACTTAGTGATAAAGTAAAGCAATTACATGGCGCTGCATTTCATACAATAAAGCGACAACCATATGGCTCCTGCCAGATTGTCGATAACTTGGTTACAAAACATGATCATCTCATACAATAAAATATAGCATCACGCCTTGACCATATCACATCACAACATGCCCTGCAAAAACAAGTTAGACGTCCTCTACTTTGTTGTTGCAAGTTTTACGTGGCTGCTACGGGCTGAGCAAGAACCGTTTTACCTACGCATCAAAACCACAACGATATTTCGTCAAATAGACTCCGTTTAACCTTCTCAAGGACCGGGCGTAGCCACACTCGGTTCAACTAAAGTGAGAGAGACAGACACCCGCCACCACCTTTAAGCAACGAGTGCTCACAGCGGTGAAACCAGTCTCGCGTAAGCGTCTGGCGTAATGTCGGTCCGGCCGCTTCATCTCACAATACCGCTGAACCAAAGTATGACATGCTGGTAGGTAGTATGACTTGTATCGCCCACAACTCACTTGTGTTCTACTCGTGCATATGACATCAACGCATAAAACCAGGCTCGGATGCCACTTTGTTGGGGAACGAGTAATTTCAAAAATTTTCCTACGATCACGCAAGATCATGGTGATGCATAGCAACGAGATGAGAGTGTTGTCACGCACCCTCGTGAGACCAGCAACGGAAGCGTTGACGCAACGTAGAGGAAGTAGTCGTATTTCTTCCCGATCCAACCGATCCAAGTACCGAACGACGGCACCTCCGAGTTCTGCACACGCTCAGCTCGATGACGTCCCTCGAACTCCGATCCAGCCGAGTGTTGAGGGAGAGTTTCACAAGACGACGGCGTGGTGACGATGATGATGTTCCACCGGCGCAGGGCTTCGCCTAAGCTCCGCAACGGTATATTCGAGGTGTAGTTTGGTGGAAGGGGGCACCGCACACGGCTAAGGAACGATCTCAATGATCAACTTGTGTGTCATGGGGTGCCCCTGCCCAGATATAAAGGAGGGAAGGGAGGGGCTGGCCGCCAGAGAGGAGGCGCACTGGGTTTCCTACTCCTACTAGGAGTAGGATTCCCCCAATCCTAGTCCAACTAGGTTTTCCCAAGTGGGAAGAGAGAGAGAGGGGCGCCTTCTCCTAGTCCTAATAGGACTAGGGAAGGGGAAGGTGCAACCAGCACTATGGCCCCTTTCTCTTTCCCACTAAGGCCCATCATGGCCCATTGACCCCGGGGTTCCGTAACCCCTGCACTCGGTAAAATTCCCAATTTCACCCGGAGTGATTCCGAGTCCAAACATAGGCTTCCAATATATCAATCTTTATGTCTCGACCATTTCGAGACTCCTCGTCATGTCCGTGATCTCATCCGGACTCGAACAACCTTCGTACATCAATATCATATAAACTCATAATAACCGCCATCAAACGTTGCGTGCGGACCCTACGGGTTCGAGAACTATGTAGACATGACCGAGACACCTCTCGGTCAATAACCAATAGCGGGACCTGATGCCCATATTGGCTCCTACATATTCTACGAAGATCTTTATCGGTCGATCCGCATAACAACATACGTTGTTCCCTTTGTCATCGGTATGTTACTTGCCCGAGATTCGATCGTCGGTATCCAATACCTAGTTCAATCTCACATCGCAAGTCTCTTTTCTCGCTCCGTAATACATCATCTCACAACTAACACATTTAGTTGCAATGCTTGCAAGGCTTATGTGATGTGCATTACCGAGAGGGCCCAGAGATACCTCTCCGACAATCGGAGTGACAAATCCTAATCTCAAATATGCCAACCCAACATGTACCTTCGAGACACCTGTAATGTACCTTTATAATCACCCAGATTCGCTGTGACGCTTGGTAGCACCCAAAGTGTTCCTCGGCAAACGGAGTTGCATAATCTCATAGTCATAGGAACATGTATAAGTCATGAAGAAAAGCACTAGCAACAAACTATACGATCAAAAGCTATGCTAATGGAATGGGTCATGTCAATCAGATCATTCAACCAATGATGTGATCCCGTTAATCAAATAACAACTCCTTGTTCATGGTTAGGAAACATAACCATCTTTGATTAACGAGCTAGTCAAGTAGAGGCATACTAGTGACACTCTGTAGGTTTATGTATTCACACATGTATTATGTTTCCGGTTAATACAATTCTAGCATGAATAATAAACATTTATCATGATATAAGGAAATAAATAATAACTTTATTATTGCCTCTAGGGCATATTTCCTTCAGCTGAACGGCGCCAAGGAGCGGGAAACGGGCCTGCTGGAGAAGATTAAGCCAACGAGGAGCTGTTGGCGAATGCCGCGACTGCCCAAGATACTCTCAGAGATAGTATAATGCACTGGACAGAAGGTCTTGTGGACACTGCTGCCGCCATCCATAATGAGCTGATGGAGCTGGGGATGATGGATCTTGGGTACTCCACCGATGAGAACCTCCAACCCAGCGCCAAGCTCAGCCTATTCTTCAAGGGCGTGTTGACAGGTCTTCAGCGGCTCCGGGAGGAGGTCCCAAAGCAGCTGGCTGACGAGTCGCGCCAAATCTGCGCCGGAGCCCTCCAGAAGGTGCTGATGAAGGTGGCCTTCCGCAATCCAGGCGTCAACTTCACCAATGTCCTCAAGTCCCTGCCTCCAACTGCAGACGTTGAAGCGCTCAAGGCCCTTGTCGCACCCATCGTGGACAGGGTGAGCAGAGTCAAGAGGCTCGATGGCGACTGCGTGGACTAGGCCGCCAAGTTTATCTTTCCCTTGTCGCTGCAGATCATGTTTAGGAGAAGAATCTATTAGGCCTGCGACAAGTCATTTTTGTAATATATTCTATCTTAGGCATCAATTGCAATGTTATTCCCTTTACTTGATTTCTTCCCTTGTATGTTTGTGCCCTACGCTTTTAGGGAACTTGTCGGTGCGAGCACCTTTGTCATGAAGAGCCGAGTGCGAACGTCAAGAGCTCTGGCGGTGTTGCCTCCGACAAGCAACCTTGTCACAACTAGTTGCAGCACGCTTAAGTTGTTGAGCGGAATCGAAACAACGTAAGGGCGCAAGCTAGTCGCGAGTTGGTTCCTCCGCGCACAGGTTTTCCATACAAAGTACTATCGTTCGAGGAAGATAACTTGAAAATTTAAAAACTGATTGCTTAAACTTAGCAACTTAGCTTTTCTGTTGTTTGCTTCCGGCAAGGTGATACTTCCTCGAGCGACACTTGGTGGCCCACACCATTATCTTCTCCTCCCCGGTTAACTTGTGGGTGGATGAACCTTGCTCTCTTTTGAGAAGAAAGAAGAAAAATAAAGTTATGGAGCCTAGTGGCTCGTTATCGCCATCGGTGTGGATGCTGCACAAAATGTCAGATAATACATGCATAATAATGACGAAAGCATGAAATTGACAAATTGTGCGCAACACATGAGCTTTACTGATGCATGGGGTCTGCGCCCGGCTTTGTACAAAGGATTACATGCAACAGCGGCAAGACTTGTATTAAAGGGGTGGTTGCTTGGAACGGGTTCCGCAACCGCGCCTCTATGGGTAAAACTTACGAAGATGCTCTATATTCCAGGAGTTGCTCACCGGAACGCCATCTTCGGTCTCAAGGCGGACAACGCCAGGCCTAGTGACTCATTTCACCCGATAAGGGCCTTCCCACTTCAAGGCCAACTTGTTGGAATTCTTGGCGGATTGAACGCGCCAAGAACAAGGTCGCCTTCCTCGAAGCTTCGGCATTAACTTTGCGGCTATGGTAGCGGCGCAAAGCTTGCTGGGTAACGAGCAGCTCGTCAGCACCACTCAAGACGATCCTCCTCGAGGAGCAGCGCGTCATCTTGTCGCAGCTGCTCTTGCTCAAGCTCATCATAAGCGAGTACTCGAGGTGACCCGTATACGAGTTCCGTGGGGAGAACTGCCTCTGCTCCATAGACTAGAGCGAAAGGTGTCTGGCCAGTGGCTCGATTTGGCATCGTCCAGATCGACCAAAGAACCACCGGCAGCTCCTCAATCCAGTTTCTTCCGCACTTGTGCAGCCTGTCGAAAGTTCTGGTCTTGAGTCCTCGCAGCACTTCAGCATTTGCCCTCTCGCTTGACCGCTGCTTCTCGGATGAGCAATGTAAGCAAAACAGACCTTGGCGCCAAGATCTTGGACGATTGCATGAAGGTGCGACTCGTGAATTGTGTGCCATTGTCGGTGATGATCCGTTAGGAATCCCAAACGGCAAACAATTGACTGAAGAACTTGATCGCCGATCGTGCAGTCACCTTCCTCACTGGTTCCACTTCCGCCACTTTGTGAACTTGTCGATTACGTGACGATAAGTACTCAAAGCCCCGACAGCTCGGGGAAGGGGCGGAGGATGTCGAGCCCCTGCATCAAAAATGGCCAGGATAAAGGGATCGTCCGGAGAGCTTGAGCTGGCTGGTGTATCTGTTTTGAATGGAACTGCACGCTTCACACTTGGTTACTTGTGCAGCAGCATCCGGAGGGCTTCGCCGAAGAAACCTTGCCGAAAAGCTTTACCGGCAAGTGCTCTTGCACCAATGTGGTGACCACATATGCCTCCGTGTATCTCTGCCAACAGCTTCTGTCCATCTTCCCGGCAAATACACTTCAATTTCACACCATTGAGTCTTCTTCTGTACAGGATGTTGTCAACAAACTGGTACATAGCTGACTGCCGGGCAACTCTTTCCGCTTCTTCTTGCTCTTCGGGAAGTTCCCCTATTTGAAGGAAATGGACGATCTGCTGCGCCCATGTTGGAGCTTGCGGCTCGACAACAAGGACTAAAGGCACATCTGCTGCTGCGGGAACATCAGCTTCTACGGCAAGAACCTGCGGTTCGGCCGGAGCTTGAGGATCCCCGGCAAGCTTGCCGGAGCAAGACTTGTCGGGAGCGTCTGCTTCAACGAAACAAACCCTAGGGCTTGTCGGAGCAGACTACTCCGCAGCGATATTTGTGTTGATTTTGAGGACCTTCTTGGCGGCGGCTTCAGGGAGCTCTGCCGGAAAGTAGTCACCAGAAACCAACTTCCTCTTCTTGTTCTGTCCGGTTGATGATGTTACAGTTGGTTGAGTCAGCTTGAGCACAAAAATTCCTGGTTCCACGGGTAACTTGAGTGCAGCACACTTTGACAGGCCGTCAGCAATATCATTCTGAGCTCTTGGAACATGCTCCATTTGCAGGCATTCAAAGTGTTCTTCTAGCTTTCTCACTTCATCAACATAGGCTTCCATCAACGGACTCTGATAATCTTTGTTTACTTGGCGGACGACAAGCTGCGAGTCACCTCTGACGACAAGTTTCTTGATCCCAAGGTCTACTGCAATTCTGAGACCGGCAAGCAAACCTTCATACTCTGCAGTATTATTTGTTGCTTGCTCCTTGGGAAAGTGCATTTGGACTATGTACTTGAGGTGCTCTCCGGTGGGTGCGATAAGCAGCACGCCAGCACCGGCGCCTTGCAGCGAGAAGGCACCGTCAAAGTACATCAGCCACTCTTTACTTGCTTCCTTGACGGGATGCTCGCTCTGAATTTCTTCATCTTGCTGGTGTCCACTCTGCTATAAACTCTGCCAATGCTCGCTTTGGATAGTTGAAGTGCTTTCAAACTTGAGGCCAAAGCTTGACAGTTCCAAAGGCCCACTCAACAATCCTGCCTGTTGCTTCTGGATTTGCAATATCCTCTTCAACGGAAAGCGAGTGACAACTGTTATCTCATGTGCTTGGAAGTAATGGCGCAGCTTTCTCGAGGCCATGAGGAGGCCGAAAAGCAACTTCTGCACACCAGAATACCTTGATCTAGCCCCCTGCAGAAGGGAACTGGCAAAGTAGACCGGGCGCTGCACGATCCTTTTCCATATCTTGTCGCAATCCTGCGCAGATCCGTCCTTGTCGGGACCAGAGCTTGACGGCGAAGCCCCCTGCTTGTCGCTGGATGCATCTGCCTCGGTTGCCGGCTCATTATCCGCCTCCCTCTCCGCTACTAACGCAGCACTAACCACTTGATTGGTTGCCGCTATATACAGCAGCAACTTCTCTTGTGGCCTAGGTGCGACAAGTATTGGAGTGGAGGATAGGTACCTCTTTAAGTCCTGCAGCGCAGCCTCCGCTTTGGGAGTCCATTTCATTGGACCTGCCTTTTTCAAAATCTTGAAAAATGGCAGGGCGCGCTCAGCTGACTTAGAGATAAACCTGCTGAGAGCAGCCACGCAAACGGCAAGCCTTCTTACATCCTTGACGCGCTTTGGTGCTTCAATCTGCTCAATGGCCTTAATCTTGTCGGGATTGGCTTCAATTCCCCTCTGAGACACGAAGAACCCGAGAAGCTTGCCGCAAGGGACTCCAAACACGCACTTCTCGGGGTTGAGCTTGAGGTTGATCTTGCGCAGATTTGCAAAGGTCTCATCCAAATCTTGAACCAGAGTTGCTTTGTCCTTGCTTCTGACCACTATGTCATCCATGTAGGCTTCTACATTTCTGTGCATTTGGGGCTCAAAAGCATCATGGACCACTCTTGCAAATGTTGAACCAGCATTCTTCAAACCAAAAGGCATCCGTATGAAGCAGTATGTGCCACATGGTGTAATGAATGCGGTTTTCTCTTCATCCTCCTCTGCCATGAAAATCTGATGATATCCTGAATATGCATCAACAAATGAAAGCAAATCACATCCAGCTGTGGAGTCAACAATCTGGTCTATACGCGGCAAGGGAAATGGGTCTTTGGGACAAGCTTTATTAACATCTGTGAAGTCAATACAAAGTCTCCATTTCCCATTCGCCTTGCGTACAACAACCGGATTGGCCAACCACGTGGGATGGAGCACTCCTCTGACAAGGCCTGCTGCTTCCAACTTCTTGATCTCTTCTGCTATGAATTCTTGGCGCTCCACTGCCTGTTTCCTAACTTTTTGCTTGATGGGCCGCGCGTAAGGATAGACAGCTAGGTGGTGCTCAATTACTGTCAGGACCCCGATTCCAAGTCACATCGACCCAGCTGGTAACACCTCATATCACTTTGCGGCCTCACGCACGGTATTCCCACGGGTGTCGCCTTACCATGGCCCGGGACCGTTTGTGCCTTTTGGCTCACGTATATGATGGTGTCGCTAGCATCCACATGACAAAGAACCCGGGCCGACATGGCTAGTCGTGAACCCAAAGCGGCACTAACCTATGGGGACAGGCATACATGAAACACTTCGAGCATGTCGGTCATCAACGATGAACTCGGGCTGTAGCACTGGCTATGAGGACTCCGGTATCCCGGCTGTAGCAGCTAGGCAGGACTCAAGTATCACCGCGTGACATTTCAAGGGACGGATATAGGAACGAAATGAATCACATGCCGCCAGTCAAGTGTCCAAGCAGTAGTGCTGGGCTAGCAGGACTCCGGTGAACCGGGCTGTAGCGGACTACTATCGCTCAGAAGCACGAGACTACATTTCCCCATATGAGAGGCTGCCAAGGATAAACAACTAGATGGTCGGATCCCACTCATACCAAGCATTTCAATCATACACGCATTATGCCCGATATGAGTAAATACAACAAGGCATCACAACAAAACTCTACAACTCAAGTACTTTATTTAAGTGGCTCCGAGGAGCCATACATAACACATTCATACAGGTAGGGGTCACATGACCCAACACTCAAGTCATACAATCATACAAGCACATGCGAAGCAAATTATGTCCGAGTACGCACTCTAGAAAGAAAGAAAGCTTGTTGGAGCCTTTCTATCTACAATGGCCCTTCACAAGTCTTAGATCGCCACCGGGTGGCTAGCTTACTCACAAAGTCAACATCTACATAGAATCCGTCGGAGGGGTAGTATAGTCCTCTGAAAAATATTGATTACAAACATGAGTACAAAAGTACTCAGAAGTCTTACCACGTAATCCTATCATACATGCACATTCTCAAGAAGGAGGTGGAGTTATTTGCAGCAAGCCAGCTTTGACTCTTGGCTAAGCTATCCCACGTGACACACTTTGTAAAGCATTTTGTCGCATTACGAGTCCACTATTCACCATCACAATACTCCACCGTGGATCCTCTCTCGTCATCCCCGAGAGGGCCATCCACGATACTCACACTTATCTTGAGGCTTTTAGTAGTATCCATTTACTTGTCTATGAACTGATATAGGTAACCCGAAGTCCTTCTCCGTGGACACGGCTATTCAATAGATCATATTTAACCCTGCAGGGTATACTTCTTCACACACGCTCACCACTTATCGCCGCATACGACATGTACTGCAACCTTCAAGCGGAAGCCCAACGTGGGTGTCGGCCTCGCCTACCTAAACACTCAAGTCCCTAGTCCGTGTATCGCCTATTCGGTTCCATCCGCAGGAGTCCGCCGAGGTTTCCCATACAGCCCGAACGATGTGTGTAGGGTTCCCGAGATACCAAACGGCACTCTCGGTACACAGGCACACGGTGCCTACCGCAACACAACCCACCCCTAAGGTCAGCGCTATGTATGCCCCAAAGAAGCTACAAACACCGTAAACTACTTGCAACTCCCGACTATGAACAGGGTGGTTAAGAAGCCGAGAGGGTCAATTAAGGATCCCAATGTGTGGTAGTAACTGTTTCATGGATCACAAACACAGATCTCAGTTCTTAAGTTCGGCTTCAATGAAACAACCCACCATGTACTCCTACATGGCCTCTCATCGATACCTTTACCAAATCGTTTTCAACACTTTCACTCTCGAACCAACACAACCTTTCACTCCAGTTCATCATCCCGATGAGCCGACCGACACAACTCTAAGCATAGCAAGCATAGCATGGTAGGAATCACAAACATGGCTCAATCAACTCCTACACATACTAGTGGGTTTCATCTAGTTATTGTGGCAATGACAGTCATGCAAAGGAAGTGGGTTCAACTACCGCAGCACACAACAGTTGAATCGCGTTGTCTTAATGCAGAAACGAGAGCGTAAGCGAGAACATGGGTTTGTATCGGAATGATCAATGAATTGCTTGCCTGATGGAACTGGGGTAGAGAACTGCCCTTCAGATGGGTAGTCGAGGTTATCTTCGGGGGCAGAACCTATCATGAAAACACACCGAAATAAACACACAAGACCATATGCAACAATATGATGCATGCTATGACATGGCAATATGGATGTGTGTTGGCCTAATGCAAGTTGAAAGAGCAGGGGATGAGCTCATTTGAATCAAGGATTCAAATGATAGCTCATTTGAGTTAGTCCTAATGGTGCAATATCTTATTCTGGTCATTCAGCATAGTTAACTTGTTTTAACATGCATGAAACCTGTACCAATGGATAGAGTGTATTTTTCTGATAATTTTCATATATAAATCTTTGCATTTGGAGTTATAGAATAAAAGTTATAAGCATTTGAAATTTGAATTATATTCTGAATTTATTATATAAAAATAATTCCAGAATTTGAATTAATGCGCCAAAGATGAGGTCAGCATGACGTCAGGGGTCAACGGGGTCATCCAGGTCAAACTGACCAGTGGGACCCGCATGTCAGGGTTAGTTTAAACTAATTAACTTAATTAGAACTAATCCTAATTAGTTAACCGGGGTCCACCGTCATTGACTCAGACAACAACAGGCCCACTGATCGGTGGTCGATGGTCAACTCGCCATGCGTCTAGCCACCGGGCGAGGCTGGGCCAAGGAGCAAAGTGCTTTTGCACTTTCCGGCCATCAAATGGAGCGCGGGGAGCATCTACGTGAAGCTGGAGGTGAGCCGCGGCTATTGGTGAGGTTAGTTGGGTTAGGGGTGGCCGGAGTTGGCGCCGGCGACGAGTCGGGCGGCGGCCGGGGCTCGGCCATCGACGGGTTTGGGGTTAGAGGGCTCGGCGAGGTGCGGGAAGTGCATAATTAGGCCCAGCGCAACTCGGTGAGTGCGATGGACAGGGTGGCGTGGCCGGTGGGTGGCCGGAGCCTCGTCGGCGACGAGCTCCGCGGCGGTGGGTTCGGGTGATCGACGTGCGCTGCTGTGGTGCACGAGGAAGAGAATGGAGGGGATGGAAAGGTAGCCAGGCTCACGGTGAACCTGTGGAGAGCCTCGTCGGGGTCGGGGGCGATCTGATGCGGCGGCGACGGCGATGGGGATCTCCGGCGGTGGCGGGTCGGGCGAGGGTCTGCGGCAGCAGCTTCGGGGCAGCAGAGCTCGGCTTGGCTTGTTCGACGGAGTCGACGATGGCGAGGCAACCAGACAAGGTCGCGGGCGCTGGGACGGCGGGGCTACGGCTCTGACGGAGGAGCGGCGACGGTGGCGCCGGCCATGGCGAGGGGAGCGAAGGAGAGGAGGCAGGGAAGAATGGGGTGTCCTGGGGTCGGGCGACGACGCTGGGTCGCCCAGGCGGCGGCGGGCGAGGGTGAAGCAGGCGGCGGCCAGCTGCGTGGCGCGCTCTGCTGGCTGGCCGGCCGACACCGAGTTGCTGCTGGCCGAGCCAAGCAGCTACCATGCCATTGCTGGGCTGGGCCGGGTGGGCGGGCGCGCGCATGACAGTAAGGTTTCCTTTTTTTAGTCTTTTTCTATTTTATGCAATTTTGTTAGGGTTTTAAAAATACCAAAACTATTTTAAAATTACCAAAATGCTCCTGGTCACTTGTTGGAATATTCCCAACATGAAACATTTTAGTTTGACAATTTTTGAACATTTAAAATATTTTTCATAATTTGAAATGCTCATTTCAAAACTTGTGGATTAATTCTAGAACCCTTAGGTGACCTAGAAAATGGTGCACCTCCTTTGACATGGGTTCTGAACCCAAACAAAGAGGATGAGCATTTTGAAGGGCATTTCGATTCATTGAAATAAATTTTAGTAAACCCTAGTTCTTTTAAGGGGGTGTTCGGGTTTCTGCCTTCCCATTTCAAATTCAAATGAAATTTAAACATGATGCACACCCTAATGCATGGTCTATCCGGGATGTGACAACTCACCCCACTCAAAAGAATCTCGTCCCGAGATTTAGGATCTGTTCGAAAAAGGTGGGATACTCAAGTCAAGACGATCCTCCCTTTCCCAAGTTGCCTCTTGCTCGGAATGGTTTGACCATTGAACCTTTAGAAACTTGATATTCGACGCCGAGTGGTACGCTCGGCTTGATCGAGGATACGAACGGGATATTCTCGATAGGTGAGGTTATCTTAGAGATCAAGCGCTTAGTGGTCCACACCACGGATAGGATCCGAGAAGCAACGCTGAGTTGGGAAACGTGGAAGACATCATGGACCTTGGAAAGATGCGGAGGTAGTTCCAATTGGTAGGCAACTTCCCTCGCTTGGCAAGAATGCGAAAGGGTCCAATGTAACGAGGAGCCAACTTGCCTTTGATATCAATCGATGGGTTCCTTCAAAGGAGTAACCCAAGATAAGCCTTCGCCAATTTCATAAGCCATAGGCTTATGCTTGCGGTCATATTGGCTCTTTTGACGAGATTGGGCTGTTTTAATTTCTCACGAACAACGCGAACCTGCTCTTCGCTTCCTGAATCATATCCGGGCCAAAGAGTTGTCTCTCCCGGTTTCGACCAGTTGAGAGGCGTTCACATTTCCGCCCATAAAGAACTTCGAAAGGGCTTTGCCCAGCTGGCTTGATAGCTATTGTTATAAGCGAACTCGGCGAATGGAAGGCATTTCTCCCAATTCATGCCGAAAGAGATGACAAGCTCAAGCATATCCTCTAGGATTTGATTGACTCGCTCTACTTGACCACTTGATTGGGGATGGAAAGCGGTGCTAAAGGAGAGACGAGTTCCCATAGCGTTTGGAAACTTTCCCAAAATCGGAGGTGAAGAGACTCCCACGGTCTGAGTTAATCTCCAATGGAACACCATGAAGAGACACTATTCGGAGATGTACAACTCAGCTAGCTGGCTAGCGGTTATACTCTCACGAACGGTAGGAAGTGGGCTACTTTGGAAAGACGATCAACAACAACGAAGATAGCGTTATTCCTCTCTTGGTCTGGGAAACCCGTAATGAAGTCCATACCGTTTTATCCCATTTCCATTCAGGAATTTCCAAAGGTTGAAGGGTACCAGCAGGCCGTTGATGCTTCGCTTTGACTCGATTTACGACGTCGCAGCTTAGCAATGTATTGAGCGATTTCTCTCTTCATCCTAGTCCACCAAAACCTCTGGCGAGATCTTGATACATTTTAGTACTACCAGGATGAATGGTGAGAGGAGAGTCATGAGCTTCCTTAAGGATCAATTGCCGTAGCTGTTGTTTCTTAGGAACCACTAAGCGGTTTTCAAAGAAGACAACACTGTTCATCTATGGAGAAACATTTAGCAGCTCCGCTAGCAATGTTCTCCTTGATCCGAGATATCCTCTATCATACCGCTGAGCAGCTATGATTCGATCCGTGAGGTCAGGTTTCGCCACCGTGGTGGAAAGGAACCTCGAGGAACAATGTGAAGATTAAGCTTACGAAATTCCTCGTGGAGAATTGGTTGACTTTGTTGTAACACCAGATTGTTACAATAAGATTTATGACTTAGTGCGCCAGCCATGACATTGGCTTTGCACGGGTGTAGGATATTCCTAAGTCGAAATCTGTATCAACTCGACCCAACGCCTTTGCCTCGAGATTCAAATCCGGTTGGGTGAAGATATATTTCAGACTTTGGTGATCGGTGTAGATTTCGCAACGATTACCCGTAAGGTAATGTCGCCAGGTTTTGAGTGCATGAACCATCGCTGCAAGCTCTAGATCGTGTGGGGTAGTTATCCTCATGTGGACGAATCGCCGAGATGCGTAGGCAATCACATGACGATCTTGCATGAGTATGCAACCTAGTCCTTGTCGCGAGGCGCCACAATAGATAATAAAGTCCTTAGAGAAATCTGGTGGAACAAGTACGGAGCAGATGTCGCGCCTTTTCAGTTCTGAAAGCTGATCTCGCACTGTGGCGTCCATTCAACTTCTTATCTTTCTTGAGGAGTTCAGTTAGAGGTTTAGCAACTTTAGAGAAATTCTCGATTTAAGCGGCGGCAATAGCTCGCTAAACCGAGGAAACTCCGAACTTGCTTGACCGATTCAGGTGGAGTCCAATCAAGGACGGCTTGAACTCGCCGGGATTGACAGCAATACCCTTACCAGAGATTACATGTCCTAGATAGGTCACTTCGCAACCAGAATTCACATTTAGAGAATTTGGCATAAAGGCGGTGCTCTCAAGTTTCATCAATACTAGCCTTAGGTGTTCGCATGTTCTTCCTCATTCTTGGAGTAGATGAGTATATCATCGAGGTATACCACGACGAACTTATCCAAATACTCCATGAAGATTGAGTTCATTAACCGAGAAAGTGGCTGGAGCATTGGTTAATCCGAAGGACATGACGGTGTACTCAGATTGGCCATAACGAGTGACAAAGGCCGCTTTAGGAATGTCCCGTTTTGATTTTGATTTGATGGTAGCCCAACCTCAAATCCATCTTGAAAAGATCGAGGATCCAGCGAGCTGATCATACAGTGTCGTTGATCCCGGGGAGCGGATACTTGTTCTTGATGGTGACCAAATTGACAGGTCGGTAATCTACAACCATCCGATCCGTACCATCCTTCTTCTTGACGAAGAGGACGGGGCAAGCCCATGGAGATGAACTAGGACGGATGAAACCTTTCTGCAAGGACTCATCGAGTTGTTTCTTAAGTTCAGCTAGCTCTAGGGGTGCCATCTTATAAGGTCTCCTAGAGATTGGGACGGTTCCGGGAATAAGATCTATCACGAACTCGACATCCCTGTCAGGTGGAACACCCGGCAATTCCTCCGGAAAGACATCCGGGAAATCACGGACTACCGGAATATCTTCGAGGTCTGGAAGAGGGTTGGCATTTAAGGAGTATAGCTGGCGCTTAGACACTCGGGTTAAAACATCCACTGTTTTGCCCGAAGGGTGGGTAAGTTGAACAGTTCTAGTAGAGCAATCAATCTTAGCATAATGGGCTGACATCCAGTCCATACCCAAGATGATGTTTATGTCCGAGGACTTGAGAGCTATTAGAGATGCAAGAAAGACTAATCTGTCGACAAGAATTTCATTCCCATGACTTATTCTAGAGGTTTGCCATCTAGAACCAGGAGTTTGAATTTCCATGGAGGTAGGCATGTCACAGAATGTGGTGTTGTGCAATCGAGCATAGCTCTCAGAAATAAATGAATGAGATGCTCCAGTATCAAAAAGAACAGTTGCCGGATGGCAATTAACAAGAAGCGTACCGAGGACGACGTTGGGATCCTCATAGGTTTCTTCAGCAGAGACATAGTTGACATGGCCACGAGCGGTGGCAACTGGCTTAGCATAGGGCATCTTTCCTGCTGGCTTGCCGCGGCCAACAGACTTTCCAGCTTGATTGGGGTTGTTCTGGGGACACTCTCGAATATAGTGGCCCGTCTCTCCACATTTGAAGCAAGTGATCACATTTGGCCGTGGAGCAACATTAGCAGTTGGACCTCCATAAGTCTTGGGTGGAAAATACGGCTGGTTGGGGCGAGGCGCTCAAGGATGGCCTCGGGTGTACTGGTGGTAGAGCCGATTTGGAACCCAAACCCGCGCTTCGGGATCCAGAGCGGATGACGATCCGTAATCACGGATGTGCTTGCGTGAAGCCTCAAATCAGTCTGCCCACTCGGCGCCGATAGCCTTATTGACTAGCTTCGGAAAGAGGTACATTCATGCGACGGAGATCTCGGCGTAGCTCAGGGCTAAGTCCTTACGGAACCTCGCCGCTTCTTAGCATCGGTAGAAACTTCTTCGAGCATAACGTGCTAACCTCCCAAATTCACGGCAGTAGGCATCCACCGTCACCGCCTTGGGTGAAACTGCAAAATTCCTCACGCTTATGGTCCATAAGACCTTCCGAATATGGTGCTCATGGAAGGCGGCACTGAATTCATCCCAAGTTGTAACTTGTCCAGCCGGACGATAGCCTCATAATTTTCCCACCGAGAGATCGGCAGGACCTTCCAGATGATAGGCGGCAAAGGTAACCTTGTCAGCCTCAGCCACGCTATGAACGCAGCTTGTGGTGGATATCGCGGAGCCAATCATCTGCGCCGAGAGGCTCGACGGAACATTTGAACTTTGGAGGATATAGCTTGACGAAATCATTGAGTGAGACCCCATCGCTTCTTGGCTGGCGTGCTGTGTTTTGTTCAATCCGCCCAATAAGCGGTTGGTTTCAGGCTTATTGCGTTCGCTTCCAAGATCACCTCGCCAAAGATGGCGGTTGCGGCAGATTCACATTTCTGGCTGCATCGGCTTCTCCTGCTCGGAGCAGCAGGAGTATTTCAGTGTTGACCATCCCGGGAGACAAAGCAAAGGTTTAAACCAGGATGGCAGAATTTAACAAGGAAGTGCGGAAGGTAATGGACAGCATGGAATGCAAAAGATGTTCATCCGTATGACATGGTAATATAGAACTGCCACATATATATATACCATCGGTCATATACACCATTCATAGTTCAGTACAAGCCTGACGGAGTACAACTATAAGGAAAGGCGTTACATCTCATCGGAAGCATTCCAACTCCTATACATTATTTTTCTACACTTCCGGAACGATACACACTAAGTCGTATTCCATGAGTCACGCAGGACGGTGGAAACACAACTAGCACCATACTAGGAATACTACTACTATCTCAGGCAGCTCCATAGTAGTCCTCATAGAAGTCACCACCCAAGCCTGGAAGTGGAACATGATCGTCCGGAAACAGACAATCCTGTGGAGCCTGTGGACCATAAGGACTCGGATGTGGCCGTGGACCAACAGACGGTGGCAGACGAGGCCCACGAGGAGGAGTGATGCCTCCAACCTCACGCCACTCCATAAAATCTGGCAGACTCGCCCGCACAGGGTACAAGTCTCTCATGTCCATATATCCGGCTTGCACGGCAGTGCAAACCTAGTCGAGTAGCCCAAAGGTCGAACGGGCATTAAACAGCTCCATACGCAAGGCCCGGTTCTCACGGTCCTTGTCCTCCAAACTTCAAGAGTGGTGCGAAGGAGTGAATCCTCATGGGAGGCATCGCTGTACAAACCTCAAGGTAGCCATGCGCCCAGAAGAGATGCCGCATATAGCGGAAGTCGGTGTTGCTCAAAGCCAAAGCAGTTCTCGCTCGAATAATAGTCATCATGGAATAGGCTGCATCTTGTACGACATTCCAATAGTGATTCCGAGCCCATAAGAACGTGAAGTGGCTCAAGAGCTCCGGATAAGATGGATAAATCCGACCGTGCATAGATATTGGCTTTGATTGAAATCCTGAACTGCTCCTCGACGGTATATTCAGGATACCATCGATAACCAGCCTCAATCATCACCCTAACCAACATGGCCGTGTGACCGCACACATCAATGCAACGAGTCAAAGTAACCACTTGGTCCCGGAGCGGGTGGCCATCTGAAAGCACAGCCATAATGCAAAGGCATTAGAATTCCTAGGAAAATCGGGCAGCATAACATCGTAAATGCTCAAATCAGATTTGAGACATTCAAAATCAGATTTGCAAAACCACTCAACAACATCATATCAAGGTTACGGTTCAAATGGTAGCATACTAAAATTTAGTAGCACCGAATCGAAGATGCAACCAACAATCCTATAAGTTACTACGGATTAGTAACACGTGAACCTGATAGAGAGAAGAGAGCCTAGTCCTATACCCACGCCGAATGAGAAGAGGATGACTCGGATCGAGGGCATAAGGTAAAGAAGTAAAAGAGCCTTACGCTCCTCCCACAATCAATTCCCTACATATAACTAAAGCATTTCTAGACTCAACTTCACCAGTTTGGCTTAGCGAACCTACAGCAGCCCCGCTCGATGCCAACGCTGTCGGACCCCGATTCCAAGTCACATCGACCCAGCTGGTAACACCTCATATCACTTTGCGGCCTCACGCACGGTATTCCCACGGTGTCGCCTTACCATGGCCCGGGACCGCTTAGCGCTTTTGGCTCACGATATGATGGTGTCGCTAGCATCCACATGACAAAGAACCCGGCCGACATGGCTAGTCGTGAACCCAAAGCGCACTAACCTATGGGGACAGGCATACATGAAACACTTGAGCATGTCGGTCATCAACGTATGAACTCGGGCTGTAGCACTGGCTAACAGGACTCCGTATCCCGGCTGTAGCAGGCTAGGAAGGACTCCAAGTATCACCGCGTGACATTTCCCGAAGGAACAGACATAGGAACGAAATGAATCACATGCCGCCGACCAAGTGTCCAAGCAGTAGTCTTTGGCTAGCAGGACTCCGTGAACCGGCTGTAGCGGACTACTATCGCCGTAAGCACGAGACTACATTTCCCCATATGAGAGGCTGCCAAGGATAAACAACTAGATGGTCGGATCCCACTCATACCAAGCATTTCAATCATACACGCATTATGCCCGATATGAGTAAATACAACAAGGCATCACAACAAAACTCTACAACTCAAGTACTTTATTTAAGTGGCTCCGAGGAGCCATACATAACACATTCATACAGGTAGGGGTCACATGACCCCACACTCAAGTCATACAATCATACAAGCACATGCGGAAGCAAATTATGTCCGAGTACGCACTCTAGAAAGAAAGAAAGCTTGTTGGAGCCTTTCTATCTACAATGGCCCTTCACAAGTCTTAGATCGCCACCTGGGTGGCTAGCTTACTCGTCGAAGTCAACATCTACATAGAATCCGTCGGAGGGGGTAGTATAGTCCTCTGAAAAATATTGATTACAAACATGAGTACAAAAGTACTCAGCAAGTCTTACCACGTAATCCTATCATACATGCACATTCTCAAGAAGGAGGTGGAGTTATTTGCAGCAAGCCAGCTTTGACTCTTGGCTAAGCTATCCTCGTGACACACTTTGTAAAGCATTTTGTCGCACAGAGTCCACTATTCACCATCACAATACTCCACTGTGGATCCTCTCTCGTCATCCCCGAGAGGGCCATCCACGATACTCACACTTATCTTGAGGCTTTTAGTAGTATCCATTTACTTGTCTATGAACTGATATAGGTAACCCGAAGTCCTTCTCCGTGGACACGGCTATTCAATAGATCATATTTAACCCTGCAGGGTATACTTCTTCACACGCTCTCACCACTTATCGTCGCGTTTACACGACATGTACTCGCAACCTTCAAGCGGAAGCCCAACGTGGGTGTCGGCCTCGCCTACCTAAACACTCAAGTCTCTAGTCCGTGTATCGCCTATTCGGTTCCATCCGCAGGGAGTCCGCCGAGGTTTCCCATACAGCCCCGAACGATGTGTGCAGGGTTCCCGAGATACCAAACGGGCACTCGGTACACCGGGCCACGGTGCCTACCGCAACACAACCCACCCCTAAGGTCAGCGCTATGCGTCGGCCCCCAAAGAAGCTACAAACACCAGAAACTACTTGCAACTCCCGGACTATGAACAGGGGTGGTTAAGAAGCCGAGAGGGTCAATTAAGGATCCCAATGTGTGGTAGTAACTGTTTCATGGATCACAAACACAGATCTCAGTTCTTAAGTTCGGCTTCAATGAAACAACCCACCATGTACTCCTACATGGCCTCTCATCGATACCTTTACCAAATCATGTGCAACACTTTCACTCTCGAACCAACGTAACCTTTCACTCCAGTTCATCATCCCGATGAGCCAGACCTGACACAACTCTAAGCATAGCAAGCATAGCATGGTAGGAATCACAAACATGGCTCAATCAACTCCTACACATACTAGTGGGTTTCATCTAGTTACTGTGGCAATGACAGGTCATGCAAAGGAAGTGGGTTCAACTACCGCAGCACACAACAGTTGAATCGCGTTGTCTTAATGCAGAAACGAGAGCGAAGCGAGAACATGGGTTTGTATCGAATGATCAATGAATTGCTTGCCCGATGGAACTGGGTTAGAGAACTGCCTTCGATGGGTAGTCGAGGTTATCTTCGGGGCCAGAACCTATCATGAAGACACACCGAAATAAACACACAAGACCATATGCAACAATATGATGCATGCTATGACATGGCAATATGGATGTGTGTTGGCCTAATGCAAGTTGAAAGAGTAGGGATGAGCTCATTTGAATCAAGGATTCAAATGATAGCTCATTTGAGTTAGTCCTAATGGTGCAATATCTTATTCTGGTCATTCAGCATAGTTAACTTGTTTTAACATGCATGAAACCTGTACCAATGGATAGAGTGTATTTTTCTGATAATTTTTCATATATAAATCTTTGCATTTGGAGTTATAGAATAAAAGTTTTAAGCATTTGAAATTTGAATTATATTCTGGAATTTATTATATAAAAATAATTCCAGAATTTGAATTAATGCGTCAGCATGAGGTCAGCATGACGTCAGGGGTCAACGGGGTCATCCATGTCAAACTGACCAGTGGGACCCGCATGTCAGGGTTAGTTTAAACTAATTAACTTAATTAGAACTAATCCTAATTAGTTAACCGGGGGGGGTCCACCTGTCATTGACTCAGACAGTCAACAGGGCCCACGGTCGGTGGTCAGTGGTCAACTCGCCGGCGTCTAGCCGCCGGCGAGGCCAGGCGCGGCGGAGCAAAGTGCTTTTGCACTTTCCGGCCATCAAATGGAGCGCGGGGAGCATCTACGTGAAGCTGGAGGTGAGCCGCGGCTATTGGTGAGGTTAGTTGGGTTAGGGGTGGCCGGAGTTGGCGCCGGCGACGAGTCGGGCGGCGGCCGGGGCTCGGCCATCGACGGGTTTGGGGTTAGAGGGCTCGGCGAGGTGCGGGAAGTGCATAATTAGGCCCAGCGCAACTCGGTGAGTGCGATGGACAGGGTGGCGTGGCCGGTGGGTGGCCGGAGCCTCGTCGGCGACGAGCTCCGCGGCGGTGGGTTCGGGTGATCGACGTGCGCTCGTTGTGGTGCACGAGGAAGAGAATGGAGGGGATGGAAAGGTAGCTGTGCTCACGGTGAACCTGTGGAGAGCCTCGTCGGGTCGGGGCGATCGATGCGGCGGCGACGGCGATGGGGATCTCCGGCGGTGGCGGGTCGGGCGAGGTCGGTCGGGCAGCTTCGGGCGCAGCAGAGCTCGGCTTGGCTTGTTCGACGGAGTCGGCGATGGCGAGGCGACAGACAAGGTTCAGCGCGCGGGACGGCGGTGGCTACGGCTCGACGGAGGAGCGGCGGCACGTGGCGTCGGCCATGGCGAGGGGGGAGCGAAGGAGAGGAGGCAGGGAAGAATGGGGTGTCCTGGGTCGGGCGACGACGCTGGGTCGCCCAGGCGGCGGCGGCGAGGGTGAAGCAGGGCGGCGGCAGCTGCGTGGCGCGCCCTGCGCTCGCCGGCCGGCACACCGAGTTGCTGCTGGCCGAGCCAAGCAGCTGTTGGCGCAGCTGCTTGGGCTGGGCAGCAGGTGGGCAGGGCGCCGCTGCATGTAAGCTTTCCCTTTTTTTTTAGTCTTTTTCTATTTTATGCAATTTTGTTAGGGTTTTTAAAAATACCAAAACTATTTTAAAAATTACCAAAATGCTCCTGGTCACTTGTTGGAATATTCCCAACATGAAACATTTTAGTTTGACAATTTTTGAACATTTAAAATATTTTTCATAATTTGAAATGCTCATTTCAAAAACTTGTGGATTAATTCTAGAACCCTTAGGTGACCTAGAAAATGGTGCACCTCCTTTGACATGGGTTCTGAACCCAAACAAAGAGGATGAGCATTTTGAAGGGCATTTGATTCATTGAAATAAATTTTAGTAAACCCTAGTTCTTTTAAGGGGGTGTTCGGGGTTTCGCCTTCCCATTTCAAATTCAAATGAAATTTAAACATGATGCACACCCTAATGCATGGTCTATCTGGGATGTGACAACTACCTTCCTGGGAACACCGGGGATGTCAGACGGTTGCCATGCAAACACATCGACATTCGCCCGCAGGAAAGCAACGAGCTCGCCTTCCAATTTAGGGTCAAGTGTGGCACTGATGGTGAAGGTACCACCAGTGCCGTCCTCCTTGGCGGGCACCTTCTTGGTCTTCGGTGGAGCCGCCATCATCTTCTTGCACTTGCCGGTGGAGCTCGATGGTGCGTCCTCGACGGTAGCGCAGCACTCTAAAGAGGTGCGCTTGCCGGAGTGGGCATCAGAGCTCTTGCCGGACAAAGTGGTCTTCTTCTTCCCCCCGGGAGCTTCAGCGGCAAGTGGTTTGCTATCTGTCGTAGCTGCTGCATCCCGGTAAATCTTGTCCGCGCAGATAAGCGCATCCTTCTTGTCGCCATGGACAGAAATGACGCTTATCGGGCTGGGCATCTTGAGTAAGTTGTAGGCGTAATGAGAGGCTGCCATGAACTTGGCGAGTGCTGGACGGCCAAGTATCCCATTGTAGGGCAATGGGAAATCAGCAACATCGAATGTGACCCTCTCAGTCCTGAAATTTAACTCACTGCCAAATGTTACCGGCAATGTGATCTTCCCTTTCGGCTTGCTCCTTCCTTGGTTGATTCCTTGGAAAGTACCAGTCTCTTCGAGCTCGCTGTCAGGGATTTGAAGCTTTCGGAGCACTGCAGAGGAGATCAGGTTCAGGCCGGCCCCGCCGTCAACCAACATCTTTGTGACCTTGAGGTTGCGGATAGTTGGTGAGACCAACATCGGCAAGCACCCGACCGCAGTTATGCGATCAGGGTGGTCCTCAATATCAAAAATGATGGGCGTGCTGGACCACTTCAGAGGTCTACGTGACTCCACGGATGGTTCTGCTGCATTGACCTCTCGCATCCATTGCTTGAGTTGGCGGTGCGAGGTATGCAGAGAAGCACCACCGTCAACGCAGAGAACCTCTGTTGCCTTCTGAAACTCCTGCTCATCAGCTTCATCGTCTTCCATGTCTTCATCATCATCTTCTTCTTCGTCCTTGTCACGGCCGCGGGGAGGTCTGTCTCCTTGCCACTGCTTGGCCTTGCCGCGGCGTCCCCCCCGGCCGGGTCTCTTTTTGCTAGATGCACCAGCACCCTCCTGGGCCTTCTCCTTGTCTCGCCGCTCGTACTCAGCCTTCTGTAGTTCAACGAGCTGCTCGACTTTCTTGCAGCTCTGGAGATCATGGCCCTTGGTGCGGTGGATCTTACAGTACTATTTGTTGGACCTGTCTTGCTTGTCGGCGGCAGCCACAGCTTGGCGGTCAGTGTCAGCGGCAACCTCCTTGCCGGAGCTACCAACCTTAGCCTTGTTGGCGCCGCCCCCGTTGCCGGACTGCTCGACAACTAGTACCTCCTTGTTCTTCTTCTTTCTGTTGTTCCGCCGCCGGCTCTTCCTTGCCGGGGCGGTCTCCTCACTGTCAGATTATGCTCCCACATTCTCTCCTGGGAGTCTTATTCCCTCCTCAGCGCGTGCACACTTGTTGGCCAAGGCATATAGCTCACTGACGTCCTTGACTTTGCACATCGCCATCTCCTCCCTCATCCTGCGGTTCCGCACGTTCTGATGAAACGCGCTGATCACCGGGGCAGGGTGGACGTCTGGGATGTTGTAGTGCACATGACTGAATCTCTGGATAAACTTGCGCAGGGACTCTCCTTCCTTCTGGGCGAGCAGGTGAAGGTCACTCTCTTGGCCATGAGGCTTGTGGCCGCCTGTGAAGGCGCCGACAAACTGATGTCACAGATCTGCCCAAGAAGATATGGAACTGTCCGGCAAGTGCATGAGCCAAGATCTGACGTTTGGCTTGAGCACCAGAGGGAAGTAGTTGGCGAGGATCTTGTCGTCTCGTCCCCCCGCGGCCTGCACCGCGATGGTGTAGATGCTGAGGAACTCCGATGGGTGTGTCCTGCCATCATACTTCTCTGGCACATCTGGCTTGAAGTTTTTCTTGTCGGGCCACTGGACTTGCCGCAGCTCATGGGTGAACGCAGGGCAACCTACCGCGTACGGCAAGTCACCTGGTTCCCCTGGCGCATGCATGTCAACAGCGGGCCCGGCGCGCTGGTCGGACTGACGCCGCGCTTCTCTTCGGTGCTCGATGCGGGTTCGAGCGTCTTCTTGTTGCTGTTCCTTAAGAACTTGGCGCTGATCACGGCGAGCTCGTGGATCCGATGACGCGGTAGAGTCGCTGTCGAGGTGGATCCTTGGAGCTGGTGATCTTGGCCTTCGGGAAGGGGAGTGCATGGTGGTGTCAACCCCGCAAGTCTCGTCGCTACCGGCTCGTGCCTTGTCGCCTCGCCGCGGCAAGGACGCAGTTGGTTGCCGCGGAACGTCGCCGTTGGCAAAGCCGATGAGACTCTGGATTGTGGCCCTCCATTCGTCGACCTTGTCGGCCGTTGGAGGGTAGTCTAGAAGGAGTTGAGCTCTCGCCAAGGCTTCTGCTGGAGTGGAGGGTGGCAATGGCGTACAGAGCGAGGAATGGGATGTGCTCGGACTCCTAACCAAGTTAGGAGGAGCAGCATCCCGCCTAAGCGACCGTACTCGCTTCGTACCAGCATGTTTGGCGTGCATGCGGTCTCGAGGGCCTCGGGAGCCTCCAGCTTGGCCTTGATCCAACGAGCGTATGGTGCTGCGAGCATCATGACGCTGTCGGTCCCGCGCCTCCTGAGAAGGACGCGGTGCGGATTCGGACGCCGAAGCTTGCGCCGCTTTGTCCTTGGACATGGCGGCATCGTGGGCTCTCTCGACGACGCCCGTTCCTCCGCCAGCGTCTTCCCCACCACTCGTCAGCTCCGGTGGTGGTGGGTTTGACGCGGACGGCTCTGCTGCCGCCGAAGCCTTCTTCTTCGGGGGCATGTTGATGAAGGTTGATGAAGAAACTTCTCATGTGAACGCTGAATCGGATTCACACAGCCTCGACGCCCCCTACCTGGCGCGCCAAAGATGTCGGGGAAGCTGATCGTGTCCCACGAACACCTATGGGACCTGGTCCCTTGTGGTTTGGAGGGGGGCGGACATTGCACAAAGAGCGGATCGAGGCGATGCACACGAGCAGATTTACCCAGCTTCGGAGCTCTCCGAAGAGATAACACTCCTACTGCTGCTTGGTGGATTCTATTGAGTTCTTGCTAGGGAGCAATGGGAGCTACAAAACCTAGCCTGAGTGAATGCGGCCTCGTATGAGTCGAATGAACCGAACGAGCCGAACCCTTTCTACGTTGCCCTTGGGCCTCCTTTTATAGGTTCAAGGGTCACCACAGTGGCAAGTAGACAAGGGTAAAATAGGAAAACAGAGGTTGGTACACCGCTTTGTACGAAGGTACGATGCCTTATACCTAATTACGACGGCAAGGGACAAGAGTAATAAATGCCCGTCTCGATCGCTGAACATTACAACAGGTCCGCTGTGCGCCTCCGCTTGCCACGATGGTAGCTTGTCGGCGCCGCTTATCGCCGCTCCCGCTGGCTGCACGGCCCATTGACACGCTGCGTTCGGAAAGCCCCATGGCGACACGTTGGCGGATGAGCTGGAGCGGAGATGAAGAGAGGTTACCTGCCGCGGCAAGCGCCTCGCCGCGGCAAGGTCCTTGTCGCGCTCAGGAGCTTTTCGCTCACCAAGCCTTCCCGGCAAGTTCCTCTTGCCGGGGTCTTGTTTCCTTCATGCCTTGAGTGGCCTTCCCGGCAAGCTCCTCTTGCCGGGGCCTTGATTACTTTGTTCTTGAATGGCTCCAAAGGAGCCGCTGAGGACCTTGGCGGTTACCAGGCCAGCCTCGCCATGCTGGTGTGCTGCGACGTCCGTGCTGCACGAAGTTCGGGGTGCTAGGGTACCCCTACTCTAGTACACCGACATACTGCCAGAGTGATTACCAGCAGCAGCAGCAAGGAACGGAAGCAAAGTAGCAAAGCAATGCTTGTGCAGAACTCGGCATGCATGCAGAGTGACACAAACTCATCATCACACAATATGAATACTGTAAACTCCAAACTTACTCGGACACTAGTGACACAAGTTTCTGAGTAATGCAATGCATGTATCAAACCCTACGCAGACCGATGAAAACTCGTGGGACAAATGAGTAGCATGCATAATTAGTTGGACTGACAATGGTGGCCGCTGTCAGGTTCAGCAGTATACACTTGAACACACTTAATCTGTTATAACCACCAGACAGAATCAGACACAAACAGCAGCTGTAACCACCAGACAGCTGCTGTAACAGGAGAATTAAGTTGTTGTAACCACCAGCGGCAGTATATCTCCAAGCCCAAACCCTGTGCTAATCTCAGATTCACGGAACGCACAGCACAAACCTAACCTAAATCTGTCTGTCCAACCATAGAACCAGAGGCTCCTAATCCTAGAACCATGGAAGCACCGGCCAACACACACTGACGCTGCCAAATCTCACTGATCTCAAGATACCACAGAGGAAGGAAGGGGATCGGGCGCGTTACCATACCTTGAGGATGTCGATCCTGATGGAGCCATAGACGACGCCGACGGCGGAGACCCTGGCCACCTGCAGAGCAACATCCATCCCGGGGTGGACGGCATGGCTGCGTCGGCGGCTAGATCTGGGCGATGAGGGTTCGGCGCTCCGACGGCAGGGCCGAGGACTTCGGGCTTCTCTTCTCTCTCTGTCAGCCAGTCAAGGTGGAGGAGGAACAACGCCGGCGACGCGGTGGCCCAAACTTTGCCTGCCTGCGTTGTTGAGGAAGAAGAACAGAGTGGAAGTCAGATCACGACCTTGAGTTGGCGTGCGTGCGGGAGGGGACGGACCTTGAAGAGCAGCTCCATGGCGGGCGTCGAGGGTGCCTGCCTGTCTCATCTCCTCCTCACGAGCCTGGTGCTGGATCTGTCCGCTGCTGGATCTCGCCATGGCTGTGCGGTGCGGCTACGTTTATGGCACGAGCGAGGAGGGTCCAACTGTGGCCGTGGGAGAGGAGGGGAGGGGAGTGGTCGCCGGTGGCCGGAGGTGGCAGAGAGGATGGAGGTCGGCAGCGGCGGGTTGGGTGTGTGGGCTGGGAATCGAGAGAGACAGAGGAGGAGCGACGCTCTCCTCTCCTCTGGTGGGTTTCTAGCCACTTGAGGGCGGGGAGGCGTGGGGATTTGGGCTCGTTGCCGTCGACGCAGGGGTGGAGGCCAGCCATGGTGCGGGCGCGGGGGCAGCTAGGGTTTTGTCCAAAGGGGGCGGCAGCGACTAAGGGTGGGGGAGAGAAGGTGGAGAAGGTGGGAAGTGGGGGTGTGGGGAAGTGGGGTTGTGTTAGGGCTAGGTGGGTGAGAGGGTGAGGGGGCGAGGGGTACCGTTGGATCCAGGAGCATCCAACGGTGCTTGATGCATGATCCGCGTGATATGGCTATGGCCCAATCAGAACGCAGTACGTGTGTATGACGTTATGACCATCTAGTATTGGATGTTATGACCATTCAAAATTGGTCGTGGTCAAATAAAAATTAAGTTGTAAATTTATGTCAGCATTTTATTTTTTATTTTTTGAGTGTCCAAAATGAATTTTTTTTGTGAAGAAGCTACCAAATATTTGTACAAGGGTGCATCTTGGGATGGCAAACAATGTTGCCTAAGGAAGTTTTCATTTTCTTTGGACAAAAAATTCATTTTCTATTTTTCGAGTGCCCAAAATGAGAATTTTTAAGGACCTACCATATATTTGTTGCAATATTGGACCAAATCATTTTTATAAAATACTAGGCCATATATAATGTACAATTGATCAAATGGTTGGGTGTCAAAAGATTTGATCCACCTCTCGTGAAAAAGACAACTTTTCGCCGATTCAGTAGGAAGCGGGTCAAATTTGAACTGTAGCTGCCTCATAGTTTGCTATTTATTTTTTCCAAAAATCATTTCTAGGTACATAAGTATCTATTTAATCAGAGAAACACCAAAAAAATTCCAAGATTCAACCACTAGCTAGGAACGGTCATTCCCGCCGTTTTGACCGCACTTTGAAACGGGCATAAAAAAATCAAAAAAATCAAAAAATTGGGAAACCTTCACATTGTGTCATTATATGTTGCCAAGTTCCCAGGAAAAATAATAAACTTTTAATACGGCAATTATTTTAAAAAAGTGTTCTCAGAAACGAGCAATCACGTGTGGAGATCAAAGGCTTTCGAGCCAAATGATCAATCTTAAGGCCACATTCATGGCATAGTTTGTTCAAATGATCTCATATTGTGCACAAGGGTGCATATTGGAATGGCAAACAATATTGCCTAAAGAAGTTTTCATTTTCTTTGGACGAAAAACCCATTTTCCATTTTTCGAGTGCCCAAAAGGAGGTTTTTTTGTGAAGGACCTCCCAAATAATTGTTGTAAAATTGGACCAAATCATTTTTATAAAATACTAGGCCATATTTCATGCACAATTGACCAAATGGTTAGGTGTAAAAAGTTTTGATCCACCTATCATGAAAAAGACAAATTTCCGCCGATTTAATTGGAAGCGGGTTAAATTTGAACTATAGCTGCCTCATAGTTTGCTCTTTATTTTTTCCAAAAATCTTTTCTAGGTACATAAGTATCTATTTAATCAAAGAAACACCAAAAAAATTCCAAGATTCAACCACTAGCTAGGAACGGTCATTCTCGCAGTTTTGACCGCATTTTGAAACGGGCATAAAAATTTCAAAAAATAATAATAATTGGGAAACCTTCGCATTGTGTCATTATATGTGGCCAAGTTCCCAATAAAAATAACAAACTTGTAATGCAGCAATTATTTTAAAAAAGTGTTCTCAGTAACGAGCTATCACATGTGGAGATCAATGGCTTTCAAGTCAAATGATCAATCTTATGGCGACATTCATGGCATAGTTTGTTCAAATGATCTCATATTGTGCACAAGTGTGCATATTGGAATGGCAGACAATGTTTCCTAAGGAAGTTTTCATTTTCTTTTGACGAAAAAACCATTTTCCATTTTTCGAGTGCCCAAAAGGAGGGTTTTTTGTGATGGACCTCCCAAATAATTGTTGCAAAATTGGACCAAATCATTTTTATAAAATACTAGGCCATATTTAATGCACAATTGACCAAATGGTTGGGTGTAGAAAGTTTTGATCCACCTCTCGTGAAAAAGACAAATTTCCACCGATTCAGCTGGAAGCAGGTCAAATTTGAACTGTAGTTGCCTTGTAGTTTGCCCTTTTTTTTCCAAAAATCATTTCTAGGTACATAAGTATCTATTTAATCAGAGAAACACCAAAAAAATCCAAGATTCAACCACTAGCTAGGAACGGTCGTTCCCGCCGTTCTGACCGCATTTTGAAACGGGCATAAAAAATTCAAAAAAAATCAAATAATTGGGAAACCTTCGCATTGTGTCATTATATGTGGCCAAGTTCCCAGAAAAATAACAAACTTGTAATACGGCAATTATTTTAAACAAATGTTCTCAGAAACGAGCTATCACGTGTGGAGATCAATGGCTTTCGAGCCAAATGATCAATCTTATGGCCACATTCATGGCATAGTTTGTTCAAATGATCTCATTTGTGCACAACGGTGCATATTGGAATGGCAAACAATGTTGCCTAAGGAATTTTTCATTTTCTTTGGATGAAAAAACCATTTTCCACTTTTCGAGTGCCGAAAAGGAGGTTTTTTTGTGAAGGACCTCCCAAATAATTGTTGCAAAATTGGACCAAATCAATTTTCTAAAATACTAGGACATATTTAATGCAAAATTTACAAAATGTTTGGGTGTAAAAAGTTTTGATCCACCTCTCGTGAAAAAGACAAATTTCCGCCGATTTAGTTGGAAGCGGGTCAAATTTGAACTACAGCTGTCTCATAGTTTGCTATTTATTTTTTCCAAAAATCATTTATAGTTACATAAGTACCTATTTAATCATAAATACATGGTTTGTGGCGATACGTCGAGGTTTGGGCGGTGGCCGAGGGCCCCAATTCTAGAGCACGTAAACTCGCAATCCCGCCGCGTGGTCACCACGTGAATGTGGCGTTGCCATGTGTTCTGGGCGGCCTAGGCATGTCTAGTGGGTTGGGCACTCCCCACGTAGGTGCTAGGAAGATAATTACAACATAAGATTCTCACGAGGAGATCGATCGATGCTCAAACATGAATTAGCAGCCAAGTATTTGATTAGCGGTACGGGAAATGTACATGGCTAATGGGCGTGAGCTTTGGCTGAGGATGATCATTTACTAAGAAGACCGTCTTCACAAATTTTCAGCTCAAAAGGAGGAGCCTAGGTGGTACTTGCTTTGCAAAGTAGCACACTGGACATAAATACGAATGTTGAAACTGGGCTCAAAATGATGAATGGATTGAGCTAGCATTTGGTGGAGGATGGTTATTTGCGCATAGGAAAGCACCTTAGAAAATGGATACTATTTGGACATGCTAAAGTGGTACTTCCTTCACAAAGTGTTATTTTGAACAGAATAGGAAAATGAATATTTTTGAATTATTTTTGAACTATGCAAGGAAGTTTTTTTTACATATTTGATGAAGATATGACTCAAAGAATTTATGAGATTTTTTTGGGAATTTTGGGAATGACAGAAATATAGGTTGCTTCACAACCTGGGGAAAAAATTGCCACATGGACATGACACATAGGCAAAACTGATGAGGTGGCGCCTAGTCATAGCAACCCACCATAATTTACAAGTTTATGACCATCTATATTGGTCATGATCAGCTAGAAATAAGGTAGCGGACCAGTGCTATCTTCTTTATGACCTTTCCGTGTAAGGAAATTACGACCTTTCTGACCAAAATGGTCATTATAGTTTAGGGTTTGGAGCCTCCCGAACAGCTTTTGACCAATTGGTCTGAAATGGTCATAGATCTATGACCAATTGTTCCAGGGTCACTGACAGAAGGTCACTAGTTGACATATTTCTTGTAGTGATGCCATGGTGGTAGGGTCTTCACGAAGATTTGCATGCCACCACGTAGGTATTTGCTGAGCTGGCCTGGAAGCCGCACGTCGCCACGCAGGTGCCTGCCTAGCTGGTTGGGCTGGCAGCTGTATGGGAACGGCGGTGGAGTCTTGGCAGACGTGGGCCTGGCTGTGGCCCCGCAGGTGTCCGGCCTTGCGAGGCCTCGGCAAGGGTCTTGTCGTGGCATCGCGGTCGTCCCCGGCAAGGATCTTTCCAGAGGTCTCGTGGATTTCCTCGGCAAGGATCTTGCCGAGGATCGTCGTCTTCTAGTCCTCATCTGATCTTTAGTGTTTATGATCTTGACAAAGATCTGCATGCCACCATGGAGGTGCATCCCAAGCCTTGGTTCTAATGTGGTTGATGACGTGTGGAACCCTCGGGCTCAAGGGTGGCGCGCTCCGCTGGCGTTGGGAAAATTGCCCCGGCAATGCTCTTGTTGGGCCGCGGAGGCCGCACCGGCCAGGGTCTTGCCGGGGGAGTCCGCCTCGCCCCCTTGCTCTGTGTGCCTCTGTTCTTGGCGTTGTTTTTCCTGTCTTGTGCTTCTTGCTGGGGCGCTACTCTGGTATTCTTGTGCTTCTGGTCCCTCCCCTTGCCCTGTTAAGTGTGGCCGCAGGTGCGGCTCTGACTGCCCGCACACAAGTATAGGGGTAAAAAGGAGAGCCCCTACTTTTGTACACCGACAAAGGCAAGGGGGGGGGGGTAACTCCCCTTGTTCTTGCCCATTGCAAGTATTAAATCTAGTAGTGATAGATATAATAAATAAAGTAAAAATAAAAATAAAAGAAAACAATAAGGAATTATAACATTTTTTTATATAGAAGTGAATCACTAGTGCAGCGACTTGCTATACAAACGGTTTTTACCCCCTTTTTGTGGCAGAGTTTTAAATCGTCGCCTTGCATGTGTGTACGATGGGGGGGTCCATCCAACATATCCCAGGAATTGTCGGTGATACGTACTCAGGTCACACACGTGGGGCAAAAAGAGCTTTAATATTTCAGTTCTTACCACCTATTTCATCTTAGGATTTAATCATCATTGATGATCGACAACTGGTTTAGCATCAGGCTGCATATTAATTTTGTGCTGACATAGAGTGGAACTAATGCCCTTAAGATCATCAAGAGTATATCCGATAGCAGCACGGTGCTTCCTCGGAGTTTTAAACAACTCTTTTCTTCATGCTCTGAAAGGTTAGCACTAATAATACCAGGATATATCTTCTTTTCATCAAGATAAGCATATTTCTATGTATCAGGAATTTTTTTTTAATTCAAACACAGGATCACCTTTAGGAGGAGGAGGACGTCCTAAAGTTTCAACAGGCAAATTATGTTTCAAGATAGGTGGTTGATCAAAGAACATCTTATCTATTTCATTTATTTCATTCATATGCATATCATTTTCGTGGTCTAGCGAATATTGTTTTAAAGATTCGGTAGGAGGTACGGAAATAGAAGCAAGACCGATAATTTCATCCTTACTAGGAAATTATTTATGAGGAGGTTGTCTACAAAAATTAGCAAAATTAAACTCATGAGATACATCAGCAAAGTTAATACTAACATTTTATTTAGCACAATCAATCTTGGCATTAACGGTGTTCAAGAAAGGTCTACCAAATATAATGGGACAAAAATCATCTTGTGGGGAACCAAGAACTAGGAAATCAGTGGGGTATTTTATTTTTTCACACAAGACTTCAACATCTCTAACTATCCCAAGTGGTGAAATAGTATCTCTATTCGCAAGCTTAATAGTAACATCGATATCCTCTATTTCAGCAGGAGCAATATCATTCATAATTTCTTGATATAAGATAAACGAAATAGCACTCACACTAGCACCCAAATCACATAAGCCATGATAATAATGGTCTCCTATCTTAACTGAGACAACAAGCATGCCAATAACAGGCTTATTCTTATCTTTGGTATCAGGTTTAGCAATTCTAGCTGCTTCACCAAAAAAGTAAATAACATGCCCATCAATATTATCGACCAAGAGATCTTTAACCATAGCAACATTAGGTTCACATTTAATTTTTTTAGAGGGTCTAGGTGTTCTAATATTACTTTTGTTAACCACGATTGAAACCTTAGCATGTTCCATTATCTTTACAGGAAAAGGTGGTTTCTCAAAATAAGCAGTAGGAACAACTGGATCAACATTGTAAATGATAGTTTCATCTTTAATTACAATGGGTTCCTTAATCTTTTCTTTAATAGGGGGATGATATTTAGACCACTTCTCCTTAGCGAGATTAACATGAGTAGCAAATGATTCACAAAATGAGGCTACTATCTTAGAGTCTAGTCCATATTTAGTGCTAAACTTTTGAAAAGCATTGATATCCATAAAAGATTTAACACAATCAAACTTATGCATTATACCTGACTCTTTACCTTTGTCGAGCTCCCAATCTTCAGAGTTGCGTAATTCTTTCCATAAGATTCCACTTGAATTCTATAGTTTTCTTCATAAAGGAACCCGTTGAAGAAGAATCGAGCATGGTTTAGTCATCATAACAAAGCTGAGCATAAAAAATTGTAAGATAATTTCTTTTGAGGGCTTATAATTGGGACATGCGTACATCATTTGATTAAGCCTCCCCCAAGCTTGAACGATAATTTCTCCTTCAGAGGCCAAAAATTACATATATAATTTCGATCACGATGAACCAGATGCATAGGATAAAACTTTTGATGAAATTCTAATCTCAGTCGGTTCCAATCCCAAGCTCCAATATCATCATATATACTATACCATGTCAACGGTTTTTTCCTTCAAAGATAAAGGGAAAAACTTCCTCTTAACTTCATCTTCAGGTAAACCTGCAAGCTTAAATAATCCACAAACTTCATCCACATAGATTAAGTGCATATCAGGATATATTGTTCCATCTCGCACAAGGATTAGCTAGCACTTTCTCTATCATACCCGAAGTAATCTCATAATAAATATTTTCAGTAGGTGTAGTAGGTTGAGGAGCAACTCTTTGTGCTTCCGGTCAAGGTAAAGATACCCCGAACAAACCCCTCAAAGGATTGTTTTCCCTGGTAACAAGTGAGAGTAAATTCCAGCACATAATAATGTTTCCTTACCAAATTCCACTCACCAAAGATGCTTCACTTCCCGGACACGGCTCCAGGAAAGAGTCTTGATGACCTACATGTATGGGGGCTCAATCGTAGTCCTATCGATAAGTAAGAGTGTCGGACAAAACGAGGAGCAGAAGGAAATGACAAGCGATTTTCAGCAAGGTACTTTCTGTAGGCACTGAAATTGTCGGTAACAGATAGTTTGATAGCAAGGCAATTTGTAACGAGCAAATAATAGTAATGGTAAAAAAGGTGAAGCAAGGTATCCCAATCCTTTTTGTAGCAAAGGATAGGCCAGAAAGGTCTCTTATAATAAGCAAAACATTGCTGAGGACACACGGGAATTTCATCTAGTCACTTTCACCATGTTTGTTTGATTCGCGTTTGTTACTTTGATAATCTGTTACGTGGGTGGACCAATGCTTGGGTGTTGTTCTTACTTGAACAAACCTCCCACTTATGACTACCCCCTCTCGCAAGCATCCGCAACTACGAAAGAAAATTAAGATAAATCTAGCCATAGCATGAAACATATGGATCCAAATTAGCCCCTTACGGAATAACGCATAAACTAGGGTTTAAGGTTATGTCACTCTAGCAACCATCATCTAATAACTAGTCCACAATGCTTTCCCTGGTGAAGTTTCATGTAGTCGACGTTCGCATAACACCACTAAGGGGAACAACACCATATATCATCAAAATATCGAACGAATACAAAATTCACATGATTACTTATGACAAGACTTCCCCATGTCCTCAAGAACAAATGTTACTACTCACAAAACATATTCATGTTCAAGATCACAGGGGTATTGAATAGCATAATGGATCTGAACATATGATCTTCCACCAAATAAACCAACAAGCATCGACTACAAGATTTAATCAACACTACTAGCAACCCACAGGTACCAATATGAGGTTATGAGACAAAGATTGAATACAAGAGATGAACTAGGGTTTGAGATGAGAGGTGCTGGTGAAGATGTTGATGAAGATTGGTCCTTCCATGACGAGAGGATCGTTGGTGATGACGTTGACTTCGATTTCCCCCTCCCCGAGAGAAGTTTCCCTGGCGGAATCTCTCTGTCGGAGAGCAAAGGTTCCGCCTCGAGATGGTGACGCTTCATCCCGAAACCTTCCTTCCTGGACGAACGGAGGCCGGCCAGGGCCACCACAAGCTCGGGGGCCGCGCCCCCAGGCTTGTGGTTGCATGGTGGGTCCCCCTCTGGAATTTCTTTCACCAATAATTTTAATATATTCTGAAATAATTCTCTGTCAATTTTCAGCTAATTTGGAGATGTTCAGAAAAATGCCTCTGATATAGCCCTTTCCGGTCCAGAATTCCAGCTGCCGGCAATCTCCCTTTTTATGTGAAACTTGCAAAATAAGAGAGAAAAGGCATAAGAATTGTATCATAAAGTGAAATAATAGTCCATAATGCAATAAGTATCAACATAAAAACATGGTGCAAAATGGACGTGTTAGAGAGGCATAAATTGGTACATGAAGGAAAATCACAAGACGCACACCAAACTTCTATGGGGTTCATGCTATAACGGCAAACTTTGTTAATGCCCACATTTCTAATGCTTCCAGTAAGAAGGGGGTGGATTAGACCCCCTATGGGATTTGTTAAGCTCAATGTGGATGCATCTTTTGACCATGATTTGCTCAGGAGCAGAACTGGAGCTGTTCTTAGAGACGATAAGGGAAAATTCATTGTTGGCGAAAACTGGAAGATTGATTAGTGTGCGAACATTCTGACAGCAGAAGATTTGACTCTTACATTGGGCCTTTCTATGCCACAAAAGGCGGGATCAACCGGCTTATTATTAACTCGGAGAATATGGAAGTCATTGATCTAATGAAGAATGGAGGATAGTCACGGGAGTGGCGGCTCCAATTTTTGATGATTTTTCTCTTACTAGCTTTGAACATTGTAATAGGGAGGCGAATATGGTCGCTCATGAACTCGCTAGGTTAGCGAATTTTTCCAAAAATAGGGACCGGTTTGAGGAGCCTATGGAGGAGATTGCACCTTTTATTTTAGACCATGTATCCGGCCGTTATTTCAAATTAATAAAGTATCGTTTTTCAAAAATTGGAGAGGCAATGCCAGCGCCGAGAATTGATGGCATGTTGCATGAATGAGCCACACTTCAATACAACTCTCCTCACTAAACATATAAAGGGCCATGTGAACCTTTCACAAGTCGTACGTAGTTTCGTATGTATGATGGGTCACCCGCCAGACGTATACGTATGTGCCGTGAGCTTTCTTTCTTACTTTTTTACCATCATAAAAACGTGGTTCAAGTGGAAGTGGGGTTTGGAACATTCAACCCCTTCATGTACTTCCACAGCATCTAATCGACTAGGAAAGCAAACAGCATAGTTACTTTCTTTTTCTTCCTGTTGTGCATCTTCTCTGGCTAGTTTTCTTCGGCTTTATTCATTTTCTTATTTTTTAATCTTTTCTTTCTTTTTTCCTCAATTTATGTTTTTTTAATTCATGAACATTTTCAAAACCGTGTTTTTCATTTGAATTGTTGTACTTTTATTAAATTTCATGAACATTTATTCAAATTGATGAACAATTTTAATTTCATAAAATTTTTCCAAATACGTGAACTTTTTTTAAAATTTGTGAATTTATTTTCAAGTCGATGAACTTGAAATGGCCCAAATTCGGGAACTTTCTGTTTTCCATTTGCTTAAATTTGTAATTTGAGAAAAGGAAAAGAAATTATAAATAAATAAATTCCGTGTCATTCAAAATTGCCTAGACTGTGAACATTCTTTCGATTTGTGAACAATTTTTGAAAATGGCAACACTTATTGGAACTCTGAACATAAGTTGACAATGTGAATTTTTTTTTGAATTTACGAACGCTTTTTTGAGTTTTGAAAACTTTTTAAATATTTGAACATTGATTAATAAATATGAACAAACATTGAAACGTGAACAAAGTTTGGAAATTCTGAAAATTTTCTGAATTTAGAATTTTAATTAGTAAATGTGAAAAAAACAAAATTCTGAACATTTTTTGAGCATGAAATATTTAGGAATTCTCAAAATGAAATAATTTCAAATTTAGAACAAAAATTTGAAGTTCTCAATTTCCTAATTTATTAAAAATTAAAACAATAAGCATAAAAACGAGAAATTTAAAGAAAAAAAAGGAAAGAAAAAGAAAAATGATAGAATATAAAAAGAAAAAGAAAAAAAAACATAGTTCGGGAACCTCCTAGAAGGTTTCCAAAACCCAGTAAAAACCTGTTGTGAAGATGATGTTCTGAAAAGCAGGAATACTTTTTGCAAATTATTTTAGTGACCTTTTTTTTGAACATCTGCGGAAATTTTCAAATCTGTCAACTTTCCTTCAAAATTGAAGAAATATTTTTCAAATTCGTGAGCGCTTGAGCCGGCCCAAAAGGTATCCTACGGGAGCGATGTCGTCGCCCAGTTGGACTAAGGTCTTAGCTTTTTTTTTTATTCTAAATTTTGATTTTCTTCTCTTTTTCGTTAATTCATTTGTCTCCCTTTTGAACTTTATTTTTATTTTTAAAACATGTTCAAAATTTTGAAATATTGTTTGGAATACCAAAATAATAGTTTTAAGAAACGGTTTTAAATTACCTTTTTAAATTCTTTTTACCTTCAAATGTTTATTAAATGATTTTAAACTGATTAATTTTACATCTTTGTATTTATTTGTTATGTTTAAAACTTAAAATAACCATTTTAATTACTTATTTAAATTATGATTTTAAATATGTTCCTCCTTCAATCCTGGCGCGGATGCCTACCATGGACATGCCCACCTGGTGGAAAATCAGGGGTCATTTCAAGGATGTCAAAAAAACACCATATTCAACATAGTGTGTCCTGGTTGGCCAGAATGCTCCGTTCGAGAGCACGTTTTGTGTGGCATCTGTCAGGTGTCCCTAATTTTTCTCCATGGCCATGTATGATGAATTTAAGCCACCATGTCAAGTTACTTGGATTTTTGATAAGTTTTGCATATGGAGTTTTCCCAGTCAAAAGACCGATAAATGGCCGACCGTGTCGCAACTTGCATGCGGTATTGGAAAATGTTCAAACCTGGCATGAATGTCTACCATAGGAATGCCCACCTTTTTGCAAA
Organism: Aegilops longissima; assembly: GCA_021605205.1. Classification (NCBI taxonomy): domain Eukaryota; kingdom Viridiplantae; phylum Streptophyta; class Magnoliopsida; order Poales; family Poaceae; genus Aegilops; species Aegilops longissima. The sequence continues at coordinate 98,372,935 of CM038681.1, forward strand.
AGTTGAGGTCATTTAAATAATGTCAAATAATAGACCATATTCTAATAAGGGTGTCCGGGTAGGCCAGAAGGCTTAGTTTGAGAGCACTTAATTTTCAACATCCTTGAAATGGCCCCAATTTTTTATCATGGCCTTGTATGACCAATTAAAAGTGCCAAGCCAAGTTGTTTGGGTTTTGGACAAGTTTTGCAATTTTCTGGAGTTTTCCTGGTTAAAAAGAGACCGATAAATGGCAGGATGTGTCGCAACTTGCAAGCGGTGACTTCATTTGCTACTGCTGGCGATGACATTTTCTTCGCTAAATCATTCATGAAGATGATGCAACCTCGACGGCGAGTGACAATGTTTTTTTTGCTACAAACGACACAACATTTTGTTAGCACTAGCAACGGTTTTTGTTACCACCATATGCAGATGTGAGCGGCACAATTTTTTATTTTTTTTGCTACAAGTGCGTCGTTTTGCTTTTGCCGCAACCGGCATCCAGAAAGCTACAATGGGTCAGACTTTTTGCTACGATCGCGACGGGGTGGCGGCGGCAAGCTTTTTTTTGCTGGAACTATAACCTTTTTTGCTACAATCGACTACTTTTTTGCTGCGACCGACAACCAGAGGGATAGTGTAGTTATTCACCAGTTCGTTGTCGGAGGTGCTGTGACCGCCGTCTGTGGCGGCCAGAGCCGCGGTGGCCGCCACTGGAGTGGCGACTGTCGTCAGGAGGAGCTGCAACCATGGGGACGTGCTGATGTATGCGTGGAGCCAGTGAGAAATATAATAGACGACGACGGTGAGGGTTGCAACCGGCAGTGAGGGCAGCAATAGACGAGATGCGCAGGGTGGTGCTTCGAGGACGAGTGTCCATGGTGGTGTAATGGGGGATATTTTCTCAGATAAGAAGGCGCGGGAGAGGAGGAGGAAGATCGTGTGGCTAGGAACAAAAAGTTCATACGCCGCTGCTGCGAACTGTCCAAATTTGGGCCTGCTGACCGGCGCGTATCACTACTATTTTTTTATATCTAGCGAACAGATGGTATTTAAACGTAGCATCTTCAAAAGAACCTATCATGTTAGTTTCCTTATATCCGTGTCATCTAAATTCAGTTTAGACCTCGATACATCTAGCTGAGTATTGTCCAACAGTTAATGATTCAGTGGTTGTTGTACACACGTGAAACTGGAGAATTGGTCAAGATAGTTGGTGTAGATTACCGCAACTAGGATTTTACAACCTCCCAACGATGATAATTTTTCCTCCCTCGAACGGAGGATAAAATGCATGATCTGTCCATAGGGTTGGACACATATGATGTTACCGACCCAACAACACCTCGTCGCCCAGAACTACTCGGTGCCGGAGACTAGGTAGCCTTGCGGCACTACAAAACTATTTTGTGGAGAGCGAGAAAGAGAACAATCAGATCATTGCACTACAAAAAAAGACACATCCATGACATTTTGGGCCGAACGAAAATCTTTTCTGTCATACTTATGACACTTCTATGACGATAATTGTGACAAAACACAGTATCATCATAGATGTGGTGGGTTCCTACTTCTATGACAAAAATTCATGACAGAAAATGGGCTTTTCATCCTAGGCGGGCCGGAGACGCAGCTGCATGACATTCTTTGGGCCGTCTATGACGCAAAAAAGCATGGTAGAAGCGAGGGCGAGGAAAATATCGGGGTGTTCCCGGTTACGGTGGGTGGTCGGGGCCGAGCGATGCGCGTTTCTCTCGTACACGTATGCGCGTGGGTGCGAGGCGTTGGGCTCTAACTGAACCCGAGCGAGGCGTTGGGCTCTAACTGAACCCGAGCGATTGCACTATAGGCTACGCGTTACTGAACCCGAGCGATCGATCGATGGCTGTTAACTGAACCCGATTGAGCGATTCCTTCGCTACTGCTGCTAACTGAAGCCGATTGATGCTGCCTCTGGATGAACAGTGAGCGTTGCTGGGGGGGGGGGGGTTGGATGAATATTTCCCGATGGGGGTGGATGAACAGGACCCCGTGGCATTGCCTCTGGATGAACAGGACCTCGTTCGTTCGAGCCGGTTGGGGCTGGATGAACAGGACCCGTGGAGGGCAGGATGAATAGGACCACCCCGTGGAGGGCAGGATGAACAGTAGACGGTGGAGGGCTGGATGAATAGTAGCCCGTGGAGAGGTGATTGAACAGGAGCCCGTGGAGAGGGCTGGTTGAACAGTAGCCGGTGGAGTAACGCGCGGTGGAGGCTGGATGAACAGGAGCCCGTGGATGAACAGTCGCAGGTGGAGGCTGGAGGAGGTCGACGGTGGATGAACAGTAGCCCGTGGAGGCTGGAGGGGGTCGACGGTGGAGATGAACAATATCTCGTGGAGTCCCGTTTTGCGGTATGCCACACCCTCCCGGCGAACAGGACCCCGTTTGACCGTGGCGCCCAACACAAGTCCGCTTCTCCGCTTTTGCGGTATGCCACACACCTCCTCGATCAACAGACCCCGCTTCGACCGTAGGAGGTTTGTTTCCTCCGCTTTGCACGCTGCACCCTCCCGATGAACAGGATCCTGTTTGAACGTGGCGGTCAAACACAAGGCCGTTTCCTCCATTCTGCGGTACGCCAGGCCTCGTTTCCATCGGCTGTTCCGTCCAAGCCCTCCCGATGAACACGATGACGCATTCCGTTCCAACCCAGCCGGTTGGCTCCCCATGAACACGACGACGACGACGCAGTTTCTCTGTTCCGACCCAGCCGTGTACACGAGCCCTGGCCGTACGTATGCGCGAGTAGGCGTTCGAGACCTGCTGTCAGATGTACGTGCGTGGCGTAGATTTTTCTTGCACCCTGGCCGCTGTACGTACGTGTACATGCTACATGCGCACCTCTACAACAACCAGTATGTACGTACACATTCGCGACCAGAATAACAATGCTACGTACGCTTCGACCAGGTGGGTCCGGACTGTCAGGCACTTCCTTGCTTGCGAAGATGTAGCTGGTGGGTCCCAGCAGTCAGGGGGGCAAATCATTTTTTTGCCCGGACACACTTCCTTGCGTGCGAAGATGTAGCTGGTGGGTCCCAGCAGTCAGGGTGAAACATCATTTTCGCAAAATACGGTGGCCTGTCCAGTGGGTCCCCGCTGTCAGGTGGAGGAATAATTATTTTGCGCATAACAAGGAGGCACTTTCTTGCTGCGGCCGTGGACCCAGCTGTCAGCCTCTCCACGTACAACCCACGTCAGATGGAAGCCGTTCCTTGACCACGTTGACCACGCCGCACCGAGAGCACCAGGGCGGTGGACGACGGCGAGGCCCAGGAAGCGGATGGTGCGGAGCCAGGGAAGACGAGGCAGTGAGTGCCCATGCGTAGAGGCGTATGAGGGTTCACTGGTTTTGTCGTGGAATTAACACGTCAGATGTCCTTAGGGTCAGGACTTAATCGCGAGGCCAACGCATCTATGTGGTAGCTTGAGAGGGGTTGAGCGGAATCGAGAGACGCAACATAAGACAGGGATTTAGACAGCTTCGGGCCCCGGGAAACATCATCCGGTAAAAACCCTACATGCTGTTTGAGGCTAGGTCTCATTATCATCACGAGGGGGTCGCCGTAAACCGGCTCTCCTCTTTGTGTCTAGCCCTAAGATTGTTTCTTCTTGCTTGTCGCTTGTAACTTGTCCCTCTTTGGGGAGCCCTGCCCCTCCTTATATATGTTGAAGGGGCGGGTTACATGTGGAGTCCTATTAGGATTAGGACTAGTCTATCTCTAATACAAACTGGATACAAGTCCATGTCTTAACTCCTTGTAAGACAAATATTCCTTATGCCTTTCCTCTTAAACCGGCCCACCGTAGTTGAACCGTCCTTCATGAATCGCCAGTCGGGCCACCGGGTCTTGTCGCTCCTCTGACCCGCCTTCCGGATTACCAATGAACCATAAACCGCCGGGTCGCCAGTGAACCGCCAAGTGTCAGCGGGTTCTTCAGGTAAACCGCCAAGTCCGGCCGGGTTATACTTCCGGCCGGTTTACGCCGCGGGGTATATCCCCGACATTAGCCCCCAGTTTAATTTGGATTTATCCATGTTAAACTGATCCTGTAAAATAAACACAAGAACAAACTTGATAGATTATGCTCCGGGTTAAGAATTCTTGTAAACCGGCATCTGATCATCCTTAAATTCTTGTCATTTCCTCCTTCTAGAAAATCCGGTTTAATAGGCCAGCTTCATAATCAACTTGCTGACATTGGTTTCTCATAGAAAATATATTGTGAAGAATAACTCCTTTGATTCAGCTCCCAATGCTTAAAAACAATATCGGTCTTTGAAATACTCATCCAATCTTCAGCCGGTTTAAGGACGTAGAACTTGCCGGTTTATCATTGCCAAGATCATCGGTTTATAAATATTGATGGTACCGGGTCATACTTGTAGTTAACATCCAGCTTGAAAATATACCTCTTATATACCTATCACTTGTAGCCCCCAAGTCTTAAGAAGGTAGCATAGCAACAGCTTTAGACTTGCTTCGATATAACTATCACAATCTTGAATAAATCCAGGTTTTTCATCTCAATCACTAGTCAGAATTGAGTATTCCACATATGTAGCCCCCAAGTGCCGGGTTGTCATGCTTGCAGCAACCTGGAACTTGTAATTGCCTGATGCTCATAAAAACTTCAACCAGTATAGCCCCCCAAGGGCCGGGTCATTATGCCAATAATAAGAAGGGACTTCGAAAATATAATCATGTAGACTTTAACAGCAACGTGTAGCCCCCAAGGGCCGGCTCAGTAAGATAATATTGAGCTGGGTCTTAATATATACTTCAATGAAAATAACATCATATGATGTAACCCCATCATGGGACTTGAATCCACGCCCACAAGGTTAAGAGCCTTGTGCTTTACCAACCGAGCAAAGGACCCTTCAATATAAAAAGCTTTGTACCTTCAACTGCTGACAGAGCAATTGGTAGCCCCAAGGGCCGACTCAAGATAATATGATGAGTCGGGTCTTCAATAGTATGAGCAAAAAATTACTTTGCATTAGCCCCCAAGTGTCATGGTGCATGCTTGCAGCGACATGAGACTTGCATATTCGATATAATCTCAACTTAAATAATGTAGCCCCCAAGTGCCGGGTTGTAAGCCTGCAGCAACTCGGGACTATTCCCTCCATTGTAGAATAAATCATACCCATTGATGAAATAATAGCCATTATTGTTGAAGCGACTTTGAGAACCTCAATCATAATATTGGTTATTGATAACCATAATAAAAATCTAGCCATGTTGGCTATTTGAAGATTTGAATAATATAGTCCAATGATTTATGAGCACATGATTCCAATGGCGCAATCCAAATATGTACTGGCGACTTATAGTCCAAAACCAGGCCGGGTTAACAAACACCGGATAATTTCTCATCATATACTGGCGACTTATTGTCTTAAAGCCATGCCGGTTTAATAAACACCGGATAATTTATCATCATGCTTTATTCAACCTGTCTCTACATACAACAAGTTTAAAGTGTCTGGCGGTTTACCGCCGGACGGGTCATAATGCCCAACATATAACCCAGGTTTATAACCAAGGCTGCACTTAAGAATAATCAATGAAATATATCATACCTGTGACATTGAATCACATCATTGGTTTACCAACTTTTGTAGTAAGGGTGATAACCCCAATCTTGAGTAATGATAACTCCTTTCATACTGTGTCGGTTTATGATAAAACCGCATCGGTTGTGATAAACACCGGTTTAACCATATATATCTTCATGCGACTCATAGTCAAACCAGATCAAGCGGATAGTCTCCGGATTATGATTTGATCATGTACTGACAACTTGTAGTTGAAAGTCAAACCGGGTTAATGAACACCGGTTTACTCCATAATAAGATGGTAACATAGAATCAAACCGGGCAGATAGTCTCCGGATTAGGATTTGACCGTGTTCCGCCATTTGTAATTGACAGTTTGAACCGGATTAATAATGTCGGTTTAAAAAACGCAACAAAAGGTAAATAACAGCTATGAAAAGAATATGGAAGCAAAGGCAATGATAAGACCGCTTTGCAAAAAGAGGCTTTATCGAGCCGATCAGATGGTGTTACCATGGTCGGACACGACCAAGCTCCCAATAGGTGTAGCTATGGTTCAAGTCAGCCAGTCCCCAACTGAAACCGTGGCATTATGCCGATCAAGTGGCGTGGCAATGGTTCGGGTTCGACAAAGCCCCAAGTGACTCTGTGGCCTTAGGCCGATCAAGAGGCGTGATCTGGTTCAGACTTGACCATGTCCCCAAGTGATCCGGTGGCTTTACTTATCAAGAGGTGTTGCATTGGTTCGGACACGACCAAGCCCCCAAGTGACATAACATGGTGCTTTGAAAAGCTAACCCAAGAGGTAAACCGAGGCCGCTTTAAGATAGAACCTCCGTAACCACGCATGATGTAAAAAGAACAGAGACCCCGCTTTATGAAGCAGAAGCCCCCATGTGATCAATAATATGTTAGGCCAATAAGGCAGGATACCCATGTTTGAACCGCGCATCATGGCAGCAGGTCCTCTTCGGTAATTTTTAACTTTTTTGCAAGAGATAAATTCTTCTTGAACCGGGATCTTGAACCGGATATTGAGAGCTTCAAAGCTTTGTGGGAGACATCTTTCCTTTGACCCGGATTTTAAACCGGAATCTTCATTTTCAGCCGGAAATTTTCTGACGGTCTTTAAACTCGAACTTGCGAGAAGTTAATTCCTTTTTGAACCGGACATTGTTAAACCGGATTTGGGCGCTTCAGAGCTTTGTGGGAGAACAGATTTCCCTTGAACCGGATTGTAAACCAGATATTTGAGAGCTTCAATGAGACTGACTTCCCTTGAGCCGGATTTTAAACCGGAATCCTTTCTGATGACCTGGATCTTCTTCATTGAGCCGGGATTTTGTAACTGTCATATACTTTCTAAGCCGGAAATTTTCTGACGGCCTTCAAATAACAGTAGCCTCCTGGACCGGGTTATCTTTCCCTCCATCGTCCTGGGGTTCTTAAATTTGCTAAAACTGGCAAAATTTGCTGAGTCATGTCATTGTAGACCCCGAGTCTCAAAGGTGACTCGAGGAGTTGGCTTGAAACTCTCCATATTTGACCGTGATTTAAACCGGCATAACTTGTATATCATTGGTGTCGATATCATGATGTGAATCCACAGAAGGTTGAGGTGACTGTGGCGGGTTATAAATGATCCCGTATGAGCTGTGTCAGCAACTCGGCCAATGGTTCCTTCCAACTGGCGATTTGAAGTTTAACCCAACTATAGTGGCAGCGACCTGTGCCATCCAGTGCAGACGGCGGTTGATGATAATTTGCCTCCAATTTGAAAGAAAAATGGGCTGCCCGAGCAGTGACTGGTTTTATACTCAATAAACAGCTTATGCAGACAGGTGCGGCCCGGTGTGCTGATGTAGACCAGGCCGCGAGAGACGGACGACAAAAATGACCGCAACATCAGAGGCGGCTCAGAAAGATGAGTCGGCCACGGTGTTGTAAACCGGCACGGATGGATGATCAATCGTAGGTGCAGTGAGCCGAATCATGTTGATGTAGACCGAGTGGCACGGGCGGCTGTTTACGCACGTCCATTTAATCAGCACGGCACAGATGAAAGTATAGAATGATGCTAATGCCCCATATCCGTGGTATAATAACACCTTTTGTCATAAATAATTGCCCTGCATAAAAAATGTTGCAAGCCAGAGTAACTGTTCACAGATTGATTACTGTATTATAGATAAAACAAATAGGAGGGATATCACCTGAGATATTTTTTGTCGGACGAACACGGATGGTGGCGCTGGATAATGCATAATGCTGCTTTCATTTTTTTTTAAGAATTGATCTTGGAAGTCATGCCATGTTGAGAGGAGTAGTAATAGTGGCACTCTTGTCTTCAAATACCTAGAATGATTGAAGCCTCCACGTGGGGAGACAATCCCCCCTTTTTTAACAAGTCCAAAGTAATGCATGGCACACCACGCTAGTAGCTTTGATCTTCTGCTATTTATCTTCTACTATTTTCCCTTATGAGATGTGATGTTTGTCCCTCCTGATACAACCAACAGTCACGGCCCTCCTTTCCCTTCTTTTTTTATAGCTTTGGACTGACCTGCTTGGAGTTGGCGGTGAGGATTCGGCCAGCAACTTGGAGGAAGTTACAGTAGAGAAGCGCTGGTTATTCAGTGAAACGGCGACTGAACTTGGTGCGAGGCCAGGGGCCTGGAGCGAGGCCGGCAAGACTACAACGGTGGTCAACGGCTCGACGCTTAAACAATCGAGGAAGCGAGTTGAAAGAAATATGACCATGGCAACGGCAGGCGGTAGCCCGGGTTGAAGATGGAGGCAATACGGAAGCAAAGGCAAACTGTGGCGGCGCCCCACAGGCACGGCCACAGTGGAGGCGACTCAAGGCACAGCCATGGTGAAGGTGATACGTGACCTGAGAGTGACACCACTGCTGACCGGTAAAGCTCATATTTCTGCAAGTATATACATGCACGCATGCTGAAGCAGTATCGCTCGTGTATGTTGGTTCGAGGCGAAGTAGACCACGAAGTAGGTGGAATAAGGCCACGGCGACAGTTTTGACGGCCGCAGGGGCGGAGGTGCCTTGGAAGCAGCCGGCAGTCTGCGTGAGGGCCGCGACTCGGACAGTGGCAGCTGAGGCAAACCGCCCGGAGGAATAGTTGAGGTGGGGGTGTGATCCAGCAAGGTGAGCAGGGCCTACTCGTGAGGCACGGCGGCTCAAGGGTAGTGCAAGGCGGCTTGACGCCCGATGGCGGAGTGACGCTGACGGCCCAACAGCAGAGGCGAGCCAGTGTAGAAATCTTCAACCCTCCACGTAAGCAATAGTCATCAAACCCCACTAATAATCATGTACTTGTCTTCACATGGAAGTACTGCTTCTTGGATCAATTGATGTGAAGTAGTGGTAGTAACCGTGTTGTGGGTCGTTTGTTGCTTCGGGACTCACAGCCTCGGTCACAGGCAAATCAAAGCATCAAGCGGATCAGTGGCTCGGTCGCAGAGGCAGCGGCCTGCGGCAGACCGGCGAGGCGGCTCATGCTGTGGCGGAGAGAGCGGCTCGGAGTCGGGACGGTTGAGGCCTGGCACGGCTGCAGAGGTCGGGGCGGTTTAGGCCTCAAAGTTTTTCCCAACTGCGAGGCGGCTTCAGAGACGACGACTTTGATATGAGCAGCATGTCCAACGACTGAGAGGCGGGGTCAACTCCAAGCCCGACTCAAAGAAGCACCAGTGGAGGCGGGGCGCACGGCCGAGCCGCGATGCGGCGGCTCAAGGCGTGGCGGCGGTTCAGAGGCGGCGGATCAGGCCGGCGTAGTACGAGGTCACGGCGGCCAGGCAAACCGAGGAGTCCTCCCAGCGACAGAGTAGTACTTTCTTCTTTTCTTAGTTTCTTCGATCTTCACGTGAATTAAAGGCAGCCGATTGCTGTTTTACCTCAGGATTTCAAGCGACCAGTAGTAGAAAACGTGGCGGATGGGACCATGGCAGCCGCAGCTTTGGGTCTTGATCTTGTATGTAGTAGCCACGCAAATCGCAACTTGCAGCCTGTATGCAGCAACAGCGACTCGGCGGATCGGACAAAAACGGTTGTACCTTGGACATGAACGTTGGAAACGGAACACCTGTCAGTTTTGACTTGGTAAGCGGTGCCGCAGCGGAAACACAATCCCGATCTGATTCGGCGGAACGCCAGACGCGCGCGGTGGCGCACGTAACCCTAGTTTCTGCTCTTTGACTTAAATCTCGTGTATTGTAAAATCTGAACCAATGAACTCGAAGTTTATGTAGATCCTTCAAAAAACCGGTATTTTCTTCATCCAGATGCAAACTTCTCGAACCATAGATGAGATCCCTCCAAGAACTCAACACCATCGTGCGCGGGCCCCACGGTGGGCGCCAACTGACGTGGAATTAACACGTCAGATGTCCTTAGGGTCAGGACTTAATCGCGAGGCCAACGCATCTATGTGGTAGCTTGAGAGGGGTTCAGCGGAATCGAGAGACGCAACATAAGACATGGATTTAGACAGCTTCGGGCCCCGGGAAACATCATCCGGTAAAAACCCTACATGCTGTTTGAGGCTAGGTCTCATTATCATCACGAGGGGGTCGCCGTAAACCGGCTCTCCTCTTTGTGTCTAGCCCTAAGATTGTTTCTTCTTGCTTGTCGCTTGTAACTTGTCCCTCTTTGGGGAGCCCTGCCCCTCCTTATATATGTTGAAGGGGCGGGTTACATGTGGAGTCCTATTAGGATTAGGACTAGTCTATCTCTAATACAAACCGGATACAAGTCCATGTCTTAACTCCTTGTAAGACAAATATTCCTTATGCCTTTCCTCTTAAACCGGCCCACCGTAGTTGAACCGGCCTTCATGAACCGCCACCAGACCACCGGTCTTGTCTCTCCTCGACCCTTTGCGGATTACCAATGAACCGTAAACCGTCGGTCGCCAATGAACCGCCAAGTGTCGTGGGGTTCTTGAATGTATCGCCAAGTCCGGCCGGGTTATACTTCCGGCCGGTTTACGCCGCAGGGTATTACCCCGACAGGTTTGCTGCGGCGTGAGGCTGCCGTCGCCGCAGAATAACAGGGGTTGTGGGTGAGTAGAGGGATGGCCTAGCCAGCGGTGAGAGTATTAGGGGGCGGTGAGGCCTCCGTCGCATAGCAGGCGGCCACGGGAGGCAGGAGCACGAGGCACGACCGGCGTTGGTTTGGGCGGCTGGAGCAAGAAGACCAGATGTTGAAGAAGCACTACAGCCGTTGGATGGACATCGTACGGTCACTGGAGCTAGAATCGTGCATATTGACTAAGTTGACAAAGCCCTCCGTCCCCGTCAACTTAGTCAGCCCACAAGTCAGCCTGCCACTATACTGGGTCCCAGCTAGCAGGGGGAGTATTCATTTGTTGTGCGTAATAAGGAGGCACTTCCTTGCGTGCGAAGATATAGCTGGTGGGTCCAAGCGGTCAGCGGCGGTAACGTTTTTTTCGTGAAATACAGAGGCCCTTTCGGTGGGTCCCAGATATCATGTGGAGGAATCATTATTTTGTGCGTAATAAGGAGGCATTTCCTTGCGTGCGGCCGTGTACCCAGCTGTCAGCCTCTCCACGTAGAGTCCACTGCAAATGCATGTCGGTCGTTGACCACGTTGACCAGGCCGCGCGGAAAGCACCAGGTCGGTGGATGACAGCGAGGCCTTAGAAGGGAGCGACATGAAGGCAGGGAAGACTCGGCAGTTGTTTCCCACGCAGAGGGGAGTACGACTGTATGATGATTTACAGGTTCGTCTGCCGTCGCCGGAGAATAACAGCAGGTGTGGGTGAGTAGAGGGATGGCTAGGCCAGTGATGGGAGTACGGTGGGGCGGTAAGGCCTGCGCGGCAGCACAGCCGGCCGCGGGGAGGAGGGAGCAGGTAGTCCCGCCGGCGCTTGTTTGAGGATGACAGACGTTGGATGGAAATTCAACAGTCACTGCTTGTGCGTCAACCTTTTTTTAGGAAAGCCTCAAATCTGTGGAAAACAACATACAACCCATCTGCCATTATTTCTAATAATTTACAGCCATTTGCTAATTCTTAAGGTTTTTTGGAGCCCATATTCTTTTTGTTAGCATTACATCCCATATTATGGCCATGATTAAAAAATTATACGAAATTTTGCATATTTCGGTGCGGTTCGAACTGTTTTTAATCCCAAAATTTCGAGTCACATTCAAACTGATTTTAAAAATAAGTGTATATCAATATAAAATCCAAAAAATTGTCCACACATAAAAATCAATGCAATTTAATATCTCGAAGTGAAAAAAAGAAATTTGAAACTAATTGCCGGTTTGATGTGTTTTAAAAATGTAAAGCCCATTTCTCATTACTGATAGGCCATTTTCTCGGCCAGCCGAATGAAGCTCTCCTCGTCTTGGAAGATTTGCAGCCCAACAGGCCTGACAAAGCGACTTACCTGGCTTCACTAAAAAACTGGGTTGTGGCCGTGGACCCAGTTGCGGCCGTGGACCCAGCTGTCAGCCTCTCCACATACAGTACTCTTCCGATGGAAGTCGGTCGTTGACCACATTGACCATGCCGCACCGAGAGCACCAAGGCGGTGGATGACGACGAGTCCTAGGAAGGGGACGACGCGGAGCCGGGGAAGACGCGGCAGTGGATGCCCACGCGGAGAGGACTACGAGGGTTCACTGGTTCGGCTGCGGCGTGAGGCTGCCGTCGCCGCAGAATAACAGGGGGTGTGGGTGAGTAGAGGGATGCCCTGGTCAGTGGTGGGAGTAGTAGGGGGCGGTGAGGCCTCCGCGGCATCACAGCCGGTCACGGGTGACAGGAGCACGCGGAACGACCGGCGCTGCTTTGGGCGGCTAGAGCAAGAAGACCAGAGGTTGAAGAAGCACTATGGCCGTTGGATGGACATCGTACGGTCACTGGAGCTAGAATCGTTCATATTGACTAAGTTGACAAAACCCTCCATCCCCGTCAACTTAGTAGGCCCACAAGTCAGCCACCCACTATGGTGGGCCCCAGCTAGCAGGGGGTATTCATTTTCTTTTGCGTAATAAGGAGGCACTTCCTTGCGTGCGAAGATATAGCTGGTGGGTCCGACCTGTCAGCGGGGGGAACTTTTTTCATGAAATACAGAAGCCCTTTCCACGTACAGTGCGTAATAAGGAGGAACTTTCCTTGCGTGCGACCATGGACCTCGTGGGTCCCAGCCGTCAGGCTCTCCAAGTACAATCCTCTTCCAATGACTTTCGTATGTTGACCATGCCGCACCGAGCGCACCGAGGCGGTGGACGAAGGCGAGACCCCAGATTGGAACGACCCGGAGATGGGGAAGACGCGGCAGTGGAGTCGCAGACGGAGAGGAGTGGGAAACTTGACTAGTTCGGGTGCGGGGTGGGCCTACACTCGGCAGAGAATAATAGGAGGTGCAGAGTGGAGGGATGGCCTGGCCGTCGGCGGGGTAGCATTTCGCTGAGGAGCGCAAAACAATGCCGCTAGACGCCGGAGGCTGGAGCAGGCGGTCCCGGCAGCGCTGGGGGAAGAAGACGAGAGATTGAAGAAGAATGCCGGCTGCTGGATGTCAATCCAGCGCCTTCTTAGGCTTCGACCTACTGGCCCACATGTCAGCCAGTCCATTTGTTTTTTTAGTCCATTTGGTGGGCTGGGTGAAACAATGATGTAGCATCTATGCAGCCCGTTTATATGTATGGTAGAATTTAAAGCCCATTTGCATTTTTCTCGAAATCCGCGGACTTGCTGGGCTGGGTGAAAATATCATGTTGGGCTAGACGGAGAAATGTTATAAAAACATAAACACATGATTGCACGTCTATTACTGCATTGGTCAGTAAAATCTTTGCAAACTTATGTACGCAATCACTAGGAGTTAACTTGCCAAGTTATATATAAACAATTATTATTATTATTTTGTAAGAACTTTCAACTTACGAAATAAAATATCATTTAAATTTGATGAGTTAATAGTACGTGGGGTATTATTAATTTTTAGGCTAGACGTGGGACAGTTGAGTTAGTTCTAGGGAAAAGTACTGGGAGAAAACTCAGTTTACATCGAAAAAGAAAGTGGGAGAAAATTCAGATATAGGATTAATGAAAACGAAAAATAGAACTGAGCTGTATAGGAAGAGGACGAAAGATTGAACAAAATAAAGAAATACAAATGGATAGGTGGTTGGTCCCATATGTCTGTGTACGAGACCTGCTGGGTCCACCTGAGGAGGGGAATATGTTGGGAGGAAGGAGATTCAAAGCACGGCAGCCGAGTGAACTAGTTTTTTTAACGGACAAGTGAACTAGTTACATACATAAGCAAATAGCCACTAAAAAAAGCAAACAGGTTAATGGGTTCTTAAAAGAAAATTTTCGGACAAAACAGATAATTACGACACTTAGGCTAATGCATGAAACACTCAGATGATAAAGGTGCTTATAAACAGATAAAATACAACATCTAGACCTTCCCGCACGCTTGATCATGATGCTGCGGCTGTCCGTGTACTCGCCGGTTACGATGGCGACCGCGCCTCATGTCCAAGATCTGCATGTACATGTCGTAGCATGTGTATGCGTCCTTGGCCGCGTAGTTTATGTAGGCTAGATTCAGAGGTACCTCCCACGTGTTCAGGTCCTTGGTATCGTTGTCTTCTTTCATGTTGGCGTATCAGGGGTCGATGATGGTCTCGGCGAGGTCAACCACGGAGTCCTTCTCCTGCCCGTTGCTGATGATCTTGTATTGCTTCTGGATGTCGACAAGCTTGTTGCACCAGATGGCCGAATCGTCGCGTTCTACCTTCTCTCCACCGTAGATAAGGTGCAGTCGGCGCTGCCGATGAAACGGGCGAATGCTCCAGAACCTCTGATGGCCCTATAGAAGTGGTAGATGAGAACCTCGTCCCGCACACCTACTTGGGCGACGGCGATTCGCTGGTCCCTGTCAGGAGACGAATGGATGGGCACAAGGTCTAGTCCCGCAACCTTGTGCTTTCTCGTCATGTAGGTACTGCTTGAACTCGAAGAGGCAGAGCTTCACCGAGTCTGGATCGTTGGTGTACATCAGATTCAACTTGGTGCAGCCATAGGACTCAACGGCAAACTTAAAGGGGAACTCCTTGTTGAAGTCCATATCCAGCAGACTCACCCCTCGGATCGCCATTGGAGTCTCTTCAAGTGAACGAGTCTGTAGGCGGCGGCAGCAGTTCATTTTTCAGCTCTTGGGGAACTGGATTCAATAGTAAACTGAGTGTGTACAGTGACAATAGTTACTACCCCTCCATCGTCCACTGCACGCCCGGCAGAAGATGCACCCTCGGCGCATTCAAACGCCTCCATTAAGAAACCTACTCCGGCCACACGTCGATTCACGAGCGGGTCTATTTTGGTACTGTAATAACAGGAGTTAGTGGTCACTTTACTTAAATTTAATTAGCTTTAATAGAAATTTATACTTAAAACAAGCAATGCATTGGCTCGTTCTATCAGTGCCACAGGATCAACATGCACAACAATTAGAATTATTATTCTCGTGGCGCTTTACGATCAGCACATTTGTCGCACTTTCACAAAGATAATACTACCAAGTTTGAACTGTTTGTTATGGTTGTTGTCCTCTGCATCATCATGCCGTGTTTCCCAGCTTGCAAGATTCAGAACCAACAAATAAGATCCAAATAATAAGTACAATAAAGATGCCTACACATCTCATTGATTCCCAGCTTGCAAGATTCAGAACCAACAAATAAGATCCAAATAATAAGTACAACAAAGATGCCTACACATCTCATTGATTCCCAACTTGCAAGATTCATAACCAACAAATAAGATTCAAATAATAAGTACAACAGAGATGCCTACACATCTCATTGATTCCCAGCTTGCAAGATTCAGAACCAACCCATTAGATCCTTTTGATAAAGTGAATATCGGGATTAAATCCATCTTGGATAGCCATGTCATACAATCGAAGAACTTGGTGAATGCTCTTGATCGTCACAACATCTGTAGTTGAGTATTCCTGTTTGCACACCACAAACCAGGAGAGCATGATTTCAATTTAATAGTGGCCTCTGTCGGTGTCAAAACCGGCGGATCTCGGGTAGGGGGTCCCGAACTGTGCGTCTAGGCGGATGGTAACAGGAGACAAGGGACACAATGTTTTTACCCAGGTTCGGGCCCTCTCGATGGAGGTAAAACCCTACTCCTGCTTGATTAATATTGATGATATGGGTAGTACAAGAGTAGATCTACCACGAGATCAGAGAGGCTAAACCCTAGAAGCTAGCCTATGGTATGATTGTTGTTCGTCCTACGGACTAAACCCCTCCGGTTTATATAGACACTTGAGAGGGCTAGTGAGGGAGTCCTGGACTAGGGGGTGTCCGGATAGCCGAACTGCCATCTTTGGCCGGACTCCTAGACTTTGAAGATACAAGATTGAAGACTTCGTCCCTTGTCCGGATAGGACTTTCCTTGGCGTGGAAGGCAAGCTTGGCGATACGGATATGTAGTTTTTCTACCATTGTAACCGACTCCATGTAACCCTAACCCTATTCGGTGTCTATATAAACCGAAGGGTTTTAGTCCGTAGGACGAACAACAATCATACCATAGGCTAGCTTCTAGGGTTTAGCCTCTCTGATCTCGTGGTAGATCTACTCTTGTACTACCTGAAGGAAATATGCCCTAGAGGCAATAATAAAGTTATTATTTATTTCCTTATTTCATGATAAATGTTTATTATTCATGCTAGAATTGTATTAACCGGAAACATAATACATGTGTGAATACATAGAAAAACATAGTGTCACTAGTATGCCTCTACTTGACTAGCTCGTTGAATCAAAGATGGTTAAGTTTCCTAGCCATACACATGAGTTGTCATTTGATTAACGAGATCACGTCATTAGGAGAATGATGTGATTGACATGACCCATTCCGTTAGCCTAGCACTTGATCGTTTAGTATGCTGCTATTGCTTTCTTCATGACTTATACATGTTCCTGTAACTATGAGATTATGCAACTCCGTTTACGGAGGAACACTTTGGGTGCTACCAAACGTCACAACGTAAATGGGTGATTATAAAGGAGTACTACAGGTGTCTCCAAAGGTACATGTTGGGTTGGCGTATTTCGAGATTAGGTTTTGTCACTCCGATTGTCGGAGAGGTATCTCTAGGCCTTCTCGGTAATACACATCATATAAGCCTTGCAAGCATTGCAACTAATAAGTTAGTTGCGAGATGATGTATTACGGAACGAGTAAAGAGACTTGCGATAACGAGATTGAACTAGGTATTGGATACCGACGATCGAATCTCGGGCAAGTAACATACCGATGACAAAGGGAACAACGTATGTTGTTATGCGGTTTGACCGATAAAGATCTTCGTAGAATATGTAGGAGCCAATATGGGCATCCAGGTCCCGCTATTGGTTATTGACCGAGAATAGTTCTAGGTCATGTCTACATAGTTCTCGACCCGTAGGGTCCGCACAAGGTTTCGATGATGGTTATATTATGAGTTTATGAGTTTTGATGTACCAAGGAGTTTGGAGTCCCGATGAGATCGGGGACATGACGAGGAGTCTCGAAATGGTCGAGACATAAAGATCGATATATTGGACGACTATATTCGGAGTTCGAAAGGTTCCGAGTGATTCGGTATTTTTGAGTACCGGAGAGTTACTGAATTCGCCGGGAGTATATGGGCCTTATTGGGCCATACGGGAATAGAGGAGAGAGGCCAAGGGAGGAGGCCTCGCCCCCTCTGGTCCGAATGGACAAGGGGCGCAGCCCCTTTCCTTCTCCCTCTCCCCTCTTCCCCCACTCCTACCCCAACAAGGAGGTGGAATCCTACTAGGACTAGGGAGTCCTAGTAGGACTCCACCATGGCGCGCCCCTCCTAGGGCCGGCCTCCTCCTCCCTCCCTCCTTTATATCTGGGGCAGGGGGCACCCCATGGACACACAAGTTGATCTACGGATCGTTCCTTAGCCGTGTCGGTGCCCCTCCACCATATTCCACTTTGGTCATATCGTCATGAGCTTAGGCGAAGCCTGCGCCGGTGAAGTCATATCGTCGCGAGCTTAGGCGAAGCCCTGCGTCGGTGGAGCATCATCATCGTCCCACGCCGTCGTCTTGACGGAACTCATCCCCGACGCTTTGCTGGATCGGAGCCGGGGATCGTCATCGAGCTGAGCGTGTGCTGAACTCGGAGGTTCCGTGCGTTCGTACTTGGATCGGTCGGATCGTGAAGGCGTCGACTACATCAACCGCGTTGTTATAACGCTTCCGCTTCGGTCTACAAGGTGCGTGGACATACACTCTCCCTCTCGTTGCTATGCCATCACCATGATCTTGCGTGTGCGTAGGAAATTTTTGAAATTACTACGTTCCCCAACAAAGGCATCCGAGCCTGGTTTTATGTGTTGATGTCATATGCACGAGTAGAACACAAGTGAGTTGTGGGCGATATAAGTCATACTGCTTACCAGCATGTCATACTTTGGTTCAGCGGTATTGTGAGATGAAGCGGCCGGACCGACATTACAGCGTGCGCTTACGCGAGACTGGTTTCACCGCTTGAGCACTCGTTGCTTAAAGGTGACCGCGGTGTCTGTTTCTCTCACTTTAGTTGAACCGAGTGTGGCTCGCCCGGTCCTTGCGAAGGTTAAAACAGCACCAACTTGACAAACTATCGTTGTGGTTTTGATGCGTAGGTAAGAACGGTTCTTGCTCAGCCCGTAGCAGCCACGTAAAACTTGCAACAACAAAGTAGAGGACGTCTAACTTGTTTTTGCAGGGCATGTTGTGATGTGATATGGTCAAGACGTGATGCTATATTTATTGTATGAGATGATCATGTTTTGTAACGAAGTTATCGCAATCGGCAAGAGCCATATGGTTGTCGCTTTATTGTATGAAATGCAAAAGCCATGTAATTGCTTTACTTTATCACTAAGCAGTAGTGATAGTCGTAGAAGCAATAGTTGGCGAGACGACAACGATGCTACGATGGAGATCAAGGTGTCGCGCCGGTGACAATGGTGATCATGACGGTGCTTGAGATGGAATCACAAGCACAAGATGATGATGGCCATATCATATCACTTATATTGATTGCATGTGATGTTTATCCTTTATGCATCTTATCTTGCTTTGATTGACGGTAGCATTATAAGATGATCTCTCACTAAAATTATCAAGAAGTGTTCTCCCTGAGTATGCACCGTTGCGAAAGTTCTTCGTCCTGAGACACCACGTGATGATCGGGTGTGATAGGCTCTACGATCAAATACAACAGGTGCAAAACAGTTGCGCACGCGAATACTCAGTTAAACTTGACGAGCCTAGCATATAACAGATATGGCCTTGGAACACGGAGACCGAAGGTCGGCGTGAATCATATAGTAGATATGATCAACATATTGATGTTCACCATTGAAACTACTCCATCTCACGTGATGATCGGACATGGTGTAGTTGATATGGATCACGTAATCACTTAGAAGATTAGAGGATGTCTATCTAAGTGGGAGTTCTTAAGTAATATGATTAATTGAACTTAAATTTATCATGAACTTAGTCCTGGTAGTATTTTGCAAATTATGTTGTAGATCAATAGCTCGCGTTGTTGCTTTCATATGTTTGTTTTGATATGTTCCTAGAGAAATTATGTTGAAAGATGTTAGTAGCAATGATGCGGATTGGATCCGTGATCCGAGGTTTATCCTCATTGCTGCCTGAAGAATTATGTCCTTAATGCACCGCTAGGTGACAGACCTATTGCAGGAGCAAATGCGACGTTATGAGCGTTTGGCTAGCTCAATATGATGACTACTTGATAGTTTAGTGCACCATACTTAACGGCTTAGAATCGGGACTTCAAAGGCGTTTTGAGCGTCATGGACCATATGAGATGTTCCAGGAATTGAAGTTAATATTTCAAGCAAATACCGAGTTGAGAGATATGAAGTCTCCAACAAGTTCTATAGCTAAAAGATGGAGGAGAATCGCTCAACTAGTGAGCATGTGCTCATATTATGCAGGTACTTCAATCGCTTGAATCAAGTGGGAGTTAATCTTCCAGATAAGATAGTGATTGACAGAATTCTCTAGTCACCATCACTAAGTTACTAGAACTTCGTGATGAACTATAGTATGCAAGGGATGACGAAAACAATTCCCAAGCTCTTCGCGATGCTAAAATCGGCGAAGGTAGAAATCAAGAAAAACATCAAGTGTTGATGGTTGACAAGACCACTAGTCTCAAGGAAAATGGCAAAGGGAAGAAGGGGAACTTCAAGAAGAACGGCAAGCAAGTTGCTACTCGAGTGAAGAAGCCCAAGTCTGGACCTAAGCCTGAGACTAAGTGCTTTTGCTGCAATAGAAATGGTCACTGGAAGCGGAAAAACCCTGAATATTTGGTGAGTAAGAAGGATGGCAAAGTGAACAAGGGTATATTTGATATACATGTGTTTAATGTGTGCCTTACTAGTGTTTATAGTAGCCCCTGAGTATTTGATACTTGTTCGGTTGCTAAGATTAGTAACTCGAAACAGGAGTTCTGAGAATAAACAGAGACTAGTTGAAGGGGAAGTGACGATGAGTGTTGGAAGTAGTTCCAAGATTGATATGATCATCATCGCACACTCTTTATACTTTCGGGATTAGTGTTAAACCTAAATAAATGTTATTTGGCGTTTGCGTTGAGCATGAATATGATTTGATCATGTTTATTGCGTCGGTTATTCATTTAAAGTTAGAGAATAATTGTTATTCTGTTTACATGAATAAGACCTTCTATGGTCATACACCCAATGAAAATGGTTTGTTGGATCTCGATGTAGTGATACACATATTCATAATATTGATGCCAAAAGATGCAAAGTTAATAATGATAGTGCAACTCATTTTTGGCACTGCCGTTTAGGTCATATTGGTGTAAAGCGCATGAAGAAACTCCATGCTAATGGGATTTTGGAATCACTTGATTATGAATCACTTGATGCTTGCGAACCATGCCTTATGGGCAAGATGACTAAAGACTCGTTCTCGGAACAATGGAGCGAGCAAATGACTTATTGGAAATAATACATACCGATGTATGCGATCCAATGAGTGTTGATGCTCGTGGCAAGTATCGTTATTTTCGACCTTCACAGATGATTTGAGCAGATATGGGTATATCTACTTGATGAAACACAAGTCTGAAACATTTGAAAAGTTCAAAGAATTACAGAGTGAAGTGAAGAATCATCGTAACAAGAAAATAAAAGTTTCTACGATATGATCGCAGAGGAAAAATATTTGAGTTCTGAGTTTGGTCTTCAATTAAAACAAAGTGGAATAGTTTCACAGCTCACGCCACATGGAACACCACAACATAATGGTGTGTCCGAATGTCGAAACCGCACTTTATTGGATATGGTGCGATCTATGATGTATCTTACCAATTTACCACCATCGTTTTGGGTTATGCATTAGAGACAGCTGCATTCACGTTTAATAGGGCACCATCTAAATCCGTTGAGATGACACCGTATGAACTATGGTTTAGCGATAAACCTAAGCTGTCGTTTCTTAAAGTTTGGAGTTGTGATGCTTATGTGAAAAAGTTTTCACCGATAAGCTCGAACCCAAATCGGAGAAGTGCGTCTTCATAGAATACCCAAAGGAAACTGTTGGGTACACCTTCTATCACAGGTCTAAAGGCAAAACATTCGTTGCTAAGATGGATCCTTTCTAGAGAAGGAGTTTTCTCTCGAAAGAAGTGAGTGGGAGGAAAGTAGAACTTGACAAGGTAATTGTACCTTCTCCCTTATTGGAAAGTAGTTCATCACGAAATCAGTTCGAGTGATTCCTACACCAATTAGTAAGGAAGTTAATGATGATGATCATGAAACTTCAGATCAAGTTGCTACCAAACCCCGTAGGTCTTCCGGAGTAAGATCCGCACCAGAGTGGTACAGTAATCATGTTACTAGACCATGATGAACCTACGAACTATGGGGAAGCGATGATGAGCCCAGATTCCGCGAAATGGCTTGAGGCCATAAAATCTGAGATATGATCCATGTATGAGAACAAAAGTATGGACTTTGATTGACTTGCTCGATGATCAGCAAGCCATGTTAAATAAATGGATCTTCAAGAGGAAGACAGATGCTGATAGTAGTATTACTATCTACAAAGCTCGACTTGTCGCAGAAAGGTTTTCGACAAGTTCAAGGTGTTGACTACAATGAGATTTTCTCAATCAGTAGCGATGCTTAAGTCTGTCCGAATCATGTTAGCAATTGCCACATTTTATGAAATCTGGCAAATGGATGTCAAAACTACATTCTTTAATGGATTTATTAAAGAAGAGTTGTATATGATGCAACCAGAAGGTTTTGTCAATCCTAAAGGAGCTAACAAAATGTGCAAGCTCCAGCGATCCATCAATGGACTGGTGCAAGCATCTTGGAGTTGGAATATACGCTTTGATGTGTTGATCAAAGCATATGATTTTATACAGACTTTTGGAAGGCCTGTATTTACAAGAAAGTGAGTGGGAGCACTACAGCCTTTCGATAAGTATATGTGAATGACATATTGTTGATCGGAAATAATGTAGAATTATTCTGCAAAGCATAAAGGAGTGTTTGAAAGGAGTTTTTCAAAGAAAGACCTCGTTGAAGCTGCTTACATATTGAGCATCAAGATCTATAGAGATAGATCAAGACGCTTGATAAGTTTTTGAATGAATACATACCTTGACAAGATTTTGAAGTGGAACAGTCAAAGAAAGAGTTCTTGCACTGTGTTACAAGGTGTGAGATTGAGTAAGACTCAAAACCCGACCACGGCAGAAGATAGAAAGAGAATGAAAGTCATTCCCTATGCATCAGCCATAGGTTCTATAAAGTATGTCATGCTGTGTACCAGATCTATTGCATGCCCTACCACTAAGCTTGGCAAGGGAGTGCAATAGTGATCTAGGAGTAGATCAATGGACAGCGGTCAAAATTATCCTTAGTGGAATAAGGAAATATTTCTCGATTATGGAGGTGATAAAAGAGCCCGTCAGAAAGAGTTACATCGATGCAAGCTTTTTACACTGATCCGGATGACTCTAAGTCTCAATCTGGATACATATTGAAAGTGGGAGCAATTAGCTAGAGTAGCCCGTGCGAGCATTGTAGACATAGAATATTTGCAAAATACATACGGCTCAATGTGATGGACCCGTTGACTAAGCTTCTCTCACGAGCAAAACATGATCATCCCTTAGTACTCTTTGGGTGTTAATCACATAGCGATGTGAACTAGATTATTGACTCTAGTAAACCCTTTGGGTGTTGGTCACATGACGATGTGAACTATGGGTGTTAATCACATACAGATGTGAATATTAGTGTTGAATCACATGATGATGTGAACTAGATTATTGACTCTAGTGCAAGTGGGAGACTGAAGGAAATATGCCCTAGAGGCAATAATAAAGTTATTATTTATTTCCTTATTTCATGATAAATGTTTATTATTCATGCTAAAATTGTATTAACCGGAAACATAATACATGTGTGAATACATAGACAAACATAGTGTCACTAGTATGCCTCTACTTGACTAGCTCGTTGAATCAAAGATGGTTAAGTTTCCTAGCCATAGACATGAGTTGTCATTTGATTAACGGGATCACATCATTAGGAGAATGATGTGATTGACATGACCCATTCCGTTAGCCTAGCACTTGATCGTTTAGTATGTTGCTATTGCTTTCTTCATGACTTATACATGTTCCTATAACTATGAGATTATGCAACTCCGTTTACGGAGGAACACTTTGGTGCTACCAAGCGTCACAACGAATCGGGTGATTATAAAGGAGTACTACAGGTGTCTCCAAAGGTACATGTTGGGTTGGCGTATTTCGAGATTAGGTTTTGTCACTCCGATTGTCGGAGAGGTATCTCTAGGCCTTCTCGGTAATACACATCATATAAGCCTTGCAAGCATTGCATCTATTAAGTTAGTTGCGAGATGATGTATTACGGAACAAGTAAAGAGACTTGCCGGTAACGAGATTGAACTAGGTATTGGATACCGACGATCGAATCTCGGGCAAGTAACATACCGATGACAAAGGGAACAACGTATATTGTTATGCGGTTTGACCGATAAAGATCTTCGTAGAATATGTAGGAGCCAATATGGGCATCCAGGTCCCGCTATTGGTTATTGACCGAGAATAGTTCTAGGTCATGTCTACATAGTTCTCGAACCCGTAGGGTCCGCACGCAAGGTTTCGATGATGGTTATATTATGAGTTTATGAGTTTTGATGTACCAAGGAGTTTGGAGTCCCGATGAGATCGGGGACATGACGAGGAGTCTCTAAATGGTCGAGACGTAAAGATCGATATATTGGACGACTATATTCGAGTTCGGAAAGGTTCCGAGTGATTCGGTATTTTTCGAGTACCGAGAGTTACGGAATTCGCCGGGAGTATATGGGCCTTATTGGGCCATACGGGAATAGAGGAGAGAGGCCAAAGGGAGGAGGCATCGCCCCCCTCTGGTCCGACTGGACAAGGGCGAGCCCCTTTCCTTCTCCTCTCCCCTCTTTCCCCTCTCCTACTCCAACAAGGGAGGTGGAATCCTACTAGGACTAGGGAGTCCTAGTAGGACTCCACACCATGGCGCGCCCTCCTTGGGCGGCCTCCTCCTCCCTCCCTCCTTTATATCTGAGGGGCAGGGGCACCCCATGGACACACAAGTTGATCTACGGATCGTTCCTTAGCCGTGTCGGTGCCCCCTCCACCATATTCCACTTTGGTCGTATCGTCGCGAGCTTAGGCGAAGCCCTGCGCCGATGAAGTCATATCGTCGCGAGCTTAGGCGAAGCCCTGCGCCGGTGGAGCATCATCATCGTCACCACGCCGTCGTGCTGACGGAACTCATCCCCGACGCTTTGCTGGATCGGAGCCGGGGATCGTCATCGAGCTGAACGTGTGCTGAACTCGGAGGTGCCGTATGTTCGGTACTTGGATCGGTCGGATCGTGAAGACGTACGACTACATCAACCGCGTTGTTATAACGCTTCCGCTTACGGTCTACGAGGGTACGTGGACATACACTCTCCCCTCTCGTTGCTATGCCATCACCATGATCTTGCGTGTGCGTAGGAAATTTTTTGAAATTACTACGTTCCCCAACACTACCCATATCATCAACATTAATCAAGCAGGAGTAGGGTATTACCTCCATTGAGAGGGCCCGAACCTGGGTAAAAACATCGTGTCCCTTGTCTCCTGTTACCATCCGCCTAGACGCACAGTTCGGGACCCTCTACCCGAGATCCGCCGGTTTTAACACCGACATTCGTGCTTTCATTGAGAGTTCCTCTGTGTCGTCACTTATAGGCCCGATGACTCCTTCAATCATCAGCAACGACGCAGTCCAGGGTGAGACTTTTCTCCCCGGACAGATCTTCGTATTCGGCGGCTTTGCACTGCTGGCCAATTCGCTAGGCCATCTGGAGCAGATCGAAAGCTACGCCCCTGGCCATCAGGTCAGATTTGGAAGCTTGAACTATACGGCCGATGTCCGCGGAGACTTGATCTTCGATGGATTGAGCCACGGCCGGCGTGCCGCCTTGTCTCGATGGGTGCGATCTAGCTCGCCGCGAACAGTGCCGGAGGCCGCACTAGTGCCCGCTCCGACCCTTAATCCGGGCGGTTTCACGATCGAGGGCGGTTGGTTGGACACCGCCTCGGGCTGAAATCTCGGCGATTGAGCGAACACCATCCCTGTCCTTTGCAAAGCTCGTGACTCCTGGTGCGGACTCCTTTCCGGACTACTTAACCTCCAGCGCCCGCCGATCGAATCCGACTGGGCGCCGGTTATGGAGTTCACCGCCGCAGACATCTTTCAGCACTTGCCCTTTGGCAATATCTTGAACTCATTAAAGTGTCTCTCTCTTTGTCAGGGAAGCCCTGGTCGAACTACGGTCAGGAAGGTTGGGATTCGGACGACGAAGAAATTCAACGCCCACCCACCACCCACTTTGTAGCCACAGTCGATGATTTAACCGACATGCTCGACTTCGACTCCGAAGACATTGAAGGTATGGACGAGGGTGCCGGAGACGATCAAGAGCCAGCGCCCACGGGGCACTGGAAGGCCACCTCGTCATATGACATATACATGGTGGACATCCCAAAAGATGGGAATGGCGATGGAACGCGGAGGATGACCCTCAAGAAACAACCCAAGCGCCGGCGTCGGGGCGCCGCTCTAAATCCCGCCACAAGAAACGGCGATTCCGCACGGAGACAATAATACCCGGACGGTGCGAAGATGACCCCTCGGCAGGGACTCAAGCGCGGGAGGAGGGAGAAGGAAGTCCGCACGACAAAGGCTGCGAAAAAGAGGTAGAGGGCGATAATTATGCGCCCCCCTCCGAAGACGAGGCAAGCCTCGACGACGACAAATTCGTCGTGCCAGAGGACCCCATCGAACAAGAGCGTTTTAAACACAGGCTCATGGCCACGGCAAGCAGCCTCAAGAAAAAGCAGCAACAGCTTAGAGCTGACCAAGACCTGCTAGCTGACAGATGGACTGAAGTCCTTGCAGCCGAAGAGTATGAACTCGAACGCCCTTCCAAAAGCTACCCCAAACGCAGGCCGTTGCCTCGATCAGAGGAGGAAGCACCCACGTCACCAGCGCACGACATGGCAGACCGGCCACCCCATGGCCGCGACAGAGAAGCCTCTCGGCCCTCCGCTCAAGCTACGCGCCGACGCCGCTCAAAAAGTACCAAGGCACGGGAAAACGCGCCGGACTTGCGAGATATATTGGAGGATAAGGAAAAGCATACAAGATCGATCTACCGATCGCATGGGCGGCCAACGACTCGAGATGATTACCGTCACGCCGGATACAGCAAACCCGGCCGGGCCGAACACATTAGACAAAGCTCATATGAGCTACGTCGTGATATAGCCCAATACAGAGGCGCCGCACACCCACTATGCTTCACAGATGAAGTAATGGATCATCAAATCCGTGAGGGCTTCAAACCCTTAAACATCGAATCATACGATGGTACCACAGATCCTGCGGTCTGGATCGAGGACTATCTCCTCCATATCCACATGGCCCGCGGTGATGATCTACATGCCATCAAATACCTCCCACTCAAGCTTAAAGTACCAGCTCGGCATTGGCTCAACAGCTTGCCAGCAAAGTCAATCGGTTGTTGGGAGGACCTGGAAGCCGCATTCCTTGATAACTTCCAGGGCACATATGTGCGACCACCAGACGCCGATGACCTTAGCCATACAATTCAGCAGCGGAAGAATCGGCGGACAATTACGGGCGCGGTTCCTAACAAAGAAAAATCAGATCGTCGACCGTCCGGATGCGAGGCGCTAGCAACCTTCAAACACAACATCATGACGAGTGGCTAGCCCGCACATAGGACAGGAAAAGCCGAAATCCTTGGCAGCCCTCACCACACTCATGACCGGCTTTTGCGCGAGAGAGGACAGCTGGCTAGCTCGAAGCAACAACTTGGCCAAACACCACGGTAGTTCGGATACCAAGGACAGCAATGGCAGGTCGCGTCGCAACAAGCATAAACGCCGCGTGCGGTGATAATGCTGAAGATACGATAGTAAATGCGGATTCAGAGGCTCTAAACCCGGTCAGCGGAAGAAGCCATTCAAAAGAAATACCCAGGGCCCGTCCAAATTGGACCGAATACTCGATCGCTTGTGCGGATACATGGCACCCCGAAAAACAGCCAACCACACCAACAGGGATTGTTGGGTGTTCAAGCAAGCAAGCAAGCTAAGCGCCCGAAAACAACGACAAGGGGCTGCATAGCGATGACGAGGAAGAGCCCGACCGCCGAACAATAGAGGACAGAAGGGCTTTCCCACACAAGTGCGGACGGTGAACATGATATACGCAACCCACATACCCAAAAGGGAGCGGAAGCGCGCATTAAGGGACGTATACGCGATGGAGCCAGTAGCCCCGAAGTTCAACCCATGGTATTCCTGCCCGATCACCTTCGATCGAAGGGACCACCCCTCTAGCATCCGTCACGGCGGTTTCGCGGCATTGGTTCTTGACCCAATTATTGACGGATTTCACCTCACCAGAGTCCTAATGGACGGCGGCAGCAACCTGAACCTGATTTATCAGGATACAGTGCGCGAAATGGGCATAGACCCGTCAAGGATCAAACCCACAAAGACGACCTTTAAAGGCGTCATTCCAGGTGTAGAGGCCAACTGCACAGGCTCTGTTACACTTGAAGTGGTCTTCGGATCCCCGGATAACTTCCGGAGTGAGGAGTTAATCTTCGCATAGCCCGTTCATGCGGCTATCACACACCTTTCGGACGAACCGCATTCGCAAAATTCAATGCGGTGCCGCACTTCGCGTACCTCAAACTCAAGATGCCAGGCCCTCGAGGCATAATCACGGTCAATGGAAACACGAGCGCTCCCTCGAGCGGAGGAGCATCGGCCGCCCTTGCGCGAAGTGCGAACAGCCTCTTAAGGCAATTCTCGATCCGACCAATAAACAATCGGACACTGTCAAGTGCGCCTGGAGTAACCTACAGCAAGACCGCCTGGCACGTTCCGAACAAGCGTAGTAATGCAGCCCCAACCCCAGCCCTCACGAACTCGTGAAGCCAGTACTACGCGCACGTAATTGCGCTCTGAAGCACCATGGGCATAGGGGACGGGCCACGACCACGGCACGCCCAAAATGCGGCTAGACCACACTAGGGGCTCCCGTTTGTGTCATTCCTTTTTTTCTTTTTCTTCCTTTTACTTTCAGGACTCTGTTCTCCAGAAGCCATGTCCGGCATTTGCGCCGAATACACGATGCAACAGCCAGGGAAGCAGAAAACTGCGTCGAGTGTCCAGGTGGTCTCTATTATGAGCAGTATATCTGTTTTACATACCACACCGCAAACTTACCCCTGGAAGGGGGACATGTCAAAAAGTCCCGTACCTTGCTTATCGCACAATTTGTATCGTTCTGCTTTTATTTGCAGTTTCTTTTGAATAACCAATATATAGCTCTTGCCTATTATTGCATTCTTTCCCATTATATATGTTCATTTATGACATTGCGCAACTGTACAATTTGGTAAGGCCAAAACACCAGGGGCTTATGTACCCCAAAAACATGGTGTGACAAGTCCGAACACTTTCACAAGTGCGGCACCGCGAACTTATAGCATTATATGCATCGGCTCCGAATCATGTCTTGGGTCAATAGTTGGGTTTGCCCGGCTCCCATGTTTTGGTACCTTACGTTCCGTTATATCGGCTAAGGTAGCGCTGGGAGAACCACTGCGATTGTGCCCGGTTGAGCTGGGTTGAGCACCTCGGTGGAAAGCTAAAACTGACCGTCATGATAAAGGCGAGAGCCGGTCGCTGTTCGAGAGGTTTCTTCGAGTCCCTAAAGACTTATGCCGCTTAGAGCGAGGAACCGGCATTGTCCGGCCAAGGCGTGGATAGTGCCCCGAACTCGGTCTTCTGAATACTAGGGGCTTCGCCGAAATTTAAAATTATAGAATTCTATGGCTAAGTGAGAGTGTTCAAGAATTATAGTCCGGTTGCCTGGTTCGTTGCGTTGAGCGCCTCCCTAGAAGGACCCAATAATGGGAACAAGAGCGCTCAAGTTTATCCCGAACACCCCAACACTCGTGGCATGGCGGCTGAAGCCAACGACTTGCCATCTCTCAAATTTGATAAACGGCCGCATAGAAGGTAATATTTTAAATTCAAAAGCGTTGCTTAGCGCATATGAAAAAGTTTTCAGCGTACACGATAACAAATGCGAGTCTACTCAAATATTACATCTTTGGAGCATTCACCCGCTATAAGACGGGCACCCTTCAGGACGCCCTCATAATACTTCTCGGGCTTGCGATGTTCTTTGCCCGGCGGCGGCCTGTCCGTCACCAGCTTCTCCGCGTCTAGCTTGCCCCAGTGCACCTTGGCACGGGCAAGGGCCCTACGGGCACCTTCAATACAGACGGAGCGCTTGATGACTTCGATCCATGGACAGGCATCCACCAGCCGCCGCACTAGCCTGAAGTAGCTCCCAGGCATGGCCTCATTTGGTCACAGCCGAGCTATAAGGCCCTTCATGGCCCGTTCGGCGACCTTGTGGAGCTCCACCAATTGCTTCAGTTGGTCGCTCAAGGGCACCGGGTGTTCGGCCTCAGCATACTGAGACCAAAACACCTTTTCCGTCGAGCTCCCTTCTTCGGCTCGGTAGAAAGCGGCGGCATCGGAGACACTCCATGGCAGATCTGCTGAACGCTCTGGAGAGTTTCGGATTCGGGTAAGTACTAGATAATTGACTTTTACATTCTTGCTCTGCATAAAGAATGCCTTACCCTTGTGATCTTCTTTATTGCCACAATCTCTGGAGGGCTTTTGGGCCTCGGCCTTAGCAGCTTTGGCAGTCTCAAGAGCCGAGGCAAGCTCGACTCTCGGGTCTTGAGTCACGCTCCAAACCCTTGTGTTTTTCCACGAGCCTGGAGCTCTTGCCGTACCTCCGCCAGCTCGCCTCCCCATCTCTCGCTAGGTGCGCTCCTGGCCGCTTTGTTTCGCCGCGGACACGCCTCCTTCAGTGGTCGCCACCTCGCTCGTGGCCCTGCAGTACCCATGTTATTCCTGTTATCTTTTGCAACCACATTTTTAAATTCCATAAGGTATTACTTACCTTCCTTGTCCTCGAGCTGCTTCTTGGCTTGGCGAGCTCGTTCTCGGACCGCTCGAGGCTCTCCTTCAATGCATTGACCTCCATGATCGGTCTTGGCAGGTCAGCAGGCAGCCTGCATTCCCATATTGACATAATTATGTTAGACTCCTGCGTATATCTTTTTAGATCCTCAGTCCGGCTTTTCTTTCCGAACACCGAACTAAGCATATGGGGCTACTGTCTATGCGGTAATCTTCTTACATATATTGAAAACTTACCTCAAAGCCTGTTAGAAGGCCATTGCAGGCCTGAGTCAGCCCGCTTTTGGCGGACTGAACTTTCTAGATCACCACACTCATAACAGTGCGGTGCTCCTCCTCGATGGAGGCGCTGTTAAGTGCCTCCAGTAAGCTATCCGGTGCCTCCGGTTGGACGAAGGACACCGGCGTCTTCCCCTTCCTACGAAGGGGCCGCTTGCCGGACTTCGGAACCGCTGAAGGTTCCGGTATGGAGTCCGGACAAGGGTCGGGCTTAGAGCCCCTGGGGGTCTCGCTCCCCTCGCGCCTGGAGTCCGGGAGGCTGCCTTGCGCCGCCTCCTGCGCTACCTCCTCTTGACCAGGCCCCCCTTGGGGCCCCACCTCGGCGTCGTCAGCAGCGTGAGGTGAGGAGGCGGCCGGAAGTGAAGAACTCTCCACTTCCGACGAATTCAGGGACCCGCTCGACGAAGCGGCGAGCTCGTCCTTGGGCGGGCTACATGATTGTTCGTCATTAGAGAACACTATGCAATGAAAAAAAAGCCATGGGTATCCGGACACTTATGTCTCGCTAGGGCCTTGGCCCTCGAGGGCCACTCCTCCTCGCCGTCGTTGGCGTTGGTGGAGACGTCCGGAGGAAGGGTTCTTCCCTTCTTGAACCCTCCGGCCTCCCAGTGGGCGGCCTTTCTTTCTTCTCTCCCCAGGTGGGGAGAGGCTTGCTTCCTCCTCCTCGTTTTCACGGGAGGAGTCCGCCTCAGTCGTCGGACGATGAGTCCGACAACACTGCACCGGCACTCCTTGAGTCCCGTGGCCTTCTTCTCCGCACCACGTGAGGTGCGGAGCTAGCAGCCCCGTCAATCGGGCGTCTGCTGGGTCTTCGGCAAAGGGGCCGACAGTTAATCTGTCCGGACGTCTTCTCCGATCTGTCAAAGGTTAGGGAGTTTTAGATCCCACATAGAGTCAATCTATGAAAACAAGAGTCCCATAAAGGGTAAAATAACTTACCTCGCTGGCTTGGCGCTGCGAGCTGAATCCGCGATCTTGATGGCGGATGTGGAACCTCGGCGCCCTTGAACAGCACCTTCCAGCGTCTTCGTGCGTAGTGTCGAAGAGCCTTTTCAGAGATTGGGTGTTGTGCGGATCGAACTCCCACAATTTGAAGGCCGTTGTTGGCATGGGAGAATCTGGCGGATGAGCATCACTGGATTACGTTGACAAGCCCGAGATTCTTGTCCACTAGGTTTGGACGCAAGTTTGGAGTCCGGACAGCTCATCTGAATCCCCATGTCGGCCCGTCTCTTTCCATGATGTGAGCCGTGTGGGAAGCCAGATCGAATTCGAGGGCCGCCACCCATTGAGAGTCGCGCGCTCGGTGATGTAGAACCACCCGATTGCCACCCTTTATGGTCTCCACAAGCAGGCCTCGAGCCATAGGACTTTGGCCATCTTGCCAACCATGGCGCCTCCGCACTCCGCTTGGCAGCCGCCCACTACCTTGACTTGACATTGAAGATCTTCAGCCATAAGCGAAGTGGGGCTGGATCTGAGAGGAAGGCCTCGCACACGACGATAAACGCCGAGATGTTGAGGATGAAGTTCGGGGCCAGATCGTGGAAATCCAGGCCATAGTAGAACATGAGCCCCCGGACAAATGGGTGAAGTGGAAAACCTAGTCCTCGGAGGAAGTGGGTGAGGAACACCACCCTCTCATGGGGCCCGGGGGTGGGAATGAGCTACCCCTCGTCGGGTAGCCGGTGCGCGATGTCGCTGGACAAGTATCCGGCCTTCCGCAGCTTTTTGATGTGCCCCTCCGTGACGGAGGAGGCCATCCACTTGCCTCCCGCTCTGGACATAGTTGGAGAAGGTTGAGGTAGGATGTGCGGACTTGGGCGCTGGAGCTCGAGTGCGCGGAAATGGATGAGTAAAGGAGGAAGAAGGCGTAGGTGAAAAGGTGGATCCCTATCCCCTTATATGGACGGACGAAGCTATGCGTCCCCCGCCAGCCTGATAAAACTCGCTTATCTCCCAAGCGCCGTAATCAATTGCGCGGTTGGGTTACCCACGTCCGTATTGATGAGAATCCCGGAATAAGGGGGCACGATCTCCGCTTTGATAAGACGTGCCAAGGAAGCCGCCTCGCTAAACGCGCTGAGGTGGAACAGTAAAAACGATTCGTATAAAGGCCTGGCCGTGGTGTGATGTCACGCCGCGGAATACGTCAGCAGATCTGTGAAAAAATTATTCTCTCTACGGTGGTATGTGGAACTTGTTTTGCAGAGTCGGACAGTATGCATGTGTTCAAAACCTTCGAAGTATTCGGAGGAGGAACCCGCCTTGCAATGCCGAAGACAATATGCGCGCCGGACTCGTCGTCATTGAAGCCTGGTTCGAGACTCTTGAGGAGTCTGGACTAGGGGTGTCCGGATAGCGAACTATCATCTTTGGCCGGACTCCTAGACTATGAAGATACAAGATTGAAGACTTCGTCCCTTGTCCGGATAGGACTTTCCTTGGCGTGGAAGGCAAGCTTGGCCATACGGATATGTAGATTTCCTACCATTGTAACCGACTCTGTGTAACCCTAACCCTATTCGGTGTCTATATAAACCGAAGGGTTTTAGTCCGTAGGAGGAACAACAATCATACCATAGGCTAGCTTCTAGGGTTTAGCCTCTCTGATCTCGTGGTAGATCTACTCTTGTACTACCCATATCATCAATATTAATCAAGCGAGGGTAGGGTATTACCTCCATCGAGAGGGCGAACCTGGGTAAAAATATCGTGTCCCTTGTCTCCTGTTACCATCCGCCTAGGCGCACAGTTCGGGACCCCCTACCGAGATCCGCCGGTTTGACACCGACAGCTAGGGTTACAGTCGGTTACAATAGGAGGAGATCTACATATCCGTATCGCCAAGCTTGCCTTCCACGCCAAGGAAAGTCCCATCCGGACACGGGACGAAGTCTTCAACCTTGTATCTTCATAGTCCAGGAGTCCGGCCAAAGGTTATAGTCTGGCCATCCGGACAGCCCCTAATCCAGGACTCCCTCAGTAGCCCCCGAACCAGGCTTCAATGACAGCGAGTCCGGCGCGCAGATTGTCTTCGGCATTGCAAGGCGAGTTCTTCTCTAAATTCCGTGTACCTGTTGAATAGTGTCCGGCTCCTTGTGAATATTGTGCTCCTTGGCTTCCGTGCCCAATAATGGCCATCTTCCACGTGTCAAACGAATGCGGAAAGCCAGGGTGTTTTACATTTACCCCCCTAGCTGCACAAATGAGATGTCTATTAAAGAGACGAGGATTTAGATCCAAATCACACCACCTTCCCTTCGCGAGCTTTCATCAGAGCACACCCGACAGAGATCCATTCCATCAGGGTCGGTCGCCGTAGCTCCTCCTCTCGCCCTCCCATTCTTCAACCTGGAGATTGGAAGAGATGTTCCATCCCGCACAGCGAGCTAGTGGCGCTCCAAGCCAAGGGATTCCTCCCCCCAGCCTACATGGTCCCGGTTCGAGCTGGACCTGCCACCTATAATGGCGGAGAGCAAGCGGAGAGTGTCCCCAATCCCTCGAAAGGAAAGCGGGTATGCCTTATCCCTTATTTGATAAGAGGGCTCGGATTTCCAATTCATCCGTTTCTCCGGGGGCTGCTGGAGTTCTATGGCCTCCAGCTGCACAACCTTACGCCAGCCTCCATATTGCACATCGCGGGCTTCGTAGCCCTTTGCGAGCTGTTTTTGGGCTGCGAGGCTCATTTTGCGCTGTGGAAGAGGTTCTTTCTACCTCGTGCCCCGTTCTCAGGAGGGGTCGATATATCAAGTGGGCGCAGCCGAACTATGGCGCATCGCCGGGACCGGATATCTATCCGGAACCCCAAAGAAGGCGTCCGAAGACTCGCCTTCAGAATGGTTTTATATAGAAGATGTCCCCCTGCCGGACCCTATTCGGATCGACCTTCCTGAGTTTGATAATGCTCCTTTGAGGAAGCGCCTAAGCTGGCGTCCACGGAGCTCTCAGAAGGAAAATGACAAGGACGTCCTTTACCTGATGAGCCGGATAAGGTTGTTAGCTCATTCCGGACTGACCATGATCGAGGTCATGGCCACATGCATTATGCGAGGGGTGCAGCTGCTTCAGTATAGAGGCCACCCCATGTGGGATTTCAATGGGGAGGATGATGCCACCTGCTGCGGCCGTAAGGGGCCGGAATCGGTTGCCGCTCTGACGAAGATCTTGTCCGCATTGTACAAGGGAGAAGAGGAGGAATTTCTCCATGTCAACCCACGGGGCGGATTTTCTATGTACAATCCTCCAAGCTAGGTAAGCGGACAATTTTACTCGCCCATCCGTTTCATATTCCCATAGTTAAGTATTGAGTCTAGCAATTT
Source organism: Aegilops longissima (assembly GCA_021605205.1). NCBI lineage: Eukaryota > Viridiplantae > Streptophyta > Magnoliopsida > Poales > Poaceae > Aegilops > Aegilops longissima. Next base: position 98,407,899 of record CM038681.1, read on the forward strand.
CAACGCAGGAGCTATGCCAGGCTGTAAAGGAGATAAACAACCCTCCTCCACAACCCGAGGACCCGGAACGGTCCCTCGACCCGGTCTCCCAAGAGGACCCGGACTTATCTGTGGAGCTGATCGATGGGGTGTTCCATCAATTGAGCAAGGACAGCGCCTTAGTGGCCATTATGGCCGATTATCCCGGACTACTTCCAGCCTCACAAGTAACCGAGACCGAAGTCCCCGTACTTTCAAAATAATCCATCCGTGCTTATTTTTTATCACCGTATACCAATGGTGTTTTTGCAGGGGAAGTCCTTGAGGCGGAAGGCCGAGCCTGCAGTGGCTAGCCTACAAGGGGCAGCAAGGCCCAGCAGGATGAAAAGAAGTGCGGTCCGGATTGAGACGCCAGCGCAACGGTATGGCGTGCCATCTTATTCCCGGGCTTTATTCCCTCAAGGCATACTAACGCTCGTGCTCTCTTCAGGAAAAAGAGCGCTCGCCGGACTATATCCGGAGAGGTTGCCAATCGCGCCTCCACCAGCCAGGGTCCAAGGCCGGGTCCGGAAGCGGAGCCGAACACGAGGCGTGCACTGGACGCTCCTCCGACAGAGGTGCGGACGGGCTGTCTGCCACCAATTCCGAGGTGGAGAGTGCCATGAACCACAGGCATCGCCGGACAGTTCTTCGTGACGCTTGTTTTTCCCAGGAGGCATTGGATGCCTTCCATTCGGGAGATGCGTACCTCCGTGCCGCTGAAAATGGTCTAGCCACAGCCGCGGAGCAGTATGTGAAAGATATACGGGTGAGAAAATTTGATGGTTATATATGTCAGTAGCCCCCGAGACTAGAATAAGTTAGAATAACTGATTTAAGGATCATTTGTTATGCAGGATCTTACAGAAAAGAATACCCAACTGTCCCAGGAGCTGGAAGAGTGCAAAGACCAACTTGAGGCCGCACTAGCCGCGGCAGGGGAGGCCAAGGATGTTGGAAATATGCCCTAGAGGCAATAATAAAAGGATTATTATTATATTTCCTTGTTCGTGATAATTGTATTTTATTCATGCTATAATTGTATTATCCGGAAATCATAATACACGTGTGAATAGATAGACCACAACATGTCCCTAGTGAGCCTCTAGTTGACTAGCTCGTTGATCAATGGATAGTCATGGTTTCCTGACTATGGACATTGGATGTCATTGATAACGGGATCACATCATTAGGAGAATGATGTGATGGACAAGACCCAATTCTAAGCATAACACAAGATCGTGTAGTTCGTTTTGCTAGAGCTTTTCCAATGTCAAGTATCTTTTCCTTAGACCATGAGATCGTGTAACTCCGGATACCGTAGGAGTGCTTTGGGTGTACCAAGCGTCACAACGCGTAAGCTGGGTGACTATAAAGGTGCACTACAGGTATCTCGAAAGTGTCTGCATTGGGTTGACACGGATCGAGGCTGGGATTTGTCACTCCGTATTACGGAGAGGTATCACTGGGCCCACTCGGTAGTGCATCATCATAATGAGCTCAAAGTGACCAAGTGTTTGGTCATGGGATCATGCATTACGGTGCGAGTAAAGTGACTTGCGATAACGAGATTGAGCGAGGTATTGGGATACCGACGATCGAATCTCGGGCAAGTAACATACCGATTGACAAAGGGAATAGTATCTGGGGTTGCTTGAATCCTCGACATCGTGGTTCATCCGATGAGATCATCGAGGAGTATGTAGGAGCCAACATGGGTATCCAGATCCGCTGTTGGTTATTGACCGAGAGCCGTCTCGGTCATGTCGCATGTCTCCCGAACCCGTAGGGTCTACACACTAAGGTTCGATGGCGCTAGGGTTGTATGAATATGAGTATGCAGCAAACCGAAAGTTGTTGAGTCCGGATGAGATCCGGACGTCACAAGGAGTTCCAAAATGGTCGGAGGTAAAGAATTATATATAGGAAGTGTTTTTGGCCATCGGGAAAGTTTGAGGTCACCGGTATTGTCTGGGACCACGGAAGGGTCCCGGGTCCACCGGTGGGGACACCTATCCGGAGGGCCCCATGGGCTGAAGTGGGAGGAACCAGCCTGGTGGGCTGGTGCACCCCCTTGGGCCCCCTCTGCGCCTAGGGTTGGGAACCCTAGGGGGGGCGCCCACTTGCCTTGGGGGCACTCCACCCCTTGGCCGCCGCCCCTAGGAGATCACATCTCCTGGGGCTGGCGCCCAGGGACCCTATATAGAGGGGAGGGAGGGCAGCCGCACCCTGCACTTGGCGCCTCCTCCCCTGCTACACCTCTTCCTCCTCCCAAGTTGCTTGGCGAAGCCTGCCGAGTCTTGCTGCATCCACCACCACGCCGTCGTGTTGCTGGATCTTCATCAACCTCTCCTTCCCCTTGCTGGATCAAGGCGGAGGATCGTCACGCTGACCGTCGTGTGTTGAGCAGCGGAGGTGCCGTCCGTTCGGCGCTAGGATCTCCGGTGATTTGGATCACGACGAACGACTCCCTCAACCCCGTTCTCTTGAGCGCTTCCGCACGCGATCTACAAGGGTATGTAGATGCATCTCTCTCACTCGTTGCTAGATGAACTCATAGATGGATCTTGGTGAAGTAGGAAATTTTTATTTTATGCAACGTTCCCCAACAGTGGCATCATGAGCTAGGTCTATCGTAGTTCTCTATTGCACGAGTAGAACACAATTTGTTGTGGGCGTAGATGTTGTCAACTTTCTTGCCGCTACTAGTCTTATCTTGCTTCAGCGGTATTGTGGGATGAAGCGGCCCGGACCGACCTTACACGTACGCTTACGTGAGACAGGTTCGACCGACTGACATGCACTAGTTGCATAAGGTGGCTAGCGGGTGCCTGTCTCTCCCACTTTAGTTGGAGCGGATTCGATGAAAAGGGTCCTTATGAAGGGTAAATAGAAGTTGACAAATCACGTTGTGGCTTTCACATAGGTAAGAAAATGTTCTTGCTAGAACCCTTTTGCAGCCATGTAAAAACTTGCAACAACAATTAGAGGACGTCTAACTTGTTTTTGCAGCAAGTGTTTTGTGATGTGATATGGCCAAAGTTGTGATGAATGATGAATGATATATATGTGATGTATGAGATCATGTTCTTGTAATAGGAATCACGACTTGCATGTCGATGAGTATGACAACCGGCCGGAGCCATAGGAGTTGTCTTTATTTTTGTATGACCTGCGTGTCATTGAGAAACGCCATGTAAATTACTTTACTTTATTGCTAAACGTGTTAGCCATAGTAGTAGAAGTAATAGTTGGCGAGCAACTTCATGGAGACACGATGATGGAGATCATGATGATGGAGATCATGGTGTCATGCCGATGACAAGATGATCATGGAGCCCCGAAGATGAAGATCAAAGGAGCTATATGATATTGGCCATATCATGTCACTACTATATAATTGCATGTGATGTTTATTATGTTTATGCATCTTGTTTACTTAGAACGACGGTAGTAAATAAGATGATCCCTTATAATAATTTCAAGAAAGTGTTCTCCCTAACTGTGCGCCATTGCTAAAGTTAAATCGTTTGAAGCACCACGTGATGATCGGGTGTGATAGATTCTTACGTTCACATACAACGGGTGTAAGACAATTTTACACATGCAAAACACTTAGGTTAACTTGACGAGCCTAGCATGTACAGACATGGCCTCGGAACACAAGAGACCGAAAGGTCGAACATGAGTCGTATGGAAGATACGATCAACATGGAGATGTTCACCGGCGATGACTAGTCCGTCTCACGTGATGATCGGACACGGCCTAGTCGACTCGGATCATGTAACACTTAGATGACTAGAGGGATGTCAAATCTGAGTGGGAGTTCATTATATAATTTGATTAGATGAACTTAATTATCATGAACATTAGTCTAAAATCTTTGCAAAATGTCTTGTAGATCAAATGGCCAACGCTCATGTCACCATGAACTTCAACGCATTCCTAGAAAACCAAGCTGAAAGATGATGGCAGAACTATTCGGACTGGGTCCGGAACACGAGATCATCCTCATAGCAGCCAAGAAACAATATGTTCTAGAAGCACCGCTAGGTGAAGCACCCATCCCAGAGAACCAAGACATTATGAATGCTTGGCAGTCTCGTGCTGATGATTACTCCCTCGTTCAGTGCGGCATGCTTTACAACTTAGAACCGGGGCTCCAAAAGTGTTTTGAGCAACACGGAGCATCCGAGATGTTCGAGGAGCTGTGGTTTTCCAAGCTCATGCCCGGGTCGAGAGATATGAAGTCTCCGACAAGTTATATAGTTGTAAGATGGAGGAAAATGTTTCTGTCAGTGAGCACATACTCAAAATGTCTGGGTTGCACAACCGCCTGTCCTAGCTGGACATTAACCTCCCGGACGAGGCGGTCATTGACAGAATCCTTCAGTCACTCCCACCGAGCTACAAGAGCTTTGTGATGAACTACAATATGCAGGGGATGGTGAAAACTATTCCTGAAGTATTTTCAATGCTAAAGTCAGCATAGGTAGAAATCAAGAAAGAACATCAAGTGTTGATGGTCAACAAAACCATCAAGTTCAAGAAGGGCAAGGGTAAGAAGAACTTCAAGAAGGACGGTAAGGATGTTTCCGCGCCCGGTAAACCAGTTGCCGGGAAGAAGTCAAAGAATGGACCCAAGCACGAGACTGAGTGCTTTTATTGCAAAGGAAGGGCCACCGAAGCGGAACTGCCCCAAATACTTAGCGACAAGAAGGCCGGCAACACTAAAGGTATATTTGATATACATGTAATTGATGTGTACCTTACCAAGACTCGTAGTAACTCCCGGGTATTTGATACGGTGTCGTTGCTCATATATGTAACTCACAAGCAGGAGCTGCGGAATAAGCGGAGGCCCGAAGGGCGAGGTGAGGATGCTTGCGTCGGAAATGGTTCCAAGGTCGATGTGATCGCCATCGGCACACTACCTCTACATTTACCTACGGGATTAGTTTTAAACCTCAATAATTGTTATTTAGTGCCAAGTTTGAGCATGAACATTGTATCGGGATCTCGTTTAATGCGAGATGGCTACTCATTTAAATCCGAGAATAATGGTTGTTCTATTTATATGAGAGATATGTTTTATGGTCATGCTCCGATGGTCAATGGTTTATTCTTAATGAATCTCGAGCGTAATATTACACATATTCATAGTGTGAATACCAAAAGATGTAAAGTTGATAACGATAGTCCCACATACTTGTGGCACTTTGCCGCCTTGGTCACATTGGTGTCAAGCGCATGAAGAAGCTCCATGCTGATGGACTTTTAGAGTCTCTCGATTATGAATCATTTGACACATGCGAACCATGCCTTATGGGCAAAATGACCAAGACTCCGTTCTCGGAACAATGGGCGAGCAACCAACTTATTGGAAATCATACATACCGATGTGTGTGGTCCAATGAGCGTTGAGGCTCATGGAGGATATCGTTATGTTCTCACTCTCACCGATGACTTGAGTAGATATGGGTATGTCTACTTGATGAAACACAAGTCTGAGACCTTTGAAAAGTTCAAGGAATTTCAGAATGAGGTAGAGAATCAACGTGACCAAAAATAAAATTCTTACGATCAGATCGTGGAGGAGAATATTTAAGTCACGAATTTGGTACACACTTAAGGAAATGTGGAATCGTTTCACAACTCACGCCGCTGGAACACCTCAAGCGTAGCGGTGTGTCCGAACATCGTGTCGCACTCTATTGGATATGGTGCGATCTATGATGTCTCTTACAGATTTGCCGCTATCATTTTGGGGATACGCTCTAGAGACAGCTACATTCACTTTAAATAGGGCACCGTCTAAATCCGTTGAGACGACACCGTATGAATTATGGTTTGGGAAGAAACCTAAGCTATCGTTTCTAAAAGTTTGGGGATGCGATGCTTATGTCAAGAAACTTCAACCTGAAAAGCTCGAACCCAAGTCGGAAAATGCGTCTTCATAGGATACCCTAAGGAAACCATTGGGTATACCTTCTACCTTAGATCCGAAGGCAAGATCTTTGTTGCCAAGAATGGATCCTTTCTGGAAAAAGAGTTTCTCTCGAAAGGAGTAAGTGGGAGGAAAGTAGAACTTCGATGAAGTACTACCTCTTGAACCGGAAAGTAGTGCAGCTCAGAAAATGTTCTGTGGTGCCTACACCGATCGGAGAGGAAATTAATGATGATGATCAAGGTACTTGGATCAAGTTGCTACTGAACTTGGGTCCACAAGGACACGTTCCACACCAGAGTGGTATGGCAACCCTGTCCTCGAAATCATGTTGTTAGACAACGGTGAACCTTCGAACTATGAAGAAGCAATGGCGGGCCTAGATTCCAACAAATGGCTTGAAGCCATGCAATCCGAGATAGGATCCATGTATGAAAACAAAGTATGGACTTTGACAGACTTGCCCGATGATCGTGACGATAGAAAACAAATGGATCTTTAAGAAGAAGGCGGACGCGGATGGTAATGTTACCATCTATAAAGCTCGACTTGTCGCTAAAGGTTATCGGCAAGTTCAAGGGGTTGACTACGATGAGACTTTCTCCCCGTGGCGAAGCTGAAGTCCGTCTCAATCATGTTAGCAATTGCCGCATACTATGATTATGAGATATGGCAAATGGACGTCAAAATGGCATTCCTTAACGGCTATCTTAAGAAAGAACTGTATATGATGCAGCCGGAAGGTTTTGTCGACCCTAAGAATGCTAACAAGGTATGCAAGCTCCAGCGATCCATTTATGGCCTGGTGCAAGCATCTCGGAGTTGGAACATTCGCTTTGATGAGATGATCAAAGCGTTTGGGTTTATGCAGACTTATGGAGAAGCCTGTGTTTACAAGAAAGTGAGTGGGAGCTCTGTAGCATTTCTCATATTATATGTAGATGACATAGTTTTGATGGGAAATGATATAGAACTTTTGGACAGCATAAAGGCCTACTTGAATAAGAGTTTTTCAATGAAGGACCTTGGAGAAGCTGCTTATATATTAGGCATCGAGATCTATAGAGATAGATCAAGACGCCTCATAGGTCTTTCACAAAGAACATACCTTGAAAAGATATTGAAGAAGTTCAAAATGGATCAGTCCAAGAAAGGGTTCTTGCCTGTATTACATGGTGTGAAATTGAGCTCGGCTCAATGTCCGACCACGGCAGAAGATATAGAAGAGATGAGTGTCATCCCCTATGCATCAGCCATAGGTTCTATTATGTATGTCATGCTGTGTACCAAAACCGATGTAAACCTTGCCGTAAGTTTGGTAGGAAGGTACCAAAGTAATCCCGGCAAGGAACACTGGACAGCGGTCAAGAATATCCTGAAGTACACGAAAAGGACTAAGGACATGTTTCTCGTTTATGGAGGTGACGAAGAGCTCGTCAGAAGGGTTACATCGGCGCTAGCTTCGACACAGATCTGGATGACTCTAAGTCACAAACCGGATACGTGTATATGTTGAATGGTGGAGCGATGGCTGGTGCAGCTGCAAGCGAAGCGTCGTGGCGGGATCTACATGTGAAGCGGAATACATGGCAGCCTCGGAGGCAGCGCATGAAGCAATTTGGGTGAAGGAGTTCATCACCGACCTTGGAGTCATACCCAATGCGTCGGGGCCGATCAAACTCTTCTGTGACAACACTGGAGCTATTGCACTTGCCAAGGAGCCTAGGTTTCACAAGAAGACCAGGCACATCAAGCGTCGCTTCAACTCCACTCGTGAAAATGTTCAAGATGGAGACATAGAAATTTGCAAAGTGCTTATGGATCTGAATGTCACAGATCCGTTGACTAAACCTCTTCCGCGAGCAAAACATGATCTACACTAGAACTCTATGGGTGTTCGATTCATCACAATGTAACTAGATTATTGACTCTAGTGCAAGTGGGAGACTGTTGGAAATATGCCCTAGAGGCAATAATAAAAGGATTATTATTATATTTCCTTGTTCGTGATAATTGTCTTTTATTCATGCTATAATTGTATTATCCGGAAATCGTAATGCACGTGTGAATAGATAGACCACAACATGTCCCTAGTGAGCCTCTAGTTGACTAGCTCGTTGATCAATGGATAGTCATGGTTTCCTGACTATGGACATTGTATGTCATTGATAACGGGATCACATCATTAGGAGAATGATGTGATGGAGAAGACCCAATTCTAAGCATAGCACAAGATCGTGTAGTTCGTTTTGCTAGAGCTTTTCCAATGTCAAGTATCTTTTCCTTAGACCATGAGATCGTGTAACTCCCGGATACCGTAGGAGTGCTTTGGGTGTACCAAACGTCACAACGTAACTGGGTGACTATAAAGGTGCACTACAGGTATCTCCGAAAGTGTCTGCTGGGTTGACACGGATCGAGATGGATTTGTCACTCCGTATTACGGAGAGGTATCACTGGGCCCACTCGGTAGTGCATCATCATAATGAGCTCAAAGTGACCAAGTGTCTGGTCATGGGATCATGCATTACGGTACGAGTAAAGTGACTTGCCGGTAACGAGATTGAACGAGGTATTGGGATACCGACGATCGAATCTCGGGCAAGTAACATACCGATTGACAAAGGGAATAGTATACGGGGTTGCTTGAATCCTCGACATCGTGGTTCATCCGATGAGATCATTGAGGAGCATGTGGGATCCAACATGGGTATCCAGATCTCGCTGTTGGTTATTGACCAAAGAGCCGTCTCGGTCATGTCTGCATGTCTCCCGAACCCGTAGGGTCTACACACTTAAGGTTCGGTGACGCTAGGGTTGTATGAATATGAGTATGCTGCAAACCGAAAGTTGTTCGGAGTCCCGGATGAGATCCCGGACGTCACGAGGAGTTCCAAAATTGTCCGGAGGTAAAGAATTATATATAGGAAGTGCTGTTTCGGCCATGGGGAAAGTTTCGGGGTCACCAGCTATTGTATCGGGACCACCGGAAGGGTCCCGGGGGTCCACCGGGTGGAGCCACCTATCCCGGAGGGCCCCATGGGCTGAAGTGGGAGGGGAACCAGCCCCTGGTGGGCTGGTGCGCCCCCTGGGCCCCCTCTGCGCCTAGGGTTGGGAACCCTAGGGGAGGGGGCGCCCCACTTGCCTTGGGGGGCACTCCACCCCCCTTGGCCGCCGCCCCCCCTAGGAGATCCCATCTCCTAGGGCCGCCCCCCCCCTTGGGGACCCTATATATAGAGGGGGGAGGGAGGGCAGCCGCACCCTTGCACTTGGCGCCTCCTCCCCTGCTACACCTCTTCCTCCTCCCGGTTGCTTGGCGAAGCCTGCCGGCATCTTCTGCATCCACCACCACGCCGTCGTCTTGCTGGATCTTCATCAACCTCTCCTTCCCCGTTGCTGGATCAAGACGGAGGAGACGTCACGCTGACCGTACGTGTGTTGAACGCGGAGGTGTCGTCCGTTCAGCGCTAGGATCTCCGGTGATTTGGATCACGACGAGAACGACTCCCTCAACCCCGTTCTCTTGAATGCTTCCGCACGCGATCTACAAAGGGTATGTAGATGCATCTCTCTCACTCGTTGCTAGATGAACTCATAGATGGATCTTGGTGAACGTAGGAAAAAATTTATTTTATGCAACGTTCCCCAACAAAGGAGACCCCATCTGGTAATATATGCTTCGAAAGATAAGTATGTTGTGAAGTGCGGCGTGTGTGCAAATCTGACAATAAGATTGCAGATGGCGCCGGAGTAGATCCGGACAAGCAACAACTCTTGCGCGGTTAAAGGCCGGCGAGAGCGCGTGCTTTCTGAAGGTGAGGCAGGAGAAAGAATAATCTCCAAGATGCCAACACCCAGCTTGGCGAGGAACTAAAGGATGTTCGTGCCCAGCTGTTGGACTCCGTGAAGGAGAATCGGCGGCTTCAACGCGACATTTTTAGTAAGTGCTTGAACGAACTTCAAAAGAGAGTTCGACGAGGAAGTCGATTGATAGAGTTATGTCTGTAGGTATGCTAACAGGTCAGCCTGCAGAGGAAATGCCCGGTTCTACGGGTGACCTTCTTCCCGAGCTCTCACAACTGCACGAACGAGTTCAGCAGGTGATGCAAGGTGTCACCCAGGCCTTGTGGCCATCCGTCTCCATGCCCGAAGGCCTTGGAGAGCTTGCAGAGAAGCTGAAGGGAGCGCGCCGGCGCTTCCGATTATGGAACATATCGGCCTGCCGTCAAGGCGCCAGGGAGGCCTGGGCCATGGTGAAGACACGGTACATGAAGGCTGTCCCAAACCACATGTCCGAGGTCGGACCTGTGGGGCCCGATGGGAAGGAAATCCCTGTGAGCTTAGTGTACGGCCAGGTAGAGTTAGCCGCCAAATATTCCCAACAGGACTGTAAACTAGACAGCCTGTTGGATGGTATTGAAGAGGAATATACCCAGTCGAATTGACTATGTAATTTAAGATGACATGTAAAATGCCTTCTAGCCGGATTGTAGATCGTTTGTCATGGCGGACCTTTTCGCTTCAACCTCGGGACCCGACAATCCGGAGTGTGTCCGAATACCCTCTCGGTTATGTAAGAACCGGGGCATGCGTGGAGACCAGGCGCAGGGGTCATTAGTGCTTGAACAAACAAGTGCCCAACTAGTTATGTTATATTACATGGTTAGTAAGAAACATCTTTCGGGGAGAATAGTTCCGTTAGGGGTTCCTTTCCCTGGGAGGCATGCCCTAAAGTGCATGTCCGGACTGCTAAAAAAGCAGAAAAGCATCTGGGGGCAGATACATAAACGAGTGAGAAATCATCTTTAGTTCACCGACCGAATATTCCCTTAAGAACGCTAGCTTTAAAACTTCACCCGATCTGAGGTACACATCCGCTGACCCGACAGTAACAATCGCAGAGGTGCTCCCTTTACCGCCTAGCCGAATAATCGGGAACGTAGGGGTAAACACAGGAGCCAGGCAACCCAGCTTGGCCAAAACTTAAGTCATATCGATGCATATAATGGTGAATAAAAGGTACATGCGGAAGTGTGACACATGTGTTGGGCATGAAGTCCGATAAATAAGCTTCATTAAAGAAGCCCCGGTATAATGAGCGCGGATAGCGCGTCACGTTAATCAAGTAACAAGGCGCGAACGAGCCCTTAAAGGCTGTAAGAGAAAGGAGGGAGAAGGAGAGAAATATAAGACAACTAATGTGTAAAAAATAGACAGAGGAAGGAGACGAACATAGAGTCCGGCGCTAGGCGTAGAATCTTCGGAGACCGGCTGCGTTCCATGGGTTTGGCTTGAGTCGGTTATCCGATGCATCTCGTAGACGGTACGCTCCAGTAGTCAGGACTTGGTCAATAATAAAGGGACCTTCCCATTTGGGCTTGAGTTTGTCCTTTTTCTTGTCCGGCAGGCGTAGAACTAACTCGCCAACATTGTAAGTTTTGGCCCGTACTTCTCTGCTTTGGTATCTTTGAGCCTGCTGTTGATAGAATGCGGAACGGGCTTTTGCCACGTCACGCTCCTCCTCCAAGGCGTCGAAACTGTCCTGCCAATCGATTTCGGCTTCTCTTTCTTCGTACATGCGCACGCGAGGTGAGTCATGAATTATGTCGCAGGGCAGAACCGCCTCTGCGCCGTAAACCATAAATAATGGTGTGTATCCGGTGGTGCGATTCGGCATGGTCCGCAGCCCCCAGAGTACGGAGTCGAGCTCCTCTACCCAGTGCGTGTTAGATTCCTTGAGGGACCGCACTAATCTGGGTTTGATGCCGTTCATGATTAGACCATTTTCTCGCTTGACTTGACCGTTAGTTTGTGGGTGATAGACTGAAGCATAGTCGAGCTTGATGCCCATGTTTTCGCACCAGAGTTTGACCTCGTCGGCCGTAAAGTTCGTGCCGTTATCAGTGATGATGTTGTGGGGGACACCGTAATGGTGTACGACCCCTGATATGAAGTCTATCACGGGTCCGGATTCGACCGTCTTAACAGGCTTTGCCTCTATCCATTTGGTGAATTTATCCACCATGACCAGTAGGTATTTTTGCTTGTGGGTTCCTCCTTTAAGAGGTCCAACCATGTCAAGCCCCCAGACCGCGAAGGGCCAGGTGATGGGTATAGTTTGGAGGGCAGTGGGTGGCATATGGCTTTGGTTAGCAAAGAGCTGGCAACCGACGCATCATTGGACTAAGTCCTGAGCATCTTCCCGGGCCGTCGGCCAATAAAATAATGTACGGAAGGCCTTGCTTACAAGGGCCCGGGCTGCGGCGTGGTGCTCGCCGAGTCCGGCATGAATTTCAGCCAGAAGATTCCGCCCTTCCTCTTCGGAGATACACCTTTGAAGGACTCTGGTGGTGCTTTTGAAGGGGGAATTTGTGTCCATCCGTTTCTCGTTCGACGACGAACATTGCGCTTACAACTTGATGAGTTGCCGCGATATATAATAGCATTGGTTCGCCGATGTTAGGCGCGGCCAGGACCAGGTTTGTTGCCAATATGGCTTTTATTTCTTCGAGTCCGGCCGTGGCGTCATCCGTCCACTTGAAGTGTTTGGTGCGCCGAAGGAGGCCATAAAGGGGTAATGCCTTTTCTCCCAAGCGGGAGATAAAGCAGCTTAGAGCCGCCACGCATCCGGTCAATTTTTGTATTTGTTTGAGGTCCTTTGGGGTATCCAATTGTGACAGAGCTTGGATCTGGGCTGGGTTTGCTTCAATTCCTCTACCGGATACAATGAAGCCCAAGAGCTTTCCGGCTGGTACGCCAAAAACGCATTTTCCCGGGTTAAGCTTGATGTCATATGTTCGGAGGTTGTCGAATGTGAGCCTCAAGTCGTCTACTAGAGTTTCGACATGCTTGGTTTTGACGACCACGTCATCTACGTATGCCTTCACTGTTTTGTCAATCTAGTTTGCCAGACATGTCTGAATCATGCGCTGATATGTTGCGCCGGCGTTTTTGAGCCCGATGGGCATTGTGTTGAAGCAGAATGGGCCGTATGGGGTGATGAATGCCGTTGCGGCTTGGTCTGGCTCTGCCATCTTAATTTGATGGTAACCGGAGTATGCGTCGAGGAAACACAATGAATCGTGTCCTGCGGTAGCGTCGATAATTTGATCGATGCAGGGGAGGGGGAAGGGATCCTTTGGTCAAGCCTTGTTGAGGTCCTTGAAATCGACGCATAGGCGCGAGGATTTGTCCTTCTTTGGTACCATCACCAGGTTTGCTAGCCAGTCCGGATGTTTTATATCTCTGATGAATCCGGCCTCCAGTAGTTTGGCTAGCTCCTCCCCCATGGCTTATCTCTTAGGTTCGGAGAAACGCCGAAGGGCCTGCTTGACTGGCTTGAATCCTTTTAGGATGTTTAGGCTGTGCTCGGCCAGCCGGCGTGGGATTCCTGGCATGTCTGAAGAGTGCCAGGCAAAAATGTCCCAATTTTTGCGTAGGAATTCTCGTAGTGCGGCGTCTACATCAGGGTTTAATTGCGCCCCGATGGAGGCCGTTTTTGTAGGGTCCGTTGGATGGACTTGGAATTTGACTATTTCGTCCGCTGGTTTAAAAGAGGTGGACTTGGATCTTTTATCGAGTATCACGTCATCCCTGTTCACCATGGAGCGCAGCGCAGTCAGTTCCTCGGCCGCTAGGGCTTCGGATAGTGCCTCAAGGGCCAGGGCGGCTGTCTTATTTTCGGCGCGGAGTGCTATGTCCGGGTCACTAGCAAGAGTGATGATTCTGTTGGGCCCGGGCATTTTGAGCTTCATGTACCCGTAATGGGGTATAGCTTGAAAATTTGTGAATGCCTCTCGCCCTAATAGAGCGTGGTATCCGCTGATGAACGGGGCCACTTGGAACGTGACCTCCTCGGACCTGTAATTATCCGGCGTGCCGAACACCACATCCAGTGTGATTTTTCCTGTCAAAGGCGCTTCTGACCGGGATTATTCCTCGAAAGGTTGTGCTGCTTCGCTCAATGCGGCTCCAGTCTATTTCCATTTTTCGAAGAGTTTCCTCGTAATTGAGGTTCAATCCGCTGCCACCGTCCATGAGTACCTTGGTAAGGCGAAAGCCGTCCACTACTGGATTGAGGACCAATGCGGCTGGTGCTCAGGTTGTTCGGAATTTAGGTTCATCACTGGCATTAAAGGTAATAGCCGTGTCACTCCATGGGTTTGTTATTGCTACTTGGTAGACTTCGGCAAGGCTGCGGAGTGTTTGTTTCGCATATTATTTGATGCGAAGTCTCAAGACTGTTAATACCGTCTTGGTATTCTTGGGCTGGTGCTCGTGGATTACGGGTTAGAAGCTCTTCGCCACTTCGGCCACTGCGGAGTATCCAACATGCTCTAAGGCTATGAGTTGGTGTGGCGCCCTCTGTACTATGAATTTTACAGGGTTCATTGAGCCATCCCACCAGTACGGTTCCATGCCCTATAGAGGGTTTTTGCTTTTTGGTGTTTAACCCAGGTGCCTGGCGATAATGCACCCTTTTATTTCGGACTGAGGTTGTATTCAGGGCCGGATTGTCCCAAAATATTATTTCGGTTTTCCAGGCGCTTTCCATCACACAAGATTTTTAGTACTATGGACGCCAAGTCAGCGACGTGTAATTTCACGGCGACTTATGGCGTTGAGGATTCCGTTGTCCGTGCAATTATTGCAGAAGAATGAAATTGCATCCTCCTCACGGCAGTCCTTTATCCTGTTCATGACCAGGAGGAATCTGGCCCAGTAATGGTGTACTGTTTCTGCGGGCTCTTGCCGAATTTGGGATAGATCGCTTATGTTTGGGTGGGCGGGTGGAATTAAATCCGGAACCTCGCCCAATATGAGACTCAAGGGCCAAGGAGTTTCCGAACTCGGAAGCTTGGGTTCTTGGATGTTGTCCAATGAGTCTAGCCCGCTGCCTGACTTTAGGTTTAGGGCTTGAGTGACGTCCTCCCCTCCGCGGGTATCCGTCTTGGAGGGATTGGGAATCCGGACATAACTAGTCCTTAAGATAGATGAAGGCTTGCCACATTGTTCCTCCACCACTGCAACGTGATGGGTGACCTCGGGAGAGTTAATCTCTCTCGGATCGGGTTTAGGCCCAATCTGATCATAGTCTGTAGCAACTCCCAGGGCGACGATCTGATCCAAGAGCTTGTTTAAGGAAGAGAGCTCCATCGGATCTAACTGCTCGGCGAGTTCCGAGTTGACGTGAAGATTGCTTTCGATGACCCGAGAAGTCATCGTTGGCGCGGCGGCCGAACAGGCGGTCATAAGAAAACCGCCTAGCCCGAGAGATTGGCTGATAGCCAAAGCTCCTTTAGCAATAGTGCCGTCTTTAAAGACGGGATGAGGCATCCTTCCTGATGGCGACAGTACAGCGGAACTCTCAATGAAAGCACCAATGTCGGTGTCAAAGCCGGCGGATCTCGGGTAGGGGGTCCCGAACTGTGCGTCTAGGCGGATGGTAACAGGAGACAAGGGACACGATGTTTTTACCTGTGTTCGGCCCTCTCGATGGAGGTAAAACCCTACTCCCGCTTGATTAATATTGATGATATGGGTAGTACAAGGGTAGATCTACCACGAGATCTGAGAGGCTAAACCCTAGAAGCTAGCCTATGGTATGATTGTTGTTCGTCCTACGGACTAAAACCCTCCGGTTTATATAGACACCGGAGAGGGCTAGGGTTACACAGAGTCGGTTACAATAGGAGGAGATCTACATATCCGTATCGCCAAGATTTCCTTCCACGCCAAGGAAAGTCCCATCCGGACACGGGACAAAGTCTTCAACCTTGTATCTTCATAGTCCAGCAGTCCGGCCAAAGGTTATAGTCCGGCCATCCGGACACCCCCTAATCCAGGACTCCCTCAGCCTCCTTTACTCAACCTGCAGCTCCACTAGGATGAGGCATTCCTAGAGTTCCATGATTCAATTCATGTGCCTTTTTCTGCAGTTCACCTGAAATGAAGCAAATATTGCATCATTCAGCTAGCAAGAAGTACTTGCTCTCATGAGCTGGCAGGTTCTTCTTTAGTAGTTGCACTAAAATTGAGGAACATTAAGGTTGGCTGTCCGGCTCATGTAAGGTGTAACTATAATTTTCTTATCCTTTTGTGCAGTTCCACTAAAATAAAGTGCCATTGTGGTGACAGTGATGGCTCATCTTGCAAAGGCTAATAAAATGTTGCACGAGATTACCAAATTTAACTTGCGGAGATTTTGGAAACTCCAATCACCATTTTGTGCAGTTCCACCAAAATTGAGAGATGTTGCCCACGTGACATTTTAGTTGAACTGCACAAGACACTCATTCCAAGAAAAGTGTTTTGTGCAGTTCACCAAAAGGTCACAATAGCAACAAGGTGAAATGGATATCCCTATCTGCACAAAAAGATAGAAAGTAAACAGTTGCTGGTCAATAAGAATATACGGAACATATATGAAATGAAAAGAAGCATCTTAATTATGTTCATGGCAATCACGCAAGGACAGTAGAAATTTTAAAACCTCAGCAATGCTTCATGTTACCAGAAGCATTACGATCAACAATGAGATTCCTCAAATATGGGATTACTTTAATGGTGGCATTGCTTGTTTACCAGATATAGTAAATCAACAGCAGCTAATGAGTTGGTTTAAGGGCATGGGACCATGGGGACAACAGGACACTGAGCAACATAAAGGAGCAACTTACTTATCATACTGGGGAAAACAGCATGAGTGCCATTTGTAACACAGTTTAATTGCATCTTATCACTGGAGGCATTAGGTTAACAATAACACTGGTTAGCCATGTCCCTAAGGTAACAGTGTGATCGCTTCATTTTACATGCGCCCTTACATTAACAACAGCAAAAGATTGGTATAAGGACATGCGACAGTGGATGCATCAGCACAATGTACCTACAAGGAGGCATAAAGTGGTGATGCAGAGTTTGTTCATGCTATGTGAGGGCATCAAATCTAATCCTGGAGACCTTTTACTATGTGAGGGCAGCAAACCTAATCCTGGAGACCTTGTACTATGTGAGGGCAGCAAATCTAATCCTGGAGACCTTTTACTATGTGAGGGCAGCAAATCTAATCCTGGAGACCTTTTACTTTGTGAGGGCAGCAAATCTAATCCTGAGACCTTTTACTATGTGAGGGCACCAATTCTAATCCTGGAGACCTTTTACTATGTGAGGGCAACAAATCTAATCCTGGACATACTCTGTTGACTTGTCCACCACCCGCCATTTTCTATCCTTTTTTCAACCAATAATAGATCTGTTCCTTATCCAGTTTGTACTGCATTTTCCCATTATTTCCCTTTTCAACCAAGAGACCGGTTGGGTATCCGGTCTCTACTACTTTCACCATATTATTTCCTCTTTGAATCAAGTCCTAGATTCATGCTACAACTTTCCCCCCTTTCTTCGTTGTTTGAACAAAGCCCTAGATTCGAATCCATGAAGTAGCTTTACCTCTAATAATCCTAAAAATTTAGGTGGCTTTGGAGGAGCTGATGGGAGTAGGAAAAGATGCACATGCAGACACGTGGGGAGCTGGGGCAGTAGAGCAAGGCCGCTTTCGAAGAACTTATACCTGAGGGTCGTCGGGATGTCGGCGGCGGCAGGTCGGATCTGCGGACAATACGGCAGGGAGGAAGAAGGGTCGGAGGACCTCCCGAGTCGGCGCTGTGTCGGAGAGAACAGCACGGGCAGAGGATCGGGCCCGTCCGGCAGCTGTGGGTTTCCTCCCTCGCCGGCGATGACCCCGTGAACGATGCACCTAGTCCTCTACACACACCAACCAAGGGATCTGGCGGATCTGTGACCAGCGGTGAGCAGAGAGAAATGTCGCTACTCATGTCTTGGTTATATCTAGAGAGGATGAGAGAATGAAGAGAGCAACCCAAAGAAAGCAAGCGCTCAGGCCCTCAAGCGTACATATATAGTGGAGTGATTATCTTTTCTCTCCACAACAAGCGTTTCAATTTGTGTACGTGGCATTAAAGAAAAGAAACTCTCTATTTAAGGTGACTACCTGTACAAGTGAACAATACTACTACTAGTAGTAGTATTGTTCACTTGTGCTCCCCGGCCCTCCATTCATTGAACAACCCCATGGGTGAATAAACATACAGTACTAGTATTTATATAGAACGGACAAGCTTGAACTATTTTCGCGTAGTTAAAAGTTGAGAGCGGGGCTTTTCCCGGGCAGTACGTGCGGCAGTTTTCATGTAGGCGGTTTGACAGAGAGGTGAGGAGGGTGAGGGAGTAGCAGATTTGAGTTACTTACTACTGGAAAGGTCGGTCTGTGTGATTTGAACTCAACTAACCCAAAAATATCCAAACAGGAGGGTTAGTTTGGGTTAGTTTGAACCTAACTAACCCAAAAATATCCAAACAGGAGGGTTAGTTTGGGTTACTGTTTGGATCCACGTGTTAGAGTTAGTTTGGGTTAGTTTGAACTCAACTAACCCAAAAAATCTAACCCACCCAATAGGTGCTTATTTGGGTTAGTTGTTCCCGGGAAACTAAAAAACACATTTTTCTCTCGCTCTCCACGCAGCACATCCCTCCCCACTTCCTCGAAGGTTCTCGTCCTCTCCCTCCCTCCCTCCCTCCCTTTCCCACCGCCCATGAAGGCACGTCGCCGTATCCGCGCTCCATCTAACCCTGTCATCCAAACACCTCTTTCGCTAGAGTTACTTTGGGGTTAGTTCAGGATTAGAATCTAACTCTAACCTTTAACTGAGTTAGAGTATCCAAACAGGGCCTTTGAGAGAGAAGAGGAGGGAGAAGTGATACGGGCTGCTGGATTACTAGAGATAGGTGTCGCACGGAAGCCAAGAAATATGGTGAGAGCGTGGGTTAGCCATGTACTAGTATGATGTAACTACACTAGGATGATGTGTTTCGTACTCTCCCAGTCCACTGTGGAGATGATTGGTTGATTTTATATCGCTGAATAATATAAAATATTATGAGTGCAGACGCTCCACCCCGAGGTTCCTTGCTCCTTCTCGGTCGTCGGGAATCTATGTTCTTCCACTCTATTATTTTTTACATGAGCTTTGTTCATCCTTTTGCCAACACGCGGCACATTTAGCATCAAGGTGCATGTGTCATGCAAGGATCGTTCCATCTATATGAAGAACACGTGGAACTAGAACTACAAGACGGACATGTACCCAGGAGTGGACGTGCGAACCTGTGTAACGTAGCGCAGTAAGTGAAGTAGACAGGCACAAATAGTATGAACATGCATGGCATATAGGCATTTGTCTCTTACTACCACTATATGTTGTACATGCAATGCCCGGTGATGTTATGGAGTACGTGACTAAGTACTCTACTACTACTATATTAATTGGAGGCACATATTAGGTTTTATATTTGTTTACGTGTATGCCCCAAGACCTTCCAACTAGACGTGTCTTTCTCTCCGGGTCGCACTTTGTATCGTTCATACCACTAGTACAGTAGTACTACTACGTGTGGTCTCCGACCCAGAAGTGGAGACGTTCTACCATGCTGTTAATGTCCCACTACTTTCGCTGACGTGTGCGACATCCAGCACGTGCCGTGTGTTTGGCACTCCTTCGTCGTAAGAGTTGAAACGCTAGCATTCATTAGAAATAAAAATTAAATATAAATCACCAGTGATACTATACCACGCGGTTTCCTTGCTCCTCGATATCGGAGAGAATACTTCTGCTCGCCGACATGTGGGACGTCGACCATCCTGGTCCACTTGCCATGCCCACAGAACTCCAAGGGAGACTCACCCCGGTCGTCGCGCCGCAGTAATGACTAATGAGCAGTCAAATCACAGGCCCAACCTTACCCACTGTGAAGTTGCTCGGACGAAGGAACCATCATGACTTTGAATTCCGCTTCTTGAAGAAAACTACTGTACTAGAAGTACTGCTAGCTACAGTAGTTACTCCAGAAGAGGCCTCCTTTGGTTCATAGGATAGGAATTTTATAGGAATATGAAAATCATAGAAAGTAAGATGACATGCATCTCAATTCCTACAGAGAAAGATATGCCATTTGATGCACAGGATAGGAATTTTTCCATTGAGTCTAGACTAATGTACTGGTAATTTGCTCTGAAAACTACAATATTAACTAGTAGTATTGTTACATGCTCGTAATCTATACCTATTATTAAAGGGAATAGATATTATTGGTTTGGTTCCACTTTATTTCGTCCCATTTTAAGTTTTTTTTGAAAAGGTTACACACATCATTATTAGGTACACATGACACGTATAGCCATGATCACGTACTAGAAAAGGAAAGTACTAGGTGAGGTGTCCTGGACTAGGGGGTACTCACCACATCATCTCCCGATCTGTTAGATTGGGCCGAGGACCCCCATGGCTATATACTCATGGGCAGTCCGGACTGCTACCGCATACAAGGAAGATTCCACAAGACTTGGCGATCAAGACAAGGACTCCTCCCCACCGGCGTATTCGGCTAGGACTCTTGTTATCTAGGCGTTTGGTGAATTATATAAACCGAGGCCAAGCTAGTCGATAGATATATAAAACAATCATACCATCATAGGCTAGCTCTTAGGGTTTAGCGTCTACGATCTCGTGGTAGATCTACTCTTGTATTACCGATATCTTCAATATTAATCAAGCAGGAAATAGGGTTTTACCTCCATCGAGAGGGCCCGGACCTGGGTAAACATCTGTGTCCCTTGCTTCCTGTTACCATCAACCTAGATGCATAGATCGGGACCCCATACCCGAGATCCGCCGATTTTGACACCGACATTGGTGCTTTCATTGAGAGTTCCGTTGTGTGTTCGGCAAAAGGTCGATGGCTCGCCTGCAGATCAATTGCGACTTTGGCATCTTTGGCGCCAGCTCGACTGGTCACCTTGGTTCGACCAAGGACTGCGCCCTACCTCCGATCGTCATGTTCGGATGAGGGCCTTCATCAACATCAAACTCCGATCTCTATCAAGATCATGGAGGAATCATCCAGGGAGCCCGGGTGCTCAACATCAACATTGCCATCGGGCGACCGTACTGTTTTTCTGGACAACGGACTTGTGTCCGCCACCACCGCCTTCTCAAGTGTCGTTTTAACGATTGCTTCGGTGGAATTGTGCGAAATTGAGTCTATAACAACCCTGAAAAATTTCGTCGAATTCCGATGGAGGAATCTCTGGCAATCCACGATATACCGGAGCCATGTCAAATCTGGACGGGAATCTGGATGAGTCTAGGGCGTGGTGTCCAGCTTCTAGCTCGGACATCCTTTGGAAGATCCAACCGTTGATCGGCTGCGGAATTCCTATATCTACCACCCATCAAAATTTCAGATCGATCCGACCGTCCGAACTCCGGGAACCTTCCGATTAGTGCATCACTTTTCGGATTTGTTTTCTGTGCGAAAACGAATCTGACCCAAGTTTGTCTTTTTTATGAACGGGATTTCGGACATCCTTTTTGAAGGAAGTTTTGTATGGGGTATTGTGTTTTGTTCCCGAACACATCCCACTAACTTTAAAATCCTTTGAACATGATCTTCCACATCATGCTGGTGTCAAACCAGTCCGGCAATATTGCTCCACGGCTGCCGACCTGCACTAGACATGTCATCACTTTATTGAGCCGAGCTCAACTTATTCGGATCATCATCTCGGCAAGCCGAACAAGAGTCCGGCATCGCAAAGAATAAATCATCACCAACATTGCCGCCCCACGGATTACACGGAGCGGGCACACCGGCATCACCGCACGGTCACTTCATCAAGTCGGCATTGACCACGTCACGACCTGCATCGGCAGGGCCGCACTGTTGCTCCTTCAAGCCGGTGTCCATCACGCCGACCTACTTCGACTCATCGGCTGACATCGAGGCTTCGACATCTTGGCTGGACCGGGGGATTCATCGTCTCTTCATCAACCTACTCCGGTGACTGTGGTGTCACCAGCCGGCCAGCTTCGTCACGATTAGCTGGACCGAGGGCTTTGCCTCGGCAAGCCAACCTTTGCCAGCATTGCCATGCCGTCGCTTTATCGCCCATCGGGCAATGGGTGTGCGGATCGAGTCCAAATTTTGGGAATCACCTTCCTTCGGATTGCTACAACAAATAAACCAGGTGCAATTAATCCTAGTATTTTTTTTGCTTGTTTGGGTTCATTTTTCCCAAGGAATTATTAGTCTGGTTTGTCCATCATATGTACACAGGTCTATCAAATGGTGGCCGCATTATCGACGGTTGCATGGTGGTTCGGGCAGTTTCCGTACATAGTCTGGCGAGTGCCGCATTCGGAACTCGGACCGACCTGTGAATTCAGGCTTTGCCACCCCTTTACTGCATCACGCTGACGCCCTGCATCAACATTGACCTTGGCGCCAGGCCATATTTATTTTATTACTCACTTTGCATAAATTATTTATTATGCAACATTTTTTAATTATTATTATTACTATTAGCCCCGGTTTGCACTACTTTTTGAGCACAGGAAAATGATCCAGCCGGACGGGGGGCTTCGTCAACACTTCATCACCCCATGCCGGGGACTTCGGCATCACTCCGCCGGCCTGCATTGACCGTGCTATGCCACCACTTCGGAGTGCCGAGCTCTTTGCTCCTCGGGACCGGCTTGGGGGATGGAACCTTGTCCCGCATCAAGCTCGGACCGCGTCATCAATACCGAACACATTAACCAACTAAGTTGCCTTCATGCTCAAAGTTTTAAATTTTTAACTTGTGTTCGGTTCAATCAAGCATTATACTTTTTTTGGAAAAAAATTGCTTGTAAAAAATTTCCTTGTCCAAACTTTGTTTGTGACGGACAAATTCAAATACCCAGTTCACTTGGGGGCTTCTTTCATGAAGCCTTTCCTCTTGCATATGATTATACTTGTACGGCTTCGTTCCTTGTTCGTGTATTACGCTACAATATGCACCATATTGACTTAAGAGATTTCCAAGCTGGGTTGCCTTGCTCCTGTGTTTACCCCTACGTTTCCGATTGTTAGGCTAGGGAGTAAAGGGAGCACCTCTGCGATTGTCATGATCGGGTCACCCGAGCCGGACCTCAGACTGGGTGAAGCCGACAGCTAGCGCTCTTACTATTTTCAATAATGGTCGGCACACAACGGAACTCATGAGTACAAAAAATCTATTGCAAAAGTCTCATATTAACAATGAACTCCGAAGAAAGGTATCGATGGGGGTACTATTTTCTTCGAGGATGCTTCTTACACTTTATCAGTAATATAACATAAGTTCCCTAAGCGCGCTTTGTCTGTTACAGCCTTATGACCTGATTGCCTGGTTATCGGAAACGCCGTCGATATTCTCGACAGGTGGAGTACATAACACTTTTCAGTCTTTGACCGAAGAGGGAGAAGCCGACGGTCGGTTAAAACCCGTTTAAAGTTCGGGTGAACATAGATATGATATAAGTACTTCGGTCCATACAATCATTCTTTTACCCAAGTCACTCGGGGGCTCTTAAATTTATGTGAGCTGTTTTATAATAAGTGTTCTTCTTATTAGTCGTTGCAAAGTCTTTTTCAATCACTCCTTTCTCGATGCAAGTGTGTGGTCAATAGCCGGATAGCCTTGCTTCTCTCTAAATCCGCTCGAGTGCAGTTTGCTAAAACTAGCCTCGGAGAAGCACTCCGCTTTCGGGATAAGGAGGTTGAAGCCATAGGCTGACCCGCTTGAAGTCTTGAGATAGGATGTGTCATGTTAAAGCACGACAGAAGCACCTTTTTTTAAAACTCCAATTTTTGGATTGGCACCGAACACTTGATCTAGTTCGGACATTAAACTTTTGAATAAGTTTTTTGGCTTTTCGAGCCTATGGCACTTTTAAACTATTTGTGTGTTTCTAGCATTAGTCTCGCAGTGCAGCGCTGGACACCTTTAGGGATTCGGCAAAAACATTCTCGGATATTGCTATATATGCATCGGTTTCGAATTGTGTCTTCGGTCAATAGTTGGGTTGCCCGGCTCCTGTGCTTGCCTCCTACGTTCCGCTTTGTTCGGCTAGACGTGCAAATAGAGAACCACTGTGATTGTGCTTCCAGCTCGCATGGTTAAGCACCTCAGTGGAGAAAGCCGAAAACTGACTGTCACAATAGGCGTAAACTGGTCAGTGATCCGATGACTATGTTGAATGACGGGCCGTTCATAACATTGGCCGAAGTGTTTACGGCTTGACTTCGGATGTCGCCGAACACTAACCGGGGGCTCATAGCTAGCTTCCCCAGTTTAAAGCTCCTATGACTAAGCGAAAGTTATAAAGCCCGCATATTTGATTGCTTCGATTCCACTAACACAGCCGCCTTCGGGCACCGAGACGTCGGCTAAGGATTTCTTTGTTAGTGCGGAAACACCCTGTGTAGTATCTACCAAGGGGTAGAAGCCGACGATGGGCCACTTTCAACTGATAATAGGTCACAATCGACTCAAAATAATGATGTAAAGTACTTGGATACATAGAATCATTACACATAATCTGTGATTTTACTCTGGATATCGATCCTTAATCCGGCCACCCGTGCCCACATTAAGGCTCGGGGGCTACTGGGCTTTGCGCTCATTATCTATAAATATTAAAGGGGCACATCGATCCCCTGATCTGGTGTTGCCACCCGACCATTGTCTCGGTGGCTACTGCATTGTTTATTCAATGCAGAGAATTCAAAGTTCTCAGTGTTCGGCTTGACTGAACTATGCGCATGCATGTCTTCGGACAATAATAGGTACCATATGGACCTATCTGGCGTCAAGCTAGTATATTGCGGCGATTTCTCACGACCCTTTCTCAGGGGCCCGTTCGCCGATCACTATTATCTCTAATATATTACATTGCGTTTTTTCCTATGTATGCTGCCGAGCTAGGAGTTGATCCTCAGGCCGATTTCGTGCATCGACCGAGTCTCGAGGATCTTGGGAACAGCGGTTTATGCTTTCCTTCAGTGCGTCTCGGGTTTTAGACTGATACACACCTTGAGGGATACTGGCTATATATCTAGGCAGAGGATAAACTGCACCAGTTAACAATATTCACAAAAAATCAGCCCGCGGTCGGGGTGGTGCACCACCTCGGAGGCAGTCCGGCATAAAGCTCGGGCGCCAGCGGCTAGCTCCATAAAGGGCATTTCCGGCATTAAGCTCGGCTACACTCCTTCAACATTTTTGTACCAAGATGATCTATGACATCTTGGATATAGTCCGGCGTTGGAGCTCGGATACAGTCCGGCGCTGGAGCTTGGACACAGTCCGGCGTTGGAGCTCGGATACATTTCAACGTTGGAGCTCGGAAGCAGTCCGACATTGGTGCTCGGCTGCAAAGGATACCTCGAATGCAGTCCGGCGTTGGAGCTCAGACGCAAGAGGACACTGCCTCCCGGGAACAACTTCAAACCCGAGGCGTGGCATAAAAATAACAAGGCAATGATAAAGGCTGGAAACTTAAAGGGGCTCCTCGGATACCCAACGTGTAAACTCTTCGGATGCACTTCGGCGATCCTCAAGATCGAAGATGAGAAGATTTGTTGAACCAGTTTTCAAGACCGACGACCGAAGATGAAGAACAATTCGGAAGAATCGAGGAGCGTCCCTAACTTGAAGACCGGTTCAGGGGGATACTGACGGTGTCCTGGACTAGGGGGTACTCACCACGTCATCTCCCGATCTGTTAGATTGGGCCGAGGACCCCCATGGCTGTATACTCATGGGCCAGTCCGGACAGCTGCCGCATACAAGGAAGATTCCACAAGACTTGGCGATCAAGACAAGGACTCCTCCACACCGGCGTATTCGGCTAGGACTCTTGTTATCCTAGGCCTCTGGTGCATTATATAAACCGAGGCCAGGCTAGTCGATAGATATATACAACAATCATACCATCATAGGCTAGCTCTTAGGGTTTAGCCTCTACGATCTCGTAGTAGATCTACTCTTGTATTACCCATATGTTCAATATTAATCAAGCAGGAAGTAGGGTTTTACCTCCATCGAGAGGGCCCGAACCTGGGTAAACATCCGTGTCCCTTGCTTCTTGTTACCATCAGCCTAGACGCACAGATCGGGACCCCCTACCCGAGATCCGCCGGTTTTGACACCGACACTAGGCACGTCCCTACGTCCGGAGTCTAAAACACCTATAGCCATGGTCACGTATACATATACTAGGAAAGAAAAGATCTACTAACCACATCCGGACTCTAAACCTAAAAGGGAAGTACAAACGTATGTATATAAGGAATAGCAAACCTGTAGGAGCTAAGGGGACGGCGAGGCCAGCCCTCCCCCAAGGTTTGCATCGTACATTAGTAACTAGGCTTAAAGTTGATTAGATTTTGCTCTTTAGGCATAATTCGCCCCCCCCCCCTATTCTGGGCGTTCAAGGCCTATAGCGAGCCCAGTGACGTAAAGAAGCAAAGGAGTTGATTTTTTGAAGCCCAATAATTCAGCTTACCATCGTACTAGTTCGCCAGCCCACTATTGAAAACAAACAGCCGCCTAGTCACCCAGGACGCACCACGCACGACTCGCAGCCGCCTAGGGCAGTTCGCCGGTTGGGAAAAGGTAGGCGGCGCCGCACCTTGCCGGTCACAGGCGATCACCACCCGATGGTGGAAGCTGTCACGCTGCGCCCGATGACCACGACGATGCGCAAGAAAATTTGTGGTGAGTCGCTCTCCATTAGTTTGTTCGATCTGACAATACCTATCCGCATTAGGATCAAGATTACGCCGATTTCTTGATTTAGATGGAATTAGTTAGATGCAACAATCTCCTGTTTTATCCTCACAAATTGATACTAAAAATTAGATATAATACGCTGATTCTGTCATTTGGATTAAAAAAATTCATCGACTGTGCTTGGGTTTGTGCATAATCGTGATGAGAAGAACCGGTACATTCATTTTTCGGGGGATTGGTTCCAGCAAACAACGAGAAGCATATTCAGGTATCAATCAAAATCACTCGATAGATTTACTATGTTCTGTTTTTTTTCTCATCGTCGAATCTGCCTCTGCCCCCCCTATACTCAAATCCTGGCTCCGCCCCTGAGCAAACCGAAGACAATTCTTCACTCCGTCAAAAAAGGCAAGGCACATGATAACATTATGTGTGCTACAATGGACGTCCTCTTTTGAAATGGCTGTTCACAAAACCAACTATTTCACGATACACTTCAACTTTTTTCCCCGGATAGACTCCCACTTATGCACCGCTGTGTTGCTATTTTTTTGCATGGTCACGGCTGTGTTATACCAAATTAGAGGTCATAGGTCACCATACATTAAAAAATGAATGTATTGATCTGTATACTTTCAGCATAAAAAATATGGCCTATTGATCTTAATTTTACGCCCCTGCGATAAAAAAGATCTTGATTTTTACGGTTGAGATTAAAAGATAGAAATCCGAAAAAAATAAAAAAATGGAAAACGTTACGCATAACTATAGTTATGTACACATGAATTTAAGTTAGCACGTACAATCTATACCTACTATTAAAGGGAATAGATATTTTTGATTTGGGTCCGCTTTGTTTCGTCCTGTTTTGAGTAAATTTTTCTTTGAAACTACCAGCAACTGCTGGCTTTTTATATTGTGAGGCGGGGAGCAATATTTACAAGTCTGTACGCACGATCTGAAAGAAGAAGTTTAGAGAAAAGAAAGAGGCCCTAGGGAACACAGTGGGTAGGGTGCTCTCTTATGTCGGAACCCCAAAGGGGTGCTGCATGCATCTTGCTCCCGCCAGTCTCCATGATTCCAAGGATCCCCGAACTGCCTGGAGGATGGTCAAGGGCGCGACTATCTTCTTCTGGAACACTCCGCGGTTGCGTTCGAGCCAAAGCTCCCATGAGATGAGTATGGTGAGAGACCGGACACCTTTCTGATGCTCAACAGATGTGGCATTGAGGATATGAGGCCAGAATCTCTGAGCGGTTGCTATCCGGCCAAGTGTTCGGGTCGAGGGCGGCGAGCCCGCACCCGCCGCCGACATGATGCTACAGATCCGCCAAGGCCCTCCGGGCAGTGCCATAGTAGGTGAACTAAGGTTTCTGGGTTGCGAACACATAGCGATGATGAAAATTGAAAATATAGAGATGGCACTTGGACATGATCCTCTCCTCCCTGTCCTCCTCCTCCCTCCTCCTATCTCTCTCTCTCTCTCACTCTCTCTCTGCATGATGCGTAGTGGCACATGCAGCAACAGTTCAGACCAGTTTTAAGTATTTTTACGTGCACTATTTTTTAGTTTTGTCCGTTTGTGACAAACATACGTGCAAACAAAGAAAACTGGGATAATATGAACGAAATCAGGATGTACCTTTAAAGGAAACTTAATTGAAACAAAAGCGAAGTGGCCGGCCACACGTCGTAACCTGGCCCAAAAAATATACCTGGGAGTCCGAACTAGCTACGAGCTGCAGGGTGCCGGCTAGCTTGATTCCCGGCTAAACATATGAGTACATGTCAAGCAGGCTGGTCGATCGATCCGGGGCAACTACATGGCTTGATTAATTTCTCCCTGAGAACTCGCATGTGATTCAACTAACAGGTGCACAACCCTAGCTTCAATGAGTCAAGTTAGTCTTTTATTAATAAAGACTTGATTTTTTTTCTTTTCTGCTCCTCCTATCCGAGCGTCCATGCATCAGGTTTTCATAGCTAAACTGACTACACAATAAGTAACTGACCTATAAGGAGGAGAAAATGAGGTATTTTCATATTCCTACAATTCCCCTTTTTTCACCAGCTCATGTGTTTCTATGTGACATGATATGGATTTAGCATAACTCAAAACGTGCTAGAGAAATATTTTGCAAGGATTGGGATCCTCTCAGTGCAATGCAGATTAGCATGCATGTTACCTTTCTTTGTTCATCTTCAAGGAGAATTAGTTTTTTTTTTTGTTCATCTTCAAGGCCAAAATCATATTATTATTTTCATCGTGCTTTCAGGAAAACTGATACTTACTTATGCTAATTTGCATATCTTGGTATATGCAAATGAGTAACTGAACAACTACCAGTGCAAGCTCACATTGATCAATCAAGGTTAGCTTTTCTATAGTATTGATTGTTTAATAGTCATGCAAAGTAGCCTTTTGCAAAGATGGTCAAAGCACCCAATTTTTATTCATCTGGGAATAATTGATGTGTATCATGTATCAAATTAACGCTTATGTTTTAGGCTGTGTTTAGGCTTAAATCAGCACTTGCTTATTGGGATAGGAGAGTGAGGTGATTTTTTCTCCCGTCGCAACGTACAAACATATTTAGGTGGCACTTTCGGATATTATTATGCCATGATGACGGTAGTTTCTATCGACAGTGGGCACAATAATTTCAGTTCCGTTGCAACGCAAGGGCATATGTGCTAGTTAATTAAACAAACGTACGGGCAACACAGACACACACACTAACTACTAGTACTACTACTTCTCACATGCTGGCCAGACGGCGTCGTTCTCCTTCCCGGCTTTGTCATCGACACCCCACCGTGCTTGGATCTCCGCCGACCTCTCCGCAGCAGCAGCAGCGCATGCGTCCTCTTCTTTCTTGCGGCGGCGGGCCTCTCTTTTCTTGAGTGCTTTCTGACTTTTCCGCTCCCTCTGTGCGGCTTTGGCCGCCTCTTTCTCTACCACCCATTCGGCCTTGGCAGCTTCAAATTTCGCCCACATAGGTGTGAGGTCGCGAGCGGCGATGAACTCGGCACGGCGGGATGCCACCGCTTGCCCACCATTCTGTGTGCGGTCGTGGGCGGCGAGGAACTCGGCGCGGCGGGATGCCATCGCTTCCTTATCGGTTAGTGTGCGGAGCGGTGGCATGAACGACGCTTTGTGACAGCTCTGGGGTGGAGTGGCCGGACAACCGTAAAGTGCATTGGTTTGTCAAGAGCTCAAGGACAGAAGACGAAGGAAATTTGGATTCCCCTTCAATCCTGGTCATTTATTACCGAGTAAAATGCATTGGCGGTCATTGAACTTATCTTGATAGCTCACTTTGATCATTGTATACGAGATATGGTGATTATACGGTCACTGGATCAGCGTATAGCTCCGTATTTGTCTGGTTGACCAGTCAAACAGTTCGCATGCGCGTCATCAGCTCGTGTTCTTTATCTATCTATCTATGCGGGCCTACCTGTCAGTGGAGAAAGAAATAAAAACAAAATTATGCGTATGTGACATTACTGTTTAGATGTTTGCTGGAGGCCTCCACGAACACCGAGCATGTATTCACCTGGCTCAACACCAACGGTCATACTCATGACTCGGCGCCTTGCTCATGTATATTGTCCATCACAACGACAATCTATAAAACAGCCTAGCTAGAGAGGGTACTATAGTGCGGAGTATGTACTACCGTGAGCAACCGATCATAGTGCCACTGCACATGAGTGTGTGTCTGATCGATTCGTCCATTATTCGTAAGTTATGTATGGTTGTGTGGTGTCTAATGGTGGTCGTCGAATGCTAGCTGGCGATAAGAGCAGTTGCATGGACGCCTGGTTGTCAATACGTGCCGCATACGCTTCAAAGGCTCGTCATCCATGAGTTCACATTTTACCACCACGCCAGCGTCTGACTGCCCAGGCCTATCGAAACCCCTTCCAGCGCTAGCGCGCGTTTCCCGCCTGAAACTATCACCATCTCTCCATAACGTCAATGCCGCATTCACCAGCCTTAACTACAGGTGCAGTTGGTGTGTCACTGACATGCGGGCCTGATGCCCGTTGGGCCCACATGTCAGTGAGACAAAGCACATGCGGTTAAGTCACTGAAGCAGTGTTTGCATTCACGCCCGACGCGACCTCTCACTGGCGCCGGCATTGCAGCAGCGCGACGGCCGAGAGAGCGCCACCCGTGCGGCATCCCGGTGCAAGGGACTGCTCCGCGTTAATGACACCACGGCTACCTATGAACCTACTCCGGTGCCAGCCGTCCATCTGTCTGCCGCGGCTCATTGCCATTCGCCCGCTATATTAACTTGAGCCCCAGCTCCCACCCATAGCCAAAGACCCACACTCATTCTCCTCCGGTCTCTTCCTTCTGTTGGCACCACTCAAACCATGGCCTCTGGGCACTCCAAAGCTCTCTTGGACGTACCGTCGCAGGAGCAGACGAAGGACATCGGTGGCTCCGCTCCGGGCGCGCTCCAAAGCTCTCTTGGATGTACTCTCGCAGGAGCATACGAAGGAGATCGCCGGCTCCCCCCCGGCCGCCCTCCGCCGCCACGACCACGTAGCCGGTGCGTGTGTGCGGGCGCAGCCGGCAGCGAGGAAGAGTAGTACACGATAGGTCGCCACCGCTCTGGTCCCAGGAAGGCCACCGCTCCTCCACTCAGTCGACGCCAAGCTTGGTGGGATAAAAATCGGCAGCCGATTAGCCGATTGACGACGACGTGGAGGTGGAAATCTACATAACCTTGTGCTCCGGAGGAGGAGGTTATCGAGGCGGATAAGGAGGAGGCAAAGGCAATGGCCGACTTTCTCGGGTTCAGGGCCGGACATGGTGGTCGGGGCCCGCGATCGTTTAGATTAGGTTTGATGAGGTTTTAAATACGGTTTGTGCGAAATATGTAATGAATTTCGTCCAGTTTATAGGAAAAGTTCTCGAAATGTAATGAATTTCATCCGGTCAATTAGAAATTTGCTTTGTTTGCACGAATTACGTCCGGTTAGTTCATATATTTGTTGAAAGGTATGCGAGCAGCATTGGATGGCATCCACCAGTGTCCTCGGACAGATGACAGTGTAAATTTGAGGGCCAGCGCTGGAGATGCCCTAACTATCATGCTATAATCGCTAACAATGCTCCATTATTTCGCAGAGAACAGTTATCCCTCGATCAAAATCAGATCCGCCGTGTTTCGCACTCCTCCCACGTAAGAGTGTAGACTCTTGCTTACATAAAAATGGAGCAAGTGGACAGCACTGTAGCACGTCATATCACTCAAACTAGCCAGTCTAACGCGCGGGAAAGCACCGCCCTCGTCATTTTGTTCTGGATTTCTATCAATCGATCGCACGAAAATGTTACGCTTTGCAAGTTCAAAAGGAAAAGGCGGCACATTTACAACTCGTACGCGTCGCGTCCACGTCGCACCCCCGACAGTCCGGCTCGCACGCCGCTCACCAGAGGGGGCACGTGTTGTCTTGCATTTTCACTGGCATGTGGGACTGCAATTGAATAAACCATTGATAGCCGAAATCAAATCACTCGGCGGGCGTCAGCTGAGAGGAGAGAGACAGGGGAGGGAGAAGAGATCGCCCGCCCGCCGTGCACGGACTCCAAGAAATATGTGGTGATAATGTAAGGTGGGCCATGCAGGAGTCCGCACCGCTTCCAAGCCCGCTTCTTACCGCCCTGGCCCACCAGAACCCCTCCCCCACCCCACCATCTCCCCGCGCGCGCTCCCCCCTCAGAGGCCAGCTGCCCGCATTCATAGAAAGTACTACCAGTAAAATTCTGGGCTATAAAGGGCATGTACAATGGTTGATAAGATAGTCTTGTCATAAGTCTTGCATGTAATTTAGAGATGACAACAAACATGTGTACAATGGATCATCACTTAGCCTTATCTTCAATAACTAGTTATTCCTAAAAACATGGTGAAACATATTGTGCTAAGAGATCTTCTCTTGTCTTCTCGACAAGCCCGCTTATGTGGAGGAGAGAGAGGCATTAACAAAGTCAAGGAGCGGGATCTGCAGGAGCTCGTCTCTACGCATGCTCCTAGGTATAAAAAACTAATTCTAAAAAAAAGAGGCATAAAAAACAATTGTGTCTAAAAAAGAAAGGTAAAAAACATTTGAGAGGAAATAGATAGAGAGAAAGTGAGAAAAAGTCGAAACCTTATAGTCAACACTATGGTAGTATTACATGAGGAAGGAGGGAGTGGTGCACATGCCAAGTTCACTGGGCTGCCGTGTTTCACACTCCTCCATCGTAACAGTGGAGACAATAGGTTTCATAAAAAATAAACAATGAATACTCGTTGCTCGTCCACTATATCGGAAAGAATACTTTGATTCGCCGACATGTGGGATGTCGACCATCCTGGTCCACCTGCCATGCACAAAATTATCCTGGTCCACCCTGGTCATAGCGTAGGCTCAACCTTTCCCACTGTAAGTTAGTCAGATGAAGGAACCATCATGACTTCGTTGAATTCCGCTTCTTCAAGAAAACTTACTCTACCCGCAGTACCGCTACCTCATGCGAAGACTGGACGGCACTGTACCACGTCATATCACTAAAACCCACTAGGCCAAACTAGCCCGCCTAGGATCGGTACTCCCTCTGTTTCAAAGTTAGTAGTACAAAGTTGACTCATCTATTTTGAAACGGAGGGACGTCTCTGTACTGCTATGATTTTGTGTTGTACGTATCTGTACTTTTGCTACGACTTTCCTAACCTATTAACCAAATGAGGCATGAATGTATCTCGGTCGACTATTGTCTGATCGATCGCTAAGCCTATAATTTTAGGAGCTTGGGCTATTGGCCGATCGACGACGGATCAGTATAAGCGTACTACGAGCTCATCAGCCCCAACATTTCTCTTTGGTGAGTGTTTTGCAAGTACTATAGCTCGCACAGTAGCTAGCCTACTAACACCAAGAATCATCTAATAAGCCATGCTGATATGATAAACAGTTCAAACTTACATCTAAGCATGCCATATATTACATCAAAAGCTGGTGAGGATACATCTGTTTCCATAACTCGGAGAGGGTTCGCATGATTCACTATCAAACAAAAGTAGCAAGTACCGCCCACACAAGACAGTGCACTAGTCCTAAGATAGTTTGACAACACACATCGTTTTGGTAATTAAACACAGGGCAATGCAAACTACCCTGAAGGATTAGCGTGACCAACTATTTCTTATCATCGATCTCTCAGGCAATGACCACAGCACGGACAGCGGCATGGGAATCGATCTCTGGGGCGATGTCCACAGGACTGACCGCGACATAGGAATCGATCTCTGGGGCGATGTCCACAGGATGGACAGATGCATCGGATTCGATCTTCGGGGCGATGCCAACAGGACGGACCGCGACATCGAAAACGATCTCTGGGGCGTTGTCCACAGGACGGGCCGCGACTTCAGAATCATCAAGGACGTCCATCGGCACCTGCACAACCCTAACATATTAGCAAGCACATTGCAAATAATCAAAAACCACAACTTTCATTTTTTACCTTGTTGTAGCGACCAGACCCGAATGGATCTAGCGCTCTGTGCTCAGTGTCATCCCTGGATCGAATGCCGACACCACACAAGATTTGAAGGATTTATAGCAGAGTAGCAATCACACACTTATTACATCGATGTCCACAAGGAACTGAATAAAAATATGGCTTAAGGCCATCTAATAATAAGAGCGAAGGCTTGGAAGATAAGCGAGTCCATCAACTCCAACGGCATCACCGAGTATAGAACCACGACCTAACACCTTACTAAATCGTTCGAAAAGTCTCATAACGTGAAAAGTTGCAGCCAAAACGGGTCACACATGGAATATGCCGGCAATGTAACACATAAAGAGCAATGAATGAATAAGCCTATACTACATGCATATTTGGCTGGTGGTAAGGCTCTCTGTTACATTTGCATAAAGCTGATTTTCCCTACATCAAAGGAATAATTTTATTTAACTATCATGGTGGTTGTTAAACATTGAAGATGGTTGACAGATCCTCAATCCCAATTAAAAGTACTTATCAAAACCCAATAACTTTTATTCAAAAGTAACATGTTGAGATTCACATGATAATCAAGTACCGAATACTCAAATTGTCCATAACCGGGACACGGCTAATCATGATTAGTTTATACACTCTGCAGAGGTTTGCGACTTTTCCCCACAAGACTCGATCGCCTCCGCTTGATTCTCGTGACTACATGGTGTTTGAGAAGCGGATGACCGAGACATAGTCTTTCGAAGCGCTAGCACCTTACATGTGGGTAGACCGTACCAACCTACATCCCCTACATCAGCTAGTCTGCCCGTAAGAGTTCGCACGACTTAGTCAACTATGCCAGAGCCCATAATTGGCTTGTGGCTGCACACGGAAGTTTCCAGTTTGAATAATCTTATGATCCCTTAGAGCACAGGTGGCGGTCCGAAAAAAAACAGCAAGTCTGATAGAAACCAGTGCCTCAATCCACCCAGATGTGTGTTAGGTTGCCACCTTAGATAAACCATTAATTAAACAATCTCACATCTGTCATGGATATTCACTCACCCAATCCACGTCTACTAGCATAGCATGGCATGAACAAGCAAACGTAGAAGTAACTCCCAAGGTTTCATAAGTAAAACAGGTAATAGGTACTACCTCAATCTACTTCCCAATTCCCACAATTTAATTAGATCCTAATCATGCAAGTGTTTGAGGAATAGATCTAATGCATAAAACTGGGTATGAGAAGGTATGATCAAAGTGTTACTTGCCTTGCGATGATCCATGAGTCCTAGAGATTCAAGTAACAAGCGGCACACTCCGGGTGATCTAACGCAGACAAACAACAAGCATACAATAAGTACTCATCTAATGCACAGGGAAATCTCGAATAAAAGATCTAACCAGATAGTTCAACTTAAGAACCCTGGTTGCAAAAGAATCGAATCAAAACAAACTCCGAAAGTCGAAATTCGAGAGAGAACGTCTCGGTTTAGTGAACTGAAATTAGGTCAAAATTTCACAGTAGCAAAACTCTGTGAAAGTAGGGTAATCGGAACGGCGGTTTCATTCTTTAAACTCCAGCGCTTGAATCACCTGATTCCGATAAGCGGCGAGAAATAAAACAGTTTTGAAAATCAGATCTGAAATCAAATTAGAAAAATAACGGATTAATTCCGATTAAAAGAAAAACGACGAACTAGTTAAAAAGCGAGCGTTAGTTAACAGAGCGAATCTAACGAACGCGTTCATCAAAACGAGCGGTTCGGTGAGCGTCCGTTAAATAAGAAAACCAAAAAAAACAATCTAGGTTTTTAAAAACCGAACATATTTTTTTTTAAAAAAACCGGACGGTTCGGGAAGAAACCGAATCGGGCGCGGGCGGCGGTGGCTACCTCGGTGATCGCGGAGGGCGCCCGGCTCGGGAAGAGGGCGTGGGTCGGGCGGCGAGGCGGGCGGGTTTCAAGGCGGCGTCGTCGTCGGCGGCGACGGGCGCGACGGCGGCGGCGGCGGGCGGGGTCGGGTCGGTGTCTTGGCGAGGCGATGTGAGAGAGAGAGGGGGGGGGTATAAAGGCGAGGGGCGGCGGGGTTGCTTGGGAGGGGGCAAGGGTGCAGGTCCGGCCGGGACTCGGGCGGCGGCGAGGCGTCTTGGGCGGGCGGGTTCAAGGCCGGGCGGGCGGCATGAGGAGGAGGGAGGTGGGCGGAGGCGGCTGGGCCGGGCTGGCTGCTGGCTGGGCAGTGGGCCTCGGTCCAGGGGGTGGCGTTTTTTTTATAATAAAATTCAAAACAAAACAAATAAAATAAATATCAAATGAACTCCAAATCAATTAAAACAAATTTTCTCCGACTCCTAAAATGAGTCGAACAAAATGAACTTTAAAAACAAAATACATGCAAAAATATTTTTAAATGCTCATTTTGCCTAAGCAAAATAAATCTCCAAAACCAAATTTGGTTTATTTATAATATCTTCATTTTCCTAATTGTTTGGGAAAGTCATATTATTCCCTCTCAAGATATTTTTATAGGAAAAACTTTATGAAGATAATTTAAATAAATCCAAATGATCCTATTTCCAAATTTGAGAGATCCCAAATATGAAAATTATGAAACTTCCAACTCTCTCCGAGGGTCCTTGAGTTGCGTGAAATTTCTAGGATCGGAAAATGCGAGAAAATATGATATGCATGATGACCTAATGTATAACATTCCAAATTGAAAATTTGGGATGTTACAAACCTACCTCTTAAGATGAATCTAGCCCTCGAGATTCGGGTTGGCTAGAAAATAGGTGAGGTGGTCCTTAAGCAAAACTTCCTCTCTTTCCTGGTGGCTTCATCCTCGGTGTGGTGGCTCCACCGAACTTTGCAAAACTTGATAACCTTGCTGCGGGTAACTCTCTTGGCATAATCGAGAATCTTAACGGTTTTCCTCATATGTCAAGTCATCCTTCAACTGAATTGCCTCCAGTGGCACTGTGTCTCTTAACGGTACCTCTGCTATCTCGGGGTGACATTTCTTCAACTGAGAAACATGGAATACATCATGAACTCCTGACAGTCCTTCTGGCAATTCCAACTTATACGCAACTTCTCCCATGCGTTGCAAAATCTTATATGGTCCAACAAAACGGGGTGCTAACTTTCCTTTAACTCCAAAACGCTTAACTCCTCGAAGCGGGGATACTCTGAGATATACTCTGTCTCCAACTTCGTACTCAATCGCTTTGCGCTTTGAATCGGCGTAGCTCTTACATGCAGACTGGGCTACCTTGAGCCTGTCTCGAATCAACTTAACTTTCTGTTCGGACTCCTTAATCAAATCTGGTCCAAACAAGCGACGATCTCGGTTTAGTCCCATGACAACGGGTCCTGCACCTTCTTCCATACAAGGCCTCGAAGGTGCCATCTTTAAACTGGTTTGGTAGCTGTTATTGTAGGAAAATTCTGCATCGGCAAATTGTCATCCCAACTAGATCCATAATCTAGTGCACAAGCTCTCAAAGATGTCCTCTAAAATCTGATTGACTCTCTCGGTCTGTCCATCGGTCTGTGGGTGGAAAGTTGTGCTGAATTCCAATCGGGTTCCCAATGTTTCGTGCAACTGGTTCCAAAATTTTGAAGTAAACTGGGTTCCTCTGTCTGATACAATGCTCCTTGGGATTCCGTGTAAACACACAATTCTGGTCATGTATATCTTTGCCAACTTAGCACTGCTATAGGTAGTCTTGACTGGAATGAAATGAGCTACCTTGGTCAAACGGTCGACTATGACCCAAATCGAGTCATATCCTGAAAGGGTCTTTGGCAAACCTGTGATGAAATCCATGCCTAGTTTATCCCACTTCCATTCGGGTATCGGCAATGGTTGTAACAATCCTGCTGGCTTCTGATGTTCTGCCTTTACTTTCTGACATACGTCGCAAACTGCTACATACTCCGCAATATCCTTCTTCATTCCGGTCCACCAGAAAATATTCTTCAAATCCAAATACATCTTGGTATTTCTGGGTGAATCGAATAGGGTGAATCATGGGCTTCTTGTAAAATCAACTTCCTGATCTACGGGTCATTGGGCACATAAACACGGTCTTCAAACCATAGGGTATCGTGCTCGTCCTCACGAAATCCTTTAGCTTTTCCTTTGCTCATTTTCTCCTTTATAGAGGCAACTTCCTTATCGCCTTTTGGGCTTCTCGATTTTCTCCATCGATGTCGATTGAATCTCCAATGCTGCTACATAGCCTCTGGAACTATTCCCAAACATAGCTCTCGAAGGTCCTCGGCTAACTCATTGGGTATTCCTCCCATCATTAGGGTATTGACGTGGCTCTTACGGCTCAATGCGCCTGCTACGACATTAGCCTTTCCGGGTGATAATGCAATCTCATATCATAATCCTTGATTAACTCTAACCATCTCCTTTATCTCGAGATTCAATTCTTACGGGTGAAGATGTACTTCAAACTCTTGTGATCCGTATATACTTCACAATGATTTCCAATGAGAAAATGTCTCCATGTCTTCAAGGCATGCACAACGGCTGCTAACTCCAAATCATGAGTAGCGTAATTCAACTCATGGGGCTTAAGTTGTCGTGAAGCGTACGAAACAACTCTTCCTTCCTGCATAAGCACTGCTCCAAGTCCTTGACGTGAAGCGTCGCAATACACCTCATAATCCTTAGTTTGATCTGGCAATATCAAAACTGGTGAGGTAACCAATCTTTTCTTCAACTCCTGAAAACTTGCCTCACAGTCCTCAGTCCATATGAATTTGTTTTCCTTCTTCAACAATTCAGTCATAGGCTTTGCAATCCTTGAGAAATTCTCAATGAATCTTCGGTAGTATCCTGCGAGTCCAAGGAAACTCCGAATCTCTCCAACTGTCGTTGGTGCTTCCCATTTGGTTACGGTTTCAACCTTTGTGGGGTCAACTGCTATTCCTTCTCCGGATATAACATGTCCGAGAAATCCAACTTCCTTTAGCCAAAACTCACATTTGCTGAACTTGGCATACAACTGGTGTTCCCTCAGTTTCTCCAAAACCAATCTCAAATGTTCCTTGTGTTCCTCTTCATTCTTGAGAAAATCAAAATGTCATCAATGAACACCACGACGAACTTGTCCAAAAACTCCATAAACACTTTGTTCATCAGGTTCATGAAATAGGCTGGTGCGTTAGTCATCCAAATGACATAACGGTATACTCATACAGTCCATATCTCGTGGTAAATGTTGTCTTGGGTATGTCTTGCTCCCGAATCTTCAATCGATGGTACCACGATGCAAAATCGATCTTAGAAAACACTTTGGCTCCTTGCAAGCGATCAAACAGATCATTTATCATCGATAGTGGGTACTTGTTCTTGATTGTTACTTCATTCAATCCACGATAATCAACAACCATTCTCAAAGATCCATCCTTCTTCTCCACTAACAAAGCGGGTGATCCCCAAGGTGAAGAACTTGGGCGAATAAAACCTTTATCCAATAGTTCCTTAATCTGCTTCTTAATTTCTGCCAAATCCTTTGCGGGCATCCTGTGCAGGTCGCTTCGATATCGGGCCTGTTCACGCAACAGCTCGATCAAAAACTCAATGTCTCTATCCGGCGGCATTCACGGCAACTCTTAGGAAATACATCAGATAATCCTTCACCACTGGTACCTCTTCCTGTACCACTCCTGTTAAGCAATTAACTTGTGCTCTCCTCGGCTCATGCCGTGATACATACTTAATCCTTCTTCCTTCTGGTGTGGTGAGCAAAATTGACCTTGTGGTACAATCTATGTTTCCTCCATACTTTGATAACCAATCCATTCCTAATATCACATCCAATCCTTGGGATTCCGAACTATTAGGTGCGAGGGGAAAACATAGTGTCCAATCCTTAGTGGCGATCGATCACACCATTTACTAGCCAT
The DNA here is from genome assembly GCA_021605205.1 of Aegilops longissima. Taxonomy (NCBI): domain Eukaryota; kingdom Viridiplantae; phylum Streptophyta; class Magnoliopsida; order Poales; family Poaceae; genus Aegilops; species Aegilops longissima. The sequence continues at coordinate 98,447,982 of CM038681.1, forward strand.
GTACTCTGCTCGGGTGAGGTTACTAGCATGGGTGACCTAAGGGCTTGGGTTGGTAACTTGTACTTATCCACAAATCCCTTGATATGTATGAATGCGATGCACCAAGATCAAAAAGAACAACTGCAGAAATGACTTAACCAAAACTTACCGATTCGATCGGGCTGATCTTCAACCTCCTCCACATCAATGTGGTTCACTTGTCCCCTGTTGAAAGGGTTGGGCTTCTTTCGAGCTTCCATTGCCATTTCCATTACGCCTTCAGGCAGTCATTTGCATAATGCCCGATCTTGCGGCACTTAAAGCAAGTAATGTGACTCAGGTCTACCTTGGATGGTGTTGACGGGTTGGTGCGGTTCTGTCCGTTGCTTCCTCCATTCCGTTCCCATTCTTGGTGCCATTATGGTTATGCTGAATTACCTCCTCCATGGGTATGCTGAAACTGAATTCTGATTTAGGGGTATAACGAGGCTTCTGCTGGGCTCCAGAGTTATACTTCCCTTGTCCATACTTCCGCTTGCGGTTCTCTATTTGCTGCTGCTTTCTTTCAATCATGAGGGCTCGGTCTACTAACTCCTGGTAGTTATTGAAACTTGCTACCATCAACGGCATGCTGAACTCATCATTCAGTCCTTCTAGAAACTTCTCTTGTTTAGCTGCATCGGTAGCAACGTCATCTGGGGCATAACGTGCTAGTTTGCTAAAGTCATCCACATACTGGCCAACAGTCCTTCCTCCTTGGCGTAAGTTACGAAACTCACGCTTCTTCATGGCCATAGCTCCTGCTGAAACATGGGCTGTGCGAAAAGCTTGCTGAAACTGGTCCCATGTGACAGTGTCTACGGGATAAGTGGTTGTGAAATTCTCCCACCATGCTGCTGCGGGTCCTTCAAGTTGATGTGCTGCAAACTTCACTCTTTCACCATCCGTGCATCCTGCAGTGGTCAGCTCCCTTCCTATCTTGCGGAGCCAGTCATCTGCTACAATTGGCTCGGTGCTACTGGAATACACCGGCGGGTTTAGTCTAAGGAAACGAGTCAAATGATCCGCAGGTGGTGGTGGTGGCGGTGGGTTGTTGTTGTTGTTGTTGTTGTTCTGCACCAATGTTTGAATCAGGGTATTCTGCTGCTGGATCAATTGGGTGATCTCTGGCGGGAAAACGAATCCGGGGTCACGTCTCGGAGGCATCTGAAGGGTTTAGAAAAGGAGAGAAAGTAGAATAGAATGAGGTCTAAGGGGAAATCACTACCCAAATGCACATGAGCAAATGCACACAAAATCACTTCATTCAATCAAACAAGGGCTTACACGATCTAACTATCGCAAAAGTGCGTGCACTATAAAGGTTTACATGGAGGGAATACTACTAATATGTGGGGGACTTCTACTAATTTGAACCGGTGGAAGACTCCATGATGTCCGCTCCACCGTCTTCAAAATCGGGTTCACTTGGATCCGAATCTGAGTCGTCAATGTTGATGTAGTCGATTTGATGCTCGACATACTGGTCTTCATTCCTGAGCGCCAACTTCTTCTTGAGTTCTTCGATCTCGTACTTAAGATCGTTATTGTGTCTTGCTAGAGCTACGATCTCGTCCATGTAGTCCTTGCGTGTAGTCTTTAGTTCTTCTTCCAATTCGATGATCCTTTCCTTCGTCTTCTGTAACTCCAACATGTCATTGCACATTTGATTCTCTGGCGTCGAATGTGTTGATTTAACTCTGGATGAATGCTGCAATGGACCTATCCTTCTTGGTGTTGACGACGTCCCGCTTGTCATCTCGGCGTCCGCAAATCTGGTAGATGGTGTCCTTGAGATCTTCTTGATAGACTTCTCCAATGCGTCCCATGGTGATGTGAGCTGCCATGCTCCTTCCTGCACTCAAGTGGGTGCAATCAAAACACTATCTATTGGCTTGGTGATTGGGGCGAATGTCCTTCCCGAACGTGAGCATGAATCTTCCAGCTCCTCTTGAGCAGAGTGGCGTTGAAAGTTCCGGTGAAGCTTGGTAATCCAATGTTCGGTACTTAGTAACTTCCTTCAAGTGAAATCCAAAAGGTGTGCCTTCATCCGGTTGGGTGTACTTGATCTTCGCGTCCGTCATCCTAAAGAGAGTAGAAAAGGTGAGGAGTTAGAAAATGGGAAGAGAGAGTGATCTATGGCTTTAACTTAGTGGTCGTGTCCTACGGTCGGTGTGTGCTCGATACCATTCTCTGAGCGACCAGACCGAATGGATCTAGCGCTCGTGCTCGATGTCATCCTGGATCGATGTCTGCCGACACCACACAAGATTTCAAGGATTTATAGCAGAGTAGCAATCACACACTTATTACATCGATGTCCACAAGGAACTGAATAAAAATATGGCTTAAGGCCATCTAATAATAACAGGAAGGCTTGGAAGATAAGCGAGTCCATCAACTCCAACGGCATCACCGAGTATAGAACCACGACCTAACACCTTACTCGTCGTTCGAAAAGTCTGCAACGTGAAAAGTTGCAGCCAAAACGGTCAAGACATGGAATATGCCGGCAATGTAACACATAAAGAGCAATGAATGAATAAGCCTATACTACATGCATATTTGGCTGGTGGTAAGGCTCTCTGATTACATTTGCATAAAGCTGATTTTTCCCTACATCAAAGGAATAATTTTATTTAACTATCATGGTGGTTGTTAAACATTGAAGATGGTTGACAGCATCCTCAATCCCAATTAAAAAGTACTTATCAAAACCCAATAACTTTTATTCAAAAGTAACATGTTGAGATTCACATGATAATCAAGTACCGGATACTCAAATTGTCCATAACCGGGGACATGGCTAATCATGATTAGTTTATACACTCTGCAGAGGTTTATGACTTTTCCCCACAAGACTCGATCGCCTCCGCTTGATTCTCGTGACTACATGGTGTTTGAGAAACGGATGACCGAGACATAGTCTTTCAGAAGCGCTAGCACCTTACATGTGGGTAGACCGTACCAACCTACATCCCCTACATCAGCTAGTCTGCCCGTAAGAGTTCGCACGACTTAGTCAACTACGCCAGAGCCCATAATTGGCTTGTGGCTGCACACGGAAGTTTCCAGTTTGAATAATCTTATGATCCCTTAGAGCCAGGTGGCGGTCCAAAAAAAACAGGCAAGTCTGATAGAAACCAGTGCCTCAATCCACCCAGATGTGTGTTAGGTTGCCACCTTAGATAAACCATTAATTAAACAATCTCACATCTGTCATGGATATTCACTCACCCAATCCACGTCTACTAGCATAGCATGGCATGAACAAGCAAACGTAGAAGTAACTCCCAAGGTTTCATAAGTAAAACAGGTAATAGGTACTACCTCAATCTACTTCCCAATTCCCACAATTTAATTAGATCCTAATCATGCAAGTGTTTGAGGAATAGATCTAATGCATAAAAACTGGGTATGAGAAGGGTATGATCAAAGTGTTACTTGCCTTGCTGATGATCCGCGAGTCCTAGAGATTCGAAGTAACAAGCGGCACACTCCGGGTGATCTAACGCAGACAAACAACAAGCATACAATAAGTACTCATCTAATGCACAGGGAAATCTCGAATAAAAGATCTAACCAGATAGTTCAACTTAAGAACCCTGGTTGCAAAAGAATCGAATCAAAACAAACTCCGAAAGTCGAAATTCGAGAGAGAACGTCTCGGTTTAGTGAACTGAAATTAGGTCAAAATTTCACAGTAGCAAAACTCTGTGAAAGTAGGGTAATCGGAACGGCGGTTTTGTTACGAAACTCCAGGCGCTTGAATCACCTGATTCCGATAAACGAGCGAGAAATAAAACAGTTTTGAAAATCAGATCTGAAATCAAATTAGAAAAATAACGGATTAATTCCGATTAAAAAGAAAAACGATTTAACTAGTTAAAAGCGAGCGTTCGTTAACAGAACGAATCTAACGAACGCGTTCACTGAAACGAACGGTTCGGTGAACGTCCGTTAAATAAGAAAACCAAAAAAAAAAAAACCAATCTAGGTTTTTAAAAAAACCGAACATATTTTTTTTTTTTAAAAAAAAACCGGACGATTCGGGGAAGAAAACCGAATCGGGCGCGGGCGGCGGTGGCTACCTCCGGTGATCGCGGAGGGCGCCCGGGCTCGGGAAGAGGGCGTCGGTCGGGCGGCGAGGCGGCGGCGTTTCGGGGGCGGCGTCTCGGCTCGGCGACGAGGGGCGACGGCGGCGCTGGCGGGCAGCGGCGGGCTCTGTCGGTCGGCGAAGGCGAGAGAGAGAGAGAGGGGGGGGGGGTATATAAAGCGAGGGGGGGGGGGTTGCTTGGGAGGGGGCCAGGGTGCAGGGTCGGCCGGGACTCGAGGCGGCAGCGAGGCGTGGCGGCGGGGCTCCAAGGCCGGGCGGCGGCGCAGGAGGAGGAGGAGGAGGTGGGCCGGGAGGCGGCTGGGCCGGGGGCCTGGCTGGCTCGGCCGGCTGGGCCTCGGTCCAGGGGGGGTGGCGCGTTTTTTTTTAATAAAATTCAAAACAAAACAAATAAAATAAATATCAAATGAACTCCAAATCAATTAAAACAAATTTTCTCCGACTCCTAAAAATGAGTCGAACAAAATGAACTTTAAAAACAAAATACATGCAAAAAATATTTTTAAATGCTCATTTTTGCCTAAGCAAAATAAATCTCCAAAAACCAAATTTGGTTTATTTATAATATCTTCATTTTTCCTAATTGTTTGGGAAAGTCATATTATTCCCTCTCAAGATATTTTTATAGGAAAAACTTTATGAAGATAATTTAAATAAATCCAAATGATCCTATTTCCAAAATTTGAGAGATCCCAAATATGAAAATTATGAAACTTCCAACTCTCTCCGAGGGTCCTTGAGTTACGTGAAATTTCTAGGATCGGAAAAATGCGAGAAAATATGATATGCATGATGACCTAATGTATAACATTCCAAATTGAAAATTTGGGATGTTACACTTGTGCATCTCACCGGGGGATCCCATCCCTCCGGGGGCCATCTCCTCGTCCTCGATGGGGGCCATCACCTTACCAGGGGAATACTGCTTCTGAACGGCGACTATCTCCTCAAACTCGGCCTTGAGCCGCGCAAAGGTGGCCATCAGAGTTTCTGGGGTAGGCACGGTGGGGCCCTTGCTGTTCTTCCAACTTTCTTTGAGGAGTTCGTCCGCCAACTTCGTCAACTCTTTGGCTAGTGCTTGTTTCTTGGAGTTCTTCGTCTCCATGGGTTGGCCCGCCAACATGGTCAACTGGTTGGTCGGTGCTCGCTTTCTGGAGATTAATGTTTCTAGTGGGTTATCCGCCGGCAACTCTTTGCCTAGTGCTCCAGGATCCATCAATGAACTGACAAACAAAAAGCAATCAAAAGGAAACCACAATTGCAATGAAAACGGGAAAAGAATAAGCTATGAGAATCGGTCGGTGCTTTGCAAAAAGAAGATTCTTAGAATGAAAATATAGCAGCATCACTGATTCGCCCACCTTTCCTTCGTCGGTATAGAAGAAAAATGGCAGAAGTGAGTAGCCTGGAGTGAGGTTTTCTTCAAGAAAGGCGAGAAAGGGCTTCAACGAGCATTCCAGTGAAATGATGGTTGCTTCGTCCAGTCCAACTTCGAGGCCACTTTACCACTGCTGGTAAAGGTGTGGGTTTTGTGATATGACGGGTCATGACGGCCACACGGGGTGACCGGTGAGTTTCGACTATAGCACCTCGCTGTGATTTGGTGCATGTAGATAGAGCGGCTAGTCATATAGGAGTTGTCAATATTGTGCACCGCGACCAAGGCGGAGAGGAAAATGAGAGAACTACGTAATTAATGCATGATTTTAATTAGGGTAGTTTTGTAAAGTACGAGATACATTACTCTAATCGCAAAATGCCTTGGTTGATGAGATTTGAGATTTGAGATTTGAGCCCTATAAACCGGAAGGGAGATTTGAGATTTGAGATTTGAGATACTGCACGCGCTGTAGTCTAGTCACTTGTTGGAATCTCTAGAAAGACTTATGCCGCATGATTCTTTGCTTCTTCTTACTGCTACGTACTACTTCGCTGACATTTGGGACAGCCAGCAGCATCCGGGTCAACGTAATACGTGTCATGCACCAGATTAGAGTGCGGAACGGAAGGGGGGCATCACCCCGGTCAATGGTCAGCCTCGACGCGGAGCAGTCGGTGCACCGGGAAGCGGCGCTCTCTCGGCTGTCGCGCCGCTTCAAAGCCGGCGCCAGTGAGAGGTCGCCTCCGCTCTTGCCAGGCATTAATGCGGCATCGACGCTCGTATGACACTCGACCGTTTCACGCGGAAGCGCTACCGCAAAGGAGTATAGGTTTTGAACCGTTTCATGTGTAGTACTGGTAGTTTGCAAAACTACTCAATTATTGCACTCAGTTTCCTAAGGAATTGTGGTAAACGTTACTCCACAGCCCACTTCCCTTCTCCTTCCTCTTCCACCGCCCGCGTACGTCCACGGGAAGCGGCCGGTCAACCCTTATATAGGAGTGCTAGCACAAAAAGATGCATGCATGACCACTAAAATTTCCAGATTAAACAGTCGCTCCGGCGGGAGTATGGCGTATGTTGTTACCTTCAGCCGGGCCATGGCTACCAGGCGATGATGACCAGAGAAGAGGCGGCGGGAGGGGAATGAATGCAGCTACTGTTTGGGTTCGCCATCCGGCTTAAATAAATGCGCAGCATCACGTGTACCCGCGGGTGCACAAATTGTAACATACGTGTCTGCTTAAGTGGGCGCCACGTAACTGGTGTGTGTGTGTGTGAGATTCTGAGAGACAGTGCGTGTGTGCGACTCTACTCTTCGGACATGTTCTCAACCTTTTGCATCGGGATATAAGTATAATGGTATTTACTTTAGCTAGTGATTTACGTGGCCATGTTAACGTGGTTGTGTAAAAAAATGTCACTTCCTGCTCGTGATTTGCGTTATATAATTACAAGAAAGATGCTCGTGCATTGCACGGAACATCAATATGCATTTTTTTACAAAACACATGTTGTGATTTACCCATGCAGGAGTAATCCCATGTGTAAAAACTAATGATATTTCGAGAATTTTATCAGAAAACTGGTATCTCGAGTATGTCATCGAAAAAATGAAAGATGAGAGATAAGGTGAGGAGGAGTGGAGCGTGGTGGTGACTGGTGGTCGGAATGGGCGGAGGCATGGGGATGGACGGCGCTGGCAGGCGGCAGCAGCCACCATGCTTGATTGTTCCGGAGACTTTCTTTTTAATTTGCTCAGCAATGAGGAATGGGAGATAAGGATGTGGAGAGAGGTGCGGCTATCTTTTGTAAAATTATCATAGTTTTTACAAGATATAGATCATACGGTGTATATTACAAGATGGAAGGCACACCATCATCGCAAACTCGGTTTTTTATTAGGGTACAAATGATAAGTTTACTAACTACTAAAGTAAAGTGGAATTTGTCCATGTTATACAAGTAAATTAAGGTGATTGTTTATCATACGCGTAAGGGTGGATGAAGGGTGGTAGGAACAAATGCTCCGCCTAGAGCATGTGTGTGTGAGATGGAGTCTTAGTGTGTGTGTGTGTGTGTGTGTGTGTGCGCGCGTGTGTGTGTGATGGAGTCTTACTCTGTGTGTGTGTGCGTGTGTGTGGGGGGGTGGGTGGGTGCGTGCGTGCGTGCGTGTGTGTGTGTGCGTGTTTGTTTGTTTGTGTGTGTGTGTGTCGCGGGGTCTTCGGTGGTGGATGTAATTTAAGTGTGCAAGGCTTCATCATAGAGAGGTGATGTGTATGGCAGAGGCCACCAACGATAGGGTGCGAGAGAGAAAATGCCCGTAGAGAGGGAAGAGAAGGTGTGTGCGCGTGAGAGTAGTCGACATCGAGAGAACGTGTTTGTTCGAGAGACACCAAGGAAGACTACTATATATCGATGGTGCATGTAGGCGGGAATAAAACGAAGGGATGGTCTTATTGGTTTCGGGGATATAGAGGAAGAGTGAGATGGGGGGTAGCTACAAAGAGATTGTTAAGTGTGAGTGTGTGTTTTAACCATCCAGGCGGAAGTTATGTGCACACAAGACGAGAACGATTCGATGTGGCGTTAGGGTTGAGGGTAATTAACTACGTATGGAGATATAGAGACCTTAAACGTGCATGTGTGAGAGGTATACATGTATACGTGGGATGTGTGTGTGCGCGCGCGCATGATCGAGATAAAAGAAAGAAGACATAAGTCATAAGCTAAGCTCAACGACGTGGGAGAGACGGGTCGGTATATGAAAATATGCATGCATGCGAGAATGCAGGGAAGAAGGTCCGACAATTAAGCATGTGTGTTTGTCTTTAAGAGATAGTGGTGTGGGCTGGAGCATGCATCTATGGCGAGCAGAGGGAGTGAGGCACAACGATTGTGCAAAAGAGATCGACCTATAAATGAAAGAAGGTTGGTGGAGAAACAGATAAATAGAAAGATAAAGATGCTAGCTAGTGTGCGTTGGAGATAGGAGTCGAGTGGATCAGAAGGCTGAGTTATGGGTGTGGGTGTGAGAGAGATGAAGAAAGGGTGCATGTGACTCACATACAAACAAATATCGGAGAGAAATGAGATCCCGAGAGACGGAGTTTTGTGTCTGCGAGAGAGAAAGATATTTCAAAACGAGAGTGATAGCTAGAGAAACATATGAGGGAACGCAAGATATGTCTAGGAAGAGACAGTGTGTGTGAGCGACATGCAAGAGAATAGTGGAGAAATATGAGACCTTGGGAGACAGAGTTTGTGTTTGTGTGTTAGAAAGAGATATTTAATAGGAAGAGTCGTAGGTTATCATACCTAAGGAGCGAAAGACATCTCTGTATTAGGGGTGTGCGAGTTGCACACAGGGAAATAGTAGAGAGAAATGAGACCCCGGAAGACAAAGTTTTGTGTTTGTGTGAGAGAAAGAGATTCCACATGAAGAATCATAGTTAGAGACACGTAGCAAGGAGCGAGATATACTTAGAGAGAGATAGAGTGATGAAGGTCGAGGGAGAGAGTACCGTCAGTGTGTTACGAAGATAAAAGATCATTGTCGACATACAGGTACCACGAGAGATACCCGAGAGACGATGAACGCGTATAGGTCTAGAGAGATAGTCCTATATAAGCATGAGTGATAGTTATATGAGAGGAATATCTGGATTAAATGGGATTCAAATATTTAAACTAGAGATCACGACATCGATAATATCATAACGCAAATTAGTGTATCAAACATGCATATTCGTTTGAATTTCGGGACACGTGTAATGTTATATTGTTTATAAATATTGGCGATCCATAGATTCTTTAATTAGAAACAATGCATGGTTTATATGCAATTAATGTATAAACGGGATACACTATATGTTGCGTGTGTGAAACACATTGTACATGTTTGAGAAGTAAAAAAAATCCGCATGAAACACACATTAATTGGAGACAGTTAGCGAGGAATGCATGCATCGGATTTCAACATAAAGTGGTTTCAAATATTTGAAAATCCAAATTGATGGATACAACCTTATGAATCTGAGATCATGCCATTTGCAAACCATATTTATGTATAAAGGGTGTTGTGCTTTTGAAAGTATATATAAAAAAATGATGTATATAGAATTTTATTCCAATCGAAAATGGATCCCGCCCGAAAAAATAGAATACAAGCGGGATTGAATTGAGTTGGCATGGTAAACGGCACTCTGCAAAATTTGAATGAAGCGGGAAAGTCGCATAACCTTTGAAACCAAAATCTGCGAGATGGAAATTACTACTGCCTATCCCTGCCACGCAAAGCCTATCTGCTCGATTTCTATAGGTTTCATAGGGGTAGGTTTGTAATTTCACTCGAACATGACATAACCGCCTCTCACCCGGATTCATACACGGTGGGCGCAAAAACACAGTGTGTCCTCAGCCGAAATCGACTCCCTCCCCGATTCATACACGGTCGGCGCCAAAAACAAACTCTCGTCGGCAAATATTTGGTGTATGCGAGATTACCGTCCTATCCCCAACCGACTAATATTGTTGTGATGTAGGAAATTTGAAACGGGGGCTAAGTTTGTAAATTACCTCACATTTGAGACAAGCGCGCCCTGTAGACATGGTTCCCCCCTTCCTCTCCACCTCCATTTACCCATTCTTACTCCGTGGGCGCCAAAACACCCTCTCCACTCCAGCCTCCTCCGTCCACCACACCATCCACCGCCGTCCTCCTCCACCATGCCGGAGCTGATACCCCGACGCCGCCATCCATTACAAGAGATCGACCTCTCTCATCCACGGCTTCGGACCGGGATCCTTGCATCCCGTCCTCTCGCTTCATCCCCGCCGTCGTCCACCTTGCCAGCGTCGCTCCTACGACCGTCTCGTCCACCGCACCCCGCCGCCACCGTCTACCGTCCTAGATCTGCTTCCACGCTGCAGACAGCCATCGCTACCGCAGCATCGTCAAATTCTCAGCAGATGCATACACGGCGCCGCAACAGAGGCTGTACTCTTTCGTATCTGCTCAACTTATTTATCGCAGCAAGAAAATAGATCGCCACTACTTTACTCCGATTTCTTGTCCATCACTTACTTGCTAGTTGAGAGAAAACATTGGTTGCGAAGTTGCCTTTGTCCGGTTTGCACCTTCAGATCCGCCATGGCATGCTCAACACTATACTCCCAATGCTTATGGTTTTCCCCTTTTATATTCCACACTAGTTAAATCACAGTAGACTAAATTTCAAAATTGGGTCAGTCGATTTTTCAGATCTAGCCGGAGTTCGCCGGTGCGAACGAAGGGGCTTGGGTGGGGACTTTGGTTGTTGGGGGCGGTGGTGGGACCTCGCCGAATGAAGAAAACTCGATGCGGGTGGGGGCGGGGTGGGGGTGGGGGTGGCGGAGGAACACAGGCGGTGGGGGCCGATGGTCCGGCCGGCGGCCCGTGCGGTGTTCTGTATGGGAAGAATCAGAGACGAGGAAGAAGAAGGGTTAGGAGACGTAGGATCTTCATCCAGCCGCCTGAAATGGTCGACTGACCCTAATGCAGACATGCCTTTATATTCAGTACCATCATCGTACCTGTTAGCACTGCTCCCGAATCCATCAAGCTAAACAACGTGCCACTCATAATTCCAAACTTGTTGCTCAAGTACAAATCTGATATGATGCTGATGTTACTAAAATAGATAACATTTAATTGGCCTGCTAATCTTCCTACTTTACTTTTGAAAAAGCACGTGCACCACATATAGAGAGACAGTAGGGAGTTTCTTTCTTAATGCGCTCTGGTTCATCATGTGTGGGCACATCGCAATGAACATTTTATTATCCAAAATCTGCTTGCTCTTCTTTACCATGTTCCTCTTCCGTTTTTCTTTAATAAGTACTCTCTCCGTTCCTAAATACAAGTCTTTGTATAGATTCCACCATGGACTACATATGGAGCAAAATCAGTGAATCTACACTCTAAAATGTATCTGGATACATCTATATGTGATCCATAGTGGAAATCTCTACCAATACTTATATTTTGGAATGGAGGGAGTATGATAGTAGTACAATATGTTCCTTGTAGTGAAGATGAGAAGGGACATTTGCAGTGTAGAGGTCTATACGGTCGGTTGGTATGGACACTTTGAACTCGTCCGGCCTCTTTGATTCGATGGATTTTGTAAACATGGGAATAGGATATGTAGTGGCCTGCCCACTTGAATCATATAAGAATAGCAAGAAAATGCGGGGAGCTGTGTCGCCTTGAAGAGTTACACTGATATTAACAGTACCGCACCTTTAGTTGAAGAGAGCTGATATCCAAAGCCTTTCTAGTCGTACCAGCAATACTAGCACATATATTCCAGTAAGTTCCACTTTGCTGATTTTACTCTGATGCTTATGGTTTTCCCGTTATATCTACACTATGATCGGTGTAGCTGCTTTGTGTCGCACTAGCAGCAGTCCACTCTTGAAGCTAAACACCGCAATGACTTACAAAATTGGCACCAAGGCATTGAGTGCCATTCTGGATGCAATGAAACTCAAACGCTCCCCACCTGTTGACTCTTGTTCAGAATATGATCCTAATGACTCTTGTTCAAAATTGCCACATATAGAGAGACATCATGGAATTGCATTTCTTTGGCGCTGTGATTCATCATGAGCGGGCAACCAACATTGTATGCAATTAAGCGGAACCACAAGAATATGCTTCCTCTTCTGTTCTTTAACATGTTCCTCTTTTGTTATTCTGTATTTAGTACGTACAGTATGTTCCTTGTCAGGAAGGGGAGCAGGGACATCTGCAGTCAACAGCTGATAGAGTTAGCATGCACTTGATCGATGGGCTTTCAATTACTAGCGGCAATACAACACCGTATTTTCAAGCCAGTTCCACTTTCTTGATTAATATATCGTGGTTATGGTGTACCCCTTTTATGTACACTATGATCTGCCTAGTTTCTGTGTGCTCTTGTTATCATGGTTTGGCAATAAACTCTCTATACAGAATATTTCGAACCTATCATCTGCCAACTATCCTTACTTATGGAGCCTATTTTGTGTACTTGTGCTAGATTATATAAATGCACGCACCATATTACAGCACACATGAGCTCTCTCATCAGAATACAGTGATAGCACACAAGTGTTTACAGGGGCAACCCTATATTAGAATATCCTCTGCATTACAAAGATAATCTCACAACTATTTATGTTTTCATGGTTCTCAGATATTATACGTAATTACAATGAATATCAGAATCCAAGGATCAGAAGAATATTGTGGAACACTGCAATGACTTACAAAATTGGCACCAAGGCATTGAGTGCCATTCTGGATGCAATGAAACTCATACGCTCCCCATCTGTAGAATCTTGTTCAGAATATGATCCTAATGACTATTCTAACCTCGAGGAGTCAAAGGCAGATGGCCTGTCATGTTCACCCATCAAGGTGCCTGCTCTAATTTGGCAAGGTTTTATTGATTGCGCGTATCTTGCATATGTTGTCTTGAATTTCTTCTACTTTGTTGCACCGCCATCTTTTTAGTTTACTCATCATATATGTCGAGATGCCATGCCCATCCATTATCGATACATATTCCATCTGTCATTATACCATGTTTTTACACTCAAATGTTGTTCTTGTGCATCAGACATCAAAAAGGAAGAGGGTGATTGCTGAACTTGAAGGAGCGTCAGCAAAGTCCTTGAAAAACGTGGTTGTGCCAGAGAAATCAGACAGCACCCCACTTATATTGGTTGTACAACCGGTGACACAAAATGTAGGACCGACTTCAGCAGACTGTACCCATACTTCACTGGCCACACCACTAGCACCACCACACAGGACCTGCACTCCCGCAAAATATGCCGATTTCATTTGCCATAGCACCAGCCGTACCACAGTAAAATCCCACTCCAGCAAAAAGTACAGCAAGTCCACTGGCCGAAGACCTATCCCAACTGCAGAGACGGCCAATTCCTGCAGGTTGGAACCCCATTCCAGTTATTCCCAATTTAAAAGGCAATGCTTTCAATGTTGTTAGGGACTACGTGCATATATTCCCATCATTGGAAGATTATAGTGAAGACAAACACCATTTTCACGTCTTCCTGTCCCACTTACGTGTAAGTGCTATTATTCATGGTGATTATTTTCCTGTTTTCTGCTGATTGAACACATCAATGATTTACATTACATTGTTGTAAGTACGCGAGGGTCTATCTGGATAGTCATGACGAGCAAAGCTTGCTTGCGCTTTTCAAGGAAGCATTGCATCAGTATTGGTATTACCTGAGGAAATCACACTTTGATGGCAAGTCTATAAACGAATTTCTGGTGAAGTCTCATGTGCTAAATTTGGAAGACATTGAATGGAAAAAACTTGTTATGCACTGGTCTCGTTCCGAGGATGAAGTACTGTCTATGATATCGCATGACAATTTGAACTTCTACTTTTCCGCATGTGCCTTACGGTTCTTTTTTGCAGGAAATCTGCTCGAAAAAGAATTCCGGTTTGAAAAGAACGACATGATATCGCAAATATGATGCCCGCTGCTTTGCTCTTGTTTGTACCTGTTGTCCTGTATCACTGTACTTGCATACATACCTGGTTCATTATGTGAGAGCAGTATGCATGATAGCTTGCTTATCAATTATTCGCTCCAAATTATCTGATCTGTATGAATGGTTACATTAGTGATCCAATGCCAATGCCAATGAAATTTTTTAGCTCTGCATTGTTCTTGTAAGTACCTGCTGTCCTTTATCACTGTACTTATAGTGACAGGTAGTTGTTCATGTACCATCACTCTGCAGCTTATTTTCCTTTTCCCTCCATTTTCTACACATAAGATCTATATTTACTCTTACCATAAGGTTGGATAACACCGATGGTACTGAAGAAGTTTAGCTCTGCATTGCTCTTGGTTGTACCTTTTGCCTGTATCGATGTACTTACATTCATAGCTACTTGGTTATGTAGCATCACTCTTCATCTTATCTTAAATATTCTCCATGTTTTCTTATATTGTCACATCTATATTTACTCTTAGCAAAATGTAGAATAAAGGCAATGCTTATGAAGAAGATTATGTGGTAAACTTCTCGAATTCCCCCCCCCCCATCAGCATGGACAAGGGCTTTATAGAGCCTTCCTTCACCAATAATGTAAGTTTGTCCTTCTCAAGCCTTCAAACTTTGTTGTGTACATTTGGTTAGGCATGACTGCAACAGCTGTTTATTTTTGGTGTTTGCATCAAATTGCATGTTTAAAGTTTATTATGTACTCCAGTTCATAAAAAAAAGTTTGTCCTTCTCAATTTAAGTTTTCAGTTGTACAACCAAGTTCCTTCTTCATACCATGTAAATTAAACTATTACAGAGCAAGTGATCTTATTTTGCCAATCTGAAATGGGATAAATTGACAGCACACTAACCATTGATACTTATGAGTTCTTGATCTCTAATCCAGTGGTGTCGTGAAGCTGCCAACTCCTTCACAATGTCATTTCCTGCCATGTCTTGACCTGAACAATACCATATTGTGTTAATGCTATTTTAAACTGTGTCACTTTATTCATCAGTAAGAAATGTGATGAATTGTCAGCACTGATACTTGTATGTGCAAAACCTGTCATCTGTCTGCTTGTTTATCTTTCAGAGTGAGGAGGATATAAGTGTCAAACAAGTGCAGTCTCACTATCTTGCGCTGCAGCTCTCGAGCATGGCTATCCTTTCTTGAACTCTATTGAAGGGCTGTCGGTTTTGTCGGCGTGTTTAGTTGCACTGGTGGAGACCTTTGATGCCCAGTGTATGTAATCTGCTGTCTGCTTGTGCTTTATTATCATAGTGGCGAACTTTGATGCCCAGTGGATGTAATATGCCATAATTTATTTATTGTATAGTCTCAGTTTTTTTCTTATTCGCAATGCTGCAGTTATTTTACTGTATATATATCCTGTCTTCGTAGTAAACCGGCCAAACCGTAAAATTACGGTACATAATCGGGCCGTCATGCAAATCACCATGTATGATCCGCATCATGGGCCCCGTCATCTTGGTCCGTTAACAGGCCTAAATGTAAACTGGCCCTAGTAGATTCGGGCCTTTAATATGCCGAGTAAACCGCCGGCCCTATTTTCCCAAGAAAACTCAATGGGCCTTTAGGAGGCTGAAAAGGAGGTTGGGCCTGAAACGTACCGAACAGCTCACGGGCCGGCAGCAGGCCGAAATAGACCCCGGCCCATGAATGCGCCAATCAAATCATGGGCTTATAACAGGCTAAAATTGTCTTGGTCCTTGTTTGGCCCAATCAGATTATTGGCTGCGAGCAGGCCGGATGCAAACCGTGTTGTAGGAAGGCCCAACTATATGACGGGCTTTTAACGGGCCAGAATTAATATAGGGCCGAAATGTTAAATGGGCCCTTAACAGGCCGAAACTAATATCAGGCCGAATTACTAAATGGGCCTTTAGCAAATGGGCCCAAAAGCGTAGCGTCCAGTTGACAGGCCGAATCTGATATGGGCCATAATTTAGCCCAAAGCCTCTTAAAGGGACGGAACTGATCAGGTCCGTAATTTGGCCCAGAACGTAGTAGGCTTTTAACGGGCCGGATCTCATATGGACCATTATTAGGCCCGGAACGTGGCAGGCCATTAATGGACCGGATCAAATATGGGCCGGCATTTCGCCCAAAACATGGCAGTCAGTTTATGGGCCGGCCTACTAGGGTCCCCAAAATCTTGTGGGCCTACAGCTGGGCCGACCCATTAAAGGAGTCATACCAGGTGTTGAGGCCCGCTGTACGGGCTCAATCACGCTAGAAGTTGTCTTCGGGTCTCCAGACAATTTCTGAAGTGAGTTAATCTTCGACATCGTCCCCTTTCGCAGTGGCTATCACGCACTGCTCAGACGAACTGCATTCGCTCGATTGAATGTCGTGCCACACTATGCTTATCTTAAGCTCAAGATGCCCGGTCCACGTGGTGTCATCATGGTCAACGGTTATACGAAATGCTCCCTCCATACAGAAGAGCACACAGCTGCCTTAGCGGCAGAAGTACAGAGCGACCTTCTCAAGCAGAACCCTAATTCAGTTGCCGAGCCCACGGACACCGTTAAGAGGGTCTGAACTACCTTGCAGCAGGACAGCTCGGCTCGTCAGGAGCTCGACTAGCAATCTGGCCTCCGTCTCAGTCCCAATCAAGCGATGGTATCCGCGCCGCGCGTACATAACTACACACTCGAAATTCCATGGGCATCGACGGAGGCACAGCTAGCCTGTGATCCACAGTGCGGCTCAACCAGCACCAGATACACACATGCTCTCACTTTTACTTTTTCCTTTCAGGTCTCAATCCCGCAGACCTCATCCGATGGCATGATCATGGGTCCTCTCGAAGGACAAACACACCAAGACGGCAAGAATAAGAGCGGTCGGGATAGTTGACCCTGTTGGATGGTATTATACAAGCTCGACACGTGAGAGCCATAGACATATGGGGGACTTCTCTAGGTGGTTTCGTTAAACGATCACTCTACCTGTTTTTTAGGACCCATACGCAACTCTCTCTTGGTGAAGGCATAGTAAATAGGCTTTCTGCTTATCGCACTACTTGTATAAATGCGCTTTAATGCACCAATGAAATTATAATAGAAACAATTTGCGGCCCAAATTTCCACGGCTCTAGCTTACCACTGGTTCTTCCTCTTTCTTTCTTTTTGCCTTTTCCTTCCTGGTAATTCTATCAGATAACACCCATACACTCGGTGTGTTCCACCTTGCCAGGGGCTTCATAGCGCCCCACAACATGGCAACAAAGTCCGAACACCTTTACAGTATAGTTCGGCACCCCGAATTTAGCACTATATGCATTGGCTCCGAATCATGTCTTTGGTCAATAGTTGGGTTGCCCGGCTCCGGTGCTTGCTACCTTACATTCCTCTATATCGGCTAAGGTAGTAAAGGGAGAACTGCTGCGATTGTGCCCTGGTTTATCAAAGGAGCACCTTAGTAGAAAGCCAAAACGATCGTCATGATCTGGCGAGAGCCGGTCAGCTGTTCGGAGGTTGCAAATCGTTGGAGATTTCTCCCGCATTATGCGAAGGATCGGTACTTCCCGATCAGACGCTCATAGCACTCTGGTTCGGATACTAGGGGTTGCGCCCATGTTTTATTGTAAAACTCATATGGCTAAGTGAGGGCGTTTAAGCTGCATAGTCTGATTGCCTGGTTCGTTGCGCTAAACAACTCCTTCAAGGACCATATAACTGGATCAAGATTGTTTAGATTCCATCCCGAACACCTCAGTATTACCTACGTGGAGGCAGAAGCCGACGACTGGCCAACCCTCAGATTTCATACAACACGGCCGCACAGGAGGAAAAAATTAAAACATAACAAGCATAACATTACAAACCCACTTTGTTTCACCATACAAGGCAAAGACAACATGAATGTATTCATTCGAAAATAATGTCTTTCCCACACTGCGTTGCCACAATGCGAGACCCTTCTAGGACATCCGTAAAATAACGCTCGGGTGTGCGGTGCTCCTTGCCCTCTGGTAGCCCCCTGGTCAGCTCGACGGCGTCCATCCTCGCCCACCACATCTTGCAACGGGCAAAGGCCATGCGCGCACCTTCAATACAGGTTGATCGCTTGACGACATCCAGCTGAGGACAAGCGTTCACCAGCCGCTTCACGAGTCCAAAGTAGCTGCCGGGCATAGCTTCGGCTGGCCATAGCCGGATTATCAAATCCTCCATGGCTAGTTCGGCCACCCTATGCAGCTCCACCAGCTGTTTCAGCTAATCGGTGAATGGCACGGGATGCTCTGGTGCAAGATACTGCGACCAGAACAATTTCTCCGTGGAGCTCCCTTCTTCGGCTCGAAAGAACTCCGCGGCGTCGGACACACTGCGCGGCAGATCTTCGTATGCTCCTGGAGAACTCCGAAGCCGAGTTAGTAAGAAATACTTCTTCTTCATATACTTGCTTTGCATACTAAATGCCTTACTCGCCGCGATCTTCCTGGCCTCCTGGATCTCTTGGAGGGTGCCCTTGGCCTCATTCTGGGCCGTCTCCACGCTCTGACGAGCCTTGTTGAGTTCGGTCTCTCGAACCGACGCATCGCACTCCAAGGTCTCGCACTTCCTCACCGTGTCCTGGAGCTCTTGTTGAACCTTGTTGACACGGGCCTTGAGCTTCTTACAGGCGGCCTGCTCCTTGATAGCCATCCACTCGGCTTTGGCCAGGGCCTTCTTCAGGGCCTCGACCTCGGTCGTCGCTTCTGTATATATCTTGACACTTCAGTCAATGCATATCATTTTACCTTAATATAAAACGGGTTATCACATACCTTGTTTTTCTTGGAGCTGCCTCCTCACCTGACCGAGCTCCTCCTCGGCCTGCTCCAGTCTCTGCTTCAGTCTGGAGACTTCGGCAGTATGTGAGGCTGCGGCCAACAGTGACACCTGTGCATTCATTTCAGACAAGTTTAGTTAGTTTCCTGCCACAAGGGATTGATCCTCTGTCCGGTTTCCTTTTTCCGGACACCGAGCAGTGTCTCAGGGGCTACCGTCTATATTGGGATTTTCTCTTTTTGCGCCGCTTACCTCAAAACCTGTCAGCAGGCTGCTGCAGGCTTCGGTTAGTCCGCTCTTGTCGGACTAAACCCTTTTAATCACCGTGCCCATAAGAACACGGTGCTCATCCACAATGGAAGCGCCTCGCAGCGCTTCCAGCAGATTGTCTAGTGCCCCTGGTTGGACAGGGGTCACCGGTGGAATAGGACTACCCCCTTATTTTGAAGGAGGTTGCATGCCGGATTCCGGAGCCGTATCGGTCTCCGGAATTGAGTCCGGTTGAGGGACGAACTGAATACAGCCCTCATCCACAGTCTCCATGGGAATTGGATCCCCCTAGTGTTCGGCGACGGGGGCTTCGCCTTATGGCACCTCCTGAGCCTCTCCCCGGCCGGGGAAGGTCCATTGGTAGAGCACCTCGTCGTCTCCCTTGTCCTTGGGAGAGTGGGCGGCCGGCGGTGTCTCGCTGGTCATCTCCTTCGAGTCCAATGAACCTCTTGATGAGGATCGCTGGGAGCTGTCATGGGCCGGACTGCAATAGCATAATTAACCATGTCAATACGACAAAGAGGAGAGGTTAGATCTATGGGCATGTACGAGTCTTAGCACTTACGATGCGGCCCGAGGCTTAGTGCGGGGGCGTCGCTCCAGACTGTTGTCGATGTCCCATATGGAGCTGCCCACGAGCGGGCCTTTCCCCTTCTTGGGTTCCTCCGCCTCCAGAATTGTGGAGGCCGCCCTCTTCTTTCTCCCCCCATCAAGGGGGGGTCGCTCTGCTCCTCCTTCTCCTCCTCTTCATCGTCGTCATCTTCGGCAACGGAGGAACTGGTCTTGTCTGCGGACGTCGCGTCCGAAGCACCCTTGTGGCGGGGGCCACTCCGGACCCCCTTGGCCTTCCCCGTGGCCTTCTTCGCCAGCGCCGTATAGGGCGCCGGGACCAGCATCTTCGCTAAATGCGGAATGACTAGTTCTTCAGGCAGCGAAGCCGGGCAATGGATCTTCTTCACGCTCTCCATCCATTCCTGAAGGAGCAATGACAGTAAAAGTTCAGATATCCACCATGAAACAAACAAGTAGAGGACGCGTTAAAAACTCACCTCGCTGGCGGGGTGGTTAATATCGTGCCCACGGTCCGAATCCATGGCTGGCGGTATCTCGTTGCCCTGGAAGAGCAATTTCCAGGCATCTTCGTGAGTGGTCTCGAAGAGCCTCTTCAGGGTATGGTGCTTCTTCAGATTGAACTTCCATAGCGGGAGGCTTTGGCTTTGGCACGGGAGATTCCGGCGAACTAGCATCACCTGGATTATATCGACAAATTTGACATTCTTGTCCACCATGCTTTGAACGCGCGTCTGCAGCGCTATCAGCTCGTGTGGCGAACACCAGTTCGGGCTCTTCTCGACCCAGGAGGTGAGCCGCATTGGAGCACCGGAGTTGAATTCGGCAGCTGCGGCCCAGTTGGTGCCGCGAGGTTCTGTAATGTAGAACCATTGTTTCTGCCATTCCTTCACATTCTCCACGAAAGTGCCTTTCGTCCAGGAGACATTGGACAGCTTACTCACCATGGCCCCTCCGCACAACGCGTGCTAGCCATCCACCACTTTCGGCTTCACGTTGAAGACTTTGAGCCACATCCTGAAGTGGTGTTGGATGCGGAGGAAGGCCTCACACACGACGATGAACGCCGAGATGTTGAGGAAGGAGTTCGGGGATAGATCATGGAAGTCTATCCCATAATAATACATCAGCTCGCGGACGAAAGGGTGGAGTGGATACCCTAGCCCGTGGAAGAAATGAGGGATGAATACCACCCTCCCATTGGGCTTCGGCATGGGGACGACTTGTCCCTGGGCCGGAAGACGGTGGGCGATTTCCTTCGCCAAGTACCTGGCCGCCCGAAGCTCGGTAATGTCCTTCTCCTTGACGGAGGAGACCATCCACTTGCCTTGGCCTCCGGATCCGGACATGGTTGAGTGCTAGCTTGAATGGGAAGAAGATGAGAACTTGGCGCTGGAGCTCGGGAGTGGAAGGGCGGAGGAAGAGAGAAGGCGTGGGAGAAGAGGGAGGAATCCTTATCCCCTTATAAAGGCAATGAATATTGAACGCCTCCCCACTCGCCTTAAAACTCGCCTATTCCCAAGAGCTATGTAAAGGCACGGTTGGATTACCCACGCCCGTATTGACGAGAATCCCGTAATAAGGGGACACGATCTCTGCTTTGACAAGACGTGCCAATGGCAACCGCGTCTCGAAACATGGAGCGGCGGACGAAAAATTGTTCGAAATTATGACCGGGCAGACGTGATGTCATGTTACAAAAAGTTGTCAGCGGATTGGACTCGTGGAATATTATATTCTCTCTAAGGTTGTGTGTGGTGCGTGCACTACAAAAAAATACACTTCTGTGATGATACGTATTTGTCACAGTAGGTCACGTTTTCTGTCATGCATGTACATCCATGACAAATTTATGACAGAATCAAGATAGTCATACATGTGCTGTCATAGAAGTGTTCCATGGCATTACCAAAATTATCATCACGGAAGTGTCCACTTCCATCACGATAAATCGCGTGTCACATAAGTGCTTTCGTCAAGGGTGACCGACACATGTCATCCACAGTAACAGAACGTCGTTAAGCTATCGGGTCCGGTTTTGGATCCGATAACCCGTTAACAGCCCCGGCCAATGGGTATTTTCCATGTGTAAAATCATCATTGGCTGGAGGAAACACGTGTCGGCTCAACGTTGGGACAGATGTCATCCACTCATTGGACCCAAAGCGCCTATGATAGCCGACACGTGGCACGGCCCAACAGAGGCCCATTCCTGTGAAAAGGCTGGCCCGTTTGACTTGGACAAAAGGTGGCGGGCCGGCCCACGGCAAGCATGTGAACGGCCTGTTCGCATATAGCCCATTTACAGCCCACTAACCCAGGGCCCGTTTACGGCCTATCCGAATTAGGCCAAGTAGCGTCATCTGGGCCGTCCAATATAATTCCAGCCCGTTTTAACTTCCAGCCCATGTATGGCCCATGATGTCTTTCGGCCCATATGAGGCCCTTATTACTCTCGGCCCATTAACGGCATGCGGTAAAACTGGCCCGAAATGAACAGTGTATCACTTTATACCCATTAACGGCACGTGGTGAAATTGGGCCGTAATGAACAGTGTATCACTTTATACCCATTAACGGCCCATTATTCCGTTGGGCTGTTGCCAGCCCATGTTATCTTTCAGCCTTCTCGGGGGCCATTTATTCTTGGGCTCATTTCCACATTCGTTTACTTACGGCCCATTACTGTCATTTTCTGCTTGTGGGCCAAATTCAGCCTGTGGTTACAGTCGGCCCGTTTGTGGCCCGATAATACATTGGGTCGTTTTCATGTCAAAAAAACCCGTTCGGCTGTTTTCATAGAGTTATCAAATACGGCCTATTAACGGGCCGTTATTGTCCATGAATAGTACGGCCCATGATTGGCGAAATGATGACATGCCCCGTAGAAGGCCCATGGATCCTACGGCCCGTAAAAGGCCCATGAATCATACGACTCGTAGAAGGCCCATGGATCCTACGGCCCGTATAGAAGGCTAATGGATCCTACAGCCCATAGAAGGCCCATGGATCATACGGCCCGCAGGAGGCCCATGGTTACAACAGTCCGTGTGTTGCCATGATTATTCTGGCCTAGTTTCTAAAGATAGGTTATTGTGGCCACTAGAAAAACACAGAAAAAGAACTGCAGTGACTACAAGCAAACAACTAAACAAGACAATAAGGAAATAAATAAGCAAGCAATTAACGCTAGTCTATTACTGCTATTACACATATTACATCCACTGGGCATCAAAGTTCGCCACCAGTGCAAATATAGGGAACAAAGCAACATATTACATACATTGGCCGTCAAAATTGGCCACGGTGCAAATAAAGGCGGCAAAGAAACAAGAGCATAATGAAACAAATTCGAAGAGCTCAAGAAGCGTGGTATACACCATGCGGGCAATAAGCTTAGCAAGCTTATTAGCTTTGTCCTGTTTGGCGCTAAAATCCTCCAACGCTTGTCGTTGCACCGAAAAGTATGCATCTAAATGCTCCAGGACTTCCATGATCCTTCCGCTTCTTGTCGCGCACAAATGATCGATGTATTTCAGCTTGTAGTTGAGACTCAAGAAACCAAACTGATTCAGACAGTGAGTTTGAAAAGCTTGTGCAAGCGGTAGTGGCCAGTAACTCCAACACTAAACCAAGACAGGACTTTGGGTCTGTCTCGCTGTCTTCGAGATAGTCTTCCTTAGCTATTTTATCAGCTTTGTTGGAGACCAACAAGGATGTGTCACTATCCTGAACCTTATCTGCATTACTTCATTTACCATTGCTTAATAAGGCACTCTTCCCCAATATTCTGTCAGCATTCTAAAAGAAGAAACAAGTAGACACATAACAGTTTAGCATGTACTAGTATATGAAACTCATTTCGATGAACCAGTTCATTAGTAAGGTGGACATGATTAAACTACCAAGTCTTCTATTGCAAGTACTAGTACATAATAAAAGCATCAAACAAACATATATCTATGTCCTATGGTCACTGCATTGTCTTGCCAAATCAAAATAGAGACAC
This sequence comes from Aegilops longissima, assembly GCA_021605205.1. NCBI lineage: Eukaryota > Viridiplantae > Streptophyta > Magnoliopsida > Poales > Poaceae > Aegilops > Aegilops longissima. The sequence continues at coordinate 98,471,707 of CM038681.1, forward strand.
GGTTCAAATAATATCAGTTCAAGACAAAGCAGCAGTGAAAGAATACAAAGCGTGGGAAACTACACGGCACAACAAGATTTCAGATGGGTACCACTGGTCTACATGTACAACAACACTATTTGCTTTGTTGTGATGCTAGTAATGTGCATGATATGAGAAGTCAACTGTATACACAATTGAAATTGAAATCAACAGAGCTATTGATAAGAGCAAGCCTGTTAAAGAAACATGCATGAACATATCTGCTGTGCCATTGGAGTTTCGATTGGATCCTTCAATTCAAAAATAAGTTTGTATGAGTAAATACAGTGATACAAGAGCAAAGAAGTATGCATGATAGTAATCATAGTTAAAAAAGGCGCGCCTAAGCGAGCGCTTAAGCGCGCCTAGGCTCTAGGCGTTGGCGAAACGCATTGCGCATAACTATGCTTAATCTGTGCATAAGCATGCGCTTTGGTCAGTAAAGCGCAAGGCGGTGGCAAAACGCACAATTAACACCTAGCGCTTTTTTGAACTATGATAGCAATGGAATCTTAAATTAGAACAGTTTTTCTTCAGGTTTAGGCACTTGTTCTACATGAACAGAGTACAGTGAGATGCAAGAATATAGTACTTAAAAGTATAAAATGAGCTCATAGACATTACCACATTCTTGGTTCGGGACCAGTACAGAACAAGGCGTTCCCAATCATCGTCCAGTAAATGTGTCTCTGGAGAACGTAAGGGAATTTGATGAGTTTCTTTGGCGGTGAAGTACGTTTTCTTCAGGTAATTCTGATACTGCCACCAAGCATTCTTGAAGATAGCAGAGGTATTAGCACAGGTTACCTCACCCTGAGTTTCCAAATCGGTCCTTCTCTATAGAGAAAAATGGGAAAATTTGCTGTATTATAACCATCATGGAGGTAGGATGTATGGGATAAAGCAAAGTAATTGCCATGAATAACATTACTTACACATAACTCCTAGACGAACACCTGCAACTGGCAATTTCCTTCATCTTTCAGTATAATATTTCCAAGATAGGAAGATACGCACATACGATTTAACAACATCAAATGCGATAGATGCTAAACTACGACTAGCTGGTTGTGCTTCCTCCACAGGAATAGGCTTACTAACTGGTGGAGTTGGGGTTCGTCGTGGTAGTACTAGCCCTTTGGGCACTGGAGCTGCCTTACTAACTGCTCTTGTTTGGGAGCTTTGTGGTGGAGATGGTGCTGTGTCAACATGAACTGGGTTACTATCTGCTGGGGTTGGGGTTAGATTGGGTGAAGCTGGTTCTCTGTCCATCACTGTAGGGGTACAATCTGCGAGAGTTTGGGTTATGTGTGGTAGGGGTAATTCTCGTGCATGTACAACCGGGGTGCTATCTCCACCAAGAGGTAGCACTGTTTTATTTGAAGACCGTATTTTTAGTCCGCTAGATGCTGGCATCACCCGCTCCAATTCAAATGGCTGATAAACAGGAAACATAGTTGAATGTACAGACATTGTATGAGAGACAGATGCAATAGATAGTGTGGAAAAAAGAGGACATGAAATAGTTGACATGTATATTGTTTTACTAAAACGGATAGCATGACATAATTTCACATATATGATGTCTATCTAAACTGAATAGCATAGCATAACATAATTCAAAGACATGATGAATAAATAAAACGACGTGCCAAGTTAGAGCATACACCTCGGTGGGGGAATAGGGCTGGTCATCTGTCTCTGAATCCATCTCTGAGGAGCTATCGGGACCCAACAAGAGATCTGTTTGACGGTAGCACATGCTCTCTCAAGGCCTTGTTTTCACTCCAGATTTTCAATCTCCCACCCAAATGGCTGATTCACATGAAGAGTAGTTTAATGTACAAACATTGTCGATAAATGGAAATGTAATGAAGAAAAGGATGGGCAAGATATCATTCAAATATATGATGCCTGGTTAAACAGGATGGCATTACACATTTCACATATATTATGGCTGGCTAAAAGACATGAGACTGCATAATTCCCATATATGATATAGAAACTAAGCAGTGGCGACGAAACATGTCTAAACTAAGCGGATGACATATATGATGTCAAAAGTAGGCCTTTGCAAGGCAACATATGCATGATATGACTAACATCATCATGCCAAGGTAGAACAAAGACCTTGGGGGTAAATAGGAGTGGTCGTGGCGTGCAATCCGCCTCGAACAGATATCTTCCTCTGGATTACAATCGGAGAGAGGTGGGGAGGGTTTGCCATTGAACCCACCATGGAGCGATGTCGCATGACATTGTATTGCCAGCAAAAACTCTTCTCTTTTCTCTACATGTTCAGCATGGTTGTGTACAATATCGACATGCATACGAAAGAAATATGGTGAGATTATGTAAGGAGAGCATGCAGAAATTTAGAGTGATGGTAACAACCAAAGGATGGATCCAAAAATAATGATAGCAGGCTGATGATTGCTTTAACTTAAGAAAAAGACAGATGATGATTGCTTTGCTATTTGTTTCCCACCCAAGATGAACAACATAGGCATACCCTAGGTGAACCAGATATTAGACAGAGATACTATTCATTGCTTCCTCGATATGTGCCCCACAACTAATTTAGAAATCAAGTTTGAACATTAATTTAGACCTGACTTGGAGTCCAAGCGGTGAACAGGATGATAAAGTAGCAGGTAATTTTAAGCAATGCATAACATAAGCAGAATCAAAAGAGTGTGACCTCTCTTGTGGACCTGTGTACCCCTCAGGTTCATCTGCTGAGTCGATGATGGTGATGCCATTGCGGTGGGTGTCGGCGCAGGGAAGGAGATCTGAGGCGGCGAAAGACGGTTAGGAGTCGTGATGTCTGGTTTGGTGGATGTTTCTGTCGATGGAGCACCTCAGGTGAGGTGGATGACGTCGCGGCAGGAGCTGGACAAACCACACAAAGTTCCCTTCGACACCTACCTGTAACTGAAGTAATTCTGTAAGGGCTTATTTGAGATATGGAGGTGATAATATTAGAGTCATGCTAGTTGAGTAATTGTGAATTGGAGGAATACTTGTGTTAAAGTTTGTGATTCCCATAGCATGCACGTATGGTGAACCGTTATGTGATGAAGTCGGAGCATGATTTATTTATTGATTGTCTTCCTTATGAGTGGCGGTCGGGGACGAGCGATGGTCTTTTCCTACCAATCTATCCCCCTAGGAGCATGCGCGTAATACTTTGCTTTGATAACTTGTAGATTTTTGCAATAAGTATATGAGTTCTTTATGACTAATGTTGAGTCCATGGATTGTACGCATTTTTCTCACCCTTCCACCATTGCTAGCCTTTCTAATACCGCGCAATTTTCACCGGTATCATGCACCCACCATAAAACCTTCCTCAAAACAGCCACCATACCTACCTATTATGGCATTTCCATAGCCATTCCGAGATATATTTCCATGCAACTTTCCACCGTTCCGTTTATTATGACCTACTCCATCATTGTCATATTGCTTAGCATGATCATTTAGTTGACATCGTATTTGTGGCAAAGCCACCGTTCATAATTCTTTCATACATGTCACTTATGAATCATTGCATATCCCGGTACACCGCCCGAGGCATTCATATAGAGTCATATTTTGTTCTAAGTATCGAGTTGTAATTGTTGAGTTGTAAGAAAAATAAAAGTGTGACGATCATCATTTTTAGAGCATTGTCCCAGTGAGGAAAGGATGATGGAGACTATAATTCCCCCACAAGTCGGGATGAGACTCCGGAAGAAAAAAAGATGCCATAAAAAAAGAGAAAATACCCAATAAAAAATGAGAGAAAAAGAGAGAAGGGACAATGTTACTATCCTTTTACCACACTTGTGCTTCAAAGTAGCACCATAATCTTCATAATAGAGAGTCTCTCGTTTTGTCACTTTCATATACTAGTGGGAATTTTTCATTATAGAACTTGGCTTGTATATTCCAATGATGGGCTTCCTCAAATTGCCCTAGGTCTTCATGAGCAAGCGAGTTGGATGCACACCCACTTAGTTTCTTTTGTTGAGCTTTCATATGCTTATAGCTCTAGTGCATCCGTTGCAAGGCAATCCCTACTCACTCACATTGATATCTATTGATGGGCATCTCCATAGCCTATTGATACGCCTAGTTGATGTGAGACTATCTTCCCTCTTTTTGTCTTCTCCACAACCACCATTCTATTCCACATATAGTGCTATATCCATGGATCACGCTCATGTATTGCGTGAAGATTGAAAAAGTTTTGAAAATGTCAAAAGTATGAAACAATTGCTTGGCTTGTCATCGGGATTGTGCATGATTTGAATACTTTATGTGGTGAAGATAGAGCATGGCCAGACTATATGATTTTGTAGGGATAAATTTCTTTGGCCATGTTATTTTGAGAAGACATGATTGCTTTGTTAGTATGCTTGAAGTATTATTATTTTCATTTCAATATGAACTTTTGTCTCGAATCTTTCGGATTTGAATATTCATACCACAATTAATAAGAATTACATTGAAATTATGCCAAGTAGCACTCCGCATCAAAAAATCTCTTTTTATCATTTACCTACTCGACGATGAGCAGGAATTAAGCTTGGGGATGCCTGATACGTCTCCAACGTATCTATAATTTTTTATTGCTCCATGCTATATTATTTACTGTTTTGGACTATATTGGGCTTTATTTTCCACTTTTATATTACTTTTGGGACTAACCTATTAACCGGAGGCCCAGCCGAGTGCTTGCTGTTTTTGCCTATTTGGTGTTTGAAGAAACGGAATATCAAGCGGAGTCCAAACGGAATGAAATCTTCGGGAACGTGATTTTCTCATCAGATAAGATCCAAGAGACTTGGACCCTCGGTCAAGAAAGGAGGGAGGCGGCCACGAGGGTGGAGGGCGCCCCCCTAGGGCGCACCCCCCTGCCTCATGGGCCCCCCGAAGCTCCACCGACGTACTCCTTCCTCCTATATATACCTAAGTACCCCCAACAGATCAGATACGGAGCCAAAACCTAATTTCACCGCCGCAACTTTCTGTATCCACGAGATCCCATCTTGGGGCCTGTTTCGGAGCTCCGCCGGAAGGGGATTCCACCAAGGAGGGCTTCTACATCATCAGCACAGCCTCTCCAATGAAGTGTGAGTAGTTTACTTCAGACCTTCGGGTCCATAGTTAGTAGCTAGATGGCTTCTTCTCACTTTTTGGATCTCAATACAATGTTCTCCCCCTCTCTCGTGGAGATCTATTCGATGTAATCTTGTTTTTGCGGTGTGTTTGTTGAGACCGATGAATTGTGGGTTTATGATCAAGATTATCTATGAAAAATATTTGAATCTTCTCTGAATTATTTTATGTATGATTGAGTTATCTTTGCAAGTCTCTCCGAATTATCTGTTTGGTTTGGCCAACTAGATTGGTAGTTCTTGCAATGGGAGAAGTGTTTAGCTTTGGGTTCAATCTTGCGGTGTCCTTACCCAGTGACAGAAAGGGTTTCAAGGCACGTATTGTATTGTTGCCATCGAGGATAACAAGATGGGGTATTTATCATAATGCATGAATTTATTCCTCTACATCATGAATTTATTCCCAGCGTTACTATGTTTTCATTAATTTAATACTCTAGATGCATGCTGGATAGCGGTCGATGAGTGGAGTAATAGTAGTAGATGCAGGCAGGAGTCGGTCTACTTGTCTCGGACGTGATGCCTATATACATGATCATACCTAGATATTCTCATAACTATGCTCAGTTCTATCAATTGCTCAACAGTAATTCGTTCACCCACCGTAAAATACCTATGCTCTTGAGAGAAGCCACTAGTGAAATCTATTGCCCCCGGCTCTATTTTCATCATATTAATCTTCCATCGCTTTATTATTGCTTTGCTTTTTTACTTTGCTTTTTATTTTACTTTGCGTCTTTATACCAAAAATACCAAAAATATTATCTATCATCTCTATCAGATCTCACTCTCGTAAGTGACCGTGAAGGGATTGACAACCCCTATTCGCATTGGTTGCGAGGAGTTATTTTCTTGTGTAGGTACGAGGGACTTGCGCGTGGCCTCCTACTGGATTTATACCTTGGTTCTCAAAAACTGAGGGAAATACTTACGCTACTCTGCTGCATCATCCTCTCCTCTTCGGGGAAAACCAACGCAAGCTCAAGACGTAGCATAGCGCACTTTACCCACACTACGCAATACCTGGCCTCGCACTCCCATTCGGGTGGACCAAAATATTCCGACGAAACCCTCCCTTTGTCATGCACTCTCCCCGGCCACTCCGACCATCTCTCTCTCAGGGCTAGGTCTTGGGTGGCCCCATGTCTACCAAAGACACCAATGGCCACCGTCGTGGCAAAACGGTCCCAAACAGGGACAAGGTACCATAAAAACAAAAACGAGCACACAAGGTTATGTGTGCCTACCAGGCCAGGGTATGCACGCCCATAACCTTCCCTCACGGGAGGCACCGGTGAGAGCCACAACAAAGGACCGAATCAAGACCTTCCCATTAGGTAAATGTGGTCGCACTGAATTAAAAACCTGATTCAGTCACACCATGATGTGATCAACATCATATTCAAGTTGAACTCAATCAAGTTTAACTCTCAATAAAACTTTTTATTACTAACAATGGCATAATACCGGAAATCATGCAACTGCTCGTCATGCAAAGCAAACAACTCATGTTCATGGATCAAACTTAACCACATAATTATCTTGCAACACTAAGGATCAAACTTTCTGATTATACCTCATTTTTATCAACAAGCAATATTTTTATTAGTTCTTTATTTAAATGAAAATATCATTTAGTAAAATTAATACCATTAATTTCCATAGCAATATGCATAGTGTAAAAATCTTACTCTACTTAACCAAGCAAGTTCATGCATGCAACCAGTAACTAAAACAAGCATTTCTAACAGAATAAAGTGACTAGCAATTTACCAAAATTATTAACCAAATTTTTAATGCAAATAAGAACTCTTATTCAAGTAGAAAATCATAGATATTGAAATAACACCATCCAAATGCTGGTGTGGCTTGCCTTAGGGTAGAGGAGGATCACACCCCTCTTGGTTTGCTTAAAGACAAGCTTCTCCTTCTGAAAAACAATTTAAAACCACAAAAATAAATGTCAAAACACATTCTGAAAATCACCAGAAATTCTAGACAGCAAGGAAAAATCCAACTTTTGGTGAACTGCTGGAGCTTTCTGTAACAAAGACAATGCAAAAGAATCAATTCATTTGGACTTATGGTTTAGAAATGGTGGCTGGTCAAAGTTTTGTCAAATTTCAGAATTAAATTTGAATAAACAGAAAATCCAGGGGGTGGCGTCGAAGGCGTAAAACGGGAGTGCGCCTCCTCTCGTACCGCTTCGGGCGCGAGTGGTGACCCTGGCACTAGGCCCCGCCATTAGGACAGAGGGGGGAATCGAGATCAGAGGAGGGGCGGCGTTTCACCGGAGCTCACGCCGGCGACGAGGGGTTTGGGACTAAGCTAGAGGGATAGATTGGAAACAGGGCTCGCGGCGCACCTTCCCGTACCCGTGGCTTGGCGAGAGGTGGACGGAGCTGGCCACAGTCGAGCTCGCAAGCTTCGGTGACGGACGGGGTTCGCCGGAGAGGTTGAAGACAGCGGCTAGAGGCGGCTCCGAGGGCTTGGCGGGGTCCAGGCAGCACCAGCAGACCCCCAATGCCCCGCCGAAGCAGCTGCTTGAGCTTGAGAGGCACTGGAGCACGGCAGCTGGACTACAGGGATCACCAGAGTCCTCGGGTCGGGGCGACGGCCAGAGGCCTACCCTGTTGGAAATATGCCCTAGAGGCAATAATAAAAGCATTATTATTATATTTCCTTGTTCATGATAATTGTCTTTATTCATGCTATAACTGTATTATCCGGAAATCATAATACACGTGTGAATACATAGACTACAATACGTCCCTAGTAAGCCTCTAGTAGACTAGCTCGTTGGTCAACAGATAGTCATGGTTTCCTAACTATGGACATCGGATGTCATTGACAAGCGGGATCACGTCATTAGGAGAATGGCGTGATGGACAAGACAATCTAAGCATAGCACAAAGATCGTGTAGTTCGTTTTGCTAGAGCTTTTCCAATGTCAAGTATCTCTTCCTTAGACCGTGAGATCGTGTAACTCCCGGATACCGTAGGAATGCTTTGGGTGTACCAAGCGTCCTGGCGTAATCGGGTGACTATAAAGGTGCATTACAGGTATCTCCGAAAGTATCTGTTGGGTTGACATGGATCGAGGCGAGGATTTGTCACTCCGTATGACGGAGAGGTATCCTTGGGCCCACTCGGTAATGCATCATCATAATGAGCTCAAAGTGATCAAGTGTCTGGTCACGGGATCATGCATTCTGATCTGAGTAAAGTGACTTGCGATAACGAGACTAAGCGAGGTATTGGGATACCGACGATCGAGTCTCGGGCAAGTAACATACCGTCGACAAAGGGAATAGCATACGGGGTTGCTGAACCCTAGACATCGTGGTTCATCCGATGACATCATCGAGGAGCATGTAGGAACCAACATGGGTATCCAGATCCGCTGTTGGTTATTGACTGAGGCGTCCGGTCATGTTCGCATGTCTCCGAACCCATAGGGTCTACACACTTAAGGTTCGGTGGCGCTAGGGTTAATAGGAAGACTTGTATGTGATTACCTAATATTGTTGAGTCCGGATGAGATCCGGGACGTCACGAGGAGTTCGGAATGGTCGGAGGTAAAGATTTATATATGGAAGTCATCAAGCGGACAGGAAAAGTTTGGGTCATATCGGTTTTATGGAGGGTCCACCGAAGGGTTCCGGAGGACCACGGGAGGCCACCCTTTGGGGGCCACTTGGGCTGCGTGGGGCAGCCAGCCCCTCATGGGCTGGGCGCACCCCCCCTGGCCCATCGCCTAGGGTTGAGGGGAAACCCTAAGGGGCCCCCTTGCTTGGGGCAAGCCCCTCCCTTGGCCGCCCCCCCTCTAGATGCATCTAGGGGGCGCCCCCTCCTCCTTTCCCCTATAAATAGAGGGGTAGGGGAGGCTGCACACACCATTGAAGGCGCAGCCCTCCCTCCCAACACCTCTCCTCCTCCGCATGCTCGCTTGGCGAAGCCCTGCGAGTCTGAGTCCCTCCATCTGCATCACGCCGTCGTGCTGCCATTGGAGTGATCTTCCTCAACCTCTCCTTCCTCCTTGCTGGATCAAGGCGAAGGAGGCGCCATCGTCCGTCACGTGTGTTGAGCGCAGAGGTGCTGTCCGTTCAGCACTTTGTCATCGGTGATCGGAATAACGTTGGGAGCGTCTTCATCATCACCACTCCCTCGAGCAGCTTCCGTACTCGATCTACAAGTGGTATGTAGATGCAAACTCTCTCTCGTAACTCGTTGCTTAGATGAACTCATAGATAGATCTTGGTGAAACCGTAGAAAAATTTTAATTTTCTGCAGCGTTCTCCAACAGTGGCATCATGAGCTAGGTCTATCGTAGTTCTCTTTGCACGAGTAGAACACAATTTAGTTGTGGGCGGGGATCTTGTCAATTTACTTGCCGCTACTAGTCTTATCTTGCTTCCGCGGAATTGTGGGATGAAGCGGCCGGACCAACCTTACGTACACTTACGTGAGACCGGTTCCACCGACTAACATGCACTAGTTGCATAAGGTGGCTGGCGGGTGTCTGTCTCTCCTACTTTAGTTGGGCGGATTCGATGAAAAGGGTCCTTATGAAGGGTAAATAGAAGTTGACAAGATCACGTTGTGGTTATTCGTAGGTAAGAAAACGTTCTTGCTAGAACCCAATTGCAGCCACGTAAAGATGCAACAACAATTAGAGGGCGTCTAACTTGTTTTTGCAGCAATTGTCATGTGATGTGATATGGCCAAGTTGTGATGAATGATGAATGACATATTGTGATGTATGAGATCATGTTCTTGTAATAGGAATCACGACTTGCATGTCGATGAGTATGACAACCGGCAGGAGCCATAGGAGTTGTCTTTAATTTTGTATGACCTGCGTGTCATTGAAGAACGCCATGTAACTTACTTTACTTTATTGCTAAACGCGTTAGCCATAGAAGTAGAAGTAGTCGTTGGCGTGACAACTACATGGAGGCACAATTATGGAGATCATGATGATGGAGATCATGGTGTCATGCCGGTGACAAGATGATCATGGAGCTCCGAAGATGGAGATCAATGGAGCTTTATGATATTGGCCATATCATGTCACTACTATATAATTGCATATGATGTTTATTATGTTTATACATCTTGTTTACTTAGAACGACGGTAGTAAATAAGATGATCCCTTACAACAATTTCAAGAAGTGTTTCCCTAACTGTGCACCGTTGCCAAAGTTAAATCGTTTCTAAGCACCACGTGATGATCGGGTGTGATGGATTCTTACGTTCACATACAACGGGTGTAAGACAGATTTACACACGCGAAAACACTTAGGGTTTACTTGACGAGCCTAGCATGTACAGACATGGCCTCGGAACACGGAGACCGAAAGGTCGAACACGAATCGTATGGAAGATCGATCAACATGAGAATGTTCACCGACGAGACTAGTCCGTCTCACGTGATGATCGGACACGGGCTAGTCGACTCGGATCGTGTAACACTTAGATGACTAGAGGATGTCAAATCTGAGTGGGAGTTCATTTAAATAATTTGATTAGATGAACTTAATTATCATGAACTTAGTCTAAAACTTTTGAATGATATGTCTTGTAGATCAAATGGCCAGCGCTCATGTCAACTTGAACTTCAACGCGTTCCTAGAAAACCAAGCTGAAAGATGGCGACAGCAACTATACGGACTGGGTCCGGAACTTGAGATCATCCTCATAGCTGCCAGAAACAATATGTCCTAGAAGGATCGCTAGGTGGCGCTCCGTCCCGAGAGAACCAAGACATTATGAATGCTTGGCAGTCTCGTCTTGATGATTACTCCCTCGTTCGATGCGGCATGCTTTACAGCTTAGAACCGGGCTCCAAAAGCGTTTTGAGCATCACGGAGCATATGAGATGTTCGAGGAGCTGAAACTTGTTTTCCAAGCTCACGCCGGTCGAGAGATATGACATCTCCGACAAGTTCTATAGTTGTAAGATGGAGGAAAATAGTTACATCGGTGAGCACATTCGAAGATGTGCAGGTTGCACAACCGTATGACCCAGCTGAATATTAACCTCCACGATGAGGCGGTCATTGAGAGAATCCTCCGATCGCTCCCACCAAGCTACAAGAGCTTTGTGATGAACTACAACATGCGGGGATGGTAAAGACCATTCTGAAGTGTTCTCTATGCTGAAGTCAGCCGAGGTTGAGATCAAGAAAGAACATCAAGTGTTGATGGTCAATAAGACCACTAAGTTCAAGAAGGGCAAGGGCAAGAAGAACTTCAAGAAGGACGGCAAGGAGGTTGCCGCCCGGTAAACAAGTTGCGGGAAGAAGTCAAAGAATGGACCCAAGCCCGAGGCCGAGTGCTTTTATTGCAAGGGAGGGACATTTGGGCGGAACTGCCCCAAATACTTAGCGGACAAGAAGGCCGGCAACACCAAAGGTATATTTGATATACATGTAATTGATGTGTACTTTGCCAGTACTCGTAGTAACTCCTGGGTATTTGATACCGGTGCCGTTGCTCATATTTGTAACTCACAGCAGGAGCTGCGGAATAAGCGGAAGCTGGCAAAGGACGAGGTGACGATGCGCGTCGGGAATGGTTCCAGAGTCGATGTGATCGCCGTCGGCACGCTACCTCTTCATTTACCTACGGGATTAGTTATGAACCTTAATAATTGTTATTTGGTGCCAAGTTTGAGCATGAATATTGTATCTGGATCTCGTTTAATGCGAGATGGCTACTCATTTAAATCCGAGAATAATGGTTGTTCTATTTATATGAGAGATATGTATTATGGTCATGCTCCGATGGTCAATGGTTTATTCTTAATGAATCTCGAGCGTAGTATTACACATGTTTATAGCGTGAATACCAAAAGATGTAAAGTTGATAACGATAGTCCCACATACTTGTGGCACTTTGCCGCCTTGGTCACATTGGTGTCAAACGCATGAAAAAGCTCCATCTGATGGACTTTTGGAGTCTTTAGATTATGAATCATTTGACACATGCGAACCATGCCTCATGGGCAAGATGACCAAGACTCCGTTCTCCGGAACAATGGGCGAGCAACCAACTTGTTGGAAATCATACATACCGATGTGTGCGGTCCAATGGCGTTGAGGCTCATGGAGGGTATCGTTATGTTCTCACTCTCACAGATGACTTGAGTAGATATGGGTATGTCTACTTGATGAAACACAAGTCTGAGACCTTTGAAAAGTTCAAGGAATTTCAGAATGAAGTAGAGAATCAACGTGACGAAAGATAAAATTCTTACGATCAGATCGTGGAGGAGAATATTTAAGTCATGAATTTGGTACACACTTAAGAAAATGTGGAATCGTTTCACAACTAACGCCGCTGGAACACCTCAGCGTAATGGTGTGTCCGAGCGTCGTGTCGCACTCTATTGGATATGGTGCGGTCTATGATGTCTCTTACCGATTTACGCTATCATTTTGGGGATACGCTCTAGAGACAGCTACATTCACTTTAAATAGGGCACCGTCTAAGTCCGTTGAGATGACACCGTATGAATTATGGTTTGGGAAGAAACCTAAGTTGTCGTTTCTAAAAGTTTGGGGATGCGATGCTTATGTCAAGAAACTTCAACCTGAAAAGCTCGAACCCAAGTCGGAAAAATCGTCTTCATAGGATACCCTAAAGAAACCATTGGGTATACCTTCTACTTAAGATCCGAGGGCAAGATCTTTGTTGCCAAGAACGGAACCTTTACGGAAAAGAGTTTCTCTCGAAAGAAGTAAGTGGGAGGAAAGTAGAACTCGATGAAGTACTACCTCTTGAACAGGAAAGTAGTGCAGCTCAGAAAATGTTCTGTGATGCCTACACCAACCGAAGAGGAAATTCATGATGATGATCAAGGTACTTGGATCAAGTTGCTCTTGAACCCGTGGGTCCACTAGGACACGCTCCGCACTGAGTGGTACGGCAACCCTGTCACGGAAATCATGTTGTTAGACAACAATGAACCTTGAACTATGAAGAAGCGATGGCGGGCCCAGATTCCAACAAATGGCTAGAAGCCATGAAGTCCGAGATAGAATCCATGTATGAAAACAAAGTGTGGACTTTGACTGACTTGCCCGATGATCGGCGAGCGATAGAAAACAAATGGATCTTTAAGAGGAAGACGGACGTGGATGGTAATGTCACCATTTATAAAGCTCGACTTGTCGCTAAGGGTTATCGGCAAGTGCAAGGGATTGACTACGATGAGACTTTCTCTCCCGTAGCGAAGCTTAAGTCCGTCCGAATCATGTTAGCAATTGCCGCATACTATGATTATGAGATATGGCAGATGGACGTCAAAACAGTGTTCCTTAACGGCTACCTTAAGGAAGAGCTGTATATGATGCAGCCGGAAGGTTTTGTCGATTCTAAGAATGCTGACAAAGTATGCAAGCTCCAGCGATCCATTTATGGGCTGGTGCAAGCATCTCGGAGTTGGAACATTAAGCTTTGATGAGATGATCAAAGCATTTGGGCTTATCTTGAGACTTATGGAGAAGCCTGCGTTTACAAGAAAGTGAGTGGGAGCTCTGTAGCATTTCTCATATTATATGTAGATGACATACTTTTGATGGGAAATGATATAGAATTCTTGGACAGCATTAAGGCCTACTTGAATAAGTGTTTTTCAATGAAGGACCTTGGAGAAGCTGCTTATATATTAGGCATCAAGATCTATAGAGATAGATCGAGGGCGCCTCATAGGTCTTTCACAAAGCACATACCTTGATAATATTTTGAAGAAGTTCAAAATGGATCAGTCCAAGAAGGGTTCTTGCCTGTTTTGCAAGGTGTGAGATTGAGCTCAGCTCAATGCCCGACCACGGCAAAAGATAAAGAAGAGATGAGTGTCATCCCTATGCCTCAGCCATAGGATCTATTATGTATGCCATCTTTGTGTACCATACCTGATGTAAACCTTGCTGTAAGTTTGGTAGGAAGGTACCAAAGTAATCCCGCAAGGAACACTGGACAGCGGTCAAGAATATCCTGAAGTACACGAAAAGGACAAAGGACATGTTTCTCGTTTATGGAGGTGACGAAGAGCTCGTCAGTAAGGGTTACGTCGGCGCTAGCTTCGACACAGATCTGGATGACTCTAAGTCACAAACCGGATCGTGTATATGTTGAATGGTGGAGCGATGGCTGGTGCAGCTGCAAGCGAGCGTCGTGGCGGGATCTACATGTGAAGCGGAGTACATGGCAGTCTCGGAGGCAGCGCATGAAGCAATTTGGGTGAAGGAGTTCATCACCGACCTAGGAGTCATACCCAATGCGTCGGGGCCGATCAAACTCTTCTGTGATAACACCGGAGCTATTGCACTTGCCAAGGAGCCCAGGTTTCACAAGAAGACCAGCACATCAGCGTCGCTTCAACTCCATCCGTGAAAATGTTCAGGATGGAGACATAGAAATTTGTAAAGTGCATACGGATCTGAATGTCGCAGATCCGTTGACTAAACCTCTTCATGGGCAAAACATGATCAACACGAGAACTCTATGGGTGTTCGATTCATCACAATGTAAACTAGATTATTGACTCTAGTGCAAGTGGGAGACTGTTGGAAATATGCCCTAGAGGCAATAATAAAAGCATTATTATTATATTTCCTTGTTCATGATAATTGTCTTTATTCATGCTATAACTGTATTATCCGGAAATCGTAATACACGTGTGAATACATAGACTACAATCGTCCTAGTAAGCCTCTAGTAGACTAGCTCGTTGGTCAACAGATAGTCATGGTTTCTGACTATGGACATCGATGTCATTGACAACGGGATCACGTCATTAGGAGAATGGCGTGATGGACAAGACAATCCTAAGAATAGCACAAAGATCGTGTAGTTCGTTTTGCTAGAGCTTTTCCAATGTCAAGTATCTCTTCCTTAGACCGTGAGATCGTGTAACTCCGGATACCGTAGGAATGCTTTGGGTGTACCAAACGTCACAACGTAATGGGTGACTATAAAGGTGCATTACGGTATCTCCGAAAGTATCTGTTGGGTTGACATGGATCGAGACGAGGATTTGTCACTCCGTATGACGGAGAGGTATCACTTGGGCCCACTCGGTAATGCATCATCATAATGAGCTCAAAGTGATCAAGTGTGCGTCACGGGATCATGCATTACGATGCAGTAAAGTGACTTGCGATAACGAGACTAAGCGAGGTATTGGGATACCGACGATCGAGTCTCGGGCAAGTAACATACCGTCGACAAAGGGAATAGCATACGGGGTTGCTGAACCCTAGACATCGTGGTTCATCCGATGACATCATCGAGGAGCATGTAGGAACCAACATGGGTATCCAGATCCGCTGTTGGTTATTGACCGAGAGCGTCGGTCATGTGCGCATAGGGTCCACACACTTAAGGTTCGGTGGCGCTAGGGTTAATAGGAAGACTTGTATGTGATTACGAATATTGTTGAGTCCGGATGAGATCCCGAGCGTCACGAGGAGTTCTGGAATGGTCCGGAGGTAAAGATTTATATATGGGAAGTCATCAAGCGGACACCGGAAAAGTTTGGTCATATCGGTTTATGGAGGGTCCACCGGAAGGTTCCGGAGGACCACGGGAGGAGCCACCCTTTTGGGGGCCACTTGGGCTGCGTGGGGCAGCCAGCCCCTCATGGGCTGGGCGACCTCCCCTTGGCCCATGCGCCTAGGGTTGAGGGGAAACCCTAAGGGGCGCCCCCTTGCTTGGGGGCAAGCCCCCCTTTAACCGCCCCCCCCTCTAGATGCATCTAGGGGGCGGCCCCTCCTCCTTTCCCCTATAAATAGAGGGGTAGAGGGAGGGCTGCACACACCATTGAAGGCGCAGCCCTCCCTCCCAACACCTCTCCTCCTCCGCATCACGCTTGGCGAAGCCTGCCGAGATCTGATCCCTCCATCGCATCACGCCGTCGTGCTGCCATTGGAGTGATCTTCCTCAACCTCTCCTTCCTCCTTGCTGGATCAAGGCAGAAGGAGACGCCATCGTCCCGTCGTGTGTTGAGCGCGGAGGTGCTGTCCGTTCAGCACTTTGTCATCGGTGATCGGAATCACGTTGGGAGCGTCTTCATCATCACCACTCCCTCGAACGCTTCCGTACTCGATCTACAAGTGGTATGTAGATGCAAACTCTCTCTCGTAACTCGTTGCTTAGATGAACTCATAGATAGATCTTGGTGAAACCGTAGAAAAATTTTAATTTTCTGCAACGTTCTCCAACATACCCGACCGGGCTTCTGCTCGTCTACGTGTTCGTGGAGGTGGTGTGCAGTGGTGCGTGGCTAGCAAGTGAGGCGGGGGCGCTATATATAGCCGGAGCGGAGGGGGGAATGTGTCGTCGCCGGAGTGTTCTGGGCACGCGACGAACGCCGACGAGAAGCTCCAAAGCGAGGGGGGCAAGATGCTACGTCGACTCAGGGGCTTGCCCACGCTTGCAGACGCGCATAGGTGGCGGTTGGGGAAGAGGACCAGTGCACGCGCACACTGTGCCGATTTGGACGCGACGCGCCCGTGCTTGCTGTGGCTCCGCCATTGGCGAGCTCTAGGGAGGGGTCAAGCTTGATGGGTCGAGGGTTGTGGCGCGGTCTCTCTGTGATCGAGGCAAGCGCTGGAGCGAAACACGTCTGAAAGCAGAGGGCAAGGCGACAGCCCGAGCGCGTCGAGACTCTACCAGGCGCCGTGTCCTCGCACGGTCACCATGCTGGAATGGTCAAAACGATGGACAAGAGCGGCCAAACCTTGTCTAAGCGCTCGACCGTGCAGTGTTACGTCAAGGAGGGGTGATAGATCATACCCGGGCCGACGAGACGTGACTCTACCAAGCTGGCAAGTTTCTGGTCAGAAACTTGGTCGCCAAGTTTGGCTACCTTCTAGAAGGCCATTAAGGCTAATCTCTTGGGGTTTAGGGTTTCTTAGGAAGGTGTTTAAGCTCAAGAAAACTCAGGGCCAAAAGCTAAAGGAAAATGCACTTGTTGTACAAACTGGGATTTTAGGTCAGAAGAGAAAAGATTTTCTAAAGCAAAAATATTACAAAAAGTGATGCAATATTTTTGCATGGGAAGGTGTGCCAGGGTTCTAAGAATATTTAGGAATTATCTCAGATTTTTCTAAGCAAGAAAAATTGAGGTTGCTTTGGAGCACAAGGTTCTGAAGTGAGTTTAAGAGAGAAAAATGAATATTTTTCTTTTAGGAAAAATATTCATTTGATTATTTTGGGAATTTGTGGGAGGAATAAGGTAGATAGGTCACTTGGGTGAAAGCCAAGGATATGCCCAAGTGACAAGTCCATTTAAATTGATACAAAACCCAAATCAAATCAGGGCAAAAACCACGATGAAAACCAAGTCCGGAAAAAGAGAGAAGGCAATTCCGGCAAAAGAGAGAAGGCAAAATCCAGGCTGTCACAAACCTCCCCCACTTAAGATGAATCTCGTCCTCGAGATTCGGTTGCTTTGGAAAACCATTCTGGTTATGCAGTCCTTCAAAATTCCTCTCTTTCCCAGGTTGCTTCTTCTTCGGTGTGATGCTCCCACTGAACCTTGTAAAACCGTATCTCTTTGCTGCGAGTGACCCTTTCTGTATGATCTAATATTCTGGTTGGCTTTTCCTCATAAGTCAAATCCTTAGCCAATTCTATCTCTGACATATCAGTCCTTTTTGTTGGAAATATGCCCTAGAGGCAATAATAAAATGGTTATTATTATATTTCCTTGTTCATGATAATTGTCTATTGTTCATGCTATAATTGTGTTATCCGGAAATCGTAATACATGTGTGAATACATAGACCACAACATGTCCCTAGTGAGCCTCTAGTTGACTAGCTCGTTGATCAATAGATGGTTATGGTTTCCTGACCATGGACATTGGATGTCGTTGATAACGGTATCACATCATTAGGAGAATGGTGTGATGGACAAGACCATATCCTAAGCATAGCAGAAGATCGTGTAGTTCGTCTGCTAAAGCTTTTCTAATGTCAAGTATCATTTCCTTAGACCATGAGATTGTGTAACTCCCGGATGCCGTAGGAATGCTTTGGGTGTACCAAACGTCACAACATAACTGGGTGGCTATAAAGGTGCACTACAGGTATCTTCGAAAGTGTTTGTTGGGTTGGGACGAATCGAGACTGGGATTTGTCACTCCGTATGACGGAGAGGTATCTCTGGGCCCACTCGGTAATGCATCATCATAATGAGCTCAGTGTGACTAAGTAGTTGGTAACAGGATCATGCATTACGGAACGAGTAAAGTGACTTGCCGGTAACGAGATTGAACGAGGTATTGGGATACCGACGATCGAATATCGGGAAAGTAACGTACCGATTGACAAAGGGAATTGTATACGGGATTGTTTGAATCCTTGACATCGTGGTTCATGCGATGAGATCATCGTGGAACATGTGGGAGCTAACATGGGTATCCAGATCCTGCTATTGGTTATTGGCCGGGGAGATGTCTCGGTCATGTCTGCATGATTCCCGAACCCGTAGGGTGTACACACTTAAGGTTCGATGACGCTAGAGTTATAAGGAAGATTTGTATGTGATTACTGAATGTTGTTCGGAGTCCCGGATGAGATCCCGGATGTCAGGAGGAGTTCCGGAATGGTCTGGAGGTGAAGATTTATATATGGGAAGTCATCATACGGTCACCGGAAATATTCGGGGTATACGGTATTGTCTGGGACCACGGAGGGGGGTTCCGGGGTCCACCGGAGGTCCACCTGCCCTGGAGGGCCTTATGGGCTATAGGTGGAAGGGAACCAGCCCCTAAGTGGGTTGGGCGCCATCCCCCCTAGGGCCCATGCACCTAGGGTTGGGGGGAACCCTAAAGGGGGCGCCCCCCTTCCTTGGGGGCAAGCCCCCTCCCCCTTGGCCGCTGCCCCCCCCCCACCTCTAGATCTCATCTAGAGGGGCCTGCCCCCTTCCCCCTTCTCCCTATAAATAGAGTGTGGAGGGAGGGCTGCAGCACCACATTCAAGGCGCAGCCCCTCCCCTCCCCAACACCTCTCCTCCTCCGCGTGAGCTTGGCGAAGCCCTGCCGGAGAACTGCCACTCCATCACCACCACGCCATCGGTGTTGTTGCTGGAGCCTTCTTCCTCAACCTCTCCCTCCTCCTTGCTGGATCAAGGCGCGGGAGACGTCACCGGGCTGCACGTGTGTTGAACGCGGAGGTGCCGTTGTTCGGCGCTTAGATCGGAATCCACCGTGATCTGAATCGCTACGAGTATGACTCCTTCATCCGCGTTCTTCTAACGCTTCCGTCTTGCGATCTTCAAGGGTATGAAGATGCACTCCCCTCTCTCTCGTTGCTAGTTACTCCATAGTTTGATCTTGGTGATGCGTAGAAAAAAAATTAATTTCTGCAACGATCCCCAACAGTGGCATCATGAGCCAGGCCTATGCGTAGTTTCTATGCACGAGTAGAACACAAGTTGTTGTGGGCATCAATTTTGTCAATTTACTTGCCGTTACTAGTCTTATCTTGATTCGGCGGCATCATGGGATGAAGCGGCCCGGACCGACCTTACACGTACGCTTACATGAGACAGGTTCCACCGACTGACATGCACTAGTTGCATAAGGTGGCTAGCGGGTGTCTGTCTCTCCCTGTAACATCCCAAAATTCTAAATTTTGGAATGTTATATTAAATAAATATTTATGCTTGTTTGTTTGATAGTGGTGTGGTTGCTTGTGTGAAATTGAGTGAAATTTGAAACTTTCTGAAAGTTGAATGAGAGGGAAAGAAATGACTTTCCCAAACATCCACCTTGCATTTATGATCTCCATGAATTTAAATTCTTTTCATCACAAAACCCTGGAGAGAAGATGACATGACTTCTTCCATTTATTTAAATGACAAGGGGTGTTGAAAATTTTTGAATTTCATTTGGAAAATATTTCCAATTCTAAAACTTTATGCAACTCAATGATTTTCACGAGAGAAGATAAAATGACTTCTACAAATTAAATGAAATATGAGTTGGGAGTTTTAAAAGAATTAAATTCAAAGTTCTTTTGAATTTATTTTCAATTTGGAGTTATTTGAGTTTTATTCAAATTATTTTCTCCAAAATAAAATACATGGAAAATAGGGTAACATGATTCCTACAATAGAAAATTGGAGAGGAATAAATTTGAATTCATTTTGGTATTTTTAAAATGATATTTATTGGATTTTATAAGAGCTGAAGCACTCTTTGCTTTATTTGAATTTGTGTGTATTTTATTTAATGCTAGAATAATGTTCATCATGTAGGAAATATTTTTCTGAAAATTTTGATATGTTATATGCCTATATATTATTTTTATTTATTTTGCTTTCTTCTTATTTTGTTTTTCTGGAAAAAAAATGTGTATATATATATAAAAAAGAAGAAGTCCGCAGTGCCTTGGGCCAAAGGCCCAAGCCGCCACTTGCCACCGGCCGGCCACCATCGCGTGCGCACTAGGGGAGCCAGGGCGCCGCTCCTTTTCCTAATACTAGTAGGACTTTTGTCCTACTTCCGTTTATTCTGATTTGTTTCTAGATATTTTCCTTTTGTTTCCTAATCCTAGTCTATTTCTTGTCCCCTACCCCAAGCAAAAACTCTCCCTCCCACTATAAATACCCAAGCACCCCCCTCCAACACATCAAACCAACACCTCTCCTCTCCTCTCCTCTCCATGCAGCAGACAGTCCGGCACCACCACCGCCGCCAAGTGCCGCCGCCATCCTCTCGACCTCTCCTGAGGTTTATATGATCTCCTCTCCACCGTCCCGTGATCTCCTTTCCTCTAGGATCAACTGCAACATCGGATCCGATCTTCTTCCCCAACTCCGACGACTACTCCGGTGAGATCCACGAAATCCCGTAATTCATTTTTTTCAGAAAATAGCAATCTTAGAAAATCCATATCTTTTAGAGTTTTTAGTATTTTTGAGTGATTCCAATTGCTATGTGTCACAAATTTGTGGAAGTTTATGTTAGTGTCTCTGGATTTCAAATTTGAGTAGTTTAAATTTGAATTTGATAAGTTTTGTTCAGATTAGTATTTTGGCCATAACTTGAGTTTAAAAATAGGTTTTTAATTAATTGTTTTTGCTCCTGGTCACTTATGATATTTTTTAGCTGTAGGATTTAGTTTGGTAATTTTGGTGTATTTTAAATTAGATTTTTATTAAAAACAGTACTGTTTTGCTTATATAGTTGTTTTAGTTATGTAATTATTGTTTTAATTATTTTTAGTTCATTCCTTTTGTAGATTTTCACTTGTTGTTATATGTTTATGTTTAGCTACAGTAGATAAATTTTTGTAGTTATTTATTAGTGTGTAGCTACTGTTTTTGTAATTGCTTGTTTAGTTCATATGATAGTGGATAAAGATAGTTCTATTAGTTTTAAAAGTATTTTTTTCCACTTCAAGTTATATTGTTTTTTCTGTTATTTGTGAACACATTAGTTGTTATATTTATTTAGTATAGTTTATTAATGTTTTAATAAATGATTTGCTGTTATAGTTGTCTTAGTGTTTTGCTAGTTGCTATATTTGTTCTAGTATTCACTAGATGGTTATAGTAGTTTTATATTAGTTCTTTTTGTTAGTTAGTAAATTAGTAATTTATTTTCTGTTATTTTATTAGATTTATATTTTCTTTGCTGTAGAAAAGAAAATGTTAGAATAATTTAGTAATGTTATGTTAAGATTTGTGTGAGTTGGTCACCACTAGTTTGTCCTTGAATTTTTCTTTCGAAGTTTTTCCTTTGGTTTTCGACTTGGTTTTCTTGTTGCTTTTATTTTGATTGAGTATTGTTATGATTGATAGAATTGATTGCTAGGATGATTGCTTATATGATTGTCTGTGTAATATAGATTTTCAAAGGAGTGACGAATAGTTCTACCAAGTCTTTATTCTGAGAGCATTATTATTCTTCATCAACGTACCAGGCAAGTTCACTTTGACCATGTTTTTCATACCTATGTGTTTTATTGCATCTAGTGTCATCTTCGCAACAATCCCTCCAGTAGTGACATTGAATCCTTGTAGTTGAGTGGTATGCATGAGGTAGGAACCCATCACCCTGTTACCAAGCCCGGGACGTTATTTATTTTAATGCTACGCTATAGTAGACGGGTTGGTATGAGTGCTCGGAGTGGTGTGAGAATGGAGGATCTCGTCAATGGCGACAACTCCATGATGGAATCTGCAAGGATTACATCTTCAAGGCCTCAAGACTTCAAGACTCGAGACAAGAATTCAATACACACTCTTGGGTGAAGGATGGTTGATGGGCACCTGGAGAAACCAGTGGTTGGCGGGATGCATGGAGAAGCGCCATGACATCTTGCGAAAGCTTCACCCAGACTCAAAGAGACGGAAGAATACTTCATGCCCGAAGCTTACCTGCAACCGCAAGTCACTATGGGCTCGGCTTGGTTAACCTTAGTTGTGACTCTGCTAGGGCGGTGCTAGCAGATGTAGAACTACGGTAGGATTGGATGAGCACCGGACGGTGGTCGGAGGAACTCTTCGGAAGACCATGTTTGGTCATCTTGTTCTCAAACACCACGAAGTGCGAGAGCGTAAAGAGGATCGAATCTTGCGGGTAAAGTGTACAAACCTCTGCAGAGGGTTTAAACCTAATCGATTAGCCGTGTCCCGATTACGGACAATTTGAGCATCTGGACTTGGATCTATCTGGAACTCTCAACACCGGATGATAACTTAATTGTGGGCAACTTATGATGAATTTGGGCTATGAGACATCGGTTGGCGGAACCATGTCATGATAGAAAACTCTATAGTACAGACTTCATTTATTCCTTTGATGTAGGGAAAATAAATAAGCTTTTACGCAAACAAAACTCAGACACAGAGCCACCAAGCCATATTGCATATAGTATAGTTTTATCATCTGTTTTCTCATGTTGTGATCTTGCCGGTACATTCAATGTACTGACCTACATGGCTGCAACGTATCATGTGGCAGATACTTTCTTCCGACGAGTAAGAGTACGGTATAGGGTTACGGTCTACACTCAACCTGCCGATGGCGTTGATGGGACTCCACACCCGACTATTTGTTTCTGCTTTGACTTATGAGGTATATATCAGTTTTACATTAATTATACATGTGATTGCACTTTGATATATACATTGATGTACTGTGTGTGCCAGCATACTGATCTAGGGATGGCACAGCAACACAGAGGCTTGACCGTCTGAGGTCGGGTCGCTACAGATAGGGTATCAGAACACATGTTGACTGTAGGACGTGACCCTAGAAATCGGAAAGCCCCTAGGACAGGTTATATCAAAAACTTTATTTTCAAAAAGACTCTTACTTCTCATCTTTTCTGATTTTATCAAATAGACCCTCTCACCTCAAATAGTTAGAACATACCCCTTATCCTTTGATCACCCGGAGGATCAACTGAAGACGCTCCAAGAAGGATTAGATATCGGAGAACTGATGACCACTTCAGAGTAAAGAGGATTTCACCATGCGTTGGAAGAATTGCAGCTGCAACAATTGAAGACTCTGAAGACTTGAAGAATTTGAAGAATCTGAAGAATTATTTGACCTTTAGAAGACCAAACCCCTGTTACACACTTACATTAGATACGGCGATTTGTGAGCTGTCATTTGTTTGTTGTTTTCCGACAGCCACAAAGTAAAACTTGTTTCTTCAAAAACTATTGTTTGTATTGTGTGTATATCCCTCCCCACCTCTCTCATATCTCATCCCAAAACTTTTGGACCCCATAGATGATGAATGAAGTTGGACTGATATTCTCGGACGAAAACCCAGCGGAGGCGAGCTATGGATTGAACATGGAGAATCACTTGGAGCAATTTGATTCCAAGGAAGTATGAGGTTCAATCGCTCTTGATTGCTTTACTGAAAGTGCTGCAACCTGGTGGAAAATGCATCAAGCCATACAAGGATTTAATGGAGCAAGAACTTGGGAGGAATTCAAGAAGACCCTGTTGAGATCACGTCTCATCCGGAAGCACTATGATAACCCGAAGAAGAAACCTTGTGCCTGCAAGATTTGCGGAGAAATAGGACACACCCAGGGGGAACACAAGGATGGATGCCCTCATTGTGAGGAGAAACACCCAGCTGAGGAATGCACAACTAGTAAGGTGACTTGTTTCTTGTGTGAAGGAACCACCCACTACCCGACTCAGTGTTACATTTACCCCATGGTGCAACAAACTATTCAGGAGCAGGAAGAAGGAATGAAAGAAGCCCTCCGAGAAGTTATGAAAGAACCAATGATGAAGGAATGTGTTGATGACCTTGATGGAGAAGGCCTCAACAGATTTTACTCCAATGCCTGCTATTCATGTGGAGAAGAAGGACATTTTCACGATGTTGCACCAAGGAAAGAAAAGAGTATCCGAGATACTTCCGACGGAAGCAATAGAGTTTGATCCACGAGGAATAGAAGGTTTGATCGAACGAAGAAACCGGAAGAGAAAACAAAGACACCCTCAGAACAACCCAATTTCTGCAAATAGGGACAAGAGTCATATTACTTGTTTTGAATGTAAGGACGTCGGGCATTATGCCAATCATTGTCTCGAAAGGAAGAAAGGAATTCAAGGAGCAGGCACCATCTCCAAGAAGCCCAAAGACTTATCGAAAGTCATTTGTTTTCGCTGCAAGGAAGCAGGACATTATGCTACTAAATGTTCCGACAAGATGAAAGCTGGAGCTGAGTAGTTGGAATTTTGATATTGGTAATAAGTGTAGTAGGAAGCAATTGTTTCCATAAGGATATGGAGTTGAATTTATGTAATGACAGTCTCGGATATTGTAATGAATTCATGAAATCAATAAAGTTAAGGTGACATGTTTTCATATGTTTAATTGTATGAGTTGTTACTCTATGAACACAGATTTTGACCATTTTCGAGGATATGAGAAATATGGTCTATGGATGGATTGTGAATTTCATTTTAGGGTGGTAGTACCACATGAAGAAGACTAGACTAATGGATAAGAAAATATATATTCCACGGATGAAGAAGCAGTACTACTAGATTTAAAGGAGGTGTAATATGGAACAAGAGAGTTACTCAAGGATGAGTTAAAGCTGCACTAGTGTTGAAGTGGGCCATAACCCACAGGCCCAGGATTTTGAAAAGGAACAGATGTAACCTTGATAAAGGAATAAATTTGGAAGAATCGGTGATCCAATCAGCATACGTTTAGTAGGAGGTTATGCAAAAACCGAGAGTGGTGAAGTAACGATAGATGTTTTGTTTGGCTTGCTGAACCAAAGGATTTACTCGAACCCAGTTCGAGAACAAGAGAAATTCTGCAATGCTTGTGAGTATGCCCAAGTGTTAGAATCGTGATTCACTGTTTACGTATGTGGTAATGATTCAAGTGCGGGATGGATTGGCCCCATACCGGAGACTTCTATCATGAACTATCATATGTTGATGGAAAATCGAGAGACTTGAAAACTTTAGAAGAGCGTCGTCGTCGACAAGCCAAAAACCTTAGAATGGTAGGACGATTGATCCATGTACCGCAATCGTTGCCAAGCGTCGGTCATACGGTGAGACCCAACCCAACCCATTATTCCTGCGGGAGAAACCTGTAATGGTCGACCACCATGAGATCTCGATAGTTGTTTATTAGCGACAGACACTGTCACTAAGGAGACACGATCTCGGAAGAACCTCACCAGGATGAAAGGACACGTATTTGAGGAAAAGGTTTGACCCTACGGAAGAGCCCGGTGTAGGAGTTACTTGAAGTTGTGAGAAGACCGATAGTGTTCACCCTAGGGATGGAGTACCGAGTTCGTTGGAACCATAACCCTGCTTTTAAGTGTGGTAGCACACTAGACCATTCGATCGACGGATTTGGAAGATCCCCAAACCCTAACCTTTTCTTGCTGCCTCTTCGAATCTCGAGGACGAGATTCATTTTAAGTGTGGTAGATTTGTAACATCCCAAAATTCTAAATTTTGGAATGTTATATTAAATAAATATTTATGCTTGTTTGTTTGATAGTGGTGTGGTTGCTTGTGTGAAATTGAGTGAAATTTGAAACTTTACTGAAAGTTGAATGAGAGGAATGAAATGACTTTCCCAAACTTCCACCTTGCATTTATGATCTCCATGAATTTAAATTCTTTTCATCACAAAACCCTGGAGAGAAGATGACATGACTTCTTCCATTTATTTAAATGACAAGGGTGTTGAAAATATTTGAATTTCATTTGGAAAATATTTCCAATTCTGAAACTTTATGCAACTCAATGATTTTCAGAGAGAAGATAAAATGACTTCTACAAATTAAATGAAATATGAGTTGGGAGTTTTAAAAGAATTAAATTCAAAGTTCTTTTGAATTTATTTTCAATTGGAGTTATTTGAGTTTTATTCAAATTATTTTGTCCAAAAATAAAATAGATGGAAAATAGGGTAACATGATTCCTACAACAGAAAATTGGAGAGGAATAAATTTGAATTCATTTTGGTATTTTAAAATGATTTTTGTTGGATTTTATTAGAGCTGAAGCACTCTTTGCTTTATTTGAATTTGTGTGTATTTTATTTAATGCTAGAATAATGTTCATCATGTAGGAAATGTTTTTCTGAAAATTTTGATATATTATATGCCTATATATTATTTTTATTTATTTTGCTTTCTTCTTATTTTGTTTTTCTGGAAAAAATGTGTATATATATATATAAAAAAAAGTCCATGGCGCCTTGGGCCAAAGGCCCAAGCCGCCACTGCCACCGGCCGGCCACCATCGCGCGTCTTTCACTGGGGAGCCAGGGGCGCCGCTCCTTTTTCCTAATACTAGTAGGACTTTTGTCCTACTTCCGTTTATTCGATTTGTTTCTAGATCTTTTCCTTTTGTTTCCTAATCCTAGTCTATTTCTTGTCCCTACCCCAAGCAAAACCCTCCCTCCCCACTATAAATACCCAAGCACCCCCCCTCCAACACATCAAACCAACACCTCTCCTCTCCTCTCCTCTCCATGGCAGAGCAGTGCAGTGCAGCACTTGCCGCCAAGTGCCGCCGCGCCACCTCGACCTCTCCTGAGGTTTATATGATCTCCTCTCCACCGTCCCGTGATCTCCTTTCCTCTAGGATCAACCGCAACATCGGATCAGATCTTCTTCCCCAACTCCGACGACTAGTCCGGTGAGATCCACGAAATCCCGTAATTCATTTTTTTTCAGAAAATAGCAATCTTAGAAAATTAATATCTTTTAGAGTTTTTAGTATTTTTGAGTGATTCCAATTGCTATGTGTCACAAATTTGCGGAAGTTTCTGTTAGTGTCTCTGGATTTCAAATTTGAGTAGTTTAAATTTGAATTTGATAAGTTTTGTTCAGATTAGTATTTTGGCCATAACTTGAGTTTAAAAATAGGTTTTTAATTAATTCTTTTTGCTCCTGGTCACTTATGATATTTTTTAGCTGTAGGATTTAGTTTGGTAATTTTGGAGTATTTTAAATTAGATTTTAATAAAAACAGTACTGTTTTGCTTATATAGTTGTTTTAGTTATGTAATTATTGTTTTTAATTATTTTTAGTTCATTCCTTTTGTAGATTTTCACTTGTTGTTATATGTTTATGTTTAGCTACAGTAGATAAATTTTTGTAGTTATTTATTAGTGTTTAGCTACTGTTTTTGTAATTGCTTGTTTAGTTCATAGTGATAGTGGATAAAGATAGTTTTATTAGTTTTAAATGTAATTTTTTCCACTTCAAGTTATATTGTTTTTTCTGTTATTTGTGAACACATTAGTTCTTATATTTATTTAGTATAGTTTATTAATGTTTTAATAAATGATTTGCTATTATAGTTGTCTTAGTGTTTTGCTAGTTGCTATATTTGTTCTAGTATTCACTAGATGGTTATAGTAGTTTTATATTAGTTCTTTTTGTTAGTTAGTAAATTAGTAATTTATTTTTGTTATTTTATTAGATTTATATTTTCTTTGCTGCAGAAAAGAAAATGTTAGAATAATTTAGTAATGTTATGTTAAGATTTGTGTGAGTTGGTCACCACTAGTTTTTCCTCGAATTTTTCTTTCGAAGTTTTTCCTTTGGTTTTCGACTTGGTTTTCTTGTTGCTTTTATTTTGATTGAGTATTGTTATGATTGATAGAATTGATTGCTAGGATGATTGCTTATATGATTGTCTGTGTAATATAGATTTTCAAAGGAGTGACGAATAGTTCTACCAAGTCTTTATTCTGAGAGCGTTATTATTCATCATCAACGTACCAGGCAAGTTCACTTTGACCATGTTTTTCATACCTATGTGTTTTATTGCATCTAGTGTCATCTTCGCAACAATCCCTCCAGTAGTGACATTGAATCCTTGTAGTTGAGTAGTATGCATGAGGTAGGAACCCATCACCCTGTTACCAAGCCCGGGACGTTATTTATTTTAATGCTACGCTATAGTAGACAGGGTTGGTATGAGTGCTCGGGAGTGGTGTGAGAATGGAGGATCTACGTCAATGACGACAACTCCATGATGGAATCTTCAAGGACTGCATCTTCAAGGCCTCAAGATTTCAAGACTCGAGACAAGAATTCAATACACACTCTTGGGTGAAGGATGGTTGACGGGCACCTGGAGAAACCAGTGGTTGGCAGGGATGCATGGAGAAGCGCCATGACATCTTGCGAAAGCTTCACCCAGACTCAAAGAGACGGAAGAATACTTCATGCCGGAAACTTACATGTGCAACCGCAAGTCACTATGGGCTCGGCTTGGTTAACCTTAGTTGTGACTCTGGCTAGGGCGGTGCTAGCAGATGTAGAACTACGGTAGGATTGGATGAGCACGGACGGTGGTCGGAGGAACTCTTGGAAGACCATGTTTGGTCATCTTGTTCTCAAACACCACGAAGTGCGAGAACGTAAAGAGGATCGAATCTTGCGGGTAAAGTGTAGAAACCTCTGCAGAGGTTTAAACCTAATCGATTAGCCGTGTCCCGATTCACGGACAATTTGAGCATCTGGACTTGGATCTATCTCGGAACTCTCAACACGGATGATAACTTAATTGTGGGCAACTTATGATGAATTTGGGCTATGAGACATCGGTTGGCGGAACCATGTCATGATAGAAAACTCTATAGTACAGACTTCATTTATTCCTTTGATGTAGGGAAAATAAATCAGCTTTTACATAAACAAAACTCAGACACGAGCCATAAAGCCATATTGCATATAGTATAGTTTTATCATCTGTTTTCTCATGTTGTGATCTTGCGGTACATTCAATGTACTGACCTACATGGCTGCAACGTATCATGTTGCGATACTTTCTTCCGACGAGTAAGAGTGCAGTGCAGGTTACGGTCTACACTCAACCTGCCGATGGCGTTGATGGGACTCCACACCGACTATTTGTTTCATTGTGACTTATGAGGTATATATCAGTTTTACGTTAATTATACATGTGATTGCACTTTGATATATACATTGATGTACTGTGTGTGCCAGCATACTGATCCAGGGATGGCACAGCAACACAGAGGCTTGACCGTCTGAGGTCGGGTCGCTACACTCCCACTTTAGTCGGATCGGATTCGATGAAAAGGGTCCTTATGAAGGGTAAATAGAAATTGGCATATCACATTGTGGTTTTGGCGTAGGTAAGAAACGTTCTTGCTAAGAAACCTGTAGCAGCCACGTAAAAATTTGCAACAACAATTTGAGGACGTCTAACTTGTTTTTGCAGCATATGTCGTGTGATGTGATATGGCCAAAAGGATGTGATGAATGATATATGTGATGTATGAGATTGATCATGTTCTTGTAATAGGAATCACGACTTGCATGTCGATGAACATGACAACCGGCAGGAGCCATAGGAGTTGTCTTTATTTTTTGTATGACCTGCGTGTCAATGAAAACGCCATGTAATTACTTTACTTTATTGCTAACCGTTAGCCATAGTACTAGAAGTAATAATTGTCAAGACAACTTCATGAAGACATGATGATGGACATCATGATGATGGAGATCATGGTGTCATGCCGGTGATGATGATGATCATGGCGCCCCGAAGATGGAGATCAAAAGGAGCAAAATGATATTGGCCATATCATGTCACTATTTTGATTGCATGTGATGTTTATCATGTTTTACATCTTATTTGCTTAGAACGACGGTAGCTTAAATAAGATGATCCCTCGCAATAATTTCAAGAAAGTGTTTCCCCTAATTGTGCACCATTGCGAAGGTTCATTGTTTCGAAGCACCATGTGATGATCGGGTGTGATAGATTCTAACGTTCGAATACAACGGGTGTAAGCCAGATTTACACACGTAATACACTTAGGTTGACTTGACGAGCGTAGCATGTACAGACATGGCCTCGGAACACGAAAGACCGAAAGGTCGAACATGAGTCGTATAGAAGATACGATCAACATGAATATGTTCACCGATGATGACTAGTCCATCTCACGTGATGATCGGACACGGCCTAGTTGACTCGGATCATGTATCACTTAGATGACTAGAGGGATGTCTATCTGAGTGGGAGTTCATTAAATAATTTGATTAGATGAACTTAATTATCATGAACATAGTCTAAAACTTTGCAATGTGTCTTGTAGATCAAATGGCCCACACTAATGTTTCCCTCAACTTCAACGTGTTCCTAGAGAAAACCAAGCTGAAATACGATGGTAGCAACTACACTGACTGGGTCCGTAACCTGAGGATCATCCTCATAGCTGCCAAGAAATCATACATCCTTGAAGCACCGCTAGGTGACGCACCTATTTTCCCAGCAACTCAAAACGTTATGAACGCCTGGCAGTCGCTTAGAACCGGGGCTCCAAAAGCGTTTTGAGTAGCACGGAGCATATGAGATGTTCCAAGAGCTGAAAATGGTTTTCCAAGCTCATGCCAGGGTCGAGAGATATGAAGTCTCCGACAAGTTCTACAGTTGTAAGATGGAGGAGAATAGTTCTGTCAGCGAGCACATACTCAAAATGTCTGGGTTGAAAAACCGCTTATCTCAGCTGGGAGTTAATCTCCTGGATGATGTGGTCGTTGACAGAATCCTTCAGTCGCTCCCACCTAGCTACAAGAGCTTTGTGATGAACTTCAATATGCAGGGGATGGAAAAGACCATTCCTGAGGTATATTCAATGCTGAAATCAGCAGCGGTGGAGATCAAAAAGGAACATCAAGTGTTGATGGTGAATAAAACCACTAAGTTCAAGAAAGGCAAGGGTAAGAAGAACTTCAAGAAGGACGGCAAGGGAGTTGCTGCACCTGGTAAGCCAGTTGCCCGGAAGAAGCCAAAGCATGGACCCAAGCCTGAGACTGGGTGCTTTTATTGCAAGGGAACCGGTCACTGGAAGCAGAACTGCGCCAAGTACTTAGCGGATAAGAAGGCCGGCAATGACAAAGGTATATGTGATATACATGTTATTGATGTGTACCTAACCAGCGCTCGTAGTAGCTCCCGGGTATCTGATACCGGTGCGGTTGCTCATATTTGTAACTCAAAACAGGAGCTGCGGAATAAGCGGAGACTGGCGAAGGACGAGGTGACGATGCGCGTCGGGAATGGTTCCAAGGTCGATGTGATCGCCGTCGGCACGCTACCTCTACATTTACTTACGGTATTAGTTTTAAACCTCAATAATTGTTATTTAGTGCCAGCTTTGAGCATGAACATTGTATCTGGATATCGTTTAATGCGAGATGGCTACTTATTTAAATCTTAGAATAATTGTTGTTCTATTTATATGAGAGATATGTTTTATGGTCATGCCCCGCTGGTCAATGGTTTATTCTTGTTGAATCTCGAACGTGATGTTACACATATTCATAGTGTGAATGCCAAAAGATGTAAGGTTGATAATGATAGTCCCACATACTTGTGGCACTGCCGCCTTGGTCACATTGGTGTCAAACGCATGAAGAAGCTCCATGCAGATGGACTTTTGGAGTTTCTTGATTATTAATCATTTGACACGTGCGAACCATGCCTCATGGGAAAAATGACCAAGACTCCGTTCTACGGAACAATGGAGCGAGCAACCAACTTATTGGAAATCATACATACTGATGTGTGCGGTCCAATGAGTGTTGAGGCTCGCGGTGGTTATCGTTATGTTCTCACCCTCACTGATGACTTAAGTAGATATGGGTATGTCTACTTAATGAAACACAAGTTTGAGACCTTTGAAAAGTTCAAGGAATTTCAGAGTGAGGTTGAGAATCAACGTGACAGGAAAATAAAGTTCTTACGATCAAATCGTGGAGGGGAATATTTGAGTCACGAATTTGGCACACACTTAAGGAAATGTGGAATCGTTTCACAACTCACGCCGCCTGGAACACCTCAGCGTAATGGTGTGTCCGAACGTCATAATCGTACTCTGTTGGACATGGTGCGATCCATGATGTCTCTTACCGACCTACCGCTATCATTTTGGGGTTATGCTTTAGAGACTGCCGCATTCACTTTAAATACGGCTCCGTCGAAATCCGTTGAGACGACACCGTATGAATTATGGTTTGGAAGAAACGTAAGCTGTCGTTTCTGAAAGTTTGGGGATGCGATGCTTATGTCAAGAAACTTCAACCTGAAAAGCTCGAACCCAAATCGGAAAAATGCGTCTTCATAGGATACCCTAATGAAACTATTGGGTATACCTTCTACCTCTGATCCGAAGGCAAGATCTTTGTTGCCAAGAATGGATCCTTTCTAGAGAAAGAGTTTCTCTCGAAAGAAGTAAGTGGGAGGAAAGTAGAACTTGATGAAGTACTGCCTCTTGAACCGGAAAGTAGCGCAGCTCAAGAAAATGTTTCTGTGGTGCCTGCACCGACTAGAGAGGAAGTTAATGATGATGATCAAGGCACTTCAGATCAAGTTACTACTGAACTTCATAGGTCCACAAGGACACGTTCCGCACCAGAGTGGTACGGCAACCCTGTCCTGGAAATCATGTTGTTAGACAATGGTGAACCTTCGAACTATGAAGAAGCGATGGCGGGCCCGAATTCCGACAAATGGCTTGAAGCCATGAAATCCATAGGATCCATGTATGAAAATGAATTATGGACTTTGACTGACTTGCCCGATGATCGGCGAGCCATGGAAAATAAATGGATCTTTAAGAAGAAGATAGACGCATATGGTAATGTGACCATCTATAAGGCTCAACTTGTCGCTAAGGGTTATCGACAAGTTCAAGGGGTTGACTACGATGAGACCTTCTCACCCGTAGCGAAGCTGAAGTCCGTCCGAATCATGTTAGCAATTGCCGCATTCTACGATTATGAGATATGGCAAATGGACGTCAAAATGGCATTCCTTAACGGCTTCCTTAAGGAAGAATTGTATATGATGCAGCCGGAAGGTTTTGTCGTTCCTAAGAATGCTGACAAGGTATGCAAGCTCCAACGCTCAATCTATGGGTTGGTGCAAGCATCTCGGAGTTGGAACATTCGCTTTGATGAGATGATCAAAGCGTTTGGGTTTACGCAGACTTATGGAGAAACCTGTGTTTACAAGAAAGTGAGTGGGAGCTCTATAGCATTTCTCATATTATATGTGGATGACATACTATTGATGGGGAATGATATAGAATTCTTGGAAAGCATAAAGGCCTACTTGAATAAGTGTTTTTTAATGAAGGACCTTGGAGAAGCTGCTTACATATTAGGCATCAAGATCTATAGAGATATATCAAGACGCATCATTGGTCTTTCACAAAGCACGTACCTTGACAAGATATTGAAGAAGTTCAATATGGATCAGTCCAAGAAGGGGTTCTTGCCTGTATTGCAAGGTGTGAGATTGAGCACGGCTCAATGCCCGACCACCGCAGAAGATAGAGAAAAGATGAGTGTCATCCCCTATGCCTCGGCCATAGGGTCTATTATGTATGCCATGTTGTGTACCAGACCTAATGTGAATCTCGCCGTAAGTTTGGTAGGAAGGTACCAAAGTAATCCCGGCATGGAACACTGGATAGCGGTCAAGAACATCCTGAAGTACCTGAAAAGGACTAAGGATATGTTTCTCGTTTATGGAGGTGACGAAGAGCTCGTCGTAAAGGGTTACGTCGATGCTAGCTTTGACAAATATCTGGATGACTCCAAGTCACAAACCGGATACATGTATATTTTGAATGGTGGGGCAGTCAGCTGGTGCAATTGCAAGCAAAGCGTCATGGTGGGATCTACATGTGAAGCGGAGTAAATGGCATCCTCAGAGGCAGAACATGAAGCAATCTGGATGAAGGAGTTCATTACCGACCTAGGAGTTATTCCCAAAGCGTCGGGCCCGATGACTCTCTTATGTGACAACACTGGAGCTATTGCCCTGGCCAAGGAGCCCAGATTTCACAAGAAGACCAGGCATATCAAGCATCGCTTCAACTCCATTCGTGAAAATGTTCAAGATGGAGACATAGATATTTGTAAAGTGCATATGGACCTGAATGTAGCAGATCCGTTGACTAAACCTCTTCCACGAGCAAAACATGATCAACACCAGAACTCTATGGGTGTTCGATTCATCACAATGTAACTAGATTATTGACTCTAGTGCAAGTGGGAGACTATCGTAAATATGCCCTAGAGGAATAATAAAATGGTTATTATTATATTTCCTTGTTCATGATAATTGTCTATTGTTCATGCTATAATTGTCTTATCTGGAAATCGTAATACATGTGTGAATACATAGAACACAACATGTCCCTAGTGAGCCTCTAGTTGACTAGCTCGTTGATCAATAGATGGTTACGGTTTCCTGACCATGGACATTGGATGTCGTTGATAACGGGATCACATCATTAGGAGAATGATGTGATGGACAAGACCATATCCTAAGCATAGCACAAGATCGTGTAGTTCGTCTGCTAAAGATTTTCTATTGTCAAGTATCATTTCCTTGGACCATGAGATTGTGTAACTCCCGGATGCCGTAGGAATGCTTTGGGTGTACCAAATGTCACAACTTAACTGGGTGGGTATAAAGGTGCACTACAGGTATCTCCGAAAGTGTTTGTTGGGTTGGCACGAATCAAGACTGGGATTTGTCACTCCGTATGACAGAGAGGTATCTCTGGGCCCACTACTACGTCTTGACCTTGCGTTGGTTTTCCCCGAAGAGGAGAGGATGATGCAGCAGAGTAGCGTAGGTATTTCCCTCAGTTTTTGAGAACCAAGGTATCAATCCAGTAGGAGGCCACGCGCAAGTCCCTCGTACCTACACAAAACAAATAGCTCAACGCAACCAACGCGATTAGGGGTTGTCAATCCCTTCACGGTCACTTACGAGAGTGAGATCTTATAGAGATGATAAATAATATTTTTGGTAGTTTTGGTATAAATATGCAAAGTAAAATAAAAAGCAAAGTAAAAAAGCAAGCAATAATAAAGTGATGGAAGATTAAAATGATGAAAATAGACCCGGGGGCCATAGATTTCACTAGTGGCTTCTCTCAAGAGCATAGGTATTTTACGGTGGGTTAACGAATTACTGTTGAGCAATTGATGGAATTGAGCATAGTTATGAGAATATCTAGGTATGATCATGTATATAGGCATCACGTCCGAGACAAGTAGACCGACTCCTGCCTGCATCTACTACTATTACTCCACTCATCGACCGCTATCCAGCATGCATCTAGAGTATTAAATTAATGAAAACATAGTAACGCTGGGAATAAATTCATGATGTAGAGGAATAAATTAATGCAATATGATAAATACCCCATCTTGTTATCCTCGATGGCAACAATACAATACGTGCCTTGCAACCCTTTCTCTCACTGGGTAAGGACACCGCAAGATTGAACCCAAAGCTAAACACTTCTCCCATTGCACGAACTACCAATCTAGTTGGCCAAACCAAACAGATAATTCGAAGATACTTGCAAAGATAACTCAATCATACATAAAAGAATTCATAGAATATTCAAATATTGTTCATAGATAATCTTGGTCATAAACCCACAATTCATTGATCTCAACAAACACACCGCAAAAAGAAGATTACATCAAATAGATCCCCACGAGAGATGGGGAGAACATTGTATTGAGATCCAAAAAGTGAGAAGAAGCCATCTAGCTACTAACTATGGACCCAAAGGTCTGAAGTAAACTACTCACACTTCATCGGAGAGGCTATGATGATGAGGTAGAAGCCCTCCGTGGTGGAATCCCCTTCTGGCGGAGCTCCGGAACAGGCCCCAAGATGGGATCTCGTGGATACAGAAAGTTGCGGCGGTGGAATTAGGTTTTGGCTCCGTATCTGATCTGTTGGGGATACGTAGGTATATATAGGAGGAAGGAGTACGTCGGTGGAGCTTCGGGGGGCCCACGAGGCAGGGGGGTGCCCTAGGGGGGCACGCCCTCCACCCTCGTGGCCGCCTCCCTCCTTTCTTGACCGAGGGTCCAAGTCTCCTGGATCTTATCTGATGAGAAAATCACATTCCCGAAGATTTCATTCCGTTTGGAATCCGTTTGATATTCCGTTTCTTTGAAACACTGAAATAGGCAAAAAAACAGCAATTCTGGCTGGGCCTCCGGTTAATAGGTTAGTCCCAAAAGTAATATAAAAGTGGAAAATAAAGCCCAATATAGTCCAAAATAGTAAATAATATAGCATGGAGCAATCAAAAATTATAGATACGTTGGAGACGTATCAG
Organism: Aegilops longissima; assembly: GCA_021605205.1. Lineage (NCBI taxonomy): Eukaryota > Viridiplantae > Streptophyta > Magnoliopsida > Poales > Poaceae > Aegilops > Aegilops longissima. Next base: position 98,508,595 of record CM038681.1, read on the forward strand.
GCATCCCCAAGCTTAATTCCTGCTCGTCCTCGAGTAGGTAAATAATAAAAAGAGAATTTTTGATGCGGAGTGCTACTAGGCATAATTTCAATGTAATTCTTCTTAATCGTGGTATGAATATTCAGATCCGAAAGACTCAAGACAAAAGTTCATATTGACATGAAAATAATAATACTTCAATCATACTAACAAAGCAATCATGTCTTCTCAAAATAACAAGGCGAAAGAAAGTTATCCCTACAAAATCATATAGTCTGGCTATGCTCTATCTTCACCACACAAAGTATATAAATCATGCACAACCACGATGACAAGCCAAGCAATTGTTTCATACTTTTGACATTTTCAAAACTTTTTCAATCTTCACGCAATACATGAGCGTGAGCCATGGATATAGCACTATATGTGGAATAGAATGGTGGTTGTGGAGAAGACAAAAAGAGGGAAGATAGTCTCACATCAACTAGGCATATCAACGGGCTATGGAGATGCCCATCAATAGATATCAATGTGAGTGAGTAGGGATTGCCATGCAACAGATTCACTAGAGCTATAAACATATTAAAGCTCAACAAAAGAAACTAAGTGGGTGTGCATCCAACTCGCTTGCTCATGAAGACCTAGGGCAATTTGTGGAAGCCCATCATTGGAATATACAAGCCAAGTTCTATAATGAAAAATTCCCACTAGTATATGAAAGTGACAAAACGAGAGACTCTCTACTATGAAGATCATGGTGCTACTTTGAAGCACAAGTGTGGTAAAAGGATAGTAACATTGTCCCTTCTCTCTTTTTCTCTCATTTTTTTATTGGGCCTTTTCTCTTTTTTTATGGCCTCTTTTCTTTCTTTCTTTTTTTCGTCCGGAGTCACATCCCGACTTGTGGGGGAATCATAGTCTCCATCATCATTTCCTCACTGGGACAATGCTCTAAAAATGATGATCATCACACTTTTATTTTTCTTACAACTCAACAATTACAACTCGATACTTAGAACAAAATATGACTCTATATGAATTCCTCCGGTGGTGTACCGGGATATGCAATGATTCATAAGTGACATGTATGAAAGAATTATGAACGGTGGCTTTGCCACAAATACGATGTCAACTAAATGATCATGCTAAGCAATATGACAATGATAGAGTACGTCATAATAAACGGAACGGTGGAAAGTTGCATGGCAATATATCTCGGAATGGCTATGGAAATGCCATAATAGGTAGGTGTGGTGGCTGTTTTGAGGAAGGTTTTATGGTGGGTGTATGATACCGGCGAAAAGTGCACGGTATTAGAAAGGCTAGCAATGGTGGAAGGGTGAGAAAAATGTGTATAATCCATGGACTCAACATTAGTCATAAAGAACTCATATACTTATTGCAAAAATCTACAAGTTGTCAAAGCAAAGTATTACGCGCATGCTCCTAGGGGGATAGATTGGTAGGAAAAGACCATCGCTCGTCCCCGACCGCCACTCATAAGGAAGACAATCAATAAATAAATCATGCTCCGACTTCATCACATAACGGTTCACCATACGTGCATGCTACGGGAATAACAAACTTTAACACAAGTATTCCTCAAATTCACAATTACTCATCTAGCATGACTCTAATATTATCACCTCCATATCTCAAAACAATTATCAAGCATCAAACTTTTCTTAGTATTCAACGCACTCAAAAGAAAGTTTTACGAATCTTGAATACCAAGCATATTGTTATTTTGAGCAAATTACCATGCTATTTAGGACTCTCAAAATAATCTAAGTGAAGCATGAGAGATCAATAGTTTCTTTAAAACAAATCCACCACCGTGCTCTAAAAGATATAAGTGAAGCACTAGAGCAAAACTATAAAGCTCAAAAGATATAAGTGAAGCACATAGAGCAAAACTATAAGGCTCAAAAGATATAAGTGAAGCACATAGAGTGTTCTACCAAATTCCAATTCATGTATGGCTCTCTCAAAAGGTGTGTACAGCAAGGATGATTGTGGTAAACTAACAAGTAAAGACGCAAGTAATACAAGACGCTCCAAGCAAAACACATATCATGTGGTGAATAAAAATATAGCTCCAAGTAAAGTTACCTATGGAAGTGGACGAAAGAGGGGATGCCTTCCGGGTCATCCCCAAGCTTTGACTTTTTGGTGTACTTGGATTTTATTGGGGGTGCCATGGGCATCCCCAAGCTTAGGCTCTTGCCACTCTTTGTTCCATAATCCATCAAAAAAATTCACCCAAAACATGAAAACTTCACAACACAAAACTCAACAGAAATCTCGTGAGCTCCGTTAGCGAAAGAAAACAAAAGACCACTTCAAGGTACTGTAATTAACTCATTATTTATTTATATTGGTGTTAAACCTAATGTATTCCAACTTCTCTATGGATTATAAACTATTTTACTAGCCATATATTCATCAAAATAAGTAAACAACACATGAAAAACAGAACCTGTCAAAAACAGAACAGTTTGTAGTAATATGTAACTAACGCAAACTTATGGAACTCCAAAAATTCATCCAAAATAGGAAGACCTAGGAAATTTGTTTATTGATCAGAAGAAATTATAATCACTATTTTATCACTTTCTGGTGATTTTTAAAAATTATTTCCGTGAACCGAAAGTTTCTGGAAATTACAGCAAGATCAAATAACTATTATCCAAGAAGATCCTATAGGTTTAACTTGGCACAAACACTAATTAAAACATAAAAACACATCTAAACAGAAGGTAGATGGATTATTTATTCCTAAACACAAACAAAAACAAAAAAATAAAAAAAAATTGGGTTGCCTCCCAACAAGCGTTATCGTTTAACGCCCTTAGCTAGGCATAAAAGCAAGGATAGATCTAGGTATTGCCATCTTTGGTAGGAAATCCATAGGTGGCTCTCATAATAGATTAATATGGTAATTTTATCTTCTTCCTAGGGAAGTGTTCCATGCCTTTCTTTAATGGGAATTGGAATCTAATATTCCCTTCCTTCACATCAATAATTGCACCAATCGTTCTAAGGAAAGGTCTACCAAGAATAATAGGACATGAAGGATTGCAATCTATATCGAGAACGATAAAATCTACGGGCACATAATTCCTATTTGCAACAATAAGAACATCATTAATTCTTCCCATAGGTTTCTTAATAGTGGAATCCGCAAGGTGCAAGTTTAGAGAGCATTCACCAAAATCACGGAAATCTAGCAAATCACACAAAGTTTTGGGAATAGTGGAAACACTAGCACCCAAATCACATAAAGCATAAAATTCATGATCCTTAATCTTAATTTTAATAGTTGGTTCCCACTCATCATAAAGTTTTCTAGGGATGGAAACTTCCAACTCAAGTTTTTCCTCATAAGATTGCATCAAGGCATCAACGATATGTTTAGTAAACGCTTTATTTTGACTATAAGCATGCGGAGAATTTAGCACGGATTGTAACAAGGAAATACAATCAATTAAAGAGCAACTTTCATAATTAAATTCCTTGAAATCCAAAATAGTAGGTTTAGCAACATCTAAGGTTTACTTTCTTCAGTCCCACTTTTATCAATTTTAGCATCATACTCTAAAAATTCCGAATTTTTAGAACGCCTTCTAGGTGAAGGTGATTCATATTCAATCTCATCATTATCAAGATTCATATTGCAAAACAAGGATTTAACGGGAGACACATCAATAACTTTTAGATCTTCATCTTGATTTTCATGGAAATCAGGTTTAGCAGCCATCTTATTGACCAAGGTAGCTTGCTTATCAGATATTTCAGTAGTCAATTTCTCAAGACAAGAAATTTGGGATCTTAAACCTTCAAATTCTTTAGACATATCATCAAGCTCTTTATTCAAATAATTCATAAAACTTTTTTGTTCCTTAAGCTCGTTTCTGAAGAAATTATTATGCTCAAATTGCAAAACCATAAAAGTCCTGACGTTGCTCTCAATCTCTTCCAACCTTTTAAGGTGAAGATCACCAAATCTAGGCAGAGCCATAGTGACAAGCAAGCGAACGAGAAGAAGGAAAACGGAAAGAGAGGAGGAGATTGGGAAAGAGAGGGCGAATAAAACGGCAAGCGTGAAGTGGGGGAGAGGAAAACGAGAGGAAAATGGCAAATAATGTAATGCGAGAGATAAGGGGTTGTGATGGGTACCTGGTATGTTGACTTTTGCGTAGACTCCCCAGCATCGGCGCCAGAAATCCTTCTTGCTACATCTTGAGCTTGCGATGGTTTTCCTCGAAGAGGAGAGGATGATGGAGCAGAGTAGCGTAAGTATTTCCCTCAATCCAGTAGGAGGCCACGCGCAAGTCCCTCGTACCTACACAAAACAATAGCTCAACGCAACCAACGCGATTAGGGGTTGTCAATCCCTTCACGGTCACTTACGAGAGTGAGATCTGATAGAGATGATAGATAATATTTTTGGTATTTTTGGTATAAAGATGCAAAGTAAAATAAAAAGCAAAGTAAAAAGCAAAGCAATAATAAAGGGATGGAAGATTAATATGATGACAATAGACCCGGGGCCATAGATTTGACTAGTGGCTTCTCTCAAGAGCATAGATATTCTACGGTGGGTGAATGAATTACTGTTGAGCAATTGACATAATTGAGCATAGTTATGAGAATATGTAGCTATGATCATGTATATAGGCATCACGTCTGAGACAAGTAGACCGACTCCTGCCTGCATCTACTACTATTACTCCACTCATCGACCGCTATCCAGCATGCATCTAGAGTATTAAGTTAATGAAAACAGAGTAACGCCTTAAGCAAGATAACATGATGTAGAGGAATAAATTCATGCAATATGATAAATACCCCATCTTGTTATCCTCGATGGCAACAATACAATATGTGCCTTGCAACCCTTTACATCCTTTGGGTAAGGACACATAAGATTGAACCCAAAGCTAAACACTTCTCCCATTGCATGAACTACCAATCTAGTTGGCCAAACCAAACGGATAATTCGAAGAGACTTGCAAAGATAACTCAATCATACATAAAAGAGTTAAGAGAAGATTCAAATATTGTTCATAGATAATCTTGATCATAAACCCACAATTCATCGATCTCAACAAACACACCACAAAAAGAAGATTACATCGAATAGATCTCCACGAGAGAGGGGGAGAACATTGTATTGAGATCCAAAAAGAGAGAAGAAGCCATCTAGCTACTAACTATGGACCCGAAGGTCTGAAGTAAACTACCCACACTTCAACGGAGAGGCTATGATGATGATGTAGAAGCCCTCCATGGTGGAATCCCCTTCTAGCGGAGCTCCGGAATAGGCCCCAAGATGGGATCTCGTGGATACAGAAAGTTTCGGCGGTGGAATTAGGTTTTTGGCTCCGTATCTGATCTGTTGGGGGTATGTAGGTATATATAGGACGAAGGAGTACGTCTGTGGAGCTTCGGGGGGCCCATGAGGCAGGGGAGCGCGCCCTAGGGGGGCGCGCCCTCCACCCTTGTGGCCGCCTCCCTCCTTTCTTGACCGAGGGTCCAAGTCTCCTGGATCTTATCTGATGAGAAAATCACGTTCCCGAAGATTTCATTCCGTTTGGACTCCGTTTGATATTCCGTTTCTTCGAAACACTGAAATAGGCAAAAAATATCAATTCTGGGCTGGGCCTCTCGTTAATAGGTTAGTGCCAAAAGTAATATAAAAGTGGAAAATAAAGCCCAATATAGTCCAAAACAGTAAATAATATAGCATGGAGCAATCAAAAATTATAGATACGTTGGAGACGTATCACCCACTCGGTAATGCATCATCATAATGAGCTCAGTGTGACTAAGTAGTTGGTCACAGGATCATGCATTACGGAACGAGTAAAGTGACTTGCCGGTAACGAGATTGAATGAGGTATTGGGATACCGACGATCGAAACTCGGGCAAGTAACGTACCGATTGACAATGGGAATTGTATACGGGATTGTTTGAATCCTTGACATCGTGGTTCATCCGATGAGATCATCGTGGAACATGTGGGAGCCAACATGGGTATCCAGATCCCGCTGTTGGTTATTGGCCGGAGAGATGTCTCGGTCATGTCTGCATGATTCCCGAACCCGTAGGGTCTACACACCTAAGGTTCGATGACGCTAGGGTTATAATGAAGATTTGTATGTGATTACCGAGTGTTGTTCGGAGTCCCGGATGAGATCCCGGACGTCACGACGAGTTCCGGAATGGTCCGGAGGTGAAGATTTATATATGGGAAGTACGGTCACCGGAAATATTCGGGGGTATACCGGTATTGTACCGGGACCACAGGAGGGGTTCCGGGGGTCCACCGGGAGGGTCCACCTGCCCCGGAGGGCCTTATGGGCTGTAGGTGGAAGGGAACCAGCCCCTAAGTGGGCTGGGTGCCATCCCCCCTAGGGCCCATGCGCCTAGGGTTGGGGGAAACCCTAAAGGGGGCGCCCCTCCCCCTTGCTTGGGGGGCAAGCCCCCTCCCCCTTGGCCGCCGCCCCCCCTCTAGATCTCATCTAGAGGGGTCGGCCCCCTTCCCCCTTCTCCCTATAAATAGAGGGGTGGAGTTAGGGCTGCAGCTCCACATCCAAGGCGCAACCCCTCCCCTCCCCAACACCTCTCCTCCTCCGCGTGAGCTTGGCGAAGCCCTGCCGGAGAACTGCCACTCCATCACCACCATGCCGTCGTGTTGCTGCTGGAGCCTTCTTCCTCAACCTCTCCCTCCTCCTTGCTGGATCAAGGCGCGGGAGACGTCACCAGGTTGCACGTGTGTTGAACGCGGAGGTGCCGTTGTTCGGCGCTTAGATCGGAATCTACCGCAATCTGAATCGCTACGAGTACGACTCCTTCATCCGCGTTCTTGTAATGCTTCTGTCTCGCGATCTTCAAGGGTATGAAGATGCACTCCCCTCTCTCTCGTTGCTAGTTACTCCATAGTTTGATCTTGGTGATGCATAGAAAAAAATTTAATTTCTGCAACGATCCCCAACACTTTTCTCTGGTGGCGAGATGCATCTTCTTAGGTGTGAGATGTGAAACACGTTGTGTACTTCTGACAATTCTGGTGGCAATTCCAACTGGTAAGCAACGGTTCTGACTCTGGCCATGACGGGGAATGGGCCGATATATCTGGGTGCCAACTTTCCTCGGGTCTGAAATCTCTTGACTCCTTTCATAGGGGTGACTCGGAGATATACGTGTTCTCCGGGTTCAAAGCTGATCTGACGATGTTTGGCATCATAGTAGCTCTTCTGTCAGGATTTGGCCAGTTGCAGTCTATCTCGGATTTCCTTGACTTGCTCCTCTGGTTGAAGCATTAAATCAGTCCCGAAAATGCGGCTGTCTCCGGTTTGAGACCAATTCAATGGAGTGCGGCATTTCCGGCCATATAGGGCTTCATAGGGTGACATCTTCAAGCTGGCCTGGAAACTGTTGTTGTAGGAAAACTCGGCGTAGGGCGGACAGTCTTCCCACTTGGTTCCTTGGGCCAATGTACAGGCTCGTAGCATATCCTCGAGTATTTGATTTACTCGCTCAGTTTGTCCATCTGTCTGAGGATGATAAGCCGTGTTGTACTTCAGAGCGGTCCCGAAGGCTTGATGTAGTCGGGCCCAAAATGCGGAGGTGAAAAGAGATCCCCTTGATTAAGGTGTCCACTATGACCCATATCGCGTCGTTGCCTCGATGAGACCTTGGCAGTCCAGTGATGAAATCCATGCAAATATCATCCCATTTCCATTGGGATACCGGCAGAGGCTGAAGGAGTCCGGCGTGCTTTTGATGTTCCGCCTTTACTTTATTGCATGTGTAGCAACAGGCCACAAAATACGTGATGTCTTTCTTTATACCATCCCACCAAAATATCTGACGAAGGTTCTCATACACTTTGGTACCACTGGGTGAATTGAGTATGGTGCTTCATGCACTTCTGCCAATATTTTCTTCTTCAGGCTTTCGTGATTGGGTAGGCAAAGTCTTCCGCGGAATCTTAGCGAACCCTGCCGATCCATAGAGAAATCCGGTGCATGCCCTTGGTGCACTTCTGAACATATATTTGTAACACCTTGTCATCCACCTGAGCACAGCGGATTTCCTCTTCGAGAGTGGGGGCAACTTCCAATATTCTGGTAAGACGGGCGTCGGTGATCACCAAGCTTAGCTGCATGATTTCTTCATAAAGCTCCAGAGGTAAGGAATCCATTAGAGCATTAAGGTTGGCTGGTTTGCGACTGAGGGCGTCAGCCACCACATTAGCTTTGCCCGGGTGATAATTTTTTCCGAGGTCATAGTCCTTAACCAACTCGAGCCATCTTCGCTGTCGAAGGTTCAAGTCTGGCTGAGTGAATATATACTTGAGACTCTTATGGTCGGTGAATATCTAGCACTTCTTTCCAATCAGATAATGTCTCTAGATTTTCAAAGCGTGCACCACTGTGGCCAATTCCAAATCAGGGGTAGGATATTTTCCTTCATGTTGTCGCAGTTGGCGAGATGCATAGGCTACCACTTTTCCATCCTGCATGAGTACACACCCCTGTCCTCTTCTGGAGGCGTCGTAGTAAACATCAAAACTGCGGTAGATGTCTGGAAGAGTTAATACAGGTGCCGATGTCAGCCTGGTTTTTAACTCATTGAAGCTCCGTTCATAGTTCTCGGTCCATACGAACTTCTTGTCCTTCTTGAGGAGCTCCGTCATTGGCTTGGCGATCTTGGAAAATCCTTCAATAAACCGACGATAATATCCGGCTAGTCCAAGGAAACTCCGATTTCTGAGACGGTGGTGGGTGCGGACCAATCAAGTACGTCCTTTACCTTGCTTGGGTCCACCGAGAGACCTTCTGCTAAGAGGATATGTCCAAGGAATCCCACTTGCTAGAGCCAAAACCCACATTTGCTGAATTTGGCATACAGTTGATGATCGCGAAGTCTTTGCAGAACTGCTCGAAGATGCTCCTTATGTTCGTCCTTGCTCTTGGAGTAAATGAGTATGTCGCAAATGAACACCACCACAAATTTGTCTAAGAAGTCCATAAACACCTTGTTCATCATATGCATAAAGAATGCAGGAGCGTTGGTGAGGCCGAAGGACATAATGGTGTATTCATAAAGACCGTACCGAGTGGTGAACGCGGTCTTAGGAATATCTTCCTTCTTTATCTTGAGTTGATGATATCCCGTCCTCAAATCAATTTTTGAGAATACTTTGTCCCCACTGAGTTGATCAAACAGATCATCAATCCTTGGCAGTGGATACTTGTTTTTGATGGTGACGTCATTCAGCTGCCGGTAGTCTACGCACATTTGTAGACTGCCATCCTTTTTGTCCACAAAGATTGCGGGTGATCCCCATGGTGAAGAGCTTGGACGAATGTATCCTTTCGGCAGCATCTCATCCAGTTGTTTCTTCAACTCCACCAATTTTGAGGAAGGCATCCGATAATATTTCTTATGTATCGGAGTGGTTCTAGGCACCAGGTCAATAGCAAACTCCAATTCTCGGTCTGGTGGCATGCCGGGTAATTCTTCAGGAAATACATCTGGATACTCGCTGACCATTGGAATTAATTCCACCTCTTCTGCCACGGCTGCGAAAACCATATCTTTTGTGGGGATGCGCTTGCGGGCATAAAAACTGGTAGTGCGACCTTCCATGTTTTTCAGGGTAACTTCTCTGGTCGCACAGCTGATGCAGACTTGGTATTGGGTTAACCAATTCATTCCCAGAATGACATCCAATTTGTTGGAATCGATGATTATCAATGATGCTGGAAACTTGACGCCCTTGATGTCGATCTCCAAATTTTGGCAGACGAGATTGCTTCTGAGTAGGGATCCCGGTGATTGTACCAGCATGTGTTTTCCCAAAATCGAGCAAGGAAATTGTTTTGGAAAGCAAAACCCCTCGAAATAAAAGAGTGGGAAGCCCCAGAGTCAAATAAAATTACGGCTGGTATGTCGTTAACGAGAAACATACCGATGACGACTTCCAGGTCCTCTTGGGCTTCGTCTGCGGAGATGTGATGAACTTGCCCTTGGATTATATCAGAGGCAGAATACGGCTCCATGTAGTCGACTTGCGGCTGAAATGGGGCGACGTGCTTGGTGTTCTTGGGACACTCCCGGGCGTAGTGTTCAGTTTGACCACAACTGAAGCACGAATTGTTGCGCTGACAATCGTCGCGCACCAGGCTGGTCACGACATTCTTGACTTGTCTAGTAGTCTTGTTGACATTCTGCTGCCAATTGGTTTTGTACTCCACCTGAGTCTGTTGCCAAGTACGAGCCTTTTGCACTGGTTGCATATCCTTCTTTAGCTCGAATTTGCGCTTGTGGTCATTAACAGCTGGCTTGTTGTCGTGCATGAGCTTATGTTCCCTCTCAGCGATGAGGGCCTTATTCACCAGAGTCAGGAAGTCTGGGAAATCAAACATGCTGAGAGTGCACCTGAGATGCTGATTCAGGCCTCCAAGAAACCGGTCGATCTTTCACTCTTCTATGGCCACATCGTGGAGAGAATAGCGGGCCAAATGGTTGAATTTGTTTAGATACTCATTGACGGTCGCGCTGCCTTGAGTGAGAGCGAGAAATTCACGCTGCTTGATCTTCATGATTCCGGTTGGAATATGATACTTGCGGAAATGATCCTTGAATTTTTTCCAAGTAATTTCCTCGTCCACGGGCCATATCGCTTTGTCATTATCCCACCATATAGCGACAGATCCTTCGAAATAATGCGTTGTGAAAGGAACCTTGTCTCCTTCTTAAGTGCGGGCAATCTCCACTTTCCTCTCAATGGTCCTTAGCCAGTCATCGGTGTCCAATGGATCAATTACTTGGCTGAAGCTGGAAGGATTGGTTCACTGAAAATCTGATAGCTTGGAGTGATGGCCATTCTGGTTTCCATTCTGCCCAACCATAACTTGTACACTTTTCTATACTTCCATCAAATCGTTCCTCTTTCTTTCTTCAAACATTCGCAGGATTTGCTCGGTGGAAGGCGGTTGTGGCAGTGGAGGCGGAGGTGGCTGGTATGGCTCAGGGGAATGTCACTTTGTCTTGCGGAGGCGGCAGACGAGGACATCCTCACCAGCTTGACTGCTGCTGCCTCCATGCGGCATCCTATTTTTTGTTTTCCCAATACATAGCAACCAGGTTGAGAAGATTCCAAAATGGGGGAAAAACCAATGACAAATCCCGGAAGAAAACAGTGAATGAAAACCAAGTCGAATAAAAGAGTCCAACATAATTATACATAGTCCCAACATGAAAGTAAACATCACAATGGGTCTACTACCCTTGTACAAGAAACTACGCGTCAAGACAAGTGTGATTACAGCCATACATCATGCTCATGACTACAACGATACTCTAACGGTCTACTGCTCGGATGGTGCTGCTGCAGGCTCGTCTCCTGAGCCGGACCCAGATCCTGAACTGATAGTAGAGACCTCCGGGGGAAGAGAGGTGCGCTGGCGCTGCCTCAAGGGCTCTCCCTCACGGGCAGACGGTGGATGGGATCTAAGCAAAGGAGCAGCAGGAGTAGTGACAAGAGAAGACCATGCAGTAGGAGCGCTGCGAGGGTTCACCGGCAGAGGGTTAACGGTACCCTGCGAGGTCGTCGAAGGAACGGAGGTGGGAGGAGCCGAAGTGTAGATGACAGCTGGAAGAGGGTTCCTTATACGAGCAGCAGCGAGAGCGGCGCGAGCGCGTGAGAGCTCCCGAGCTAACTCGTAGTTAAGGAGATAACTAGCGGTGATGTAGCGTGCAAGGTGGCTAGTGGGACGATCACACGCCGGGTTAATCAAAGGAAAGCAGATACACCCATTCTCGTGCAGAGAAGGGTAGTAGAAAAGACCAGGGTGGGTGTGCATGCGAACCTCATTGTAGCGCAAGTCTACAAGAGCCTCGATAGCAGCAAACTGAACCGCCTGAGATGGCGTAGAAGCAAGACCACCCTTAGACGAACAAGTGTAAGCGTCGGATGGGGAACTTTGGTGTAGAGTGACCTCAGCATAATACTCATACAATGCACCGGCCAGATGCTCGCGATACACCCGATATTCTGTATCAGCAACCTCTGGATAGAGTCGTCGCCACACGTTCTGAAGCAGGTGCGGCGATGTGCATGGAGCTGGCTCAGGATGGTACAAGATTGGTACTGGTGCCATCTACACTCAAAAACCATACGGTTAGTAATAACAACAATTAAACATGCATGCAATGCAACAACCAATTCCTATGTCTACCGGCACTCAAACGAAACTATCTACCATTTTACTAATGCGCTACCGGTCTAGCGTGTCCTACAATCAGCGCGGCTCTGATACCAAGCGTTGTGGCACCCCGGCTCAGAGCAACCGGTTTACCCTGCATTGCCAGCCCAGAGATCGAGTCTTCTTGCAACACACAACAACATGGTTCAGAAATAACTGCTTTATTGATACTAGCGAGGTACATAGGTCTGATATTACATCGAGATTCGAGGCCAAGTGGCACACACGGTGCTGCTGGACAGTAGGTACATTATTTAATGAACATGGTTGGGGCCTCGATCACACGAAACTACGCGGCAGTGGAAGAACGACGTAGCGGAACTCCATAGCACAGGGACACTGATGTGGACACGGCCTAGACACGAGATGCGCTCCGATGCGAATTGACTTGCCTGAAAGCTGGCATAACACGCCAGGTCAGTACATTGAATGTACTTGCAAGCTCACAACAAACATAAGCACGATGACAGACAATATCATGATAATTAATCAGGTTAAACTAATGCAAGAAAATACTATAGATGCAAAGCAGCCAAAACAGTGCACCGAGTCACACGGACTCTCTTACCGGATGGTTACCTCGTAACCAAACAGTGACCACACCGGGGTCACACCTGAAACCAATCGCTCATGAACACCTCGAGTGTTCAAGGTTCACCGCGAAAAAATGCATCACAACAATTACTAGTTGGCAAGATTAATTATAAAAGTTGATCCATGGTGTGACTTACTCCCGAGTTTTGCCCATAACCGAGGGCGGCTCTATCGATAGATTAAATACACTCTGCAGAGGTAGCGCACTTTACCCACAATACGGAATACCTGGCCTCGCACTCCCATTCGGGTGGACGAAACCCTCCCTTTGTCATGCACTCTCCCCGGACACTCCGACCATCTCCCTCTCAGGGCTAGGTCTTGGGTGGCCCCGTGTCTACCAAAGACACCAATGGCTACCGTCATGGCAAAACGGTCCCAAACGGGGACAAGGTACCATAAAAACAAAAACGAGCACACAAGCTTATGTCTGCCTACTGGGCCAGGGTATGCACGCCCATAACCTTCCCTCGCGGGAGGCACCGGTGAGAGCCACAACAAAGGACCGAATCAAGACCTTCCCATTAGGTAAATGTGGTCACACTGAATTAAAAATTCGATTCAATGGCACCATGATGTGATCAACATCATATTCAAGTTTAACTTAATCAAGTTTAACTTTGAAGAAAACTTTTTATTACTAACAATGGCATAATGCCGGAAATCATGCAACTACTCGTCATGCAAAGCAAACAACTCATGTTCATGGATCAAACTACCACATAATTATCTTGCAACACTAAGGATCAAACTTTCTGATTATACCTCATTTTTATCAACAAGCAATATTTTTATTAGTTCTTTATATAAATGAAAATATCATTTAGTAAAATTAATACCATTAATTTCCATAGCAATATGCATAGTGTAAAAATCTTACACTACTTAACCAAGCAAGTTCATGCATGCAACGACTAACTAAAACAAGCATTTCTAACAGAATAAAGTGACTAGCAATTTACCAAAATTATTGACCAACTTTTTAATGCAAATAAGAACTCATATTCAAGTAGAAAATCATAGATATTGAAATAACACCATCCAAATGCTGGTGTGGCTTGCCTTAGGGTAGAGGAGGATCACACCCCTCTTGGTTTGCTTCAAGACAAGCTTCTCCTTTTGAAAAACAATTTAAAACCACAAAAATAAATGTCAAAACACATTCTGAAAATCACCAGAAATTCTAGACAGCAAGGAAAAATCCAACTTCTGGTGTGCTGCTAGAGCTTTATGTAACAAACACAATGCAAAAAGAATCAATTCATTTGGAATTATGGTTTAGAAATGGTGGCTGGTCAAAGTTTAGTCAAATTTCTGAATTAAATTTGAATAAACAGAAAATCCTGGGCGGTGATGTCGAAGGCGTAAAACGGGAGTGCGCCTCCACTCGTACCACTTCGTCTGCGAGTGGTGAGGCTGACACTGGGCCCCGCCCGTCAGGAGAGAGAGAGGGGGGAATCGAGATCAGAGGAGGGGCATCATTTCACCGGAGCTCACGCCGGCGACGAGGGGTTTGGGACCAAGCTAGAGGGATAGTGTCGGTGTCAAAACCGGCGGATCTCGGGTAGGGGGTCCCGAACTGTGCGTCTAGGCGGATGGTAACAGGAGACAAGGGACACGATGTTTTTACCCAGGTTCGGGCCCTCTCGATGGAGGTAATACCCTACTCCTGCTTGATTAATATTGATGATATGGGTAGTACAAGAGTAGATCTACCACGAGATCAAGGAGGCTAAACCTAGAAGCTAGCCTATGGTATGATTGTTGTTAGATCCTCACGGACTAAAACCCTCCGGTTTATATAGACCTTTGGATAGGTTAGGGTTACACAGTCGGTTACAATGGTAGGAGATCTACATATCTGTATCGCCAAGCTTGCCTTCCACGCCAAGGAAAGTCCCATCCGGACACGGGACGAACTCTTCAATCTTGTATCTTCATTGTCTTGGAGTCCGGCCGTGACGATAGTCCGGCTATCCGGACACCCCCTAGTCCGGGACTCCCTCAGTAGCCCCTGAACCAGGCTTCAATGACGACGAGTCCGGCGCGCATATTGTCTTCGGCATTGCAAGGCGGGTTCCTCCTCCGAATACTTCATAGAAGGTTTTGAACACAAGGATAGTGTTCGGATCTGCAAAACAAGTTCCACATAACACCGTAGAGAGATTAATTTTTGCACAGATCTGCTGACGTATTCCGCGGCGTGACATCACACCATGGCCAGGCCTTTATATGAATCGTTTTTTACTGTTCCACCTCAGCGTGTTTAGCGAGGCGGTTTCCTTGGCACGTCTTATCAAAGCATAGATCATGCCCCCTTATTCCGGGATTCTCATCAATACGGACGTGGGTAACCCATCTGCGCCATTGATTACGGCGCTTGGGAAATAAGCGAGTTTTACCAGGCTGGTGGGGGACGCATAGCTTCGTCCGTCTATATAAGGGGATAAGAATCCACCTTTTCACCCACGCCTTCTTCCTCCTTTGCTTATCCATTTCCGCGCACTCGAGCTCCAGCGCCCAAGTTCACACATCCCACCTCAACCTTCTCCAACCATGTCAGGAGCGGGAGGCAGGTGGATGGCCTCCTCCGTCATGGAGGGGCACATCAAAAGACTGCGGGAGGCCGGATACTTGTCCAGCAACATCGCGCATAGGCTTCCCGACGAGGGGCAGCTCATTCCGACCCCTGGGCCCCATGAGAGGGTGGTGTTTCTCCCCCACTTCCTCGTGGACTAGGTTTTCCTCTTCATCCATTTGCCCGAGGGCTCATGTTCTACTACGGCCTGGAATTCCACGACCTGGCCCCGAATTTCATCCTCAACATCTCGGCGTTTATCGTCGTGTGCGAGGCTTTCCTCTACATCCAGCCCCACTTCGGCTTATGGCTGAAGATCTTCAACGTTCGGCCGAAGGTAGTGGGCGGCCATCAAGCGAGTCTTGGGCGCCATGGTTGGCAAGATGGCCAAAGTCCCATGGCTCGAAGGCGCCTTCGTGGAGACAATAAAGGGGTGGCAATCGGGGTGGTTCTACATCACAGAGCCCCGCAACACCAAATGGGTGGCGGCCCCTGAATTCATATCTGGCTTCCCCACACGGCTCTCGTCATGGAAAGAGACGGGCCTGACGTGGGGGAATTCGGACGAGACATCCGGACTTCAAACATGCGTCCGAAACCTAGCGGCCAAGAATCTTAGGCTTGTCGACGTAATCCAGGTGATGCTCATCCGCCGGATTCTCCCATGCCAACAACGGGCCTTCAATTTGTGGGAGTTTGATCCGGCACAGCACCGAACCTTGAGCCGGCTCTTCGACACTACGTACGAAGACGCCTAGAAGGTGCTGTTCAAGGGCGCCGAAGCCTCGGCATCCGCTACCAAAGATCGCGGATACAGCTCGCAGCGTCAAGCCGGTGAGGTAAGTTATTTTACCCTTTACGGGACTCTTTTTCCATAGATTGACTCTACGTGGGATCTAAAACTCCCTAATCTTTGACAGGACTGGCTGAAGACGTCCGGACAGATTAACTGTCCGGCTCCTTTGCCGGAAGATCCGGAGGACGCACGATTGACGGGGTTGCTGGCTCCGGCGCCGTACGTGGTGCCGGAGAAGAAGGCCAAGAAGGAGGCCACGGGAACTCGAAGGAGCTCCCGACGCCCGGTGCTGTCAGATTCTGAAGCGGAATCTTCTCCTGAAGACGAGGAGGAAGAATAAGCTCCTCCCAGTGAGGAGGAGAAGAAAAGGAAGGCCGCCCGGCCGGGGAGGCGGAGGGTCAGAAGGGAAGAACCCTTCCTCCAGACTTCTCCACCAACGTCGACGACGAAGTGGAGGATTGGCCTACGAGGGAAAAGCCCCTGGCAAGATCGTAAGTGTCCGGATACCCATGGCTTTTTATTATTGCAGATTGTTCTCTAATGCCGAACAACCGTGCAGCCCGCCCAAGGGCGAGTTCGCCGATTCATCGAGCGGGTCCCTGGGCTCGTCAGAAATGGAGAGTACCTCGCTTCCGACCGCCTCCTCACCTCACGCTGCGGGTGGCCTTGGCCAAGGGCCCCAAGAGGGGCTTGGTCAAGAGGAGGTAGCGCAGGAGGTGCCACAAGGCAACCTCCCGGACTCAGTCTTGTGAGGGCAAGACCCCGGGGCTCTAGGCCCGACCCTTGTCCGGTCTCCATGCGGAACCTTGATGGTTCCGAGTCCGGCAAGCGGACCCTTCGGAAGAAGGGTAAGGCGCCGTGTCCTCCGTCCAACCGGAGGCACCGGATAGCTTACTGGAGGTGCTTAACGGCGCTTCCATCGAGGAGGAGCACCGCCCTGTTATGAGTGCGGTGATCCGGACAGTTCAGTCCGCCAAGAGCGGACTGACCGAAGCCTGTACCAACCTTCTAACAGGCTTTGAGGTAAGTTTTAGAATATGTAAAATATAACCGCATAGACAGTAGCCTCGATGCTTAGTTGGTGTTGGAAAGAAAAGCGGACTAAGGATCTAAAAAGATATCTGCAGGAGTCTAACATAAGTATGTCAATATGGGAATGCAGGCTGCGCTGCCGACCTCTGCTGCCGACCGCAGAGGTCAATGTATTAAAGCAGAACCTCGGCGGTCGAGCGAGCTTGGACAAGCCAAGAAGCAGCTCGAGGACAAGGAAGGTAAGTAATACCTTATTAAAGAAATACCTTATAGAAAAGGTTTTGGTTGCGAAAAATAACAGGAATAACTTGGAGTGCTGCGGGGCCACGAGCGAGGTGGCGACCACAAAGGAAGTGGTGTCCGTGGCCGAAAACAAAGCGGCTGCTGAACGCACCGAGCGAGAGAAGGGGGAGGCACAGCTAGCTAAGGTACGGCAAGAGCTCCAAGCTCTTGTGGAAAAACACGAGAGTTTGGAGCGTGACTCGAAGACTCGAGAGTCCGAGCTCGCCTCGGCTCTTGAGAGTGCCAAAGCTGCTAAGGCCGAGGCCCAAAAAGCCCTCCAAGAAATTGAGTCCCGGATTCGGAGCTCTCCAGGAGCATTCGTAGATTTGCCCCGTAGTGTGTCTGATGCTGCCGCATTCTATCGCGCCAAGGAGGGGAGCTCGACGGAAAAGGTGTTCTGGTCTCAGTATGCTGATGCCGACCATCCGGTGCCCCTGAGCGACCAGGTGAAGCAGCTGGTCGAGCTCCATAAGGTCGCCGAACAGGCCATGAAGGGCCTTATAGCGCGGCTGTGGCCATTGGAGGCCATGCCCGGGAGCTACTTCGGCTTGGTGCAGCGGATGGTGGATGCTTGTCTGCGGCTTGAAGTCACCAAGCACTCCGTCTGCATTGAAGGTGTCCTTCGGGCCCTTGCCCATGCTAAAGTGCACTGGGGCAAGCTGGATGCGGAGAGGCTTGTGACAGACGGGCCATCGAAGGGCCATGAGCATCGCACGCCCGAAATGTACTATGAGGGCCTCCTGAAGGGTGCCCGCCGAATAGCGGATGAGTGCTCCAAAGATGTAATTTTTGAATAAACTCGCATTTGTTATCCTGTCGCTGAAAACTTGTTCATATCGCTAAGCAACGCTTATTAATTTAAAATATTACCTTACATGCGGCCGTTTATCAAATTTGAGAGATGGCAAGTCGTTGGCTTCAGCCCCCATGCCACGAGTCTTTGGGGTGTTGGGATAAACTTGAGCACTCTTGTTCCCATTCTTGGGTCCATCTAGGGGGCGCTCAACACAACGAACAAGGCAACCGGACTTATAATTCTTGAACACTCTCACTTAGCCATAGAATTCTATAATTTTAAATTTCGGCGAAGCCCCTAGTATTCGGAAGACCGAGTTCGGGGCGCTATCCACGCCTTGGCCGGACAATTCCAGTTCCTCGCTCTAAGCGACATAAGTCTTTAGGGACTCGAAAAAACCTCTCGAACAGCGACCGGCTCTCGCCTTATCATGATGGTCAGTTTTAGCTTTCTCCTTTGAGGTACTCGACCCAGCATAAGCTGGGCACAATCGCGATGGTTCTCCAGTGCTACCTTAGCCGATATAGCGGGCGTAAGGTACCAAAACACGGGGCCGGGCAAACCCAACTATTGACCCAAGACATGATTGAGCCAATTCATATAATGCTATAAGTTGAGGTGCCGCACTTGTGAAAGTGTTGGACTTATCACACCATAATTTTGGGATACTTAAGCCTCTGGTGTATTGGCCATACCAAAGTGTACGGTTGCAACATGTCGTGAAATGAACATATGTATATATAAAGGAAGTAGAGCAATAATAAGCAAAAGCTATGTATTGTTTATTCAAAAAGGTACTGCAATGGAAGCAGAACGATACAAATAGTGCGATAAGCAAGGGATGGGACTATCTAACATGTCCCCCTCCAGGGATAAGCTGCTGGATGATATGTAAAATAGGTATAATGCTCGTAATAGAGACCACCTGAACACTCGATGTGGCTTTCCGCTTCCCTGGCTGTTGCATCGTGAGTTCAGCGATTCAAGTGCCGGACAGGACTTCTCAAAGACGGAGTCCTGAAAGTAAAAAAAAGGAAGAAAAAGGGAAGAAGAAAAGAGAAATGACACAAACGGGAGCCCCTGGTGCGGTCGAGTCGCATTCTTGGCGTGCCGTTGTCGTGCCCCTCCCCATATGCCCATGGTATCTCCAGAGCGTAATTATGTACGCGTAATACTAGCTTCACAATTTTGAGAGGGCTGGGGTTGGGGCCGGATTGCTACTCGTGCTTGAATCGTGCCAGGTGGTCTTGTTGCAGGTTACTCCGGGCGTGCTTGGCGGTGTCCGGACGCTTAGTGGCCGGACTCGAGAATTGCCGTGAGAGGCTGCTTTGCACCTCCGCCGCGAGGGCCGCCGTATGCTCCTCCGTTCGGAGAGAGCGTTCGGTGTTTCCATTGACCGTGATTACTCCTCGAGGGCCTGTCATCTTGAGCTTGAGGTATGCATAGTGCGGCACCGCATTGAACTTTGCAAATGCGGTTCGTCCAAGCAGTGCATGATAGCCGCTGCGGAATGGGATGATGTCGAAGATTAACTCTTCGCTTCGGAAGTTATCCGGAGATCCGAAGACCACTTCGAGTGTGACTGAGCCTGTACAATTGGCCTCTACACCCGGTATGACGCCTTTAAAGGTCGTCTTTGTAGGTTTAATCCTTGAGGGTCTATGCCCATTTTGCGCCTTGTATCACGATAAAGCAGGTTCAGGCTGCTACCGCCGTCCATCAGGACTCTGGTGAGGTGAAATCCGTCAATGATTGGGTCAAGAACCAATGCGGCGAAGCCGCCGTGACGGATGCTAGTGGGGTGGTCCCTTCGATCGAAGGTGATCGGGCAGGAAGACCATGGGTTGAACTTTGGGGAGACTGGCTCCATCGCATATACGTCCCGTAGTGCATGGTTCCGCTCCCTTTTGGGTATGTGGGTTGCGTATATCATGTTCACCGTCCGCACTTGTGTGGGAAAACCTTTCTGTCCTCTATTGTTCGGCGGCCGGGGCTCTTCCTCGTCATTGCTATGCAAACCCTTGTCATTGAGTTCGGCACTTAACTTGCCTGCTTGCTTGAACACCCAACAATCCCTGTTGGTGTGATTGGCTGGTTTTTCGGGGGTGCCATGTATCGCTGTGATCGAGTATTCGGTCCAAGTTGGGCGGGCCTGGGTATTTCTTTTGAATGGCTTCTTCCGCTGACCGGGTTTGGAGCCTCTGAATCCGGCATTGGCGGCCGTATCTTGATGTTATCGCCGTTGATGCGGCGCTTGTTCTTGTTGCGACGCGACCTGCCATTGCTGTCCTTGGTATCCGGACTATCGGGATGTTTGGCCAAGTTGTTGCTTGAGCTAATAACTGTCCTCTCCCGCACAAAAGCGAGTCATGAGGGTTGTGAGGGCTGCCATAGATTTCGACTTTTCCTATCCTAGGTGCGGGCAAGCCACTCGTCGCGGATGTTATGTTTGAAGGCTGCAAGGGCCTCTGCATCCGGACAATCAATGTTTTGATTTTTCTTTGTTAGGAACCGAGTCCGAATTATCCGGCGATTCTTCGGCTGCTGAATTATGTGGCTAAGGTCATTGGCGTCGGTGGTCGCACATATGTGCCCCGGAAGTTATCAAGGAATGCGGCTTCCGGTCCTCCCAACAACCAATTGATTCTGCGGCAAGCTATTGAGCCAATGTCGAGCTGGTCCTTTAAGCTTGAGTGGGAGGTATTTGATGGCATGTAGATCATCACCGCGGGCCATGTGGATATGGAGGAGATAATCCTCGATCCAGACCGCAGGATCTGTGGTACCATCGTATGATTCGATGTTTACGGGCTTGAAGCCCTCGGGGATTTGATGATCCATTACTTCATCTGTGAAGCACAGTGGGTGTGCAGCACCTCTGTATTGGGCTATATCACGACGTAGCTCATATGAGCTTTGTTTACTGTGTTCGGCTCGGCAGGTTTTGCTGTGTCCAGCGCGACGGTAATCATCCCACATTGCTGGGCGCCCACGCGGTCCGTAGATCGATCTTGTATGTTTTGCCTTATCCTCCAATATACCTCGCAAGTCCGGCGCATTTTCCTGTGCCTTGGTACTTTTTGAGCGGCGTCGGGGTGTGGCTTGAGCGGAGGGCCGAGAGGCTTCTCTGTCGCGGCCACGGGGCGGCCGGTATGCCATGTCATGCGCCAGTGACTTGGGTGCTTCCTCCTCTAGTCGAGGCAACGGCCTGCGTTTGGGGTAGCTTTTGGAGGGGCGTTCGAGTTCATACTCTTCGGCTGCAAGGACTTCAGTCCATCTGTCAGCTAGCAGGTCTTGATCAGCTCTAAGCTGTTGCTGCTTTTTCTTGAGGCTGCTTGCCGTGGCTATAAGCCCGCGTTTGAAACGCTCCTGTTCGGCGGGATCCTCAGGCACGACGAATTCGTCGTCGTCGAGGCTTGCCCCATCTTCGGAGGGAGGCGCATAATTATCGTCCTCGACCTCTCTTTCTTCCGCACTGTCGTGCGGACTTGCTTCTCCCTCCTCCTGCGCTGAGTCCTGCTAGAGGGGGTTCTCTTCGGCACTGTCCGGGGTGTTATTATCTCCCGTGCCGGAATCACCGTTTTTATTGTGGCGGGATTTAGATCGGCGCCGCTGACGTCGGCGCTTCGGCTGTTTCTTGGAGGGGTCATCCTCCATTGTTCCATCGTCGTTCCCGTCTTTTGGGATATCCACCATGTATATGTCATATGACGAGGTGGCCTTCCAGTGTCCTGTAGGCGCTGGGTCTTGGTCGTATCCGGCATCGTCGTCCATACCATCGATGTCTTCGGAGTCGTAGTCTAGCATGTCGGTTAAATCATCAACAGTGGCTACCAAGTGTGTGGTGGGTGGGCGTTGAATTTCTTCGTCGTCCGCATCCCAACCTTCCTGTCCGTAGTCCGGCCAGGGCTCTCCGGATAAAGAGATAGACTTTAGTGAATTCAGGATGTCGCCAAAGGCGAGTCTTGAAAGATGTCATGACGAGTGAACTCCATGACCGGCGCCCAATCAGATTCGATTAGCGGGGCCGCGGAGGTTTCGGAGTCCGGAGAGGAGTCCGGCACCCTGGAGTCGAGGTCTTCGCAAAGGACAGGGATGGAGTTCGGCTCAATCGCCGTAGAGATTGTAGCCCCCGAGGCGGTGTCCAACCACTCGTCCTCGATCGGGGAATCCGGCTCCGGATTAAGGGTCGGGCGGCTCTCGTGCGGCCTCCGAGGCCTTTGTTCGGCTGCGAGTTAGATCATGCCCATCGAGACGGTCACGGCACGCTTGGCTGCGGCTCGAATCCGTCGAAGATCAAGTCTCCGCGGATATCGGCCGTATAGTTCAAACTTCCAAATTTGACCTGATGGCCAGGGGCGTAGCTTTCGATCTGCTCCAGATGGCCAAGCGAATTGGCCCGTAGTGCAAAGCCGCCGAACACGAAGATCTGTCCGGGGAGAAAAGTCTCACCCTGGACCGCGTCGTTGTTGATGATCGAAGGAGCCATCGGGCCTATTGGTGAAGACACAGAGGAACTCTCAATGAAAGCACCAATGTCGGTGTCAAAACCGGCGGATCTCGGGTAGGGGGTCCCGAACTGTGCGTCTAGGCGGATGGTAACAGGAGACAAGGGACACGATGTTTTTACCCAGGTTCGGGCCCTCTCGATGGAGGTAATACCCTACTCCTTCTTGATTAATATTGATGATATGGGTAGTACAAGAGTAGATCTACCACGAGATCAAGGAGGCTAAACCTAGAAGCTAGCCTATGGTATGATTGTTGTTAGTCCTACGGACTAAAACCCTCCGGTTTATATAGACACCGGATAGGTTAGGGTTACACAGTCGGTTACAATGGTAGGAGATCTACATATCCGTGTCGCCAAGCTTGCCTTCCACGCCAAGGAAAGTCCCATCCGGACACGGGACGAAGTCTTCAATCTTGTATCTTCATAGTCTTGGAGTCCGACCGTGACGATAGTCCGGCTATCCGGACACCCCCTAGTCCGGGACTCCCTCAGATAGATTGGAAACTGTAAGTGCATCTAGTGCCACCCCTAGTTGGTTTTGGAGTATTGACGACAAACCTGGTTGAGGGACTAATGTGTTTGTGAGAAATGGAGGATTACACAGGTAGTAGTCCCTCCTTGATTCGGTTTACCTACCGGAGATGACCCCTAAAAATGTGTGAAGACATTGAAGACAATGGTGGTCTGTGAAGATATTCACATTGAAGACTATGACGCGAGAAGACACTGAGTGAAGACTATGGAGCACGAAGACTTAGCTGTTTCGTTGTTTCCTTTTCTTCTTTGTTGAGTCATAGGAACCACCGCACTATTAAGTGGGGTTCAAGTGAACAAAGTCAGAGTGACTGAAGTGATGATCAAACCAAATCCTATGTGTTCGAGCGAAGACAATGAGAGCAAATCCTATCCTGGTCGGGTAAGTCATCTTTACTTGTAGCCCAAGTTAAGCTGCCGCTTGTGTTTGAAATCTGACCGTTGCGACACGTGTCAGTTCCTTAGTGACCAAGGGTCATTTCGGACAAATCCGGTCGGGTTGCCCAGTGGCTATAAATAGCCCATCCCCTACACCATAAATTGGTGGTTGCTCAGAGTTAGTGCACGGGTTTTGTCGTTTGAGAGCAACCCACCTCCGAAGCCTTTGAGAGAGAATCCTTGCGAGGACAAAGCCCAAACCACCCAGAGCCCAAAGAGTGTTTGGCATCACTGAAGTCTTTCTGTCTGCGTGATCTGAAGATTTGTTACACTTGAAGACTGTGAATCCTCCAGCCGGTTAGGCGTCGCGTTCTGAGCATCCAAGAGCCATTGTGGATTGCCGGTGAACAAAGTCTGTGAAGGTTCGGAAGTCTACCTTGAAGACTTACCAGAGTAATTGGGCGAGGACTGTGTGTCCTTTGCTCAAGGGGAATAAGGTGAAGACAAGGTATTCTGAGTTGAATCTCAGGCTCCCTAACCAGACATATAGTTGTCACAGCAACTGGAACTGGTCGAACAAATCCCTGTCCCTCTGTCACGCCCAAGATGCGACCCTATCCAAAAGGAACTCGACGGTCCCACCAAGGATAGACCCGCATATTGAGACGCTTTTGCAAGGTGGATATCATTACATCAACATTACATAATAGAAGAGGATACATACATAAGGCACAAATGCCACAAGAATACATCAATATCATATACAAGATCAACATCCGACTACGGATGAAGCATAAACAGAAACTCCAACAACATCCACCCTGCTAGCCCAGGCTGCCGACCTGCAACCTATCCCCTGATCGAAGAAGCAGAAGAAGAACTCCAAAACAAGTAAACATCGCTCTCGCGTCATGATCATCGCAAACCTGTACCTGCAACTGGTGGTGTAGTAATCTGTGAGCCACGAGGACTCAGCAATCCCATTACGATGGGTATCAAGACTAGCAAAGCTTAATGGGAAAGGAAGGGGTAAAGTGGTGAGGATGCAGCAGCTACTAAGCATATATGGTGGCTAGCATACGCAAATGAGAGCGAGAAGAGAAACAAAGGAACGGTCGTCAACTAGTAATGTTCAAGAAGTGATCCTGAACTCCTACTTACGTCAGACATAACCCAGAAACCGTGTTCTCCTCTCGATCAACCCCGAAAAGAGACAATCACGGTTACGCACACGGTTGGTGTATTTTAGAAGAGTTTGCTTCAAGTTTACTACAACCGGACATTAACAAATTCCCATCTGCCACATAACCGCGGG
The DNA here is from genome assembly GCA_021605205.1 of Aegilops longissima. Lineage (NCBI taxonomy): Eukaryota > Viridiplantae > Streptophyta > Magnoliopsida > Poales > Poaceae > Aegilops > Aegilops longissima. The sequence goes on from CM038681.1 coordinate 98,533,677, forward strand.
CACGGCTCTCAAAAGTTTATACCCTGCAGGGGTGTCCCAACTTAGCCCATGATAAGCTCTCGCGATCAACGAAGGATATTCCTTCTCCCCGGGAAGACCCGATCAGTCTCGGAATCCCGGCTACAAGACATTTCGACAGCAATAAAACAAGACCAGCAAGACCACCCGGCGTGCCGACACCCTGATAGTAGCCGCGCGTATCTCGTCTCAGGCCACGACCGGATGAACACTACGTACGGCATCCGACGATACCCCAAGTTGCCTAGGGGCGGCACCGCAAGTGGCTCTGGTTTGGACCAACACTTAGACAAGCATTGGCCCAGGGGGCTGAATAAAGATGACCCTTGGGTTAATTACTCCCAAGGGAAAATAGGTGGTAGTGAGGCAAATGGTAAAACCAATGTTGGGCCTTGCTGGAGGAGTCTTATTCAAAGCGAACTGTCAAGGGGGTCCCATAAATCACCCGACCGCGTTAGGGACGCAAAATCCGGGAACATAATACCGATATGACGGAAACTAGGGCGGCAAGAGTGGAACAAAACACCAGGCATAAGGCCGAGCCTTCCACCCTTTACCAAGTATATAGATGCATTAATAATATAAGATATATTGTGATATCCCAACAAGTAAACATGTTCCAACAAGGAACAACATCTCCATGTTCCAACAAGGAACAAACTTCATCTTCACCTGCAACTAACAACGCTATAAGAGGGGCTGAGCAAAGCGGTAACATAGCCAAACAATGGTTTGCATAGGAAAGGGGTCAAAGGTTAGAGGCTGATATGGCAATTTGGCATGGCTTGATAAACAGGTAATAGGTAGTGCAGCATAGCGAAAGAACGAAGCAACTAGCATAGCAATGATAGTAGTGAGATCCAGGGTAGCGGTCATCTTGCCTAAAATCCCGCTAGGAAGAAGAACGAGTCCATGAAGAAGATGAAGCCACGAAGACGAACCAAGCGTAGACGAACGAATCCTCACGATCGCAACGAAACGGGAACTATCGAGAAAAGCACACAACAAAGAAAACACACCACACATGAACATGACAAGATGCACAACAAACTTGATGCATGACAAATCTAGATGAGGCTACTCATGGCAAGAGATGATGCAAACAAGGGCAACACAACAAGGCAAGTTTAAATAAGGCCGGAAACAACATATAACAATTCCGGTAAGTCCTCATATGCAAATTTCGAAATTGGTCCAGATCTGAATAAACCTTATGTTCAAGTTGTTAAACAGCAAGTTAAGAAGCACCACGATGATCTACATGAAATTCTATTCAAGTTACATATAAAGTTCATTAGATTCGGAGCTACGGCCTAGAAGATATGAGCAAAACAAGTTAAACATGGCATTGATGCAAAATGCATACAAACATCAAGCAAACACCTCAAAACATGGATGCAACATGATAATATGAAGCTACATGCAAAAACAAGCAAGTTTCATATAGAGCACACTCAAAACGGAGCAACGGTTCAACACATACACCCTATACAAGTTTAAAGGACAAGCTGTCCAAAACAGCAACTAGGCATATTGCAAGCATCAAAACAACATGCTACAGCATCTTAATATGATAACAAAAGACATGGGCATGATGTAAAGGTAAAGCATTACAAAACATGAACACTGAGCTATCTCCAGAAATGACTAGAACATGCTCAAAATGACATGGCAAGATTGCAAATAATAACAGTTTCAGACTTAACAGGAAATAACATCAGGTTGCAATGTTTAGAGCTATCAAACAAAATGTTACAGGAACTTATCATGGCAAACAAAGGCATGGAATGAATCTACTAATTGCATAGAACAAAAGTCCTTTAGTGACCATGAGCCAGGAAGACATGGCATAGAAGATATAAATGGCAAGAACAACGTCATAGCATGCAAGGATCAACTACAACAACCTTGGCAAAATTGAATAACATGTAAACAATCTGCCAGGAAACATTTTATAGGAAAAGTAGAGCTCGATTGACTCAAGCTATGGCACTCCATAATTGATAAAAAGGGCATGGATGGATAGAGAATAACCATATGTTCAAAACATCCTTACTGAAGTATCTCAAACTAAGCATGGATCTCTCGGTAGCATCAAGTTTACATGGCATAAAAATATCAGCAGAACAGGGGCTGAAATCAGCAACATCATGAAGCCTAGTTTGCATGCTTGTGCTAGTCACCACAGAGATCACAAAAATACACGGCATACGCTCCTGTAAAGATGGCATGGCATATTACAAAACACATGTAGGACTCAAGTTCATAGGGTGCACACATCAATCATGGCAAAAATGACAAAAGTGCATGTTCTGATAAGAATCTGAAACTAACATCACATAGCCCTCTTCTAACAGCATTTCGTGCATCAAGATGAGCTCAAATGAAAATTATGCAATGAGATGAAATGAAGTACTAGTCGAGGCGAACAATTTGACATATTACACACACGAAACGGAGCTACGGATGCAGAGTTATGATGCGATGAAAATGGCTAAGAAAATGCAACTATTCGGGACTTAGCAGAATTTGAAGGGGGGGGGGGAAGTCAACCGTGGGCACACCTTGAACCGAGGATCGCCAGAGTTGCGGCTGCGGCAGCCGGAGATGAGGGGCCGGGCGGGCGCGCGGATCCGGCCTCTCCGGCCGGATCTGGCCGGGCGCGCGCGAGGCGACGGCGGGGTGGCCGAGGCGGCGACGGAGGGCGGGCTGGCGGCGGCGGCGGCCTCGGCGGGCCAGGGCGGCGGAGGAGAGGCGCGCGCCGAGGCGGTGGGCGGCGCTGGAGGAGGCGCAGCGCGGCCGCGGGAGGCGGCGGGCGCGGCGGCGGCGGCGGCGCCTGGGGCCGGCCGGCTGGGCTGGCGGGCGGCCTGGCTGGTGGCAGGTGCCACGTGGGGCGGCCACCAGCTGGCGCGGGCGGCGGGTTTCGTCCGGCCAGACCGGACATGTCCGGCACGGCGCGGAGGGGAAATTAGGGTTTCGGGGGGATTTTCATCCGCGAATTTCGGGGGAGGTCACATATTTATAGGTAGAGGGAGCTAGGAGAGTCCAAATGGAGTGCGGTTTTCGTCCACGCGATCTTGATCGAACGACCGAGAGCATGGAGGGGAGTTTGCTGGGTTTTGGGCCACTTTGAAAGGGGTGTTGGGCTGCAACACAAAAGAGGCTTTTGCGGTTACCCGGTTAACCGTTGGAGTACCAAACGACCTCCAAATAGCACGAAACTTGACAGGCGGTCTACCTGTGCTATACCAAGGCCGCTTGACAAACCTCGGTCCATTCCGAGACTGTTTAACACCCGCACACGAAAAGAGGCAAAAGGGGCGCCGGGAGACATAGGAGTGCCGGATTGCAAAACGGACAATGGGGAAAATGCTCGGATGCATGAGACGAACACGTATGCAAAATGAAATGCGCATGATGACATGATATGAAATGCGGATGATGACATGGCAAAGTGCAACACGCAAGCACATGACCTGGCAACGACGGCGAATAACTGGAAGACACCTGGCGCATCGAATCCGGGGCGTTACACCCTCTGAAGCCACTGGTTCTATCTCTTACTCCTCCTTACTTACAGCTTGTCTTCGTGAAGTCATTGCCTGCTTGTATTATCTGATTTACTTCACTGTGTGACTATCTGTTCTGTTTGGCTTCATACTATCTTCCATCTTGATATTTACTACCTAGCTGCGTTTAGTCATCATGCTTTCACTTCATTGAATACTTGACTATGGCTTGTCTAGTGTAGTCTACCTTTAGCTGCATTAGAATAGTGTTGTTTATATTGTCTGTGTTCGAAACTTCCATGTTTTGAAGACTTCCATAAAAATCGTCTATTCACCCCCCCCCCTCTAGTCGACAACTAGCCCTTTCAATTGTTATCAGAGCAATGTGCTCCCTTGTTTTGTGTGATTTGTTTTAACCACCTGGAGTTTAGCTATGTCGACTGCAGGGATAATCAAAGTCTCTGCTGTGTGCCCCATCTTCGATGGCACTGAATATCCCTACTGGAAGAATAGGATGTGCATGCATCTTGAAGCCATTGATGTCGATCTATGGTATGTCGTCAAGAACGGCGTTCCCAAGACTGGTGAAGGTGTCACCCCTGCTGATGTTAATAAGTTCATTCAACTGGACTCTACTGCCAAGAACATCATCCGTGGTCACCTTACCAAAGGACAGTATGGTCGTGTGAGTGCTCTGGAAACGTCGAAGCTAGTCTGGGACTGGCTGTCCAAGGTCAATGAAGGCGTCTCAACCCAGCGAGATCAACGTATCAGTACTCTCCGCAACCTCTTCAACCACTTCAAGAGAAATGACAACGAGAATGTCCAGATCACATTTGATCGCCTCACTGATATCATAAATGAGCTCCATGCACTAGGCGCCACTGAGATCATGAAGCATGAGATAGTGAAGACACTACTGAGATCTCTCGACAGATCATTTGACACCTTAGCCCTGATGATACAAGAACGCCCTGATTTCAAGACTCTCGATCCGTCTGACGTACTTGGGAGGCTCAACACACATGAGTACCAGCTATCTGAGAAACGAGATATCTATGGCCCCAACTATGGCCGAACCCGAGCTTTGAAGGCAAAGGCTGCTGCTTCCTCATCGAAGAAGAATCATTTGCAGATTCTGGTGATCTGAAGAACTTGGAAAGGAGCTTGCTATGCTTGTGAAGAAGTTCCAGAAATTCACCAAGAAGAAAGGCTTCAGAAAGTCTTCATGATCCAGCTCAAGAAATGATGAAGCTTCTGCCTATGATCACAAGAAGAGAACCTGTCACAAGTGCAAGAAACCTGGTCACTACATCTCTGAGTGTCCACAGTGGGACAATGAGAAGAAGAATAAGAAGAAGAGCAAAGAATATGATTCTGATGACAAGAAGAAGAAGAAATCCTCAAAGTCTTCTTCCAGATCTTCATCACACAAGAAGAGCTCATCTGGCAAGGCTCGTGCTTTTATTGGCAAGGAGATGGATTCAAAAGAGGAGTCTGCTTCAGAGGAGGCAGAGGTGGAGTCTGAGGGGGAGTCTGACTCGGGTGTTGCGAGTCTGGCCCTAGCTTCTGCCTACGTCGCCAAGTCCATCTTCAACACCGAAGACAATGGCTCCGTCACCAACACTGATGATAATGACGAGGACGACTCGCCTCCCACCTACTGCTTCATGGCACGTGGTGCCAAGGTAAAATCACGCGACGCTTACTTTCTAACATCAAGTGAAGATGACTCTGATTGTGAATCCAAACCCAGCTACAAAACACTTGCTAAAATTGCAACTGAACAATAGAAAGCTATGGAACACACTCAAAAACTGTTAGACAAAAGCGATGACATGTTGGACGCGGAAATGACTCGTTCTCAGTCCTTAGTTGATTTCATGATAACTACCAGGAACTTGAAAGTCGTCATGAAACGCTCACAACCACTCACGAAAAGCTCTCCTATGATTATCTTCAAAGGAAGCAAGAGCTTGAGAAATTGAGAGCGGCTCATGAAGATCTTCAAAAAGAGGATGAGTCACTTCGCGCTCAACAGATCAGTTCCGCTCAGGAAGGATTTGAACCACCTTGTCTAAAATGCCTTGAGCGTGATAACGCTACTTCTGTTGCTGAATGTTCTACTGCTGCTACTGTTGCAATATCTTCAACTGCTGATGTGGTAACTAACCCATTTGCGAAGGATACCACTACTATTGCTGATGAAAATGCTAGGTTGACGACATTGCTTGAAATAGGGATGTACAAAAGTCTCAAAGGGCATCAAACACTGTGCGGTGTCCTCAAAAAGCAAATTCTGAACCGAAACCCTAGGAAAGAGGGTGTTGGGTTCGAGAGGAAAATGAATGTTGATGGCTCCTCTCGGAAGCCTAAGCGGTACCCCAAAACCACATGGGTTCTTGCAAAGGGACCTTCGATGGATCCATCCACCCTATCTGCTTCACTGTGCTAACCCAATTGTCATTGATGAATCCTTTGATGCAAACTATAAACTGTTTAAGAATCAGAATGGTGAGGTGTTTGCGAGATATATTGGTACTAACTGCAGGAACGGGCCACCTATGAAGAAGATCTGGGTTCCCAAAAGTTGTCTTGAGAATCTTCCTGTGAATGTCATTATGACACCACACAGGAGGAAGACAAATCCTGCACCAAAGGCTTCATATGACCCAAAGGCTTAATACGACGGAGGACTCACAGAGTCACCCTAACGCCAATGTTTTGCAGGGAAACCATACTCAGAGTTATGAATATGAGCGTGTGTCTTCAAATCGCTATGTTCATAGAACTAAGAACTTTTCTGCTTATTCATATGATTATCAGTCTTCTCCTGCAAGGCTATTTGCCAGGGCTCCAAAGCCGAAGTTCTTAGATGCTGCACTTAGACTCATTGCTTCTAAGCCACCCCTGAAGATGTTGGTGGTTAAGAAGAATTAACTTTCTTTTGCAGGGAAAGGTCACCAGCCGGAAATCAAAGGCGTCTGATGCTATTGCTGGGGACCTAAAACATCTTGTAGGGCGCAAGATCAAATGCCCAAATGGTCTCACTATGTATTTTGTTCCTGAATCATTTGCCAAACATCCAATCAGTCCTAACTAGGATCTAAGCTTTCATAATCCACTTGCTCATCAAATGTTTATGCTTCACATTTCTCTTTGTGAATCCTATCCCCCTAACTGCACTGTAGGCTATGACACCTCGTGCTTTAGAATGGATTATGGATAGCGGATGCACTAATCATATGACTGTTGATCGAAGTCTTCTCATGGACTCAACCTTACGTCCATCTGACAAGAGTCACATCACATTTGCTGACACTGATTAAAGCAAGGTATTCGATCTAGGTAGAGTTGAAATATCAAGGGACCAGCACATGGATAAAGTGATGCTTGTTGAATCCCTTGGTTTCAACTTAATGTCTGTCTCAATGCTTTGTGACTTAAACATGATTGTGCTATTTGGGAAATATCGATGCCTTGTACTAATTGAATCTGACAAGTCTCTAGTCTTTGAAGGGTATCGAAAAGGCGATCTATATATTGTAGATTTCTCAGCAGGACCACATATGGCTGTATGTCTTCTAGCAAAGGCTTCAGAATGCTGGCTCTGGCATCGAAGGCTAGGGCATGTTGGCATGAAGAACTTGAACACTCTCGCGAAGAAGAAGCATGTCGTGGGCATCGAAGGCGTCAAGTTCAAGAAGGATCATCTGTGTGGCGCCTGCGAAGCTGGAAAGATGACTAGGGCCAAGCATCCCTCGAAGACAATCATGACTACATCTCAACCCTTCGAGCTGCTTCACATGGATCTATTTGGCCCTACTCACTACTCTACTCCCAATCCTACTGCTTGCCTCTATGGCTTCGTAATTGTTGATGATTACTCTAGATATACTTGGGTACTTATAACCTCTACAAGACTGAAGTGCAGGATGTCTTCAAACGCTTTGCCAATCGTGCCATGACGAACTATGGCGTCAAGATCAAGCATATCAGAAGCGACAACGGCACTGAGTTCAAGAACACTGGCCTCGACCTCTATCTGGATACACTTGGCATCACACATGAGTTCTCTGCTCCTTATACACCTCAGCAGAATGGCATCGCTAAGCGCAAGAACAGAACTCTCATTGAGATGGCCCGAACGATGCTTGATGAGTACAAGACTCCACAGAAGTTCTGGCCTGAAGCCATTGACACTGCTTGTCACATCATCAACCGTGTTTATCTTCACAAGCTTCTGAAGAAAACATCCTATGAGCTCCTAACTGGTAAGAAGCCAAATGTAAGCTACTTCAGAGTATTTGGTGCTAGGTGCTGGATCAAGGATCCACATCACACTTCAAAATTTGCACCGAAAGCACATGAAGGTTTTATGCTTGGTTATGGAAATGATTCGCACTCCTACAGAGTCTTCAACCTCTTTCACTATAAAGTGGTTGAAACTGTGGATGTGCGGTTCGATGAAACTAACGGCTTGCAAAGAGAGCACCTACCAAATGTGATAGATGAAGTACCTCCAAGTGAATACATCAAGCAGATGGGAATTGGAGATATCATACCCTCCGAGAATAAATCTGAAGAGGAACTTATCATTTCTGCACCTAATCTACCTGAAGACAATGCTCAGTCTGAAGACAATCCCCCAAATGATGATATTGATCAGCAAGAGCAAAATCTTCGTCCTGCTCATCCTCGTGTTGCAAATGAAGTTCAGATTGAGAAGATAATTGACAGCTTGAATGCACCTGGTCCACTCACTTGTTCAAAAGCAACACAGCTAACCAACTTCTGTGGGCATTTTGCATTTGTCTCAATCACTGAACCCAAGAAAGTTGATGAAGCCTTCATGGAACCTGAATGGATTCAAGCTATGCAAGAAGAGCTTCAACAGTTCGAGCTGAATAATGTGTGGGAATTGGTCAAGCGTCCTGATCCTCGAAAGCACAATATCAATGGCACCAAATGGATATATCGCAACAAGCAAGATGATCATGGTAAAGTTGTCAGAAACAAGGCTCGTCTCATTGCACAAGGTTATACTCAAGTGGAAGGAGTTGACTTCGATGAAACATTTGCTCCGGTGGCAAGACTTGAAGCCATTCGCATACTGCTAGCCTATGCAAATCATCACAACATTCTTCTGTATCAAATGGATGTGAAAAGTTCTTTTCTCAATGGAAAGATAGAAGAAGAAGTATATGCCGCACAACCTCCAGGCTTTGAAGATCCAAAACATCCTGATATGGTATACAAGCTCAACAAGGCACTGTATGGCCTCAAACAAGCCCCTCGTGCTTGGTATGACACACTCAAAGACTTCCTGAGGGGCAAAGGCTTCAAACCTGGTTCACTAGATCCTACACTCTTCACGAAGACATATGATGGTGAACTATTTGTGTGCCAAATCTATGTGGATGACATTATCATCGGCTGCACCAACAAGAAATACAGTGATGAATTTGGTCACATGATGCAAGAGCAATATCAAATGTCCATGATGGGCGAGTTGAAGTTCTTTCTGGGTCTTCAAATCCGTCAACAACGCAACGACATCTTCATATCTCAAGAAAATTACCTCAAAGATTGCCTGAAGAAGTGATGGATCATACCCAGGCCGACCAGACGTGACTCTACCAAGCTGGCAAGTTTCTGGTCAGAAACTTGGTCGCCAAGTTTGGCCACCTTCTAGAAGGCCATTAGGGCTAATCTTCTGGGGTTTAGGGTTTCTTAGGAAGGTGTTTAAGCTCAAGAAAACTCAGGGCCAAAAGCTAAAGGAAAAATGCACTTGTTGTACAAACTGGGATTTTAGGTCAGAAGAGAAAAGATTTTCTAAAGCAAAAATATTACAAAAAGTGATGCAATATTTTTGCATGGGAAGGTGTGCCAGGGTTCTAAGAATATTTAGGAATTATCTCAGATTTTTCTGAGCAAGAAAAATTGAGGTTGCTTTGGAGCACAAGGTTCTGAAGTGAGTTTAATAGAAAAAATGAATATTTTTCTTTTAGGAAAAATATTCATTTGATTATTTTGGAAATTTGTGGGAGGAATAAGGTAGATAGGTCACTTGGGTGAAAGCCAAGGATATGCCCAAGTGACAAGTTCATTTGAATTGATCCAAAACCCAAATCAAATCAGGGCAAAAACCACGGTGAAAACCAAGTCCGGAAAAAGAGAGAAGGCAAGTCCGGCAAAAGAGAGAAGGCAAAATCCAGGCTGTCACAGCCAGGCCCTGCGGCGATGGCAGCCTCACACCGCAGCCGAACCAGTGAACCCTCGTACTCCTCTTCGCGCGGGCTTCCACTGCCGCGTCTTCCCCGGCTCCGTGTCGTCTCCTTCCTAGGCCTCTGCGTCGTCCGCCGCCGTGGTGCTCTCGGCGCGGCGTGGTCAACATGGTCAAGGAACAACTTCCATCGGACGTGGACTGTACGTGGAGAGGCCGACAGCTGGGTCCACGGCCGCAGCAAGGAAGTGCCTCCTTATTATGCGCAAAATAATTATTCCTCCACCTGACAGCAGGGACCCACTAGACGGGCCACCGTATTTCGCGAAAAAAACGTTTCCCCCTGACTGCTGGGACCCACCTGCTACATCTTCGCACGTAAGGAAGTGCATCCGGGCAAAAAAACGATTTGCCCCCCTCACTGCTGGGACCCACCAGCTACATCTTCGCAGTAAGAAGTGCACGGCGGTGGGACCCACGGTAGAAGCGTCGTGGCGTTGTCATTCAGTCACGAACATGCGTACATCTTGGTCGATGTAGAGGCGCCGACGTAGCATGTACACGTGCGATAGCGGCGAGTGCAAGAAAGAAAATCTGACCATGTACATACATACGGCAGGGTCTCGAACGCCTACTCGCGCATCGTCGGCCGGGGCTCACGTACATGGCTGGGTCGAGCGGGCGTACCGTGGTCGTCGTGTTCATGGGGAGCCAACCGGCTGGGTCGGAACAGAATGCATCCTCGTGTTCATTGGGAGGGCTTGGACGGAACAGCCGATGGAAGCGAGGCCTGGTGTACCGCAGAACGGAGGAAACGGCCTTGTGTTTGACCGACCACGTTTGAAACGGGATCATGTTCATCGACAGGGGTCTGGCGTACCGCAAAACGGAGGAAACGGACCTCCTAAAGTCGAAATGGGGGTCCTATTGATCGGGAGGGGTGTGGCGTACCGCAAAACGAAGGAAACGGACTTGTGTTGGAGCGCTACAGTCGAAACGGGGAGGGGTGTGGCATACCGCAAAACGGGACTCCACGGGATACTGTTCATCTCCACCGTCGCCCCACTCCAGCCTCCACGATCTACTGTTCATCCACCGTCGACCTCCTCCAGCCTCCACCTGCGACTGTTCATCCACGGGCTCCTGTTCATCCAGCCTCCACCGCGCGCTGCTCCACCGGCTACTGTTCAACCAGCCCTCTCCACAGGCTCCCGTTCAACCACCCCTCCACGGGCTACTATTCATCCAGCCCTCCACCGTCTACTGTTCATCCTGCCCTCCACGGGGTGGTCCTATTCATCCAGCCCTCCACAGGGTCCTGTTCATCCAGCCCCAACCGACTCGATCGATCGGGGTCCTGTTCATCCAGAGGCAACACCACCGGGTCCTGTTCATCCACCCCCACCAGGAACTATTCATCCACCCCCCCCCCCCCCATAGCAATGCTCACTGTTCATCCAGAGGCAGCATCGATCGGCTTCAGTTAGCAGCAGTAGCGAAGGAATCGCTCGATCGGGTTCAGTTAACAGCCATCGATCAATCGCTTGGGTTCAGTAATGCATAGCCTGCAGTGCAATCGCTCGGGTTCAGTTAGAGCCCAACGCCTCGCTTGGGTTCAGTTAGATCCCATCTCCTCGCCCCCACGCGCGTGCGTGTACGAGAGAAACGTTCATCCTGATATTTTCCTCGCCCTCGCTTCTACCACGGTTTTTTCCGTCATGGACGGCCCAATGAATGTCATGCAACTGCGTCTCCGGCCCACCCAGGACGAAAAGCCCATTTTCTGTCATGATTTTTTTTCATAGAAGTAGGACCCCACCACATCTATGATGATACTGGGTTTTGTCACAATTATCGTCATAGAAGTGTCAAAAGTATGACAGATTTTTTTTTATTCGGCCCAAAATGTCACGGATGTGTCTTTTTTTTGTAGTGGTGTGTTACAGGTCCAGACACATTCAATATGTCTGAAGACTATCTTGGTGTTCGGAAGGAGAAACCCGCCTTGCAATGCCGAAGACAGATCTACGCGTTGAATACCTTGTCATTGAAGCCAGGTTCAGGGGCTACTGAGGGAGTTCTGGACTAAGGGGTCCTCGGGCGTCCGGCCTGTTAGCCATGGGCCGGACTGATGGGCTGTGAAGATACGAAGACCGAATACTGCACCTGTGTCTGGATAGGACTCACCTTGGCGTGGAAGGCAAGCTTGGCGATCAAATATGTAGATTCCCTTCTTTGTAACCGACCCTGTGTAACCCTAGATCCTCCCGGTGTCTATATAAACCGGAGGACTTAGTCCGGAGGAGGAGACTCTCATTATCATAGTCATACAAGCTAGACTTCTAGGGTTTAGCCATTACGATCTCGTGGTAGATCAACTCTTGTAATACTCATATTCATCAAGATCAATCAAGCAGGAAGTAGGAATTACCTCCATAGAGAGGCGAACAACAGGTAAACATCGTGTCCCCTGTCTCCTGTACCATCGACCTTAGACGCACAGTTCGGGACCCCCTACCCGAGATCCGCCGGTTTTGACACCGACACCCCCCTCCAATATAGTCCACGCATCAGGCCAGCTGGATAATGCCTGGCCGGATGTTCACACCCGGCTTGAGAAGCCACGCATGCAACGCCGAGCTATGGTCGGCACAGCCTGCTAGCCCCAGGACCAAAATACACCAACCGACCAGTTCCCACTTCCCATGAGGACGAAAATCGAGTTGGCACAGACAGCCCACATCCAATGGAGCATGAGCGGGTGAAAAAAACTCACAGTTGCTGGATGGCATAGCCCACGACAGCAAGAGTCAGGAGAAGTAATCCCTCCATGCCTGGCTAGAGTCAGCCTGGCCTGGTCACCTCGGGATGCGGCTCTTCCATTCTACCCGAATGGACACCCACGTTCACTCAGGTACCATCCATGGTACTACAAAAGTCATATCGAGGAGATAAATTCACATGATGTATGTAATATGTGATTTTTTGAGATGCCAATCAGGAAAAAAAAAACTTTAGACGTAATATATTTAACAATGAGCCATAGGACACACATGATGTTACATAGACTATTTTCCATGACATGAGCTTCAAATTGTTCTAAACATGTATACAACCGACATTAAAGGGAACATACCTGCACAATCGACGTTGAGAAGAACCAACAACACTCTGAGTTGAGAGTGAGACTGGATTTGAAACTAGGACAAAAAAGGTTGGGACCCAGTTGTGAGTCCTGGGTGAACTTGTAACTGGGACAAATAAAAGGTTGGGCCCCAGTTGTGAGTCGAGAGTGGACTGGTAATTGGGACAAAATTTGTTGGACCCCATTTGCGAGTCGAGGGTGGACTTGCGACTGGGACAAAAAAAGGTCGGACCCCAATTGTAAGTCGAGGGTGAACTTGCAACTAGGAATAAAATGGCGGGGCCTAGTTGCAAGTCGAAAGTGGGATTTCAATTGAAAAAAATGTCGGGCCATAGTTGAGAGTGAGGGTGGACTTGCAACTGAAAAAAAGGCCAGGCCCGAGTTATGAGTCAAAGGTGGTCTTGCAACTGGGATAAAAAAGATGAAATCGAGTAGTGACCAAGGATCCGATGCATATGGTACAAGCATGGAGAGACGATGCCATGACTACTTGGTACTTATGGTGGGAGAAACCTAAATTGATTCATGAAGGAAAATAACTAGATGCGTACAAAACCTCTTCGGGGTTCGTGCTATAACGGCAAACTTTGTTAATGCCCATATTTCTAATGCTTCGAGTAAGAAGGGGGTGGATTAGACCCCTACGAGATTTGTTAAGATCAATGTGGATGCAACTTTTGACCATGATCTATAGGCACAATTGGAACTGTTCTTAGATATGACAAAGGAAAATCCATTGTTGGCAGAAACTGGAAGACTGATTGATGTGTGGACATTCTAAGAGCAGAAGCTTTGGCTCTTAGATTGGGCCTTTCTATGGCACAAAAGGCGGGATGCAACCAGCTTATTATTAAGTCAGAAAAATCTGGAAGTCATTGATATAATGAAGAACGGAGGACAGTCCGTGGGAGGGGCGATGCTAATTTTTTATGATTGCTATTTTCTGGCTTGATTTGCTTCTTACTAACTTTGAACATTGTAATAAGGAGGCGAATATGGTCGCTCATGAACTGGCTAGGTTAGCGCAATTTTCTGAAAGTAGGGACTGGTTTGAGGAGCCTATGGAGGAGATTGTAGCGTTTATTATAGATGATGTAACCGTTATTTCAAATTAGTAAAGTATTATTTTTCAAAAAAATGGAGAGACGATGCCAGCGTCGAGAGTTGATGGCATGTTGCATGAATGAGCCACGCTTCGATATAAACCTCCTCACTAAACATATAAAGGGCAATATGAACCTTTCACAAGTCATACCCAGTTTCGTATGTATGGTGGGTCAACCGCCAGACGTATACATACGTGCACATTAGCTTTTTTCTTTTTCTTTAACCTTCAGAAAAATGTGCATCAAGTGGAAGTGAGGTGGGAAAATAACGTTGTTATGCCTAGTTACTTTCTTTTTCTTCCTGTTGTGCGTCTTATCTAGTTGGTTTTCTTCGGTTTTATTCATTTTCTTAATTTTTTTCTTTTCCTTTTTTCATTTACTTAAATTTATGATTTTTCTAAATCATGAGCATTTTCTTAAATTCGTGAACTTTTTTCAAATCCGTGATTTTTATTTGAATTATTGTACTTTTTTAAAAATTCTTGAACAATTTTTCAAATTGATGAACTTTTTTTAATTTCATAAACTTTTTCGAAATTTGTGAACTCTTTTAATTTTGTTAACTTTTTAAAAATTCATGAATTTATTATCAAGTCGATGAACTTCAAATGGCCCGAATTCATGAAGTTTCTCTTTCCCATTTATTTAAATTTGGGATTTAGAAAAGAAAAGAAATTTCAAAAAAATGTTCATGTCTTCCAAATTTTCTCAGAATGCAAACATTGTTTGGATCTGTGAACAATTTTTGAAAATGGGAACACTTAATAAAACTCTGAACCAAATTTGACAACACAATTTTTTTTTTGAATTTACGAACCTTTTTTTAATTTTGAATACTTTTTTGAACATTAATTACTAAATATGAACAATGTTTCAAAAATCTTAAAAATTTCTGAATTTAGAATATTGATTAATAAATATGAAAAATGGAAATTCTGAACATTTTTTGTACATGAAATATTTAGAAATTTCAACATGAAATATACTGAAATTCAGAACAAAATTTTGAAGTTCTCATTTTTTTGAATCTATGAAAAATTGAAACAATAACTATAAAAACAAAAAGGCTAAAGAAAATGAAAAAGGAACGAAAAAGAAAATATGAGAGAATAAAAAAAAATACGGTTGGGGAACCTCCGAGAAGGTTCTCAAGAACAAATAAAAACCCTACTAGGAAGATGATGTTCCCAAAATTGGGAACAATTTTTGCAAATTATTTTAGTAACCTTTCTTTGAACATCTGCGAAAATTTTGAAATCTATCAATTTTTTTTCGAAATCAAAGAAATGGTTTCATATACACGAGTGCTTGGGCCGGCCTAACAGTGTCCTACGGGAGTGATGCCGTCGTCCAGTTGGACCAAGGTCTAAGCATTTTTTTCTTTTCTAATTTTTGTTTTTCTTATATTTATCATTAATTCATTTTTCTCCCTTTAAACTTGGTTATTCTTTTTAAAACATGTTCAAAAATTTGAAATATTGTTTGGCATACCGAAATAACAATTTTAAGAAACTGTTTTAAATTATGATTTTAAGTTCTTTTTCCTTCAAATATTTATTAAATGCTTTTAAAATGATTTTGATTGTATACCTTTGTATTTATTTGTTATGTTAGAAACTTAAAATAACCATTTTAAGTACTTATTTAAATTACGATTTTCAATACGTCTCTCCTTCAATCCTAGCGCAGATGCCTACCATGGGCAATGCCCACCTGGTGGAAAAGTTGGGGTCATTTCTAGGATGTCCAAAAAAAAAACATGTTCAACGTAGTGTGTCCGGGCTAGGCCAAAAGGCTCTGTTCGAGAGCAAGTTTTTGCCGACATCTCTCATGCGACCCTAATTTTTCTCCATGGCCTTGTATGACGAATTCAAGGCACCATGTCAAGTT
This sequence comes from Aegilops longissima, assembly GCA_021605205.1. NCBI lineage: Eukaryota > Viridiplantae > Streptophyta > Magnoliopsida > Poales > Poaceae > Aegilops > Aegilops longissima. The sequence continues at coordinate 98,549,571 of CM038681.1, forward strand.
ACTTGGGTTTTTGACAAGTTTTGCATATGGAGTTTTCTCGGTAAAAAAAAAAGGCCGATAAATGGCCGACCGTGTTGCAACTTGCATGCGATACCGGAAAAAGTTCAAACTTGCCATGGATGGTTACCATGGGCATGCCCACCTTCTTGCAAAAGTTGAGGTCATTTAAATAATATCGGATAATAGACCATATTCAACGGAGGGTGTCCGGGTAGGCCAGAAGGCTTTGTCTGAGAGCACGCTGTTTTTCAACATCCTTGAAATGGCCCCAGTTTTTTCTCATGCCCTCATATGACCAATTCAAGGTGCCAAGCCAAGTTGTTTGGGGGTTTGACAAGTTTTGCTTTTTTCCGGAGTATTCCTCGTGTAAAGAGACCGATAAATGGCAGGACGTGTCGCAACGTGCAAGCGGTGTTGGAATTCGTTCAAACCTGACATAGATGCCTATGGGCATGCCCACCTGCTTGCAAAAGATGTGGTCATTTATCCATAGTCCAAAAAACCACTAGTTGGGAGGAGTGTGGTAGACTAGTCCAAGCGGGTGCATCCCTGAGCATGTAGTTTTTCCTAATTTGAATGCTTGTATTATTTTCTATCATTATCAATTAAAATGAACATTCTCTTATGTCCTAACCATTTCTTGAAATTCGTCAACAATTTTTGTTATTTCGAATTGTGTACAAATATTTTACAAACTTGAACACTTTTCCAAAATTGTTATCAAGTTCCCAACAATTGATGAAAATTTTTATCACAAATTACAAACAATGTACTTTTAAAATAATATTAATTGTTTTTGAAACAAACACTTCTTGGATTTGTGAACTAAAAATTGAAAAGGAGAACATTTTTAAAATTCCAGAATATTCTTACAAATTGTAAATATTTGAAAATAAGAATATCTTTTGGTATTTGAAACAATATTTCAATTTTTTAACAGGTTTCTAATAATAAAGTTCAAAAAGGAGAAAAATCAATTAACAAAAAATAGAAGAAAAAAAAATCTCTTAGAAGTACGTCAACTAGTACTCCATAGCCCCCCGCCCTAAATTGTGCATCAAAGGAATATTTTTTCTTCTGATTAGACGGATAAATCCGTGATGATGTAAGTGATGCCAATTGTTACTCCATGCATAACTATTTTTTTGCGGGTAATACTTGTATTACTCACATCACAGAAAATTAAAATCAATGTTGTTCAGCTCAATAGCTTCAGGTGGCCCACACCCTAGCCAGGTCATAGTCCTACCTTCTAAACTGGCAAAGTTAGCCAAAGAATTACTAACTTTATTCTGAGACCGACAAATATGAGTAATACTAGTTCTACGAAGACTCAAAAGATACTTTATCTCCTTCAAGGAAGAATACATCGATTTGTCAACGCTGCGGGCTTGAATCATCTTTACTGTTACTGAGGAATCCATTTCAATTGCAACCAGAAAATCAGTGCTTGACGAGGCTAAAGAGAGTCCTTCCATACACGCACCAAGTTCCGCTTCTAGTGGGTACCGACAAGAGAAAAGCTGCCTGCACGAAGAGAAAATGATCGCACCACTTTCATCACGCAATACCATGCCCGACCTAGCTCTATCATCCAGAGAAAAAGAACCGTCGCAGTTCAGTTTAAACCATCCATGCAATGGCGGATACCATCTCAAGAGCACAACATCAGACTTAATTTTAAGTGGCTTGGGAATAGCGAATCCAAGTATATGCACAAGAATATCTTGGACACACCAGCCGGGGACGGATCTTTGTTATGCACTAACTCATTTCTAATATGCCAGCACCTCCACATCATCATCATCAACATGCAACAATCAAATTTAGGGAGAGAATCCGGAATATCAATCAGCCACTCCTCACCTCAATGTGTGATGGATTTTATCTCCGGTATGCGCCATACTTCAGAGATAGTACCCCACAGTTCCACTGCTCTTGGACAGATGCCAAAGGATGAAAATTGTCTTCTATTCCTTTATCACAAATTGGGCAAGTAGCTGAAGTTTCCAATCCTCTTTTATGCTTATTTTTCCATGTAGGCAGGGAATTGGTCACACATCGTCATGCAAAATTACGCACTGTGGGGGCACATCAGAAGACCACCATACTTTATGACTAACATCGGGTAATGAACATGACGCACCATCTGTTTCTCCAGCAGCAAGGTTCAGCGCAAAGTTATACACGCTTTTGACTGAGAAGCAACAATGTATACCCGGTCCCCAAGCCAATGTATCATCTTCGAGTCGCGGCGAAGCTTAGATCTTTAGTATTTCCACGACGTCACATGGTAAAAAGTAGACCTATAGAACCTGAACATTCCAGGAACCATTTGTATTCAACAGCTCTGAAACAAAACGAATTCTACATCTCCCTTGCAAGGAAACTGGCTTGTATGAAAAGGGTCTAGGAATCCAATTGTCTCTCCACACCCAAATACTTTGTCCATTACTCACTGAGGGAGTCCTGGATTAGGGAGTATCCGGGCAGCCGGACTATATACATCGTCCGGACTATTGAAGCATGAAGATACAAGACTCAAGACTTCGGCCCGTGTCCGGATGGGACTTCCCTTGGCGTGGAAGGCAAGCTTGGCGATCCGGATATTATATTTCCTTCCTTGTAACCGACTCTATGTAAACCCTAGCCCTCTCCGGTGCCTATATAAACCGGAGAGGTTGGTCCTTAGAAGGCTAATCACAATTACAATCATACCATCATAGGCTAGCTTCTAGGGTTTAGCCTCTACGATCTCGTGGTAGATCTACTCTTGTACTACCCATATCTTCAATATTAATCAAGCAGGAAGTAGGGTTTTACCTCCATCGAGAGGGCCCGAACCTGGGTAAACATCTGTGTCCCTTGCTTCCTGTTACCATCAGCCTAGGACGCACAGATCGGGACCCCCTACCCGAGATCCGCCGGTTTTGACACCGACATTAGTGCTTTCATTGAGAGTTCCTCTGTGCCGTCACTACGGGGCTCGATGGCTCCTTCAACCATCGTCAACAACACGGTCCTGGGTGAGACCTTTCTCCCCGGACAAATCCTCGGGTTCGGCGGCTTCACCCTGCGGGCCAATTTTCTTGGCCATCTGGAGCAGATCGATAGCTACGCCCCTGGCCACCAGATCAGGATCGGAAACCTGAATTACACGCCGGATATCCGCGGAGACTGGATCACCGACGGATTCGTGCCTATGCCAAGAGCACCGGATAGTCACGACGAGCACGACTTAGACCTGTTGTCGGACAAAGCTCGGGGTATCACCCCCGCAGTAGCCTCGCACTTAAATCTGGAGCAGGCCGCATTGCCTAAGGATGGAGGGCTGGACCCCGCCCCGCAGGTCGCACACTTATCGGCGGTGGAGCCGAACACGAGCCTTAGCTCTGTGGTGGCCTGTGACTCCGGACCCCCGGATTCGTATCCGGATGATGGTTCCGGTCCGCGCACTCCCGAGCCAGTCGAGCCAGGTTGGGCTCCGGTAATGGAGTTCACCGCTGCGGACATGTTTCAGCACTCGCCCTTTGGCGACATGCTGAACTCGTTGAAAACTCTCTCTTTGACAGAAAATTCTAGGCCAAACTATGTCTGGCTCGAGTGGGAAGCAGGCGACGGAGAAATACGTTGCCCACCCACCACCCACTTCATAGCCAAGGTCGATGATTTAACTGACGAGCCTGATTTTGACTTCGAAGGCATCGACGGTATGGACGACGATGTAGGAGAATATTCGGAATCTATGGGGCGCTGGACTTCTGCCTCGTCACACGACATATACATGGTGGATACGCCCAAAGGGGACAAAGGCGACAATCCGGAAGATAAAACCCCCGGGCAAAAGCCAAAGCGACGGCGCAGACGCCGTTCTAAGTCCAGCAACAGTAAAAATAGCGACAAGAGCGCCAGAGGGAATGATACTACAGTCAACTCCGAAGGCAACAACGACCATACAGACCCAGTGATGGAGCAGGGTGAACCAGGCCACCCCGAACACAGTTTGGAGCAGACGCCCGAGGACAATGATCCCGACGGATCTGGTCATCAAACCAAACCAGCACAAGAAAACAGTCCGGACGACGATGCATTCATCATCCCGGAAAAACGCATGGAACAAGATAACCTCCACAGAAAGCTTATGGCCACCGCAAGAAGTCTAAAGAAGAAGAAGCAACGGCTCAAAGCCGCACAGGAAACGCTCAACCGTAGATGGAATAAAGTGCTAGACACAGAAGAAAGATACGGCGATGATCGCCACACAAAGAGCTATCCAAAACGCAAGCTACTGCCAGAATTCGACGACGAAGTTGTACCACTTCATAACCACAACAAAGTAGCTACCTACGCTGCGCACGATCTATGTGAACACTTGGATAAGAAAGCTGGCACGACCGGGTCCATTTATGGATCTAGAGGACACACCCCGGCAAGGGACTATGATCACCACAACGATTATGCCAATCGAATACCAGTTTGGAATAAACACCGGACACAACAACAACCGACGGCACGCCACAGCATGTCCAGATACAGAGGGGACGCTCACCCCCTGTGCTTTATCGAAGAAGTACTAGACCATGAATTTCCACAGGGCTTTAAACCCGTGAATGTAGAGGCATACGATGGAACGACAGACCCAGGTGTCTGGATCGAGGATTTTATCCTGCATATACATATGGCTCGTGGGGATGACCTCCACGCCATCAAATACCTTCCCCTCAAACTGAAGGGACCAGCTCGACACTGGTTGAAAAGCCTCCCCGAAAGTTCAATTGGGAGTTGGGAGGAACTCGAGAACGCTTTCAGGGCCAATTTTGAAGGGACCTATGTCTGGCCTCCGGATGCTGACGATTTAAGTCACATAATCCAACAACCCGGAGAGTCCGCCCACAAGCTTTGGAACAGATTCCTCACTAAGAAGAACCAAATTGTCGATTGTCCGGACGCGGAAGCTTTAGCGGCATTCAAACACAAGATCCGTGGACGAGTGGCTGCTGACACCTCGGCCAAGCAAAGCCGAGGACAATGGCAGCCTTAACAAGCCTCATGACCCGCTTTTGCTGGTGAGGATAGCTGCTAGCTCAGAAGGCACCAGCGACCCCATCACATCGAAATAAGGGATGGCAGGGAAGCCACGGCGTAATAAAACAAACGCCAAAACAAGGAAGAGAGCCCGGATAACACAACGGTTCATGCGGATTCAGGGGCTCTCGACCTGATCAACAAAAGAAGCCATTTAAAGGCAGAGAGAGGGACCGTCCGGTCTGAATAGAGTCCTAGACAGACTATGCCAAATTCATGGCACCCCTGACAAACATGCGAACCACACGCACAGAGAGTGCTGGGTCTTCAAGCAGGCCGGTAAATTAAATGTCGAACACAAGGGAAGGGAAACGCCAAGTGAAGACGAGGATGAACCTCGCCAGCCGAACACCGGGGGACAGAAAAAATTCCCGCCAGAGGTTAAAACAGTGAACATGATCCACACGACTCACACATCCATGAGAAGGCACGAACGCGCGCATAGAGACGCGCTCGATATAGAGCCCATCGTACTCACACCTAACCACTGGATGTCTTCTCCGATCACCTTCGATCACTGGGACGGCCGAACTAGTATTCGGCGCGGAGGATCAAAGGCCTTGGTGCTTGACCCAATAATCGACGGATACCGTCTCACCCGTGTCCTCATGGACGACGGCAACAGTCTCAATTTAATATATGAAGACACTATCCGCAGGATGGGGATAAACCCATCCAGAATTAGCCAAAGCAACATCGCCTTTGAAGGGGTGATACCAGGCGTTGAAGCTTACGGCAGGGGCTCCGTCGTACTGGAGGTAACATTCGGCTCGCCAGGCAATTCCCGAAGCGAAGAACTACTCTTCACCATCGCACCCTTCCAAAGCGGCTATCACACATTGCTTGGAAGAACGGCATTCGCCCGCTTCAACGCATTACCGCACTATGGCTACCTTATACTCAAGATGCCCGGTCCACGGGGCGTCTGAGGGAGTCCTAGATTAGGGGGTATCCGGACAGCCGGACTGTGTATAACGTCCGGACTATTGAAGCGTGAAGATACGAGACTCAAGACTTCGGCCCGTGTCCGGATGGGACTTGCCTTGGCGTGGAAGGCAAGCTTGGCGATCCGGATAATATATTTCCTTCCTTGTAACCGACTCCATGTAAACCCTAGCCCTCTCCGATGTCTATATAAACCGGAGAGGTTGGTCCTTAGAAGGCCGATCACAATTACATTCATACCATCATAGGCTAGCTCCTAGGGTTTAGCCTCTACGATCTCGTGGTAGATCTACTCTTGTACTACCCATATCATCAATATTAATCAAGTAGGGAGTAGGGTTTTACCTCCATCGAGAGGGCCCGAACCTGGGTAAACATCTGTGTCCCTTACTTCTTGTTACCATCAGCCTTGACACACAGATCGGGACCACCTACCCGAGATCCGCCAGTTTTGACACCGACATTGGTGCTTTCATTGAGAGTTCCTCTGTGTCGTCGCTGCTGGGCTCGATGGCTCCTTCAACCGTTGCCAATAACGGGATACCGGACAGTCACGACGAGCATGGCTTAGACCTGCTGTCGGACAAAGCTCGGGGTGTCACCCCCGCATTAGCCTCGGACCTAAATCCGGAGCAGGCTGCACTGCCTAAGGACGGAGGGCTGGACCCCACCCTGCAGGTCGCGCACTCATCGGCGTTGGAGCCAAACATGGGCCTTACCTTCGTGGTGGCCTATAAATCCGAACCCCCGGATTCGTATCCGGATTTTGAGTCCGGTCCGTGCACTCCCGAGCCAGTCGAGCCAGGTTGGGCTCCGGTAACGGGGTTCACCGCCGCGGACGTTTTGCGGCACTTGCCCTTTGGCAACATGTTGAACTCGTTGAAAACTCTCTCTTTGACAAAAATTTCTGGGCCAAACTACGTCCGGTTCGAGTGGGAAACAGGCGATGAAGAAATTCGTTGCCCACCCACCACGCACTTCATAGCCACGGTCGATGATTTAACCGACGTGCCTAACTTCGACTTCGAAGACATCGACGGTATGGACAACGATGCGGGAGAAGATGCGGAATCTACGGGACGCCGGACTTCCCCGTCATCACACGACGTATACATGGTGGATACGCCCAAAGAGGACAAAGGCGACAATCTGGACGATAAAACCCCCGGACAAAAGCCAAAGCGGCAGCGCGCCGCCGCTTCTAAGTCCAGCAACAGTAAAAATAGTGACAAGAGCGCCAGAAGGATCGATACTACAACCAACTCCGAAGGCAACAACGACCATACGGACCCAGCGATGGAGCAGGACGAACCAGGTCACCCTGAACACAGTTCGGAGCAGACGCCCGAGGACAATGGTCCCGACGGACGAGGTCATCAAAACGAACCAGCACGGGAAAACAGTCCGGACAATGATGCAATCCCGGAAAAACACGTGGAACGAGATAACCTCCACAGAAAGCTTATGGCCACCGCAAGAAGTCTAAAGAAGCAGAAGCAGCGGCTCAAGGCCGCACAGGAAACGCTCAACCGTAGATGGAATAAAGTGCTAGGCACTGAAGATAGATACAGCGATGATCGCCATACAAAGAGCTATCCAAAACGCAAGCTACTGCCAAAATTCGACGACGAAGCTGTACCACTTCATAACTGCAACAAAACGACCACCGATTCATAGGAACACCTGAATAAGAAAGCTGGAGCGGCCAGGTCCATTTATGGATCCAAAGGATGCACCCCGGCGAAGGACTACGGTCACCAAAATGATTACGCCAATCGAATACCAGTCCGGAATAAAGACCGGACACAAAAACAGCCGACGACATGCCACAGCACGTCAAGATACAGAGGGGCTGCTCACCCCTTGTGCTTTACCGATGAAGTACTGGACCATGAATTCCCACAAGGATTTAAACCTGTGAACATAGAAGCATACAACGGAACGACAGACCCAGGGGTCTGGATCGAGGACTTTATCCTGCACATACATATGGCTCGTGGGGATGACCTTCACGCCATCAAATACCTCCCCCTCAAGCTGAAGGGACCGGTTCGGCACTGGTTGAAAGGCCTCCCCGAAAATTCAATTGGGAGCTGGGAGGAACTCGAGGACGCTTTCAGGGCCAACTTTCATGGGACCTACGTCCGGCCTCTGGATGCTGACGACTTAAGTCACATAGTCCAACAACCCAGAGAATCCGCCCGCAAGTTTTGGAACAGATTCCTCACTAAGAAGAATCAAATTGTTGACTGTCCGGATGCCGAAGCCTTAGCAGCATTCAAACACAGCATCCGTGACGAGTGGCTCGCCAGACACCTCGGCCAAGAAAAACCAAGGACAATGGCAGCCCTGACAAGCCTTATGACCCGCTTTTGCGTGGGAGAAGATAGCTGGCTAGCCCGTAAAGGCAACAGCGACCCCAGCACATCCGAAATAAGGGATGGCAACGGGAAGCCAGGACGTCATAAAAACAAACGCCAAAACAAGGAAGAGAGCCGGGATAACACGACAGTTAATGCCGGATTTAGGGGCTCTCGACCTAATTAGCAAAACAAGCCTTATAAGGCAGCAAAAAAGGACCGCACGGTCTAAATAGAGTCCTAGATAAACTATGCCAAATTCATGGCACCCCTGACAAACCTGCAAACCACATGCACAGAGAGTGCTGGGTCTTCAAACAGGCCGGCAAATTAAATGCCGAACACAAGGGAAGGGAAACACCAAGTGAAGATGAGGATGAACCTCGCCAACCGGACACTGGGGGACAGAAAACATTCCCGCCAGAGGTTAAAACAGTGAACATGATCCAGGCGACTCGCACATCCTTGGGAAGGCACGAACGCGCCCATAAAGACGCACACAATATAGAGCCCATCGTATCCACACCTAACTACTGGATGTCTTGCTCGATCACCTTCGATCACCTGGACGGCCGAACTAGTATTCGGTGCGAAGGATCAAATGCCTTGGTGCTTGACCCAATAATCGACGGATACCATCTCACTCACGTCCTCATGGACGGTGGCAGCAGTCTCAACTTAATACATGAGGACACTGTCCGCAGGATGGCGATAGACTCATCCAGAAACAACAAGATTCACACCACCTTTAAAGGGGTGATACCAGGCGTTGAAGCCTACAACAAGGGCTCCGTCATACTGGAGGTAACATTCGGCTCTCCAGGTAACTCCAGAAGCGAAGAACTAGTCTTTGTCATCGCACCCCTCCAAAGCAGCTATCAAGCATTGCTTGGAAGAATGGCCTTCGCCCGCTTCAATGCATTGTCGTACTATGGCTACCTTACACTCAAGATGCCCAGCCCACGCGGCGTCATCACCTTTAGCGGAACAACGAAGCGCTTCTCGCGCGCAGAGGAATACGCGACGGCCCTAGCGGCCGGACTATAAGCGGCCTCTAACAAAATTATACCAGGTCGTTAAGACCACGGACACGGTTAGACGAGTCCGGTAGCCCACATTAAACCAGGGCATTGTATATGTAATCCTACAGTGGACACCAGGGGCTAATAATAAAGCCCCACACTCTCGGCTTAACCTTATTGGCAGGCCGGCATTTTACATTTTCTACTATCCATCGCACACTTACGTTGCACTCTTCTATGAGATCCCCTTTTTCCGCAGACAACGTTCGTGCGATACCCTTCCAGGACGCGGCACAACGGAGACAAAGGCGCAAACGTGCAGCAGGGCCCCGTCCAACAGGTTTCTTTTTAGATTAAGCCCCTGTGTAAACCTTTTCTATTGCCTCTTGTTGTTTCATCATCCCACAGTTTCCATACCTACAGAGGATATTGCCGTTTTTGGCATTACGCCACGACAGGTTAATGCACGCACCTGGACATACAGGGTTTATAATGAATGGGCATTCTTGAGCCCATCATCCGTTAGAAAGTCCGAATACCTTCGGGAGTGTTCGGTGTCATGAGTTCGGCCTTATATGCATCAGCTCCGAATCATGTCTTTGGTCAAATGTTGGGATTGCCCAGCTCCTGGGTTTTCCGCCTTACGTTTCGTTATAATCGGCTAAGGTGGCCAAAGGAGAACTACTGCGATTGTGCCCTAGTTATTCCGGATGAGCACCTCAGTAGAGAAAGCCGAAAACTGACCGTCATGATACAGCGAGAGACTGGTCAACCACTCGACGACTCACCAGAATCTCTAGGATTCCTCCGCATTAACGAAGGGCCATTTCCCGGCCAGCTACACACGCGCCCGTATTCGGATGCACGCGAAATGTACCAGGGGCTACATAGTAGCGCCAACATTAAATTCCCCTGGCTAAGCGAAAGTGTTACAAATATATAGTCTGGTTGCCTAGCTCGACGTGCGATCACCTCCT